>CM062636.1:12144133-12836633 GCA_025617555.3 Puccinia polysora
TGTTTTTTTGTTTTGATGAATCCTTGTACTGGCTCTAACAAATATAAGCGATAAAACAACTTAAACAGTAAATCCAATTTAAATTTTACAATAACTGCCCCCTCATCAAATACTCAATAAGTTCTTTGCCTTTCAAAATAAATTTTCTGGATTTGATAAGCACTTTGGAAATGGAAAATAAATGAGACTTTGAGTTGATGGGGTGATTTTATGATTGATAAATTGGTTTGAATCTTGAGTATGAACATTTGGATTCTCATTGCACTGACCCTTGGTAAGATCCTTTGCCATAAAAATGGTGTATTTTGGGTGATTTAAGTTCAATTATTAAATACAGCTGTAGTCTTTCTTCTTGGGAAGCAAAGTGAAAATTAAACCAAAGGGTAAAATTAAGTTGATGAGAATTTATTCAGAGATAAACATAAAATTTGGATGAATGATCACAAGGGCCTACAACAAAATTTTTTTGGTTGATCTTATTTGATATGAATTGTTTAGCTTACACCATGAACATAGCCTGTGTAAAGAATCTGATTCAGTGAAAAATTCCTCTAGGTAGAATAAAAGATAGTGAACTAATCAATTGGTAGTGATAGGGGCAAGTAGAATGCAAGAGAGGAGAGGAGCTTACCTGGGGAGAGGGGAACCAAGGAGGTGTGAGTGACACAAAGGAGTTGATGTGTGCTGAATATGAAGGGGAGATGGATCAGCAAGGGTAATAAAGGATGGAATGAAGGTTATTTGAATCAGTGAGTTAATGATCTGGCGGAATTATGTGATGTATTTGGTGATTCATATGTGAAGAAATAGTGAGTGATGGGATGTGTACGGATTTGATGATGTGGAGGTTTAGATGGGTGGTTTGCATGCCAGGGAAAATGGAGGGATGGTGATGCATAAATGGCAGATTTGATGTTTGAAGCATGCCATTTCCATGAAAAAATAAATTTTGAAATAAAACAATTAGGGTTATGTGTATTTCATAATACCCACATTAGGGCACATCAGAGTCAAAATTTTCAAAAAAGTGAAATAACTAATTCCAGCCTTATCTTTCTTTTTCAAAATTTATTTTTATCAGTAAAAACCATTGGTTCATTGATTATTTTGATGAACTGTCTTTTTGAAAGATTGGTATTTTTTATTGAAATAAGCAATTTAAATTGTTCAAAATTTTATTTCTAATATGCACTATTAAATTAGTTCTATTGAATTGCCCATAGAATCACTTAAAATATAAAATAATAAAATCTGGAACCAAACCACCAGAGGAATAAAAATAAATAAATGATAAATATCATCATGGAAAAATTATTCAAAAGCGACTGGAACAGCCTCAGAAATTTGAAAAGAATCATTTTTGAAATTGTTGCAGCAAATAAAAATAGGGTAATGTTAAATTCACAACCCATTTGAGTCATATACACAACTCTTATTGAGTTGTGTGGCCTCTACAAAACTCAATTGAGTTGTGTAGCCCCCACACAACGGTTTTTAGTTGTGTGGCACCACACACAACTACATCTGAGTTGTGTGGGGTTTTACACGGCTCAAATGTAGTCGTTTAGCATTCCACACACCTACAAACCTTTGTGGGCAAAAAAAAAATGGCCAAAAAAAATAAATAAAAAGAAATAAAAGAATGAAAAACCAAAATAAACAAATCAAAATTGGTGGAACCCAGGACTCACCTGGGTCCAGTCTCATCCTCACATGGGGGTATTTACCCAGCAGAGATGCCCCCCACCTCTGTCTTCAAAGATCATATTGATTTTTGTATTTGATTGTATCTTATTCAAAAATCACATTGTATTTTATTTTATTTGAGGGATGTAATGTATTTATCTTTTTCCTTATTTTCCATTTCCATTTTTATTTTTATTTTTTTGGGCACATTTTTTTGAATTTTTTCAAATTTCAAATTGTTTATTTTTCTTTATTCATAGGGCAGTTACAAACACATGAAACCCCTGGGGGCCATAAACCCCTGTACATGGGTCTAAATGGTTGTGTTTGGAACAACCCTTTAGAGTCGCGTATGGGCCCCCACGCGTCAAATGGGCCATGTAGGGCCCTACACGACTCCCACACGACTGGGGATTGTGAATTTATGATCAAAAATAAAAATAATATAACCATTGAGGTGCAAGAAATTCAAAATCCACAAGAAAAAAATACAAATTCCAAGTGAAAAATTTCAATTATAAAATAGCTTGCAAGAAGCCCAGAGCGCAAGACTAATAACTAAATGGGGAAAGATCAGAACTTTCTTATTTTTATTAAATAAAATATTTTCAGGTCATTTTTAAATTTATGGTTTCCATACCTCAGATTGGTCAAGAATTTAAAAAAAATTCAATACAGATTTCCTTTCTTAAGAAAAGTTTCTCAAATTGAAGGAGACTTGTTTTTCATACTGGGGAAACCAGGCCATTACAAGATAAATTGGCCATAAATTGGGAATTGATATTCTTCAGCTTTTTGAATATTGCTTTGTTAAAAATTAATCAAAAAACACAATTAATAATTTTGGAGATTTTTATAATCTCAGCTCATTCAATAAATATCTCTCATTAATACACACCTATTTCAATGAAATTTTCTATATTTACCAAAATAACAAGGTAAAAAAAACTACCTCAACAACCAAAGTACTTAAAATTTGAAAATTTTAGTAGAAAACAGGAAAAGGTCTAAAAGCTTCAATTTCAAAGTGTTCAAATTGAACAAATAGGAACAGAGGTTGATTAAATCAATGGAGTAAAATTTACAAAGTGACCACTGGTGTGAATTTCGATGAGAGTAGCAAGGCAAAGAATTTATTTCTGTTGTTCTTGATTTTATTTAATTTCAAAGCTATTGAAATTTGAGAAGTTTGGAAATTTCATTTGGAATAATGGATGTTCAAAGAATCTTGCAGAGTTATAATAGGCTTATTATCAAACATAAAATCCATCCACATTTTCATAATGACATATCTGTGTTTGAGATATTATGGTTTTTAAAAAAAAATTCTTTCATAACATTTGTTGATAAAATCTTTAACTAGGCTTTGCATTGAATGATTTTGATAATCATCCTCATGAATCCCATCCACCTGTTAATTTTTTTGTTTGAAAATTCTTGTACTCAGAAAACATCTCAAATGTTTGTGGATTTAGACAAGAGCTACAAAGGCAAAAGAGAAGTAGTTTTGAAGGATCAAAACAGTTGCACAGAGTGGTTTATTCACTTTTTAAATTGGTGAATTGATTGTAGAATTGGGTCATAAACCTACAGGAAGTGCCAATAATTGTGACACACTTCAGGATTTTTCTTCTGTTTCCACCTTAATTAGATAGAGCGCACTACAGAAAGAAGGAAAAATTCAATGCTTAAATAAGCCTCTATAGGCTTACTCTAGGTAGTTTATCCCACACAAGTAACATTTGGCAAACTGTTTACACCAGTTGTTTGTTTTCAGTTAGTTTTTTTGAAAAAAAAGCGAACTCTGATTGTCGTACATGGCAAAAACTCCATTGTATGGTGTATTGTAATCCTGCAAGTTTAGTGTGAAGTTGGGCGCGGTGCCCAGGATCAGGGGAGGTTTGAATCATATCCTTGAATTTTCGCCAGGCGAAGGTGCCCGGTTCCCCTGTGTTTTGACGTCCTACTACTGCAGACAGCCTTTACTAATGTGGCCATGTCCCCCAGCTACCGGCCGCTTTTGTCTTTGTGCAATCGCCAACAGGTGATATAAGTTTTGGCAAGGCGCCTGGCAGTCCTAGTCAGCTTGAGCTGGGAGTCTGACGGGGCTTCATCTCGCATGAGAGGTTGGCCAAGTTTCACTGTGTCAGTCGGATTCGTGATGAGCCACTGGGTGATGAGCTGATCCACAGCTCCTGATTCAGGATTACATTTTGCTTTGCAGAGCCTATTGCACGCTTTATCCTTTGACGACTCAAAAATTTCTGACGCCATCATCCGTTTGGTAGACGGAACATGCCCATAGCTGCTCCTGCTTACGATTCATGCTAATCCATCCGCGCTAGCTGGCGGAGCCCGATCAACTTCACCATTTTCCATTACCCGCATAAATGTGCATGGCTATCATTCTTATTTCAGCTGATGGCATAACCTTACTGTACCTGGATTTGATTCAATTTATCATTTATGCGCAAGGCAGTGCCAAACATCATGGTGCCACTTTACAATTATTTCTTCAATCAAGGGATGACTGCTGATTCTTATCGGTGGCTGGTTTTGCCCTCGCGTTTTTGTTTGTTCCTGATGTTTTGACGTAAACCATTCCTTCTCAACGATAAATGACCTGGGCGTTATCGCTAGAAGGGCGATGACTCAGTTGAATGGATGGAAACGGTCCCCATGTTAAAAAATAGCAAGATTCAAAGAGGCCTAAGCTCGAAGGCAAAAGCCTTCGTAAACCCAGTCTAGGATGAAACAATTCAAAGTGATTTATCATGCGAATGAGGAACGCGCCTCGTCAGGTTTCGGACTTGGGATGGCTTTCCTCCTCTCCTGCTCGCAGAAAACCTTAGGATGCTGAGGATGAGGTCCGTGCTTCCGGAAAGACTGCCCATATAAGCCGTGGTAATGTTCAGGAGGGGGCATGGAAGAGGAACAATCACCTTCGCACTTTAGTCTATTTTCCTTCGAATTATTCCCCAGATTTCGATTCATTTCCCACTTCTCTGATTTCTTAGCTCTAACTTGCTTCAATCTGATAAAGATGATGTTGCAAATCAACAACTCGAAAGTGACCGACATGAGTCCACGCCGTAGACTTTCTTCGGACATCAGCAAATTGTCTTGGATGAATCAAGCCAAATCCATGACTATGCCACCCACCCCCCCAAGTGATGTGAGTGAACATCGAGCTTGGATTTTGGCCGCAAGATTTTTCTGCTAGGAGAGGGACGCGTGGGAAACTTACTAATCCCGGATTTTATCTTTCATTGGCAACAATCTTCTGGTAGGATGCAGCGCAGTTTCCGTACCCTATCCTGGAGTCGAATCCGCAAACGGATTCGAATTCGCAAATGGAGTCGAATTTGCAGACGGTCAGAAATCATGACCATCAAGAACTCGTAAGTTTCAAAGGTACATTTCACGAGTTGCCCGGAATCAAGGGTATTGCAAGCTTGTCAACTAGATCATTGCTTGGCTTATCATCATGTTCCATGTGCATTTCAAACACACGAGTTGTTTGTCGACGAAAGTTCAGATTGACCGTAAAGAAGGAAGGGGATCGATGTGGTATTTTGTCCTGCGAAAGCATTCGCAGCACAGCCACCTTGTCGATTCCCATCCGTGTTTCTGATTAATCTGGACTGCAGTCAGATAACAATTCATGTGTTTGAAAAGAGCGGAGAACAGAATGATCTGGTTTGATGAGCTTGTAAGGCTCCTGATTCCGGCAATTTTGTTTGCAAGTATTCTCACCATCTGAAATTTTAGTCGAGAGCGCTTCCATTTGCCACTCGATCCCGCAAAGGAAAAGAAGTCGAAAACTCGAGATTCCGTAGTGGTCTTCAAACACCCCCTAGTATAGAAATCGACATGGATCCCTTCTTTCCAAGGGACAACGTTTATTCGCAGGTTCCGCAAGCAAAGGACCCCTTTTCAAGCACTATACATTATCAGTCCATGACTGTCAACGCCCAAGGTCCAGGCGCATTCCAATTGAGTTATCTTCCTGCAGCCCTGGTAGGTTTGTTTTATTTTAAACCTGGAACCGTTGGCATTGACTTAACTTCTGATTTCTATCACAGGTGTTTGATCCGTCCCGCGCCGGAAACATGGCATCGGGTTACCGAACCGATATGAGTCCATCGCCTCCATTTTTCAGCAAAAATCATCCGGTATTACCTCCTATTGGAAGATCTTCAACACCTGAACCTAGTTGCGTCTCCTGCGAAGTGTGTGAGAAAAACAGGATTTTACTTTACCAACCGGCCGTTGCCGGTGATTTTGAGGATGATACCTTCGCGGCTGCCAGTGGCTTTCGAACCGAGTTCGACAAAAGCACATCACAAGGAGGAAAAATGCCCAAGCCGACCGGTGTGCCAGGGATCTTTGACTTTCCAGCCCCGCTTTTATCCGCGGCAAACGTTTTTCCCGAGCCCAGAGCCCCACCGCCTTCGCCACAGATCATATCCTCGCTCGACGATGGCCTCGACTTTTTGCCAACAATGATCTCAACCTCGTCTTCTGATAATCAAATATACGGGTCACTTGAATTTCTTGATGACTTTCACCGGAAAGGACCACATTGCCAAGGGTAAAAGAACAGTGTCCTGGAACATCACTCAATTGATGCGCATCTTATTTCATGATCTCGTCCTGCCGGCAACTACCGAAGTGGGATGATGACGGTCTATCCGATTTCTTGGTCGTAAAATTCCTGAAGCATACTCGGAAAGAGGTTCTCTAGGACGCTGGCTTTGAGCTTATCTTGTTTACTAGCCTTTTCTCATATTTTGCACATCAGAACTTCCCTTGATACTTTGCTTGTTGACTTTTAGAATCCATTTTCTTCTCTTGATTATTCACTGAAACTTCCGATTTTTGAATTTTGGTGGAAATCGTGAGCCAACTCAGAAGGCTTACGTTTGAAGTTTCATTTTCATATATTTTTTTCACCAGTTAGTGGGCCGTTTGTCTGTATTCCTTTTAGTATTTGATTTCTTTCATCTCTGTGGGCCTCCTAGTTGTTAAGTACGTATTTCAAGTTTTAGCTGTTGCTTTCCTGATGTCTCATCTTCTATTGGTCTTTGAATTGTTGAATTGGTGAATGAAATCGATGAATTCAGGAAAAATCAGATGCCCTTCTGGAAAGCAATGGCTGAAGAATCATTCATCATGATTTCATGGGCAAGCGGCTGAAAGGGATGAGAAGGATGGTAGAAAGAGCCAAATAAAAATTAAAAATCCATGATGAGTCATGCCCAGTGTTTAAACAGAGCATTTTGAGCCCAACAGAGGGCTATTCAATGATCATTCAGAAGAATGGTATTATCGGTACGTAGGTGCATTGATTGCAAAAATTTGCAAATTCATTTCTGGTCCTAAGTTACAGCCATCAAGGCCTGATATTCATCCTCTGTTTATTATACGCACCTACACCTCATACTTAAGGAAAGGAGCTAGGTGGATGTGGCTGTGTAGATAATAATTGTTATATGTGCTTGATTATTTAGCAAAAAGCTTTCTGGAAGTCCTTGAAGGGAAATTTAGTACTACCTCAGATTATTAGTAAAATCTGGGTGGTTTTGAATTTCCTTCCTTCCCTTCTAAAACTACAGTAAGCCTGCACAATAATTTTTTAAATTGATTGCTGGTTTCTTTGAGACTTAAAATAGGTCCCAGATTAGACCTAGATTGATTATTACCTTTGATTGATATGATATTTGAAGATCATACTGAGAAATCTGGGAGCTTATAAGATACTGGATTCTGCGTGAGCAGATTGAAAAGCAGTTAAGAATGTGTCACAGTTAATTAGGAAACAACATTCTTTTTGAATAATTATTCTCTGTTCTTTGGAGCAGCTTAAGACTTCCATCAATTTCTGAATGAAAATTTGATAGGCTGATTAAAAAAAATGTGATAGAAGAAGATGAGGTTTACAATTGATGGAGAAAAAGAAAAAAGGAGGCCGCCATTGGCCACAAAATTGATCCAGGAATATAGAGCCTTTGCCTTCTATTGGAGCAAGAAATCCAAGAGATGGTGCAAAACCATGCCAGCACAAGAGCAAGAGCAAATGGTGAACCAGGAATGGTAAGCTTAGACCCAGCTCTTCTGTCAGACAAACCTTCAGACCAGACGTGCTCACCCACATGCACCCCCATCCTAACCAAAACTGTAGAAGCAGAACAACACAGTGAAGAAAGAAAGGAATCCATCACACCCCCTCCATCATGAGGAGTGTGGACGGGTTCCCAAGGACAGCCAAGAATCACCACGGCTAACCTCAACCCCTCAGGACCCACCGATTTGACTCAGTTCACCTTTCCTCTATTCACAAGTGGCAAAGCATAATGCCACCACTTGGAACCATGCTCTTTAAATACCAGCCCCTTTGGGCGCTCAGGTGTTTTTCCTCATCTTTTCATCATCAATTGACCAAAAAAAAGTTATTCTTTCAGATTCATCAAGTTTTTGTAGAAATTCAAAAGCAATACATAACAAAACTTTGGCCCTCCTAGGTCAGAGTCTTTCAGATTAACAGTCAAAAGCTAACCAACAGCGCTGCAACAGAAATGGCACCAAGACAACACAACCCACCAATCCAACCAAAGAAAAATGCAATAAGAGCCAGCATACTCAAAGAAGACAACTATGGGTATTGGGTCCAGAGTGTCAGCCTGTTGGATGCCAAGACCCTTGCTATCCTTTAGCTATCCAAGGTGATGGAATAAATAATGAATATATTATTCAATAAATGCAGCAATAATCCATAGAATATTTGGATAAAGCTATTTCAAGGTTGATTGGTTTGGTTATAATTGAATATTGTTCATCAATCTTAATAAATTTATTATTAAATAAATCAAAAGAAGAGTGGCCAGAATATAATTAGGAATCTTTAACACCTCTCTTCAGGTAATTCACTTTGAAAACATGTAGACCTGGTTACTTTGGAACATTTAATTTATATTCTTAGAGGAGATATTTCCCAAAGATAATATATATATAAAATATATTATTGAGTTTCAGGGCTTTTTAACCAAGTTGCTACAACAGAAAAAGGATAATAAAACTCACTGGTATGTTATTGGATCCTTTAGGTACCTTTTTGGGATGTTTACTGATGGGTTAACCTGTTACTGGGGTTTAAAAGGTTTTTCAGCAGTTTAAATTGATAAAAAGAGTTTTGGGATGGATAATATTGATCAGACTAAAGCCATGAATCACTTACTTATCTCTTTATAAGTATTTTATTACCTTGGCATGGTGTCTGGATGTAAATATAACTGGGTCTGGGATATCAATAAACTCAAAAGGGCTCTTTATTTACATCTTTTTGGATCCCAATTCTGTCCTTCTGAGGGCTATAGGGGCTCAAAGGGACGGGTTCAAAGGCTAGAAGGGTAACCAGTGGTAGCCTGTAATGTGTTCTTGGTGCTGTAACACGGGTAACATCTACTTCCACTGGGTATGGGAATTTTTCTACCTTTTGATTGATGTTTTGACATGTGAATACCACTAATCTATCCACCTGATCATCATTTAATTAATTATCCTTAGTAAATTCTCCCAGGATTTTAATATTTATTCTTATTAGAAATCCCTACGGGTAATCTGATGTCAGATGGGTTCTCATGATTTATTAGCTGATGGGGGTAAAATCATCATGTTGATTTTGATCCTTATTTTCAAAATTCTGTCACTTTACTTGAAATAATTAATAAAAAATATATGCCATGGGAATATATGTAACATTTTGAATACTCAGTTCTCTCAGTATGTCACGGACATAATAATTTTTTCAAGTTCTCACAATTGTATTTTTAAAGCATTTTAAGATATTTTTTAAACTTTAGTTATCTTATTTTCAACATTTTTGGTATTTTTCATTATATTTTATAAAAAATATGCAGAAAGTTTATTTAAGTATTTTTAAATAATTTTATGTATTTCTAGACTATCTACTATCCACAGGGACATTTATTACATATGTAGTATGTCCCCGTATTAGTTGTAGCACTTTTATGCGGTACCTTGGCTTCTCAAGCTGTCTTTCATTTGGTCAGTCTGTAGTCCCGCGGCTGTCAGATGCCCAGGGCTGCCTTCCTGGCTTGTAACAGTAAGCGGACAGGGTGGAATTTCTGCTTCTCAGCCGCGCGTGGATGTATTGTTTGCTGTGGCTGCGTGCGGAATTTTCAAAAATCACACTTCTGCATTTAACACCCTAAATCACAGAATTCCAGGATTCTGACACAAAATTTACTGGGGAACCTATGCTTGGGGTTTCATGTGAAATATTAAAATGGCCAAAATCCCAAGGCTGTGTCTCTTTATGAATTTTTATAAATTATTCAAAAATATAAGAAGTAGGGATTTGAGGTAGGTTTCAGTGAGTGACCTCGACTTAATATGTATGTAGAATTATATTTGAAATAGTATTTTTGATATTATTTCTCCTTTAAGAAGTTATTTATTTATGTATGTTATTTTGTTACTTTTGCAGCTTGCTCTGCAAAAGTAGCAAGCTGAAACAGAGATGAAAGGTTTTCTCAAATTCAAAGGGCTGCTAGACATGAAACTCAACCCCAGATCACTATTGCCACGCAAGGAAGAGGAAAAAAAAGCAACCAAAGCAGTAGTAACCCTTATTGGAAATGGGAATTCCAAGGCTTTCACAAGAAAAGTTGCATGCGCACTCATGCAGCAAAATAGTGATACTCATGGCTGAAACCTAATCTGGGTCTCCTCTACAGTGGCTTTTGCCCCGAGGACAGAGACCTCTTTTCATTCATTCATTTGCTTATTTGCTTTTATACACTTTGTTATCTCCTGCCTTCTCTGCACTCCATGTAGGCTCCTCCATGACACTTGCTCCTGGCTCTCACTTTCCACAAGTTCATCTTCTAATAATTCATCTCCAAATTACACCCTCAAACACTCTTAGTGTGATAAATTCAATCAGGCTCTTGGCCTTTTTGGCATGATTTTCTAACTCCCTGCTCCTTGGTGTTTCATTAGGTTAGATACAATCCTAGAGACTCATTTGTTCACGGAGATATTCATTCATTCAATCACTTATTTGCTTGTATAAGCTTTTTTCTCTCCTCCTTTCCCTGTCCTACAGGTGTGATCAATTAAATCAGGCTCTTGCCTTTGTTTGCATGCTTTTCTAACTCACCGCTCCTTTGTGTTTCATTAGGTGTGATCAATTCAATCAGGCTCTTGCTCTTGTTCATGTGCTTGTCTAACTCACCGCTTCTTGGTGTTTCATTAGACTATGAGCCCAGCTTGTGGACGTTTTTAACATTTACCTAGTGCACAATGAACAGAAACAATCTACACAGAATCTTTGTACTCCAAGACAAGAATTTCTCCATATGGAAATCTGCCATCAAGAGTTATCTGAGTATGAAAAATCTGCTGGTCCACCTCACCACTGCTGCACCTGCCTCTACCATGGACAGTGCAATTTTCCACAAAGAGAAAATAAAGACAGCGGGCGTCCTCACCATGTACTTGGGCTAAACCAACGTCAAACAACTTGCAAACACTGAGAATAAACAAAAACCAAGCATCCTGTGGGCCCTCCTCACAGCTTACTACAATTCTTACTCTAAAGACAACCAAGCTTGTGTTTACACCAGATTCCTTTAGCTCACATTCAACAAGGACATCCAAAGCTTTCTAACTGAAATAAACTCTCACATCAATGCCCTCACCTTGGTAGGCCTGAAAATTGACAACAATTCTGATGGCTTTGTACACCTCTCCAAAACTCTGATGGCCAAGTAAATACTCAGTAGACTTCCAAGCATTCCAGAAGTTACCAAATAAATTCTTCACTCAAAACGTCCACTCATGCTAAAGCTGGTTATTGAAGCACTTGACTCAAAGCAAGAAGAAATCTTGTCCAACATGGCAGTGAAATCCAAGGAAAAGGCAATGAAGGTCTCCATCAAAAATTACCCAGTATGCTCCAATGGCATGCAAAATCTCAAAATAAGCACAAGGAATCAGACTTTATGGAAGTCAAAAAGGGGGAGAAGCGCAAAAAAAAGGCCAATAATGCTAGATCTCCCAGAGATGAGCAATCTGATGATTCATGCTCCTCCTTGGGTGCATTAATTTTTATTGGAAAGGCATTTTTCATTAAATCTTGAGAAAAGGAGGCGATAATGGACAGCGGTGCAATTCACCACATGTTCAGCTCAAAAGACAACTTTGTTGAATATTGCAAACAAAGGTTGCAAGTACAGATAGCCATTGGCAACTCCCTGAAAGTCAAAGGTGATTTTTTTGTTCAAATGAACAGGCTTGATGGGAAGAGCATGAAGTTGAAGTTACTATTTGTTACCTTGCTTCAGGGAAGTCTCATCAGGTTGGGAAGACTACTGTGTAAGGGGTTTAAGACTCATCACGTGAACAACATCAGCATCAGATTGCCTAGAGAAGACATATCTCTCCTCAAAGCTAGCATAGTAAAAAAAGTACTTGTACTCCAGCTGAAGTCCGCAAGAAAAATTTTGTCAGCCTCCAGCGTACAATCTACTGCCAAAAATCACCTAGACCTCCTCCACAGGAAGGCAGGACATCCAAGCAACAAGGCGCTAGGGCACATGTATGGGATTGAGAACACCAGGCTGAAATGCAAGCACTGTCTCCTCTCAAAATTGCACCGCCTTCCGTTCAAAGGCCACATTCCCAGAGCCACTCAGGTTCTGAAAACTATTTTCATGGATCTTAGTGGGAAAATCACCCCTACCTCACTATCAGGGGGGCGCTACTACTTCAAACTCACTGACTGGTTCACCAGTTACAGGTTTTTTTTCATACTCAAAAATAAAGCAGACACACATGCTTCTTTTGTCTCTTTCACAAAGCAATCAGAAAATCTCAAATCTGCTTCTATTAAAAACGTGGTTTGCAATGGAGGGGGAGAGTTAAATTCAAAAGAATTCCTGAGCTTCTTTGAAGAAAAAGTTATCACAGTCCATCTCACCAGCCTGCACACTCCTCAACAGAATTCAGTTTCCAAGTGTGGGAACCGCATAACCAGTGAGAATGCCTAAGCATCACTGAAAAGGGCTGGACTGCCCCCAAAGTAATGGGCAAAAGCATTTACAACTGCTGTGTTCATTGAGAATGTAACCTCTAGGAGAAAATCCAATTGGGTCTCTCCATACAAACTCTGGTTTGAATGCTTGTTTGACCTTGATTGATTAAAACCATTTGGGTGCCTTGCCTACGTGAACATTCCCAAACCCCTTTGGCAAGGGAAATTTGGGGAAACTGCAACAAAAGGTATCTTGCTTGGAAATCAACTGGGTCTTGCCAATTGGCGCATCCTCACCAGCAACAGAAAGGTCTCTCAGAGTCAAAACATGAGATTTGTAGAGACCGCCTTCCCTGGCCTGAAAATACTTGTGAATACCTTGCCACTCAAACCAGAGGATACACCCTTCCTTGAGCTTTCTGAAGATGGCTTTTCCCAATGCATCTTCTCCCAACTCTGCTCAAAGCCTACCAGACCACAATGTATCAGAAAATATGTTGGACTTAGCTGATCTCCCAGCATCTGCCGACTTGGCCCCCAAGGAGGCCTCCATTGCACACCCACCCAATGTTACACCTGGCCAGGATAAGCAATGGCAGAAATGTTGTCCTGGCTTGGACTAAATACTAACCTCCAACACCGCACCTTGAACCCTCTCAACCAACCTGGACAAGTTGCACATCTTGACCAAGAAGCATGGTCCTGGTGCCAGGGAAATTTTTGCTGCTACGTGTGCCATTCTGTCTATGGAAAAACCCACCACACCTACTACCTTTTGCAAGGCCAACCTATCTCCAATCAGCATGATTGGTTGGCCTCCATAAATTCAGAGCTCAGTGCTATGGCACAGCTCAAGGTCTCTGACATTGTCTCTATCCCCGTGGGAGTGCGCTTACTCCACACAGTCTGGGTTTTCAAAAAGAAACTGGACAAGTTGGGCAGGCTTGCCAAGTTCAAGGCTCAGCTTTGCGCTCAGGGAAAAAAACAGGCAGAAGGCAATTACAATCTCAAATACACTTCAACTGACCGCTCTTCATCTCTTTATACCATCATTTCTCTCAGCCTGTGTAAGGGCTATGCCATCCATCAGATGGATGCAAAGAATGCCTTTCTCAAAGGTACCCTCAAGGAAACCATCTATCTGTGTCCTCATTCCGGGATGGACGTTCCTTCTGGCTACTGCCTGAATCCCAACAAATACATCTACAGCCTCAAACAGGAGCCACGGGTGTGGTGTGGCAAACTCAAGTCTTTCTTTTCATCCTTGGGCTTTGTGCCCTCTCCAGCTGACCCTTTCCCATTCATCTCCACAAACAAGGTGGGGGAGTGCTTTGTTCATGTCTAAGTCAACAATATGGTCATTGTAAGTCATGATGTGGATAGTTTCAAAGGCCTCATTGCCCAGTGCTATCTTATGGAGGACCTGGGTGAAGCCACTCACCTCCTTGGCATCCATCTGTCCCATGACAGAGGGTTCATGACTCTCTCACAGAGCGCGTATCTTGGAAGGATCTTTTCAAAGTACAACATGATTGAATGCCAGCCCATGTCCACCCCCATGGTTACAAATACTTGACTTACTTCTTCCACACCCAAGGATCACCAATTGTTTTTTTTTCAAGGTATCAACTACAGCAAGGCCATTGGTCTCCTCAACTACCTTGCAGTCTCCAATAGGCCTGTGTAAGACTCCAAAAGGTGCTAGGCCGGGGAAGTTCTGTGGAGGGGAAAGGTGCTGTTTAGGCTGCCCTCCTGAGTGTTACAAAAATATTTAAATGTAACCAAGATCAAGGTCCAGAACTTTAAATTGAGGAATCAAGTAGTAAGGATAAAGTTTGATAATAGTTGGTAGAAATGGAACAGCAATATCTGAGGCAGGATTACATGGGAGATATTTGAACAAAAGAATTTTGAAGTTTGTTTAAAGTTCAAAAGAACAAAGCTGTTGTATGTAAACAACACCCACAAGCTAATAACTCTGGTTGTCAGCAGAAGATTGGGTATGATCAACTCAAACACCAACCAACCTCCAGGTTCTCAATGAACCTGCCCAACTCTCTGCAATCAAGCGCTTGAAGGGTACCAGATAGCTGAGGGTGGCCGTACAAGACAAAGCAAAATTTTTTGAGAAGCTCTAAAAGCAAACAGTAACTAATTTGAACAGGGATAACGTCAACACTTCTCAAGGAACTCAAGAGTAGGCTGGCAGAACGCAACTTTGAAAAATAAAAGGAGGTGTAACATTCCAGGTTTTCAGCTTATGAAAACTTCTTCAATCAAACGTGATTGGCTCCAGAAAGATGATCAAGGAAGGATCAAGACCAGTATGGTCAGAGAAAAGGATCAAAGAGTGGTGTAACACACTCTAGAACTCCAACAGACAGAATTCTCTTCAACCAGCAAGGCTATTGATTGGTGATAAGGATCAGGCCTCAGAGGGGCAAAGACTCAGGATAAAATGGATCAGGGGGCAATCAAAGATATACCCAGGATAACAATGATTGATTACTATGATAAAGGGGGGGAAATATGCACACACTCCCATGGATCCCTTAGAAAAAGGCAGGGGAGAGCCCTCCTTTTATGGGCCATGGGTCACTCTAGAATATGTACAAGTGATAACAAACCTAGAGCAGAAAAAAATCATTCAGAATTTGTTTTAACAGACATGAGGAAAAAAAAAAGAAACTGATGAGAAAACAAACAACAAAAAAAAATAGAGGAAAGCACAATGGATGAGCAGGGATGGAAGGACACCAGCCTGTGTCAATGATGGGCATGGGAACGAGATCCGGGGGTGAGGAACCGCGTGGACAGGCTGAAGGGCACGGACAACCCCTGGCTGGAGGATGGTTGCGCAAGAGCGGCTGGAGGAGATGGTCAAAGGAGGCAGTTGAGGGGGATGATGATTGGAGCAGGTGGAATGGATGAAATGGAGGAGATGGATTGATGGTTGGATGACTGGCCAATGGGGGAGACAAGAGTGCAAGATTGGTCATGGGAACAACCAATTGGGTCAGGGGATGGAGGTTGTTCCCATGACTGATCTTGTGTGGATGATTGGATGGATTATGGTCATGATCCAAGAGATTGGCCCATGATTGAGAATTGGAGCTAGAGAGAGGTTGCGGGGCGGGATGCTCAGGCCAATCAAGAGTGAAAGGATATTGAGAATGTTCCCTTCAAGAGTAATCTTCTGGCTCATCTTCATTGTTGTTGTCATGATTGGAGATTGGAGTACAAGTAAATGAAAAGGGTCCTGGTCAACGGTTTGATTGATTGTTCATCCATTACAAAGAAATATCAAGCAGTATGGGTGTAGGTGGGTTGTGAGGTAGGAAGGATGGAAAGATTGAACGGCTTGGATTCTGAGTCAAAGGACAGATGGGATGGGATGGAGAGATGATTGCCGTTGCTGTCAATGCTGACAACAATGCTGGTGCCAGCAAGGGTTGAGCGGAGCTGGTCTTGCCTGCCCATTTGGCAAAACAAGAACCAAAGCAGAGAGGAGAGAGATTTGAACACAAGACCTGGGGAGTTGGACACCCCAGGGACCCATCCCTAAACCACTGGTAGATGGGGAAGTTGGAGGATCTGAAGGCTGAAGGAACCTGATTCAGGAAAAGGAATTCCAATTTTTTTTTGATGATGAATGATGAATATAAAAAAATCATAAAAAAATTTAAATTTTCCATAGTGGTCCTTGTTAAAATGCGGATGCACTCAGGTAATGTGCATAGGGGTGTGTAATCCAAATGGGATGCAAAAATGGGCCTCCATGGCCCATTGGACATCACGTGGGCCACGTGGGCCTATGTGGGTGTTATTGGTTTTGGGCATTTAGGCGCCAAAACACATTTTTATGGTCTTTTGGGACACAGGCCCTCACAAGCCCGCCAGGGTGGATGGGCCACCCAAGCCAGATGGGCTTATTTGGGCATAAAAGGGCCCAAGCTTTATTATGGACATACTTGACCAGATGGGCTGGCCCGCCAAAGTATGTAATTCTCACGATTTGGGCTTGGGGCGGCCCGCTAGGGGCCGCCGCTTGTGTTGCGGCCCGCTCGGGGCCGCCGCTTGTGTTGCGGCCCGCTCGGGGCCGCCTGTGTTCCTTGGTACGGCCCACATGGGGCCCGACGGCCCGCGCGGGGCTGTCGCATGGCCAAGGGATCCCGCGCAGGCCCGGCTGGTTGCGCCCGGCGACCAGCGCCGCGGAGCCGGGGCTTGCGGCCCAGGCTCGCTCCCCCTCCCCTCGCTTGCCATTGCAAGGGGGATGGGGGCAAGCTGGCTGGGTTGAACCAGCCAGCGACCAACCACAACAGCGCGGTCGGTCAGGGCAGGGGGGACATGACCACCCCCTTGCCCAAGGAGGTGGCGGCGCCGGCCGCAAGAGTAGTGACCGGCAGGTGGGGGGGAATTCATCACCCCTGCACCATTGATCGAGTGAAGCAACCAAGCAAAGGGGCGCTCTCCCCCCCCTTTACCAAGGGGGAGGAGCAATGGGCCTGGGGGGACCTGATCACCTCCCAGGCCAATTTTCTTGATGACGCCCTGGGGGTATCAACCCTCAGGACCCCTGGTGAGGGGATTTGACCGCCCCCACCAGGGATTTGAGAGAAAGAAGGGGGGGGGACAGCATGTCTGCTGGTCACACCCCCCCCATGTGAGTCTGAGACCGGACCCAGGTGTGCCCTGGGTCCCACCTGGCCCATTTGAGGGGCCAGGGGCTGGCTGCATGAGGCAATCAGCCCGTAAACAAGGTAATGAGGTCATCATAGCTGGTTGAAATGGACAACCAGCCAAGGGGATTGAACAGTTAAGGGGCCGGTTCAGCCCCATTGAGGTGGAAACACCAGAAATAACTGGAATAGGCTGGTTGTAAGGGTATAGGGACTGATGCCATATGGGCTGATGTAGTCCAAACCAAGTAACAAGGCCAGTAGAGCCTGTAGAGCTCTTTTGGGGCGGAAAATTTGCCTTTTGGCTTGTTGTATCATGGGCTCACAAGAGGCCAATCTTTTGTACTTAAGGAGCTCTTCTCCCTGCTGTTTTCCATCCATTCATTGATCATTCCAATCAAATTCATCCAACATATTGCCCCATTGTGAGAGCCCCATTAGCCAATATTGACACCCAGTGTCCAGAATTTCTTTTGCTTTAAATACTGCTCATTTTCCTAAGCTAATTGCTGGCCATAATTCTAACAGTCCTGAGGTGTCCATTTTTGGTCACCACACAGGACATTTCTTTCACTCTCTCCCAACTGTCCCAAAATCTCAAGCTCTCAAACTACAGCCACTGGGCTTACCTCATCCACCTCCTATGCTACCTGTTGGGCACCCGCAGCTTCACCCTTGCTCTCAGCGGCTTCTTGGGCGTGTAATTAAGGATCTTCACCAACTCTGACTTTGGCAACTGCCCCAACACCTGTTGGTCATACTCCCGTTACGTGGCATTTCTGGGCAAGTCTGTTGTCTTGCAGAGGTCCAAGAAACAGGAAACTGTGTCCACATCTACCACAGAGGTGTAATACAAGGCAGTCTGAAAAGGCCTTCAGGAGGCCGTCTTGCTTGTTGCAGCGCTGAAGTCTCTTGGTCACGCTGCACAGGCTTGTCCATCCCTCTTGGTTGAAAATAAGGGAGCTATAATGTTTTTGTTGAATCCAATGTACCAGTCGCGCTCCAAGCACATTGACATCAAGTTCCATTGGATCACGGAAGTGCACAAGGAAGGCACCACTTCCATCTCTTACATATCCACCAGCTCCAACCTGGCTGACTTCTTTACCAAGGCTCTCCCTTGGGTCAAACACTCAAAGGGTTGTACGTCACTGAAAATAGTAACTTGAAGAGGATGGGGGTATTTGAAATGGGAATTCCAAGGCGTTTGAAAGAAAATTTTCATGCGCACTCACACAGAACAATAGTGATACTCATGGCTGAAAACTAATATGGGTCTCCTCTACAGAGGCTTTTTCCCGGAGGAAAGAGACCTCTTTTCATTCATTCATTCAATTATTTGCTTTTATACACTTTTTTATCTCCTGCCTTCTCTATCCTCCAGGTAAGCTCCTCCATGACACTTGTTCCTTTCTCTAACTTTCCAAAAGTTCATCTTCTAACACTTCCTCTCTAAATTAAGCCCTAAAACACTCTTAGTGTGATGAATTCAATCAGGCTCTTTCCCTTGTTTGCATGCTTGTCTAACTAACAACTCCTTGGTGTTTCATTAGGTTAGATACACTCCTAGAGACTCATTTGTTCACAGAGAATTCTACAGAGATATTCATTCATTTATTCACTTATTTGCTTGTATACACTTTGTTCTCTCCTGCCGTCTCTGTCCTGCAGGTGTGATCAATTCAATCAGGCTCTTTCCCTTGTTTGGGTGCTTGTCTAACTCACTGCTTCTTGGTGTTTCATTAAGTGTGATCAATTCAATCAGGCTCTTGCCCTTGTTCACGTGCTTCTCTAACTCACCGCTCCTTGGTGTTTCATTAACCCTGGAATCTAACATCAATCCCACAATCCTCAGGGACATCATAAATGAGGACTTTGAATTTGACCCACATGCTATCTGGAACAAGCTCAAAAAAAGATATGCCACCACCAACATTTACACCATATACAAGGTGTGGAGGCAGTTTGAATCAGTCAAAAAAAAATGAAGAAATCCCAACCTTCATCACCAAAATGAAGGCTGTGATGGCCAATGAAAGCATGATTGGACTTGTCATACCGCCAGAAGTCAGATCATGTTGCATCATAGCAAGGATAACAGACAGACGGCCAGGCTTGATTTAAACGCTCCCATGCAATAAAATTCTGCTAGAAAACCCAGAAAAATTACTGAGCAAGCTCACAAACATAGCCAACCAAAATACAGCATCCAAAACCTACATACCACCACTAAC
Organism: Puccinia polysora; assembly: GCA_025617555.3. Classification (NCBI taxonomy): domain Eukaryota; kingdom Fungi; phylum Basidiomycota; class Pucciniomycetes; order Pucciniales; family Pucciniaceae; genus Puccinia; species Puccinia polysora. The sequence goes on from CM062636.1 coordinate 12,163,792, forward strand.
AACAGCCAAATCCCTTATTCATGCCAAACAAAGAAAACAAGCCAGAGACAAAAAACTTAGGTACAGAGGGGGGAAACAAAAACCAAGGTCAGGGCACACTGAAGGCCAATGCTGGATGCTGCACCCAAATCTCAGACCAACCAAACAAACATGTAGACAGGAATTGATAAGTACAACAAGTGAGACAAGCAAGGACCACCAACCATTCAGATATGGAACCTTGCCATGCAAAACAGTCAACATCATCAGCAGAAAATCAGCAGTACTTGACTCAGATGCCAGCCACCACCTGCTAAACAACCACCAGTGGTTTTTCAAAATGAGACCAAGAGAAATCCAAGTCAACACTGGGAAGGATGAGGCCTCCCTAACCCCCAGCTACAAGGGGGAAGCCAGAATAACCATTGCCAAAGTAAAGACAATTGAGTTAAGAAACTGCTTATACATTCCAAACCTGACCACGAATATCTTATCAATTTGCAAGCTAACCAAAAAACAGGCCTCAGTTGAGATAGCAGGAAGCAAAGCAACAGTCCAAATAGATTTTGACATTGCCATGAAGTGCAATTTGAGTAAGGGAATAATGGAGATTGAATAACAGCTAACACCCTTCAGCAAACCTCATTCCATGACAAATCTGGCCAAGATTAACTCATTCAAAACTTGGCACAAACAGTTTGGACATGCCAGCTCAGCCAGGATAAGATTCCTAATCCCCAAACTCATGGAAAACAACTACCAACCATGTTCCTTATGCATGAAAGTTAAGATGGTAAAAAAAGCCATTCAAGCACAAGTTTGACATAGCACTTGAGCCTCTCAAAGTAATCCATGCAGAATTGTGCGGCCCCATAAAACCAAGCACAAACAGTGGAATGAGATACTTACTCACCATTTTCAACCAGCACAGTTGGTAAATAAACATAACACTGATCAAAGTAAAAAGTGAAGCCATTGAATCCTTCAAAAACTTCAAAACCCTATTTGAAAACAGAATGGTAAATCTATCAAAAAGGTAATGACTGATGGAGGTGGAGAATTCTGCAACAGAGAGCTATCCATGAGCTACCTTCAAGAGGAAGGCATAATTCACAACGTGGCCCCTTCTTATACACTCTGAAAACAATGGATTTGCAGAAAGGGAAAACCGCACCATCATAGAAACTGCAAGTTGCATGCTGGTACAATACAAGGTTTTTTCCCAAATGGTGGGGCAAATCCATTGCCACAGCAGCCACCATAAGCAATGGCCTCACAAGGAAAAATCTTGTTACCCCCCCCCCCCCCATGACCATCCTTCTCAAGAAGGAGCCAAACATCTAAGCGCTAAGATCTTTTGGATGCAATTCATAGGTTCTAAAGCCGCAAAAGAAAAGAAAATCCAAATTTGGCAAGGTCTCATCGGAAGGGCTCCTGTGGATTTTTAAGTATCTTAAGATACAAAGATGGCGGCAACAATCTTAGCTGTTTGTTAAGATTTGACCGCTTCTATACAAGAAACACCATAAGATACAAAGACGGTTGCAACAATCTTAGCTGTTTGTTCAGATTGGACTGCTTCTATAAATGACACCTAAAATAACAGTTCCCCAAGAGAATGAATCAGAAGCAATGGGGGTAACTGTTATTTTGACAAACAGAGGGCATCTTAAATAGTAATGATATTAAGTAGGAGAGCAGAAAGAAAATTGTGGCAGGGTCTGTGCTCTTTGGTGACATTGTTGCACTTACCATTTTGGTGAGGTCACACCAGCACTTAGTTGGACCGCTTAGGAGCAGTTGATTTAATGAAATTGACTGCTGTTGAGTGTTGTTTGGTCCGGATTCTAACACCCCCCTTCAACTAATTAAATCAATCACCTCCTTTAACCCTATCATATTGCAGAGACTTTTGAAGGTTCTCTTATTAAGTGTTTTGGTTAGAATTTTGGCTACCATCTGTTTAGTTGGGCATTAGTCAATCAGTACCTTTTTGGCTTTTACAAACTCTTGTATCCAATGGTGATGAATTTTGATGTGCTTGGTTTGTGCATGGAAAATTGACTTGGAAGTAAGCTGGATAGCACTTAAGTTGTTGCAGTGTAAATTGATGGGAGTTTTGCAAGGTATTTGGAGAAATTTCAGGGATTAAATGATCCAAACGGCCTCTTGACCAGCTTTGGCAGTTGATCTGTATTTGGCTTCTGTGGACAAAAGTGAAACCGTTTTTTGCAGATTTGACCGCCAGTTTATTGGTACATTCATGAAGGTGAATACATAGCCGGTAGTGGACCTCCAAGTTGATAAGTTTAAGATTGAAATAATAAAAAACTGGATTTTATTTCAAACTAAGACCAATGGAACTGAGAACAATAAAAGTATCAAATGTAGTGCATGAGCACAAATGATAAATGAGGTAGGTTTATGACAAAGATTCTTACCCAGTATTTCTCTGACATAGGTGAAAGAAGAATTGTAAGATATAAAAGAAAGCTAAATGAAGTATAAGGACTGATAAAAGTAATTCAAGATAAGTGTACAAAAATGAAAGGAAAGGATTGACAATTTGGATGTTCCTCACATCTGATCAATAGAATGTTGGTTGGTTGTTCTTGATAGTTGATGAAGCGTATGGATGATAATGAATATTTGATGATCAGGAGTGAGTATGAGAGGAGATGTTTGATGTAGCAGAATGATGGAGATGGTCAAATAATAATATTGTGATGAAGGAAATGGCTTCAGGTTGAGGTGGTTGAAGTTATTGAGGAAGTTGGTCAATGTGGGTTGGAGTAATAAGAAGATGAAGAAAGGAAAGCGTATGGGGAAGAATGATGAGGGAAGATGAGAATGAGTAAGGATGGAGCGGAGCGGAGCGTGGCAAGATGGAAGGGGAAAGAAAGGAAGCGTGGTGAGATGGAGGTAGTTTGATGTTTATTGATGAATGATGATTCAAGGAAATGAGCGTCAAGTGGGAATGAAGAGGAATGAGAAAGAATCTAGAGTTGGAATTGGAGTGTTTCAGATGTGGTGTGCTTTATACCATTTTCAGAGAAGAAGGTACTTAAGAAATGATTAATGAATTCACCTCCATTATCAGAGTGAAAGTTCTTCAACATCCTTCTGGTCTGGTTTGCATTTAATTTGATGAATTTAATGATTTCATCAGTGACATCAGACTTGCTTTGAATTTGAATGCAGGTCTTGAACTTGGAATGATTATCCGTTAAGAGAAGAAAGTACCAAGAACCAGAAAGTGAGGAAGGATTAATTGGCCCACAAACGTCTGCGTGGATTTGTTCAAAAGTGCTTTCACTTGGCGGAAAGTGGTTGGTGAAAGGTAGTTGTTGAATTTTGCCCTTTGCGCAAGAGAAACAATTGATTTGATCCGACTTGAGATTGGGGAACTCCTTCGATAGGAGTTTGGTTCTTTCGAGATGAGGATGACAGAACCGCTTGTAGATGGTAGAGAGAGAGACAAAAGAGAAAGAAATGGAAGGAAACAGGGAGAGAGACTCTTTGATAAAAAAAAGATTATCTTTGATGAAACCAAGAAGGATACTCTTGCCATTGTATGTGAAGACAAATTGATGAGGGGAGCATAAAGAAAGCGTACAGCCTTTCTGAATCAATTGGCCAAGTGATACTAAGTTGAAGGCCACATCGGGAACGTAGAGTGAGTTCTGCAAGTTCAGAGTCGCAAGGGTGGTTGAGATTTTAGCCGTACCAATTCCGAGAGAGGAAATTGGAGCGTCAGGATTTCCGGTTTGGATTTCGGTGTGGTCTGGTAGAATCTGGAGAAAGAAGTCTGAGCAGTTGAACATACTGTTTGAGGCACGGGAATCAAGAAGAATACGGTTTCAATCAAGTGAGTGGGAGTTGACCATTGCAAAGGTGTAGGCAAGATGTGTCAGGGCCTTAGGGTTCTGAGGGGATGACAAAGTTGGTGTGAACCCCAATCCAGATCCATCGCCGTGTCCTGCGTTGGGTCAAAGACGAGGGTAGAGCCACCAGAATTTACTACAATCATGATTTGCTTGCGGATTGTGCCATGTAGATTTACATTTAATCACTTTGGTTTTGTTGAGCATGACTGATGCATAGGAATTTGCTACGACCTCATTCTTAACTTGATTCAAATGTTGTAACACCAGATCACCGTCAATTTTAGTATCCCCGAGAGAGTGAGTGATTGTAGTCTTGAGGTGATCAAGTTGAGGAGGAAACTTATAGAGAAGGAGATACGCCACTATATCATTGTCCATTTGTATTCCAATTTTGGCAATTTGAAGTAAGCAAGCTCTTGCGTCAGTAATAAACTTTTTGACCTTCTTTGGATCAAACTGTAGATTAAGAAAATTGAAGAAAACTCGTGATTGATTTGCCGTCTGCAATGATGCGTAGTATTTGTTGATAGATCTCCATAGCTCAATACCGTTGGTAAGAAGGTGTTCCTTTACAAAGTTTACGTACGTTTGATTATCCAGTTTTGCTAGAATATATCCAACAATTTCAAGATTGATTTCAGGAGGACATTTTTTGGGTTCAGTTGAGTTGAGCCAATGAGCAATGCCCTTCAAGGAGAGAATTGTGTGGATTTTTGATCGCCATAATGAAAAGTTGGTGTTGGATAAACTGGGAATTGAATTGGTAAGTGTCTTGAGAAGAGTTTGAGTGGATTCCATTGGTTTGAGATTAGTGGATTGTTTGCCTGGCTAGCTCATTTGGTAGAGCATTTGGCTTTTAACCGTGATAAGTTGAAGATTGAAATAATAAAAAACTGGATTTTATTTCAAACTAAGACCAATGGAACTGAGAACAATAAAAGTATCAAATGTAGTGCATGAGCACAAATGATAAATGAGGTAGGTTTATGACAAAGATTCTTACCCAGTATTTCTCTGACATACGTGAAAGAAGAATTGTAAGATATAAAAGAAAGCTAAATGAAGTATAAGGACTGATAAAAGTAATTCAAGATAAGTGTACAAAAATGAAAGGAAAGGATTGAAAATTTGGATGTTCCTCACATCTGATCAATAGAATGTTGGTTGGTTGTTCTTGATAGTTGATGAAGCGTATGGATGATAATGAATATTTGATGATCAGGAGTGAGTATGAGAGGAGATGGTTGATGTAGCAGAATGATGGAGATGGTCAAATAATAATATTGTGATGGAGGAAATGGCTTGAGGTTGAGGTGGTTGAAGTTATTGAGGAAGTTGGTCAATGTGGGTTGGAGTAATAAGAAGATGAAGAAAGGAAAGCGTATGGGGAAGAATGATGAGGGAAGATGAGAATGAGTAAGGATGGAGCGGAGCAGAGCGTGGCGAGATGGAAGGGGAAAGAAAGGAAGCGTGGTGAGATGGAGGTAGTTTTATGTTTATTGATGGATGATGATTCAAGGAAATGAGCGTCAAGTGGGAATGAAGAGGAATGAGAAAGAATCTAGAGTTGGAATTGGAGTGTTTGCACCCTCACAGACGCGGGTGAGCCAAGTGACAATGACACAAGTCACCTTGTCTCCAGCCCAATCAGTGTCCGTGTGACCATGCGGAAGGTAGTAGCTTTGATCAGCCAGCACTTGGTTGAATTTTTTGGTGTATTCTATTCCATATTTTAGGGTTTCTTTTAGGTACCTTAAGACATGGAATAAGGCCTTCCAGTGGCTAAATGAGGGCTTATCCATATATCAAGCCAGTAGTCCTATGGCATGGCTTAGATCTGGTCAATTACACTGTGCCAGGTAGAGGAGTGAACATACGCCACTCCGGTATGGTAAGTTGAGTTTTTCAAACGGGGCGTGCTTATTGTTTGTGACGGGGAGGTGAGTGCTAGTGACTGGAAGGGGAGTTGTGGAAATCTTCTGTCCCTGGTGACTGAATGTTTTGAGGAGCTGCTGGGCCATGTTATGTTGGTTAAGCAAATACCTGGTTGGAGTCTGCTTGAGTTGGATTCCTACAATACTCTTGGCTGGTCCAAGATCTTCCATCTCCCATTGTTGTTTGATTTTGTTTTGAACTTTTTTATGTCATCTACGGTTATTACCATGTTGTCAACGTGGATGTACAGTAGGCTGTATTTTTGGTCTTTTGTGCGCAGATAGAGGCAGGCATTGCAAGGGGATTTGAAAAATCCAATGGACAACAGGTAAGTGTTCACATCTTTGTTCCACAGTTTTGGTGATTGTTTCAAACTGTATATGGCCTTGTTGATTTTCCTTACTTTATTTGTTTTCTCTGAATATCCGTCAGGTTTCTCTAGATATATTTCTTCATCAATTGGGGAATTGAAAAATGCCGTGACGGCGTCCATTTGGTGGATGTCCCACTTGTTTTTGGCTGCAATGGCAATAAGTAGTATCAAGAAAGTTGGTTTTCATGTGGGGGAGGAATTGTTGTGGTAATCCACTCCCTCAATTTGTGAGAATCCTTTTGCAACATACCGGGATTTTTTCTTTATGAAGTTACCGTTAGTGTCATATTTGGTTTTACACAGTCATTTTCCCTTGCTGAGTTTCTTATGGGTTGGTTGGTCTACTAAAGTGAATACCCCACAAAGTTTCATTGAGTTGAGTTCCTTTTCAAAGTATTTGAAACAATTGGGTGCATCCTTTCTTTTTGCGGCATCAAAGTATGAGGTTGGGTTGGTGGTCTGTACAATAGAGGCAAAGATGGATGTGAGGGCGGAGAAATCTATGGAAAGTTGGACTAGATGGTTGTAGTTGATTTGTGGGAGTTGAAAAAGATTGGACGGTCTTGAGTAGGGAGTAGGAGAGGTGTCTGGGGCACTGGTGGTGTCAGTAGGCTTGATGGCTCTTGGGATTATGTTGTCTGAAGGCAAGTTAGGAGGAATTGGTGGTGGTCCTAACTTGAGTATAAGTTGTTGCGGTTTATACTGGCATTCCTGAGGTTTGGGAGAATAGGGAATGTCATTATTGGCATTGTCTGGGAAGATGGGAAGGACAGTGTCAGACGCAGTAGGGGAGTCAGGGCTGGTTTCCTTGAAGAAAAACACTTTCTTGTTAAAGGTTGCATCACACAATATTTTGGTGACATTTTGTTTTGGAATATAGATAATATAATTTCTGTGATCATCCGTGAACCCCAGTAGTACTCCTTTTATGGATACATTGTTGAACTTGTTTTATCTGAGGGCCTTTTGGACCAATATGTGAGTTTTACATCCAAATACTTGTACATGGTCAATGGAAGGCTTATATTTGAACCACAGTTCAAACGGAGTGACTTGTTGAACTGGGGTAGCGTTTGAGAAGGTTCTATTAGTTAAATATATAGCAGTGTGTATGGCATTCCACCAAAAATTGGGGGGTGTGCCGCTGTGGATAATTAAAAACCTTTCCCTTTTGAAAATGGTTTGGTTGCTCCTTTCAGCAACCCCATTTTGTTTGGGAGTATAATGGGCAGTCACTTGAGTGGTCACACCCAAGTGATTGAGGTAGTTTATGACCTCTGAAATATTAAATTCCGTTCCTCCATCAATTGTTAGGTTGATAAGCTTGTGTCCTGTTTGGCGCTCTGATTTGGCAATAAATATTTTAATTACTTCTACAAAATTGTATTTGGATTTAGAAACTAGTGGAAAACCTGTTCTATAGCTGGTAAAATCATCCGTGAAGAGTGCATAGTACAAAAATATAGAGTCAGTGCGGATGATTCCGCTTAAATCTAGGTGTAAATTTTCTAGCGGTTGTATACTGCGTGGTCTCTCTTTATTATGAGAGATTCAATGATTTTTGGATTGTTTGCAGGTGTCACAATAGAAAGGTTTGATTACATTTGATGTTAGTGTTCCCGCTGCGATCATTCAATTTTGAAATTCTGTATTTTTGTGGGAAAGTCAATTGTGGATTACCTCAGCGTTGTGTCCAGGTTAGGTTTGAAATGCGTGTATATTTCTCACCTTTGGTGATACGTTGAACTCCATTAGGTTGTTGCAGAACTTTCCACGGAGCATGGTGTTGTCTTTGTCTTTCAGTTCTACAGTTGATCCCGTTTTTACAATATTGATGTTTTCTTGTAGGAGTATGCATCCAGCAATGAGATTTTTGGACAGCTGGGGTACGTATAGCGCGTTTCCAAACACCATCTTGTGGTTGTTGTGACAATTAATGATCTCGCCCAATGCCTTGGACAGGTAAGGTGGCTCCACCTCCTGCAAGTTTGAGTTTCAGGTCTATGTGATCGCTTCAAAGCGTTTCTGGTTCAAAGTAGTGTAGGTGGTTGAACATTTGAGGTGTTGCCCCGGTTCCAAAGATGATAATCTCCTTGTTTTCTCCGGCTTTCCTAATGTAGCAGATGGGGTCATTAGAGGATGGGCATTCCAGTACTGTGGCCAGGTTGGATTGTGAAGCCGGCTTGTTTTTAAACCACTCGGGTAGATCTCCCTGCCACAACCCTTGAGCAATTTTATTTTCAATCCATGCCCTGCGACTTGCTTCATTCTTGGAAAGAAAAAGGTGGGCTGGATGTGGGCCAAGGCACTGGTCTTTAGTGCATTTGGGCCGAATCTTTTGTGTTGCATGAGCTTCAGTGGGTACATAGGGAGTGTAAGGCGCACTAGAGAGCATGGGGGCACATTTGTGGGGTCTTGAGGAGTTCTTCAAATACTTTATTGTATGTGAGGGGTCGGACAAACCTAGCGATGGAGTCTCTGTCGTTGTTGAAGCTGGGATGGATGAATTCAAGCAGGGTGTACACTAGCCCAGAGTCCTTATCGATACTTCCACCTGCTTGGAGGATTTGAGATTTTATCATTTCAAATTGGTTGAGGTGTTCCCTCAACAAGGTGTTGGGGCCTTGCTTCAAAGAGTTGATCTGTTTATTCAAATCAAACAAGTGTTGACTGGAGTCTTTGATGTGGAGCTCCTTAAGTGTTGACCAGATTGCCGCAGGGTTTTTACAGGATGCTAGTTCAGGATTGGTGGTAGACTTAGAGTTGAGACAAGTGACATTGCACGAGTCCAGTTGGCTCAATAGCCAAGAGCTAAGTAGACGCTTCATAGCGCTATGGTAAAGGGGTGAGAAAATTTCCGAGTTTGGGTTGTCAAATGTTAAGTATTCGTCTAGGTCAATGGATTTTAGGGAGATTACTACGGCTTGGGACTACGACATGTAATTTTGGTCTATGAGTTTGTTCGAAATATTAATCTTAGAGAGTAAGTTAAGTATCTCTTGGTTAATTTGCAACCTTCGTTTGGTAGACTCGGGATCAGGGATAGAGGATTCCATGGTGTTTTCGCGATGGAATGGCTGGGTAGTAAATGATGGGCTGGCAGGACTGGTGGAAATGATTGGAGGATTGGTGGTTGGGGCAGGGCTGGATACTGGAGAACAATTAACTGGGGAAATGGCCAATGGGATTGTAGACTCTCGCTACCATGTGGATTTTTAAGTATCTTAAGATACAAAGACGGCGGCAACAATCTTAGCTGTTTGTTAAGATCGGACAGCTTCTATACGTGACACACCTTAAAATACAAAGACGCCGGCAACAATCTTAGCTGTTTTTTAAGATTGGACCGCTTCTATACGTGAAACCTAAAATAACATTTCCCCCAGAGCATGAATTAGAAGCAATGGGGGAAACTGTTATTGTGCCAAACACAGGTCATCTTAAATACTAATGATATTGTCAGCCTCCTGGATGCCAAGACCCTTGCTATCCTTTAGCTACCAGAGGGGATAGAATAAATAATAAATATATTATTTAATAAATGCAGCAAAAATCCTTGAAATATTTGGATAAAGCTTATTCCAAGGTTAAATGGTTTGGATATAGTGTATTGTTATAAATCAATATAGATAAATTGATAATTAAATATTTTTATAGAGGTGCCACAATTATATTGGGGATCTTTAACACATCTCGTCAGGCAATTCAGTATGAAAAAATGCACTGGTATATTATTAAATCCTTAGGGTATCTGTTTGGGACATGCACTGATGGGTTAAACCTGTATACTGGGGTTATAAGGTTGTTCAGCAGTTTAAATTTATAAGAGAGGGTTGAGGATGGATATTATTAATGAGAATAAAGCCATAAATCACGTACTTATCTCTTATAAAAATTTGATTACCTTGGCACGGTGTCTGGATATAAATATAACTGGGTATCTGGGTATCAATATCCTCTAAAGAGCTCTTTATCTATAGCTTTTGGAGTCCCAATATTTTCCTTCTGAGGGGTACAGGGGCTCAAAGGGATGGACACTGAGGCTAGCAGGGTAACCAGTGGTAGCATGTCACGTGTTCTTGGTGCTGTAACACAGTTAGCATCTAATTCCACAGGGTATGGGAATTATTCTACTTTATAATTGATTTTTGGACGTGTGAGTAACACTAATCTGTCATTTTTATTTATTATTTAACTAATTATCCTTAGTAAATGTTCCCACTAAGTTAATAATTATTTTAATAGGCATTCCTATGGATATTCTGATGTCAGTTGAGTTCTCATTATGTATTGAATATTTGGAGTAAAGTCATGATATTGATTTTACTCCATATTTTTAAAATTCAGTTGATTTCCTAAATAATTACTTAAAAATGTAAGTCATGGGTATTCATGTAATATTTTTCCATCATAAGTTTTCATAGTATGTCACAAAAATGTTGATTTCTAGAAATTCTCATAATAGTATATTAAAGTATTTTAATATATTTTGACATTTTTGCTACTTTGAATTATATTTAAAAAAAATAGGTAACACAACACCTCAATTCTGACTAAATTTTAGGTGTGAAACCAATACGTGAAAATACATGTGAAATATTTAATTGGCCAAAAATTTCAATAGTGGTGCCGTGTTATTTTGGTCTTTCTTTCCTTAATTATTTAAAAATATAAGGAGTTGAATTTCAAGGGTGGGGTCAGTGAGTGACCCTACCTAATGCAGGGTGGAGAATCTATTTTTGCAATAATATTTATTGTTTTCCTACTCCTTCTTAGGTTAATTTTAATTTTATTATTTTTATGTTATTTCTGTTACTTTTGCAGCTTTCTCTGCGATAGTAGCAAGCTGACATTCCCCCACTCCAAGATATGGCCATATCTGAAAAAAAATCTGGAGCATGTTGGGAAAAAAATTAATTCCATGTGTGTTTCAGTTCCTTTTGCTGGCTCTGTAGTTTCTAAGATGTATTGGTCCATCAGGTATATTATTCTCTGGTAACCATTCATCTTTGTCTGCAGATTCTCCTTTGTATCTTACTAAGTATAGTCTAACATCTTTTCCTTGAATTCTCTCTTTCTTGTCTCTCAACATCCTTCTGACTTTCCCTTTTTCTTTCACAGGGTCAGGTTCTATTGGGATTATTTCCCAAGGGAGGCTTCTACCTTCTCTTGGTTGAAAGTGTTTGACTAGGCTAACAGGAAATACTGGGTGTTTTCTTGATAATTCTTCACTCAAGATTACTTCTACAGCATTTTTGACATGCATCTTTTTGATAAAAAATGGTCCAAAAAAGGCTGGTTTCAGCTTTCTGTTACCTGCTAGATTGTTGAAGTTGGTAGTGGATATCCAGATCTGATCTTCTATTTTAAAGTCAGGTTCCCTATGTGATTTGTCCCATCTTTGTTTGTTGTCTTCTACTGCTTCTTCTACACATTTTTGAGCATGATTCTTTGCTAGATCTATAATTTTCTTAAAGTGAAGAGATGTTGGATGAATGGTGGCTAAGTTATAGTTTAAGTTATTCCTAGGGAGTTTTGGCATCCATCCTCTTTCTAGTATGTAAGGGGATTCTTTGGTAGTAGAATGTTTACTGCTGTTATAAGCCATCTCTAGAGCTTGGATTAGGATTACCCAATCATGGCAATAACCATCTGAGTTTTTGTATTCTAGACCAAAGCTGCAGAACCTTCTTCACATATCTTCTAGGGTCTGTATCATTCTTTCAGCTAATCCATAAGTTTGGGGATGGTATGCTTTAGAAAAAGCTAGAGTAGTACCCATTATATCATGTAGATTCCTCCAAAATCAGAGGTGAATTTGGGGTCTCTGTCACTGATTATAATCTTGGGTATACCAACAATACTATTCCCAAATAGTAGAGCTATATCTAAAGCATTATCTTCTTTGTGGTTAGGTAATAATTTTTTCTTCTTAGAGTATCTGTCAACTATAACCAGGACAGAGTTATATGAATGAGTACCTCCATGGGGGAGGATGGTGACAAAATCCATATTAATGATTTCCCGTCTAGTTTTGGGTTCAGAGATCTTCTGTAGGAGTCCAAACCTTTTCCAGTAGTTTTATTAGATCTTTGGCAAGTCCCACAGCTGGTAACATACTTAATAGTGATTTCTTTCCAGTCTATCCACCAAGCAGTTTGTTTTACTTTCTACAAGGTTCTTTCAGTGGTTAGATTCCCTGATGAACAGTTGTCATGGAATTCCTGGAGTATGTGTTGTATATTTTCTTCATTGCTTAGTATCATAAAACTAGAATGTTGGTGTCTGCAGTAAAGGAGACATCCTCAAAAGGTAAACCTCCCTTCTTTATAGGGTTTAAGTAATGAATCAGGTAAAATATTTATCAGAGCTTCTTCTGGGGATTCACATCCCATAATGGTAATCATCAGCTTGATTTCAGGGGAGTTGTTGTCCTTCACTAGATTGAAGAAAGCAGTATCTAATTCACATAAGTGGATCCCCATGATTGGAGCATTTAATGAAAAAAGATTGATGTTCAAGATAGGAAAGATATGTTGATCCTCAGGGTCATATGCTGGATTTCTAGAGTCATTAGACAAAGAATTCCTACTTGGACTATCAGCATTCTGATGTTCACCTCCAGCTTTATGCACTATAGTCATCTGACCTCTATACTGTTGTATACCAATTTGCCACCTGGGCATATGTCTGCTGGGGGTTTTCATGTTCATGAGATTTCTTACAGCATAACAGTCTGTGATCACTTGGAAAGTAGTGCCTTCTAAGTAATATTTTAGCTTTTTGAAAGCCAATACTAGAGCCAAGCATTGCAACTGACTGGCTCCATATATTGTTTCTGTATCTTTGATATGTCTACATATGAAGAGTACTGGTTTCTCCACTGGTCTGTCTCTTCTATTCTTTCTTGATGTAGAGCAGCTCCTAACCCTTCCATACAGGCGTCAATGTACAGTTTAAAGGGCTTTGAGTAATCTGGTTGAATGAGTAAAGGAGTAGAGGTCATAGCTATTTTTAGTTAATCATAGTTTTTCAATCTCTCATGTGTTGTTTCAAATGGAGTGTTATTGTTGCATATTTTTTACAGACTTTTAGTTAGCATAGCAAACTTTGGTATGTATTGTCTTTAGTAACTGCAAAAACTAATGAAAGAAAGTAACTCTGTTTAGTTTTGAGGCATGGGTGGTGTTCATGACAGAAGCTATCTTATTTTGATCATCAGCTAGAGTTAGACCAGAGATTATATGCCCTAGGGCTTTCAATCCTCCATATCCAAAGTTGCATTTTTTCATGGATACTTTGAATCCTGCTTTGGGGATAGTTTGGAGTACTAATCTTACTTGGTTGATATGAGTATCCCAATTATCAGAATATATGATAACATCATCTATATATACCATCATCCATCCTTGTCTGATGTATGTACCTAGAACTGTACCCATTTTTCTCTGGAAGTGTGATGGGGCATTCTTTATACCAAAGGGCATCCTAAGATATTCATATATTCCCAAATGACAGATTATTCTCATAAACATTCTGCTGTCAGGGCTTATAGGTATCTGGTGGAAACCTTTAAGCATATCCATAGTAGTGCTATATTTGGCTTTGGACTAATTATGTAGAGCATGATCAATCCGGTGTATAGGATGATAATCTGCCTGAGTATAATTATTGAGAATTCTCAAGTCTCCTAGCACTCTTGACTTGTCATTATGCCAAGCTATGATTACAGGTGTGGTCACATCCACCTGCTCATTGTGCCCTACATTCCTTAATACTTGTAAGTCTATCAGTTCTTGGATATGTTCCTCAAGAGTTATTCTAGATTTAGGACTAGAGGGATAAGCTAGTCTTCTTAAGTTTGGAGGATAAGGAGGTTTAATAGTCAATGTTTATACTGTGTCATGTCCTTTGATATCACCAATGGGATTATCTTTAGTACAAAAAGAATTTTGGTTCTCAAAGCAGATTGTCAATATATCTTTTTTCTTTTCCTCAGAAAGTTTCATATTTATAGCTGCTTGAGAGAAGTATTCTTGATGAAATTCTTCTAAATTCTTTTGATAAGTGGAAGAGGGGAAGTTAGATTGGGTGGTGCATATCTTAAACTTCTTTTCCCAATTACCACCCACTGTAAAGTATCTCCCTTTACTATGGAACACATCTATACCATATAGACATAAAGCATCATTACCTATTATCAGGTAGTCACATAATCCATTGAGCAATACCACAAATTCCACTTGTATTCTCAAAGATCCCTTAGTATGGGTTAATATTATTGGAGCAGTCCATACTCCAATAGCATTCATGGTAGAGTTGCAAGAGCTAAACTTGGATTTTGGGACGGGCAGAAGGTGTTCTTTCCAATTGGGATCCCATTTGTTTAAGAATTCAGTTCGGACACATGAGCAGAAAGGTTCACTATCCATTAATAAGGTTATAGGTCTGTCTCTATAAAATCCTGTTGCATAGCAAGTTTGACCAGTAGTAAAACTCTTACCACTAATAAGTTTAACTGTTGATGTTTTAACATCCGTGATATGTCTAGCAATTATGGCAGGATCCCATTTTTGGGGCAAACTAGAGTCCCCATGGATGTTATTGATTTCTATAGAATTTCCTATATCTCCTTCTATAACATTAACAGGGTTGGTCTGGATCAATTCACATTCAGAAAAGGATCCTTCAGTATCAGCTATATCTTCTTAGTTCTGATTCCCTTCAACCTCCTTCCCTCCTTTCAAGACTGCTATCATTCTTTTTGGTAATGGGAAGTTGTGTCTCATATGCCCTGTCTTGTTACAATTCCAACAGGTTCCAGGCATTCTTTATTTTTCCCTGTTCTCATTAGGTTTCTTATTATCAGGGGTATTTATCAGAGGGGGTTGTTCTCTGGTTTTGTTAATGTTGAAGTTCTCTTTAGGTCTAGAAGGAACCTTCTTGTCTAACCCATTCATGTCTATGACTTCTTCTAAAACATTGGTTAGAGTTGGTAAGTCAGCATCCATACTCATCCTGCATCTTATACTATGGTTAAGATTTCCAGGACACAGGTTGAGGAGTCTTTCATTTAATTCCTCTTTATCAGAATCTGAATAGAAGCAATCCAGTTTTCTCTAATGTTCTAAGGAACATTTGTGAGGCTTATCCTTGGAGGGGTCAAATGAGGAATTTTTGAAATTTTTCATCATTTTTCTTTTCCACATTCTAGAGCCAAATTGTTCTTTGTTAGAATTTTCCAAGAATTCCATGGTAAGGATCCTACTTCTTCTCTTTTACTGCTCAACCAGTCTCAAGCTATTTTTTCAAATATTTTGGGTAGCCTCAATACAGCTATAGCTTCTGGTGATCATGAGTGTCAATAAGAAAGTCAATAAATTTGATGATTTTATATGATTGTATTCTCCTTCACCGGAGAACTTAGGCCATTCAGAAATTGGGGGTAAAAGTTTGAGGGATTTTTCCATTTCAGGAGTAGGACTTGGCCTGAAGGTTTCACTCCTATGCATTCCTAGTAAGAGTGTTGCGTAAGGTGTAGTTGTTTGTCTGGGAGGTTTTGGTTCCTCTGTGGTTTTCCCCAAGGGGTTAGTGAGATGGACTTTTAAGTCTCTAAGATCATTCTTGATGAGATTAAGTTGCAGGTCCACCTAATTATTAAGCTGATCTAATTTCTTACTAAGGGACAGAATGGAGCTGTTAGTGGTAGTTACCAATTCTTCTTTTAAAGGTTGAGAAGACATAATAAAATCTTCTTGGATAACTGAAAACATATTCTCAATTGTTTGAGTCTGTCTGGTTTTACCTTGATTAATTGTCTCCAATAATTTTTCTTTATGTTCTTTAATATATTCAATTCCTACAGTTTTTGTTTGGTTATTAATTAATTTTGCTACTACTGAGGCTAAATTATCCATCTGTGTATAAACACCGTCCAAATTTCCACAAACAATCTTGAAAATATGGCACATATCATTAGAAAAGAAAGTAATTACATCAGAGGTTGGTTTAGAAAAGTTACTGGGTTCAGAATTAGAGGCTAATTGTTGTACACCTTTTTCCACTTTTGAGCTAAGGATATTATCTGATCCCAATCATTCTTTCCCTTTGGGTTTGGATGGGAAGAAAATCTCTTATTTCCTGATCCTTTGCCTTTCAGTTGGGCTAATTGATCCCAAGGATTTTACTTTTCTACGCAGGATTCTACCTCTTTCCTTGGAATCATTTTATGAAGAGCTATGTGGGTAGGCTTTGCTTGGGAGATTATCTTTTTCATAGATACCATGTCGTCTTTGGCTTGGGCTTCATTGAACTCTTCCCAATATTTCACGTGCTCTCTGACTAAGTCTTTGATCCTGGTTTCCTTGGCAAGATTCTGCTGGGGTGGCTGCAGGGAATCTTATTGTAATGGAGGGGGGCTTAATTCTACTACCTTCTCCCGCTCTAGCTTGGGGGAGGGCAGAAGTACTTGGGGCTGTCCCTTGTCCATCAACATTTCATTCACAGGTTCCAGTACCCTCATGGTTGTCATGATTGGTGGTCTCACGGTTAATGGGGGCTCCTGGAAAAGATACATAGGAGGGAATTCTCCATGAGGCTCTTCAGTTACGTCTATTCATATTGGATAAAAGGTTTATAAGTATTTTTCCACAGAAAAAATACATAAGAAAAATTTTTATTTAAAAAATAAGTGTTGAGTTGATATGCAAAGCTACCAGGACTTCATTTGGATTAAAGTGGTCCTTAATAGGTAATCCTAAGGGGTCTTGGTGTTTCCCAATGAGGTCTTCACCCGTCCAATCAATATTTTCAAGGCTTCCAGACATATCTTGGACCTCTTGATCCAATAAATCAGTTTCAGTGGTGGTGGTTTCTGGTATAGGAGGGTTCACTGTTGGACAAAGATTATTTTATTGGTCAAAAATATTTGAAAATTATTTTAATAAAATAATAGGGCGTATCAAAGTTAGCAAACCTGCCATTAGAAACCCGCCATTTTTTTTGATGAAACCCGCCATTTTTAATGGCGGGTTTCTGAAATACACACACCCCCTAACTGGTGTATTACAAAATGGCATGTTTCATGAAAATGGTGGATTTCAATCATCAAACACGCCATTAAAACCGCCATTTATGCATCATCATCCATCCACCATCCATCACATCAAAAACACCCATCCACATCAGCAAATCCATACCGGCCCCATCTCCATTGCATCACACACATTTCTATTGTTTTTCACATACCTTCACATACCCATCTTTACACAAATCCCATCATCATCTCATCACCCCACATCACTCACCACCTTTCTCAACATGTCCAATCAAACATCCCGCCAGAAAGTTGAAAACACAAAAAAGCTGACTGAAATTTTGCTACTGTTTGAATCCCATTCAGACTCTGATTCAGACTCCAATTTGGAATCAACTTGGTTAGCTTTGAATTCTCTGTTGGCAAAGCAGTAAATGGTTCCAAGAATACACACTCTCCATAACCCTATGTATGAAAGGCAAAAGCTTCATCTCATCCCTGACTTAAGCTTCCAGCAACTGTTCCGAACTTTGTTGCCTTCTTTCATGAAACTTTTGGCAATGATTGAAGACCACCACATCTTCCAGAACAATTCTCGCAATCCTCAACGCGATCCAGCCATCCAACTTGCCGTTGCTCTTTGTAGATTGGGGTCAAATGGAATTGGAGCAGCAATCCATCAATTGGAAAATCTATTCTCAGTCAGTTACGGAAGCATTGACTTATACACCAAAAGAGTCATGATTGCTATCCTATCTTTCCGTTGCTCGGTCCTTTCATGGCCAACCAAAGAAGAACTCAAGGAGATATCTCAAGTAATGGAGACAGAAGGCTTTCCTGGTTGCATTGGTTTTGTTGATGGAACCACCATCCCCTTGAGTCAAAAACCCAACCTAGATGGCAACCACTATTTTGATCGTAAAAAAAGGCAATTGATTCATTTCTTTTCCAATTGCTATGATAAAACTTTGGATCACACACTGACAAAATATGTTAAATCTCTTTGTTTAGATACTCCGTGGCACTACAACTTGTTTGCGATAACAACAAGAAGTTCATCTCCCTCCATTCTGGCCTTCCAGGCTCTTGTCATGATTCATATGTTTTCAATTGGATGCGGATTGCCCAAAAACCAGAGATCTACTTTGAAAAAGATCAATACCTTCTGGCCAATTTGGCTTATGCTAGTGGGAAATATGTAGTTCCAGCATACCGGAATGTTTTGTCCAATGATCAAGGAAAAACCAATTTTAACTATCATCTTGCCCAATCACGAGTTTGGATTGAGCATGCCATAGGAATTCTGAAAGGAAGATGGGCCAGCTTATGGGAGATTCAAAACCAGCTCCAATGTTCCAAAGATATGAAGTTCCTCATCAACTGGATTATCACTTGTGTAATCCTTCACAACCTTTTGGCCAACATCAAAGATGAATGGGACAAAATATTCCAAGATGATATTCTTGATCCGCCTCAAGTCATCCCTGTCTCATCTGGTCCCTCATCTTCTTCTATGAGAGAGCAGATTCTTCCTCTCACCCTTGCTTGCTTTGATGAGAAATTTTTGATTTTGAAATTGGTAAAAATTCCCTTCACCATATTTTTTTGGTTTTGGTTGTTCACCCAAGATTCATAGGCTGAGTTTTTTTTTTATTTTTTTTTTAGTGGACTTGAATCCAAAAACACCTCCACCTCAAACCCTGCCACTCACCAAATGCCACCCCCCTCCCCCTCACCACTCAACCCCTTCAACCTCACCCCACTCACTCACCAGTCAAACCCTGCCTCCTCCTCACCAAACCACCTCACTCATCACCACCACCTTCAAAACCTCACCAAAACACCACCACCTTCACTCTTTACCAACCTCACCAACATCCACATCACCAACAACATACCTACCTCCCACCCAACCTCCATCAATCATCAAAGGTGAGTCCCCTCCCCTCATTGAATCACCTTTCTCTTTTTTCACCTGGCTGATCTCCTACCATAACCCTCCCTTTGAACCCCCCCAGGTCCAGCCAGCCCAGTCCCCCTCCCCCTCCTCATCCTCTGGTCCATCCTCTGCCCTTGGTGAGTCCCCCCTCCCCTTCATCTTCTTCCTGACATCAATCGCGAATTGATTGCTCAATTGATTGCGAATTGATTGAGCAATTGATTGAAAATCAATTGCCCGATCGATTGCCAATCAATCAAGCAATTGATTGCGAATTGATTGCCCGATTGATTCGCAATTGATCAAGCAATCGATTGGCAATAAATCAAGAAATTGATTGCGAATTGATTGCCCGATTGATTCCCAATCAATTGCTTGATTGCTCAATTGATTCGCGATCAATTGGCCAATTGTTTGGGACAATTGATGCAGAGTTTTCGTAGGGTACAGGAACTGACTTTCCCTTTGTTTTTTCTTTGTTTTTGTTTCTTTTTTTTAGGTTTTCTAGCTCTGCCAGAACACATTCTCTCAAGTCTTACGCCAACCAAGCTAAGTCCTGGGACAGTCTGGTTCGCCTAGTATGATGCCAGATGCGGCTCCTCATCATTACCACTCCTCCCCAGCTAATTCTATTCTTTTGATATTGATTCCTTCACTGCCTACCAAACTCAAAATGTTATACATCAATTCAAATTTCACCTTGATCCTCACCTTGGGTGCAGCAAGTGCCTGAAAGGGAGAAAGATGGAAGGAGATGGTATGAAAAACATAAAGAGAGGTGGCAAGCAGAGGAACCGTTGATTTTCATCTCTTTTTTATTTTTTTAATCCCACCGTTTGTCACCAATAATGAGAACATTGCTGACATTTTTTTTTTATTTTTTTGACCGGTCTTTTTGTTTTTCCAACCCCTTTTTTGATATCAATTCCTTCACTGCCTACCGAACTCAAAATGTTATACATCCATTCAAATTTCACCTTGATCCTCACCTTGGGTGCAGCAAGTGCCTGGGAGGGAGAAAGATGGAAGGAGATGGTATGAAAAACATAAAGAGAGGTGGCAAGCAGAGGAATTGTAGAAAAAGGAGGGCTCAAATGAGGGATTTGGAAATTTCTTTGGAAGTGACTGACAACTTGATCAAGGAAAAGTTTGCCTGGTCTAGAAGAAAGCTATGCCCTTTGGATCTATACCCTGCTATCACGGCTGAAAAGAAAAACAACCCTCAAAAACCCACCCAGGAAGAATTTAAGCAAGAAAAACAGACAATTGGGGCTTTCCACTTCTTCCACCATGGAAAAGTTATTGTTCTTGACCAATGTGATCACCATGCTCTGGTTGCCTTCATTGAATTTTTGCCTTTGGATCGACTATCTGAGCAAGATAAGAAAGATATCAACTTTGTGACGACATTCCTTCACTGTTCAAAAAAATTTTTCAACCCGGTTGGTCCCTCAAGATCTTGGGGTGGAAAAATGTGGGCGATTTGTTGGAAAAAATAGATGAACCCTTTGGAGTTATTTGGACGTTATGTGAAGAAATCATCCATTAGATCTTCTCCTCAAGAGTATGCTGTCCTCAACCTGAAGGCCAACAAAGTATCCCAAATTTCAGGACAAATGTTTTGTAATTTGGCCAAACTTTCCTTTGAATCAAACCATGATACCATGAAGGACAGCAACATCCCCTCTTTCTCTTCGTTGGAATTTGGTTCCAAGCCTACACCTTTTGATTGCTCCCCACACCTCACTTTCACCTTGGATTCTTTTTACAATTCTCCTCATATTGACAAAGGCAACATCTCTGGCTATTCCTTTTTACTTGTGGTCCCAACCAAAAAATAAAATGGTTGACTTATTGAAGATATGCATGAATATCAAGTTTCGGACAGTCAATTTGTTTTTCCTGAACTTGGCTTTGGAATTTATTTCAAGCAAAAAGGTATAGTCAAAATGGTTTGGGCGGCTAACAAGTACAAGCACTGTACCTTTCCGGCTGTGGACACAGCAACCCATACCAGAATGGCCATGTCACTCCAAATTAATAAAAAAACTCAGAGCACTTGTAGGGACATGAAAAACGGCCAAATTTACTCTAGAGAAAAAAATATCAATAAAAACAAAAAAGATCTGTATATTGGTGGGGTTAATAATTCTCTCAAACGTTGTTGTAGTAAAAAATAATTTTTTTTCCTTTCATCCATGCAAATATATTTACAAGCCAAGCATTTGAGTAATCTGCTGTATTTCTTCTACCAATCTACCACTGCCAATGCAAGCCAAAGCTACTGATACCTTATCCTTTTTTTTGTTTTCCCGTTGTTCCCTCTCCTTTTCCAGTTGCACTTGCTTCCAATCCTTCTCCTTTTCCTCTTTTTGAAACTCTAGCTCAGCTTGTTTCAACCTCCACTCAGCATGCAATTTTTGTTGATTAGCCAAAGTCTTGGCTTGCTGCTTTTGACCATCCATGGCCAGTTGACAATCCCACTTTTGCTTTTCAAACTGAATTTTATCTGATTCAATTTGTGATTTCACTATTTTTTGGAGGGGAATGGCAATGAGCATGATTTTGAAAGCAAGGATATTGAATCAATCAACTTACATGAATCTTGCTTCTCCATGATTTCTTCAAAGCCCGAAAAACTGGAAGTGTTTCTCCTCTTTTGATGACCTTTGGGGTTGACATTGATGGAATTGGAGGCCTTTTGCTTACCCTTGGCAGAGGAGGTTTGAGTCTGAAAGTCCTCACTAGTATTTGAAGGCGATGTGGGAGGCCCCATTGGCTTGAGTTTTTGGCCAATCAAAAATGGATGAGCCTGTTTTTTTACAATGTAAATCAGTCAGGAGCAACCAGACAGAATCAAAAACAATTTAGTTCCTTACTTGAGCAGATGTTGATGGCAACGGTGATCCAGGAATAACATCCTCCTCATTGGGCAAGTTCTCCAGTTGTTCTTTCACAGGAAGAGAGAAATCAAAAGAAGGAAGTGAGGGGTCCAGGGTCGGATTGACTGATCAATCAATACCAAAGTAGAAGTGATTGGAGCCGATTGTGTTTGAATATCCTCCTCGTCATCAGATGGGGGCCACTCCAAGGCCAAGGTTTCATCAAGGTCCCCATTGGTAGGCTGAGCATCCCCAGCCAAGTCTTCGGCATCAACGGAATCGGATTGTTGGGCATTGAAAGAAGCTAGGGGGTGATGTTGGCCTTCTTTCCAAATATTTCATCCATTTGAATATCAAAAGGACAAATGGAGTCCAAATTATCAACCACCGAGTTGATTCCTTTGGCTTTGTCCAAGTTGGTGATACCAAAGCCAGTGGAGATAGACATGGAGTGGGCCTTTTTGTACTTGTCTTGATATTTTTTGAACCGCTCCCTCATCTGTTTGGATGACAGATCCAGCCTACCTTTTGTTTTGTTCTTGAGTTCATTGGCCATCAGGAGATAACCATTGACCTTAGAGGATTTAGGTTGGCCAACACGTGTTTTGTTTTTGGATCCAAAGCAGGCATTGTAGTTGGAGGGAATTTTCAGCCAGTTTACCAGGATGATGTGATCAGCTCTCTTGAGCTGACTTGAGGCCTTGGAAGCTGATGGGGGAGGATTGTTTGTTGTGGAGTTCCTTGGCGATGTTCTCTTGGGTGTGTTGGAATTGTGGGAGGAGGTTTGCTGAGGGGCCATTTGAAAGAGTAAGGGCTACGCAAGTGATGAGAGCAATAAAGTGATGAGAGTGGTGAAGTTTTGAGAGCAATAAAGTGGATGAGAGTGTTCAAGTGATGAGAGCAGTTAAGTGATGAGAGTGATGAAGTTTTGAGAGCAATGAAGTGGATGAGAGTGATCAAGTGATGAGAGCAATAAAGTGATGAGAGTGGTCAATCAATTTTATGATGAGGGTGGGGGTAAAAATTTTCCAATGAGGTTTGAGGTAGAAGGAGGTGGGAAGACAGGGGTGTATGACGAGGACAGGTGGTGGAAGCATTTAAATACTTTCTTTGAAAAAACACACTTATTTCAGGTTAACTTTGACACGTCTGATCTAAAATAAGTGGGTTTTTTTGATTTTTAATGGCAGGTTTGAAATGGCAGATTTGGGTTGAAACCCGCCATTAAAAAATGGCGGGTTTGGTTAACTTTGATACCCCCTAATATGGTAATACAAGTTTTATACCTAATTTTATATTTTAAAAATAAATTTATACACTATTTCTTCCAAGCTTTATGTTTTCTCAATAGGGCCTGGAAGTTGATACACCTCTCAAGATCTTCTTGTTCAAGGAGTTTATCTAAGTGTTTACGTGAAGAAGAGATATTAAGTTGCTCAGCTTGAATTAAAGCTTCCAAACCAGTAGGTTTATAATTTTGAATATATTCTTCTTTTCTTATCTTTAAGAGATTTCAATAATAGATTATTAATTCTGAATTGGTTTTTAAATCCACTGCTAAAGAATTTAATGATGAATCATGGCTAAGAAGTCAGATAAATGTATCTTTGATTTAATTTTACGTGAAATTTCTGGTCCAAGGTATTAAATATAATAAAATGGAAAATTTCCCAGCCAGACCCAGAATTTTCACCCTCCTGGATGCAAAGACCCTTGCTATCCTTGAGCTACCAGAGGTGATAGAATAAATTATAAATATATTATTTAATAAATGCAGCAAAAATCTGTAAAATATTTGGATAAAGCTTATTGCAAGGTTAATTGGTTTGTATTTAGTTTATTGTTATAAATCAATATAGATAAATTGATTATTAAATATTTTTCAGAGGGGCCACAATTATATTTGGAATCTTTAACAAATCTCTCCAGGAATTCAGTATTAAAACACATAGGCCTGGTTACTTTGGGCCCTTTAGTCTAAAGGATATTTTGCCCAAAGATAATATGTATATAAAATACATAGTGGAGAGGCAGGGCTTTGTCACCAAGCTGCCACAACAGAAAAAGGATAACAAGACTCACTGGTATATCATAAAATCCTTAGGGTATTTGTTTTGGATGTTCACTGATAGGTTAAACCTGTATACTGGGGTTTATCAGGTTGTTCAGCAGTTCAAAATGATACAAGGGGGTTGAGGACGGATATTATTAATCAGACTAAAGCCATAAATAACTTAATTATCTCTTATAAGTATTTGATTACCTTGGCATAGTTTCTGGATATAAATCTAAATGGGTCTCTTGGTATCAATATCCTCTTAAGAGCTCTTTATTTTTAGCTTTTGGAGTCCCAATATTGTCCTTCTGAGGGCTACAGGGGCTCAAAGAGACAGACACTGAGGCTAGCAGGGTAATCAGTGGTAGCCTGTCACGTATTCCTGGTGCTGTAATACGGGTAGTATCTAATTCCACAGGGTATGGGAATTATTCTGCTTTATAATTGATGTTTGGACGTGTTAATAACACTAATCTGTCATTTTTATTTATTATTTAATTAATTATCCTTAGTAAATTTTCCCAGTAAGTTAATAATTACTTTAATAGAAATTCCTAAAGATATTCTGACGTCAGGTGAGTTCTCATTATTCAATCAAATATTTGAAGAAAAGTTATGATATTGATTTTGCTCCTTATTTTCGAAATTCAGTTGATTTACTAAAATAATTACTTAAAAATGTAATTCATGGCTATTCATGTAATATTTTTAAATCATAAGTTTTCTTAGTATTTCACAAAAATTTTGATGTCTAGAAATTCTCATAATAGTATATTAAAGTATTTTAATATATTTCTAGAAGTAGTCATTATCTTATTTTCGACATTTTTGGTACTTTGAATTATATTTGATAAAAAAAACGTATAAAGGTTATTTAAGTATTTTTATGTAATTTTATGTTTTTTTAGACTATCTACTATCCAGGGGAACATTCATTACATATGTAGAATGTTCCCATGTAGGCTATAGCATGTTTACGCGGTACCTAGGTTTCTCAGGCCGCCTTTCACTTTGTCAACCCTTGGTCCTGCGGCTGCGTACTTGTCAGAGGACGGGGGCTGCATACACAAATTTGAAAGAGTGACAGAGCTGTAGCTCAGCCGTGCGCGGGTGCATTTGCTTCCGCGGTTGCATGCGGGAATTGTGACAGAACACATTTCCATCTGTAACTCCTAAAATATACACAACACCTCAATTCTGACTGAATTTTAGGTGTGAAACCTATAGGGGAAAATACAAGTGAAATATTTAATTGGCCAAAAAGTTCAATAGTGGTGCCGTGGAATTTTTGTCTTTCTTTTCCTTAATTATTTAAAAATATAAGGAGTTGGATTTCAAGGGTGGGGTCAGTGATTGATCTTTCCTAATTTTGGGTGGAAAATCCATTTTTGCAATAATATTTATGGTTTTCCTACTCCTTCTTAGGTTAATTTTATTATTATTATTCTTATGTTATTTCTGTTACTTTTGAAGCTTGTTCTGCAATAGTAGCAAGCTGACAATCAGAGGCTGGGGAGAATTTAATTAATGATGACCTTGAGATGGCAGAAGTGCAACAGGAGGGTTCAGTAACCACTCCAGGGGATTCTGTGGAATCAGAACATGATGAGCCTTCACCTCCAGTTAGGAGTAGTGGCAGGATGAGAATACCTGTTTATAGGTTTGGGGAATGGAAGTCCCATTATGCTTCTTTAGAATATGAGGAAGATACACTTTGGGAACAGTGTGGGCTTAATGAGATTCTACAGTTAAGTTCTGAGATGGGTAATAGAGTTAACCCAAATAGCTTGGGCCAAGCTATGAATTCTGAAAGAGGGAAAATTTGAAGAAAGATATTTTTGAGGAATTTGATTCTCTGGAGAATGATAGTTTGTTTGAAGTGGTTAAGGGGGATTCAGTTCCAACGGGAAACAACATTGTTTGTTCTAGATTATTGTTGACTAAGAAGTTTGATACTAATGGAGTTTTCAAGAGTTTCAAGACTAGATGTGTTGAACAGTTCTTCAAGCAGAGAGAGGGTATTGATTAGCAGGAGACTTTCTTGCCAAATGGAAGGCTGTTCACCTTCAGGTACATCATTTCTTTGGCAGTGGACTTGGGTGAAGAAATCAGAGAAGCTAATTTTTTGACTTGTACTTGAATGCAAAACTTGTAGAGGAGGAGAGTGTGTATATGTCAATTCCTGATGGTTTCAAGGAATGGCTGGTAGATACCAAGCCAGAAACTATGAATAAAATCTGTGTGAGAAGTTTTCCCTGAGCAGATAAAGGGGAATATGTCCTCTAGATGTGTGGATCCCTGTATGGATTAAAGCAAGATGCTAGGTAATGGTATAACAATATGAATAAGAAACTGATGCAGATTGGTTTCAGGACAAGTGAGGCCATTCCTTTTCTCTTTTTGAGAAAGGATGGAATCTTTTTTGTTTGGGTCAACAACATTATCATTATTGGAAATGGTAAGGAGAGACTCATGGAGAAACTCAAAAAGGAGTTCAAGATAAAAGATCATGTTCAGGCACAGAAGGTGCTGGGAATAAAAGTTAGTAAGAGAAAGAATGGGATCAAGTTGGATCAGAACCATTATGTGTCAGCTCTGCTTAAGCATTATAGATTAGAGGATGCAAAAGAGTTTGGTACACTGAGTTTGGTACTTTGAGTTTGGTACTCCAATGCAGTCTAACATTTGTTTAGAAAAGTCTACAGATGAAGAGCATCTAGATTTTGTTCAATCCAGGAATGATTATAGGTCAGCTATTGGATCTGTAAATTATTTGGGACAGTTTAAAAGGCAAGATTTTTCATTTGAAATTGGTGTTTGGTAACAACACTAAGAGAGACCTAGCACAAGGCATTGGTCAGCGTTCAAGAGAGTTATGAGGTACCTTGAAG
Organism: Puccinia polysora; assembly: GCA_025617555.3. NCBI lineage: Eukaryota > Fungi > Basidiomycota > Pucciniomycetes > Pucciniales > Pucciniaceae > Puccinia > Puccinia polysora. Next base: position 12,190,769 of record CM062636.1, read on the forward strand.
GAAAAATCAGTCTGGGACTGCAGTTTTCAAATTCAGCAAACTTTGACTTGGTTGGTTATTTTGATTCCATTTGGCCAGATGGTAAAACTAGGGAATCAACCAGTGGTTTTTTATTCTTCTTAGGGAAGAATTTAGTGTCATGGATGTCCAAAAAGGTGTCAGAAATAAGTCTTTTATCAACAGAAGCAGATGAAAGAGCGTAACTTTCAGCTTCCCAAGAAGAAAAATGGTTTAGAAAGGTCTTAGAGGATACACATGAACCAAAAGGATTTGTGTTGCTGTATTCTGATAATCATATTCCCATTGTTTTGGCAGAGAACCAAGTATTATATTCAAGAACAAAACATATTGATGTTCATTATAAATATATATGTGATGCAGTAAACTACAAAGAGATAGTGTTACGGCAAATTCCAAATTGAGAAATGATTGCGGATATCTTAAACAAGGTTTTAGATAGGAAAAAACATCAATTTTTTGTGCCCATTGTGCCAATGGAATTGCTTTTGAATTAAGGGGGTTTGTTAAAATACGGATGCACTCAGGTAATGTGCATATTAGTGTGTAATCCAAATGGGATGCACAAATGGGCCTCTGCGGCCCATTGGACATCAAGTGGACCACGTGAGCCTATGTGGATGTTATTGTTTTTTGGCTTTTAGGTGCCAAAACACATTTTTGAAGTCAATTGGGACACAGGCCTTGATGGTCCCCTCAGGGTTGATGGGCTACCTTAGCCAGATGGGCTTATCTGGGCATTTATAGGCCCAAGAATTTTTATGGACATACTTGGCCAGACAGGCTGGCCTGCCAAAGTATTTCATTGGGGCTCTTTGGGCCTTGGAGGCCCATTAGAGCCGCTTGTTTCTCACCTGGGGCCCATTGTGGGGCCCAAAGGCGGGGAAGGGTTGTCATAGGGGGCAGGGGACTCTGTTTGGAGTTAATGGAGTCCCCCCACCCGCTGTGTACAGGGCTGCGGCCCCAGCTGCGCCACCTGGCTTGTTGCGGCCGCCAAGTTGGGTTGCAGCCGCCAGGTTGGGTTGAGGCTGCGGGGGCTGGGGGCCCCTGCCTCCCTCCCTTCCCCCACTTGGTTGCAAGGGGGAGGGAGGATGGCTGCTCCCTCCTCTTCCAGAACAGCCAGCCGGTCACAACAAAGGCAACCAACAAGGTTGGAGGGGACTTGATCACTCCCCCACCTCAATACCAATTAAACTAGAACCAGGCCAGCCGCAACAAGGCAACTGGCCGTGGCGGGGACCTGATCACCTCCCCCCCAAGCAAGGGGCCATCTCCGCTGCCCCCTTTACCAAGGTGGAGGAGTGACAAACCTGGGGGGACTTGACCACCTCTTCAGGGTAACTCTGTGTTATGAACGGTGAGGGGGGGACCTGATCACCCTCCCTGTCAAATTTTGGTTGAGACTGCTGCTGTGACCAAGGTGGTTGTGGCAGCAATGGTGGTACTTGACCACCATGGGGGGAGATTTCATCACCTCTCACCTTGAATGCAAGATTAGCGGCTGGGAACACATGTCCAATGGACTGCCACCCCCCCTGGTGTGTGAGTAGCACCAAGCCACCCTACCTGGAGGGGTGGCTGGTCAAATTGATGTAACTGACACACTCACTGGCCCAGGAGGGGCTGGTGGGATAGGCTGGGGTTTATGCAAACCACCCCAGCCATAAATAACCAATGAATGGTAGTTAGTAGGGAAAAAAAGGGCCAAGCCATGCTGGTTTGACCGTACGGGTCCAACCAGGGGCGTTTCCATCAGCCACAGGTGCTGATTGGGGCCAACTGGGCCCCTGCATTGGTATGTAACCATGCAAAGCTGGTTTTAGAGCCTGTAGAAAACATTTTGGGCGGAATTTTTGCCTTTTGCTTGTCATTAAATGAGCTCCACATGAGAACCATCTTTTTTATTTAAGGATCTCTTCTCCCTGCTTTTTTACATTGATTCATTCATCAATCAATTCACATTCACAAGTGTGCCATTGCCTCTGCCTCAGATTAAGGATAAATCATAAGACATTATTTTCTCAGCATTTCTTTTTCTTTAAATACTGCTCTTTGAATAAGCTTGTTGGCCAATAATTCTCTCATTTTCATTTCACAGAAACAGAGTTTCTAGGCTTGGGTGCACCTGAGCCATGGAGGGCACCAGAAATCATCATTTTTCATTCCCTTAAATGCCTGCAGAAAAGACATACTTTTCCCACTGGCCCACTTCCCCTAGATAAAAAAGGGCTCATCAAGAATCTAATCTGGTGCGCTTTCTTCATTCCTTGGACCTTCCCACTGGAAAAGCCATAAATAAATGGGCCAAGACAGTGGCTTTCTCAGTTTAAAAATATACAGATGAACTTTTTTCACAGCCTCCCCATCCTGTCACATCTACCATCTCAAATTTCAAGGCAAACCTACAAATGTTCAGGTTGCTCTAAGCATCAAGACATTTCCAAATTCACTCCAGCCCAGATCAATAGAGCATAAAATGTTTCTAGACAATGAGGCCAAGAGAAATCAGTCAGAGGCTATGCCCCTTGAGCCAAGGGACTGTCTTTAAGAGCTACACACCTTCATTATTGATATCATGATCAGCCTCACCTTACTTCAGGCTCATTCCCAGAAAGACAAAAAGGACCCTGCCACTTGCAAGGAAAAAAAATCCAAGCACAAAGAACCTCCAGCATCCACTATTGACAACTCTTCCCTCACCATCTCATAATTTTTGAACAAACAATGCTGCACTGAATTGACTCAAGTAGAATGCCTCCACAATTTCCGCCCTTTTTTATTCTAACTGCTTGCTGGCATTGGGAGTATCTTCATTGCTTCAACTTAAAGAAGGATTGCTTCTTTATGTAATTATCATGAACTCCTATGTTTCATTCAAAAAATTCAGTCAGTCTCAGATGGGAGACCTTCAGCCAAGGAACCCACATGGGCTCACCTTCAAATTTACATTCAATCCATCATTCTCATTATATCTGAGAACCCTCAAGATACAGGAAAATTGAAATTACCCACACAGCATGATCTATCCAAGGCTATTTCTCATGACTACATGAACCACATGAACAAAAATTCCTGTTTCAACATTCCTTTCAGCCTAGAACCCACTTCAATCTATCCAGCACCAAGCTCAAAATAGTTAATATGAGTTTTTTCATTTCTTCTCTGGGTTTCTTTAGCTTTAATGTGGCATCTTCTATGTAATTTGAATAATTTTTTTCAAAATTTTAGCTGTATTTTTCATTTTTGATATTTCTTAAAATTTTTATTTGTATGATAATTCATAATCAAACATTTCAAAACAATGACTGTCCAATAGGGTTCAATAGTGGAGCCCCCAGTTACAATAATTTTCCCCTGAGCAGTGAGATGGGATTCCTCAAGGTCAACTTTTGGATTTGGACTGTCTAAAGCACTAACCTACCACTCAGGATTTTTAGATCAATTTCATATTAAAAATGCCACAGATTGTTTTCCCCCAACCACTACTGTACCACCTGGCTGAAGCATCCATCAAGAACTACTTAAACAGGTCCTCTTTCTCCCCTGAAGCCATTTCCCCCCATCCCATCCCACCCCTTTCAGCAATATGGCACATTTTTCATTTCAGAAAAACCAAACCCTCATGAAAAAGTATCACATCTTATCTTTCTCCAAATGATCATTTGATGATCCTCTTGGAACCAACTCTGATAAAATAAAAGAAAATTGCATCCACATATTGCTTGGTTGCAACATGACAGTACCTGGCCAGAATGCACCAAATTTGATTGTCTTTGCAGCTTTCAGAGCACCTAAGTAGTCCCTCATCTATTCTTTGACAGGTAATTGGTGTGATATCATTTTCATGGATCTCACAAGCTTCCAAAACCATCTGCTTTTCTTGTAGCCCAACTTATTCAGAAATTTATTTTGCAGAAGTGAACTACCAGCAAATTAAGGAGGATAGATTTTTTTTGTGTTTTCCTTGGTCCACCATTGATCCAGATGCCTTTTTTATTTGGATCAATTCATCATTCAGATCAATGTTGGAGCAAGGAAAACCCCAAAAAAATCTATCCTCCTTTGCTTTTAGTTTACTTCTACAAAAAAATGTCTGAATATGTTGGGCTACAAGAAAAGCGGATGGTTTCAGAAGCTTGTGAGATCCATGATGGGCAGCATCTTTGCTATCCCCAGCTTGTTTTTGCTTGAAAGCTTCTTTCCTCTTTCATTTAGCTTGTTTCTTCTTGACTTCATCAACACTGCGGATTTACCAGATTTTGACAGAACAATCACCAACTTGAATAGCAATGGCCATTAAATTCAAAACACCACGCAGAGTGTATTGGTGGGCAGTTGCACCTATTACTGGCTGAACATGGGAATCTGAAGTATTAAGGGGTAAATTTCCTACATGAGTAATAGCTCTCTTGAATCTTTGACAGCACTTTTAGATCAATTGCATATTCAAAATGCCACAGATTGTTTGCCCCCACCTGCTACCCAACCACCTGGCTGAAGCATTTATCAAGAACTACTTAAATAAAGCAATTTTCCCCCATCCCATCCCACCACTACCTCTGTTGGAAATGTCCTCATACCTCATTCACTCAATGGTTCAAACCACTCAGAACCTCCTGCTACTACTGGTGTCATACAAACTACTTGTAAGACCTTTGCTTTGACTCCTGCGTATGAAAGAAATGGAGAACTCATGTAAAACTGCTCAATCAATCATGTTCCCATCCACAGAGCAGACCACTAGGAATTCTTGCACACGTTAAACCTTGAATTCCCCCAATAAGACAAAAGCATGAAGTTGTACTCCCATGTCATCCTAGCCTAACTCAAACTCTCTGGGCATAAGGCCTCACAGTCCTCTCCCCAGTGACTTTCTCCAATCCAAATTTTTATTTTAATGGCCAGGAAAAAGACTGGAGCATATAGTTCTTGCCTTTTTATTATCATTTATTTTGATTGACCCAGGTGAAATTGTCCCAATCCTTCCCAGATTCTTTGCTATACTTCTCTTTCTGCAAGTCTATGATTTGATATTCTATAGATAGGTCACATGGTGAATATGAACTGCATACCACTCAAATATGAATTTTGTTACTTTCATGATTCACCAGGACAAAATCATATTGAAATTGTAAGATTTCTGGAGGAAAAAAAGCTCAGTAAAAATTTCAGAGGGATCTTTTCTTTACCAAAAAAATAACAGGTAACAAGGAAAAGGGACAGCAACCCAGAATTCTGTGGAGGTCCAGGTCCTACAAAAAATGTGAGCCCTATCCCCAGATTTATCCTAAAAATTCCAGAAATCCAAAAAATGAAGAGTTAGAAGAGGCTCATGCCTTTGTTGAATCCAACTTTCAACTGGTTTATCATGGTTGAGTGCTCCAGATGGATAAGGAGAAGAATCATATTATTTCAAATATAAAATTTACCCCAATCCAGGACCTATCCACTCAGGAGTATGGTGATATTTACTTTCTTGCTCAGTTCCTGAACCAATTCAAGTAATTTTTAAACCCAGTGGGCTCACCATCTAGATCATGGGCAGGAAAAATGTGGGTGATTGGATGGAAAAAGGCCAAGGTAACAGCTTCAATGATTGGCCAAAAAATCAAGGACCTAAAGACTGCTACTGTCAAATGCTGGTATGAAAAAATTGTTTCTTACTCTGAAAGGGCTTCTATTCTAATCAGAGGATTCTTGAGAAATATGGCACACTCTTGATTTCAGAAAAACAAACCCTCATGCAAAATTATTACATCCCATCTTTCTCCAACTTATGATTTGATGATCCTCTTTGAACAAGCTCCTGTTCACCTCACCTCACTTTCACGTCTGATGGCTTCTGAAATTCACCCCATATTGATGAAAATGATATATCCGACTTTTCAATTTCTTTATTCATACCACAGAAGAAAGAATGTGGATCACTTTCTACTCCCTCCAAGGGTTGCAATGGTTGTGATGGGAATTTTTTTCACACCTGAATTTGGGGTTGGGATCAATTTATCAACTCAAAAAGGAATTGTAAAGTTACTCTGGCAATCAAAAAAGTAATGGCACTGTTCACTTCCTCCGGTAGAAAATTCCTTGTTCACCTGTCTTTCCATGTCTTTACAAGTCAATGTTAGAATCCTAAACACTTTTAGAAGCATTCAGGATTGTACTATACATTATACCAAAGCTAAAAAAAATAAATTACCTCATATTGCTAATCATAATTATTCTTTGCATAGAAATTAAACTTTTTCTTTTTACTCTTTGATCTTGAACCTTTCTTTGTAATTTTCTTTTAGATTGTTCAAGTAAGTATGTATTTATGTGTACTCTATCTTTATACTCCCCCCCACAAGAATAAAAGAATAAAAAAAAGCAAAGGAAAATAATCAAATAAAGAAAGAAAAAAGTCTTATGGTGCCCTTCCAAACAACTGTACCAAAAATTTTTCTTTCTTGACCATGCCCAATTCCTTTGTGAACCTGCTTTCCATTTGATCCATCCTGCTAATCCACTGAGGGTTTGCCTTGTCGTTTCTCAGATGCTCATTGATGAAGTGAAACTCTCAATTGATGTATCAGGTAGTTTTAATTCTAGATTTATCTCCTGCAATCTTCACCCCTAATTTATTATCCAATAGGATGAGGGGAGTGATCTGATCAAAAGGAACAATGAGGTTTTGCGGCCATACCAACTCCATTGCAGCCAGAAATAGCGCAAAATTCTCTGCTTGACACATGTATCAGGCAACACATGTCTGTTTTTTTGCCAACCTAGCAAGCAAGGGGGGGGGAACAAGCAAGCAAGGGGGGGGGACCAAGAAAGAAAGGGTGGATTCCATCACCCACCACCAAGCAAGTGAGGGGGGGGGGAGGGTAGACCGGCTTGGGGGGGGGATTTCATCACCTCCCCACCTAGAATGGATGAGACCTGAGATACACACTTCTAATATACTCTCCAATGGCTTTCAGATTGGGATAATAACCCAGGGCTTGTGTGGCAATGTATTTTCAGGGAATCAGCTACCTAAGAATTTTATTTTTTGAACTAATTTCAACAGTAACAGCATACCAGGTGAGGACGGTCAAGTAAGAAAATATTGTGGGAACTGATAAAAAGACATTTTCTGGATCATTGGGAAGTATTAATTCAAGGGTCAAAATGACCAGCATGTGGTTTTGTGTAATTTTTTGAGAGTTTTCCACAGAACAATATTCAAGGATGAAAAAGATAGAATTCAGATAGGGGGTCTAACTTGGTGTGGGAAAGCAGTCAAGAATTTGGTTGGAGTTGCAGGCAAAGGTTTTGAATGATTCAAGGGCAAAGAAAACAACTGTGGACAACCATTGGAAAGTAGATTAGAAGTGTGTATCTCAGGGCTCAGCCATTCTAATTTTTTGTTGTATTTACTATAAAAGGGTGATTTTAGCCAAAAAGTTGATAGGAATTGAATCTTTAAGAAGCAAAGAGAGGGTTATGAAACAAATTTTACACTTACAAAATATTGGAACCCACAATTTTCAGAGGATTCTTCCAGAAATTTTTGCCAAGTTCATCTTTATTCATATTACTTATTGCAGAGATTACCACTTTCCTCATTGATTTTTTTTTGGGTCTTACTACCAAAAAAAGGCCATAGTGAAGGTTTCACAGGAAAGACTGTGGAAGCTTTACCCAAAAATCTTGAGAGTACTGTATGTATTCACAGCTGGTTCTTTGTAACCACACAAGAGGACCTATCTCACTTGTGCCAGGTAGGATGTTTACCATGATAATATGCATCCGTATAGAAAAATTAAATTCCTGGTTACCAGATATTGTTATAGGGATAAACCATAAATAATTGGAATAAATTTAGGAAAATTTGTGAATTTCACAAATCCATGGAAATTGCTTTAATAATTATTATTTTAGGTGTACCTGTGCCTTGGTATCTGAAAATTTAATCAAAACCCAAGATCAAAGGTTTATTTCCAGATATTTTAATCAGCTCCCTTAAAATGAAGAAATTTAAACTTGACTGCAAAAACTACTGCAAAAAAAATTCAAAAAGTTCAAATTCACTTTAAACAGTGAAATTTCACTCCAGATGGTGCAAATTCACTTGAAAAATTGCAATTGCATTTGAATGATTGTGAATGCACTACAAGAAATTTGAATTTAATTCAAAAAGTTCAAATTAATTTTTAACAGTAAAAATTCACTCAAAACAGTACAAATGCGCTTACAACAGTCCAGTGCACTTTCTTGGAGGGGGGATTTCATCAACCCCCCGCCTACCAAGTGAGGGGGATTTCATCAACCCCCCCACCTAGCAAGCCAGGGGCAGGATTTCATCACTACAGCCACCTAGCAAGCAAGGGGGGGGGGAACAAGCAAGCCAGGGGGGACTGGCTCCATGGGGGAGATTTCATAACCCCCCCACCTAGCAAGTGAGGGGGGGGGGATTTCATCACCCCCCCACCTACCTAGTGAGGGGGGGACCAGCTTGGTGGGGGGGATTTCATCACCCCCCCCCACTTAGCCAGAAATGGGGGGTGGACTGGCTTGGTGGGGGGCATTTCATCACCCCCCCCAACTAGCAATAGGGGTCTCCCCCCAGCAAGGGGGGGGGGATTTCAAATCCCCTCCCCACCTGTTAGTCAAAAAGGGTGGTGGGCACCCTTGTCCGCCGGGCTACCCCCCCCATCATCACCTGGACCACTTTTGGGGTGTTTCAGCTCCAATTTGAGGTCCTACCCTACTATGAGGTGAACCACCTCACCTTCCCACAACAACCAGCACAACCCACCACCACTCACCACCACACACCACCACCACCCACCAGCACTGAAAACCACCCACCACCACCCACCACCACTACACAGCACCACAGCACCACACACCACCACCACCCACCTCATCCATCTCATCCATCTCATGAACCAGGACCACGACCCCATTTGTAAGTCACCTTTTTTTTTTAAAAAAAAATGGGGTTATTTTTTGTGTGTATATTTCAATCTTGATGGAATTGAATGAAGGAATGTCTGTTAAAAATGGGTATGTTATTTAAACTTTATTCCTCAATATCATTCACTCTATGACAATACCACTCATAATTGAACTTTTGATTCTGTGTTATTTTTCTTTTGGTTTTTGATTCATGTTGTGATTCCTGGGTTTCATCCAGAAACACAGGTTGTAAATTTTATGATCTTGGCCTTTCAGAGGATTCCAAGGAGTAACAAAATGGATCAAAAACTCTTGTATTAGGAAAAAGAAACAAGCTACCAAACTCAAATGTTACTTCTAAATCTAAAAGTAACAAAACGTTCAACTGTGCCAGAAGACAATTTGCACAAGATTGTGATGAGCCAGCATACCTTTTTACCCTTTGGGATATTCTTCCACCCAATCATGTTTTCTTACCACAAATGTGCCCTTAATTTCTGGCCAATGCTGTCACAAAACATCAATTTCAGCCCTACTTCATTCTCTAATACCACAGTGTGAAGGCCCCCAAAAATAATCCACAAATGGATGCTTTTTGAAACCTCATCTCCAACTTGTACCAAATGGCAAAGAACTGCCATTCACTCAGCAAAAAAAGCACAGAAGCCTTAAATGGCTGTATGAATGCCATTGGATTTTGTGCCAGAAGTTATAAAGGTGCCTCTGCAGGTTTTTCCAATTTTTTATGTCAGATTTTGTGAGGAAACTTGAGGAATTGAATCCATGTTGACTTCAAATAAAAAATAGGTGTCTATTATTGCAAAACAGGTTTGGATGAAGATACTATCAAGAAGGAAGATGAAAGGTGGGAGCATCTTCCTGCGCACAACAAATTTGTCTTTCAAAAAATCCAATCACTGTGTACTTCAGCTCATAATAAAAACAAGAAAGTTTTGAATCAATATCTAATGTTAAACTGGTATTCATCTTAGTGGATATGAACTAGGGGATATTTCAGCATTTTTCCAATGTGGTTGTGACATTTGATGATTTCTCAAAAAATCTTCATACTGATAAGAATGATTTAAATGTTTTTACGTATGGTATATTTTTCTACATAAAAAGATCTACAGGACAGCTTATCCATTCTCCCTGCAATTATTTTGGTCATGGTTTATTTTTTCCAAAACTTGGTTTTATTTTTGACTTTGCAAAAGCTGAAGGAATTACTGAAATTTTTTGGAACAATCAATTTTTTGATCATCAGACTACATTTCCTCCTCCTAGTTTAAAATCCTCTTCAACCCAAAGTCACTTTGGCTGCTCAGTCCAAATTAATAAAAAACTAGCCAATTTAGCTTCAAAAATCCAAAATTTTAGTCCTTCAATAATTGATGAAAAAATTTTGGGAAAGAAGGCCCAAACAGCTGATGTTTTTTTTCTATTTTATTTTTTTCATTTTTGAAAGTTTTATTTAAGTAATAAATCAAATATATTTACAAGCCTAGTAATTCAGCCATTTCCTTTAGTTCCTCCACTGTTTTACTGCTGCCAATACATGCAATGGCTATGTAAAACTTATATTTTTTTCATTGCAAGCCAATTCCTCTCCTTTTCCTCCTTGTCCTCCTGTTGATCCTCTTTTCATTCAGATAAATGGTGTAGCAATGAAAACATGAAAAAAATCCATCCTCCTTTGCTTGTAGTTTAATTCTGTGAACAAATGTCTGAATACACTGGGCTACAAGAAAAGAAGTGAGAAGTTTAGAGGCTAAAAAGAATTTGAATTGAGATCATCAGACAGAAAATCAACACACGCAGAAACAGCTGAAAAGAAAGAGGAGAAGAAAATGAACCTAAAAAGAACCAAAAGAGTGGCGGCCAGATGAAAGGTCAAAACAGGAGACAAAGAAAGATCACGGAGTAGTGGGCTTGAGAAAAGACTAGTGGAGTCGCTGGAGGTTGCTGAAAGAATAGGCCAATCGTCATGGAGGACTTGAGTGTCCTGAGGGCAAACACAGAGACTACATTGAGCAATACAAATAGTGAGGAGTTGCAGCAGAACTGGAGTTTCTACACTGAGTGGGGCATTTCAGAAGTGAAGCGTGTGAAGACATGCGCGCAGGTTCACTCGTGTGTGAAAAAGAAAAAGGAAATAAAAGAAATGAAATGACAGAAATGACATTCAAAGACAAAAATGAATATGAATAAAAGGAAATTCAAAGACAAATGAAATGAATTCATTTAGAATTCCAACACCCTCCCTGGCTTTGAATTTACCTTATGTTCAAGAAACTCAAACAATTTAAGAGCGGAATCCTCAAAAGGTCCTTTGTGAGGAAGTCGGCACAGTTATCTTTTGACGACGTCTTCTGCAATTGAATTCTTCCTTTTTCAAGTTCTTCTCAAATGAAATGGTGCCGTAAGTCAAGATGTTTCGACCTGAAGCCTGTTTGATTCGCCTCCTGCATGGCTAACTTAATGCAGCCTTCATTATCTTCGTAAATCACAGTAGGAGTGTCAAAATTACAACCTACTACTTCATTTAGGAAGGTTTGCATCCACAGGACCTCCTTCACTCCATCACCCATGGACTTATATTCCGCCTTGGTGGTTGACAGAGAGACAGTTGCCTGCTTTCTGGACTTCCACGTGATTAGATTACCAAACCAGGTTAAAATGATCCCGGAGATAGAGCGTCAAGTTGTGGGGCAGGTGGCCCAGTCAGCATCCACGTAGGCAGTGAGAGGAGCGGATGAGTTAGTGGTGTACTCGATCCCCTTGTTTGCAGTATGGGCCAGATAACTGAGGACCTTAAGAGCAGCGTTGTAGTGTACCACACCCGGAGCATTGAGGAATTGCGCCAGGTAGTTTGCCTCAAAGGTAATATTGGGCCTGGTGTTGACGCTAATGTAGTTGAGTTCGCCGATAAGCTTGCGGTAGTTGAGGCCTGACCTAGCGAATTTGGCTGATTCCACGTCGGTGGCAGGAAACAACTTGCTGTGAGGAGCGAATGGAACTGAGTGTTCTTTATGCTTGGGGAGGGGATATTCTGCCGCTGTGGAAAGAATGTAAGACTCTTGCGAAAGCTTGACTACACCCAGGGCTTGATGGATATTAATGCCAAGGAGGAGTTTGGATTTGTGAAGATATTTCACGTTGAATCTGCTGCTGATGAGCGTAACAAAATCCTTGGGGTGCTTACTGAATATCGCAATGTCGTCCACATGTATGTAGAGCCAGGTGGTTTTGGAGAAGAAGACGCAGTGATCACTGCTACATCTCTTGAAGCCAGAGTCCAGGAGCCATTGACTCAGAGTAACGTAACAGGCCTGCGTGGCCTGTTTAAGTCCATACAGGGCCTTTTTCAGACATAAGATTTTTCCTTGTTGGACCGTCACGTTTGGGGGGGTTGAGATATGAATCCTTTCAGCCAATGGGGCGTTCAGGAAAGCTGCCTTGACATCCAATTGATGAAATTTAAGATTGTTTCAAAGAGCGTGAGAAATGAGAAGTCAAAGAGAGCTTTTGTCACCTGTAGGGGCAAAAGTGTTAACAAAGTCCACTCCCTTGACTTGGTTGAAGCCTTTTGCACAGAGTCTTGCCTTAAATTCAATAATTTCATTTTGTTTGTTTTGTTTGGTTCTGAATACCCATATGCATTTGATTTTAGTCGTATCGCCTACATCATCCACTTCCTCCCATACATCATAGCTGTTAATGTTGTCCACTTCTTTTTCCATTGCATGTATCCATTCCAACCTGTATTTACTATTTAGCGCTTGCTTCAAGGTTTTGGGGTCTTCATAATGGATATCAACTAGATAGAGTTGGGAGTTAGGTCTCCGGGGATGATTCAAGATATTGTTGGTGGAAATTTCAAAATCTAGGCTTTCTCTATCAGAGGTGGGTGGAGTACTGGGAGAGTTTGGCGAATGATTCAAGGGAGTAGTGTCATTTGTCTCCGTTAGTTGAATAGGCAGAGTCTTGTCCTCACGATTGATTTCTTCAGATGTGGAAAAGGAGTCGATTTTGGGAAGCGGATCTGATGATTCGAGTTTGGAGGACTCGGTGCCGTCAAAGACGTCTTCCAGAAAACAAACGTTGGCTGAGATGACTATTTTGTTGGTCAATGGATTGAACACCCAATAGTTGGAGAAGTCATTGGCAAAGCCAAAAAGCACCCCTTTGAAGCCGGTTTGAGTAAGCTTTGATCTTCTGAGGTGTTTTGGGATCAACACGATGGAAGCACAACCAAATGGCTTCAGAAATTGATAGTTGACAGATCGCTTGTGCCAAACTTCGTAGGGAATCAAGTTGTTGTTGGAAGAGATGGGAAGCAGTTTAAGAAGATTGACTGCCGTGTTGACAGCTTCACCTCACAATCTACTTGTTACTTTGGCTTGCAGCATAAGGCAGCGAGTCTTTTTGAGAATAGATCAATTTGCACGTTCTGCGAGTCCGTTTTGTTGCGGAGTGTATGGTGGTGAAAGGAGATGATTAATCCCAGCATCTTTGCAAAAGAGCTTGAAGTCCTGGCCAATGAACTCACCTCCGTTGTCAGTCAGGATATTCACTATTTTGGCATTGTGTAATTGTTTGACTTTCTTCATGTAGGTTTTGAAGGCATCCAGGGTTTCGTCTTTCAATTTTAAAAGAGCTACAGACTTGAATCTTGAGAACTGATCGACAATAGTGAGGAAGTATTTGCTTCCACCAAGAGAGTGTACCGCGAACGGTCCAACCAGGTCCATGTGGACAGTTTCCAGAACTCGAGAGACTGGTTTGAAGCTGCTGTTGAACGGTGTAGAGATCATCTTCCCCACATGGCAAGTTTCGCACTTTGAGGTGTCCGGTAGGTTGGAGTCAGGGAAGAGGATCTTGAGTTTGGCATCACTTGCGTGACCAAGTTTGATGTGCATGTTAGGAGGCGCAGGAGCTGAGCAAAGTGCTTTGATCTTTCCATGTTCAAATTGGATCCCGCACAGTTCAAGCAGATTGTTTGAGGTTGACCCAATCAATTCAAAATAGTCCAAGGAGATGGAGGATCCAGAGAATCCCACCTTCTTGATGACGACCTTCTTTGATTTGAGTTGAGACAGAGAGATTAGGCATTGGTTTATTTTTGGGACTAATAACACATTCTCCAACTTGACACGAATTCCATCATGGTTGATCAGAAATGCTTCACCAATTGCAGTAGCGTCAAGAGCATTCTTGTCATTACCCGTGCCTATCTTGATGGCAGTCTTTCTGGGATTTCGAAGCCATTGGGGATCATTGATGATGTGGTGTGAGGCTCCTGAGTCCAATACTGGAAGCAAAGGAAGTGACTGAGGCGAATTGTTTTGTAGATAGATTTGCGCACTGAAGTAGGCTGAGGGTTCTTGGGAGGCTCCATCCGCAGGTTGGGAAGAAGCAGCTGTGTCGGTGAGATGAGCAGATCCTTGATGATTACTGGTGGGTCTGAGATGGGGATGAACCATCCAGCAGCAATTTTCGGGATGGTCCGCAAGTGGATTGTGTTTACCTTTCAAGCAGGGATGTTTGGGACGTCTTTTTGACTTGCTATTGGAAGACTTGTAGAGAGCAGTGGAGGAGGAGGAGTCTTCATGTGTTGGTGTTTTGGCCAATCTGGTGGACTCAAGATGAGTAACCTCTCAAAGTTTATTCAGAACTTTGGTGGGAAACTTCAGTAAGTTATTGTTCAATAGGATGGAATTGACTACGTGATAGAATTGAGAAGGAAGTTTGGCGAGAATAGTATAACTAAGGATGTCGTCAGGGACTTCGAGTTGGACTGTAGCAAGTTTGTTCATGAGTTTGCGGCATTCTTGGATGTAAGCAGTGAGATCTCCAGTGAACTGGTATTGTATGAAAGAAAGCCAGATTCTGCCTTGATTAGTGGTAGAAAGCAAGGCGTATCTTTCCGAGATTGCGTTCCAGATGGAGATAGGATTGGATTGGTTAGTGGGATTAATGACAGCATCAAAAGCTGTGTCTCCTAGATGTTGTATTAAGATGTTGGCAGCCTTGTAGCTTTTTCGTTTTTGAGCAGCAGTAATTGGTACAACAGGATCTTTCCCTTCCTCTCCTTTGGTATACTCAAGAAGTCCTTTACGGCAGGAATAGCTTCGGATACGTAATGCCCAGGAAGAGTAATTTGTCTCGTTTAGGACTGGGAGATTGCTTTGTTTCGAACTGTCTTCATCGTTGGACATGGCGGAATCTTTTGGTTTCTTTGAGTCGGATTAGAGAAGCCTTGGGACTGTAAATCTGAGAAGTTTAGAGGCTAAAAAGAATTTGAATTGAGATCATCAGACAGAAAATCGACACACGCAGAAACAGCTGAAAAGAAAGAGGAGAAGAAAATGAACCTAAAAAGAACCAAAAGAGTGGCGGCCATATGAAAGGTCAAAACAGGAGACAAAGAAAGATCACAGAGTAGTGGGCTCGAGAAAAGACTAGTGCATTCGCTGGAGGTTGCTGAAAGAATAGGCCAATCGTCATGGAGGACTTGAGTGTCCTGAGGGCAAACACAGAGACTACATTGAGCAATACAAATAGTGAGGAGTTGCAGCAGAACTGGAGTTTCTACACTGCGTGGGGCATTTCAGAAGTGAAGCGTGTGAAGACATGCACGCAGGGTCACTCGTGTGTGAAAAAGAAAAAGGAAATAAAAGAAATGAAATGACAGAAATGACATTCAAAGACAAAAATGAATATGAATAAAAGGAAATTCAAAGACAAATGAAATGAATTCATTTATAATTCCAACAAGAAGATGGTTTCAGAAGCTTTTGAGATCCAT
Source organism: Puccinia polysora (assembly GCA_025617555.3). Taxonomy (NCBI): domain Eukaryota; kingdom Fungi; phylum Basidiomycota; class Pucciniomycetes; order Pucciniales; family Pucciniaceae; genus Puccinia; species Puccinia polysora. Next base: position 12,206,526 of record CM062636.1, read on the forward strand.
GATGATGAAATGACACCAATTAAATTTCAAAGACTTGATGAGGGACTACTTAGGTGCCCTGAAAGCTGCAAATAAAATCTGATTTGGTGGATTCTGGCCAGGTACTGTTGCATTGCAGCAAAGCAACATGTGGAAGCAATTTTCTTGTAAGTTATCAAAGCTTGTTCCAAGAGGATCATCAAATGATAAGTTGAAGAAAGATGATATGTGATAATTTTGCATGAGGGTTGGGTTTTTCTGAAATGGAACATGAGAAATTTGTTCAATGATTACATGCCATGGGGACTAGCCCTATTCCACACTCAAGTTCATATTTTTTTTCTTCCACAATGGATTCCCTCCTCCTCATGCCAGAACTAGTTCAATGCATTTTTTTACTTTTATAAGTTTTAACTACTCTTGTTTTTCTACATTGCAGAAAGAAGCCTTCCTATTGCCTTTGTTTCAAGATTCTCCTTCTAATAACAAAAAAAACCTTCCCTTTTGTAAAGACCATGGTTTTTTATCAACAAATCAAGCAAGTATGAGTATGTTGACTTTTTTTTCCTTGCCATGGTTATTTGATAACCTGGGGAGTAATAATTTGACCTTTTTCCAGTGGTAAAGACATTTCCTCTCATGGCTTAATTTTCATAAATAAATTTGTGATTGAGTGACAATTTATTCTGGAACCAGGCCTGGTAGCCAACACATCTGAGGTTGTTGATTGCATTCCTTGGTTACTAGCCTTATTCCCACTCAAATTCATATTTTTTTTCTTCCACAATGGATGCCCTCCTTCTCAGGCCTGAAGTAGTTCAATTCATTGTTCCATTTGTATAAATTTCACCTACTCTTGCTTTTCTAGATTGCAGAGAGAAGCCTTCCCCTTGCCTTGGGGACAAAATTATCTGTCAAAAAACAAAAGAACCTTCCCTTTTATTCAGGCAAGGGATGGTCATCAACACATCCAAGTTATTATGTCTACTTTTTTTCCCCCTTCTTTTTTTCTTTTTCCTTTGTTTCCTCTCTTTGATATTTTGTACTCTTTCATTTCAAATATCCTTCATTTTTTGAAATTTTAACAAAAAATGTTTGATTGGCTTTCTCTATTTTCTCTGATGGAAAGTAGAATTCTTAAAAAAAAATTAAACCAACAAAGGTTATGAAATAAGAAACCAACACAAAAAAAGCCATGAATTGCTGATTTATATAAGGAAAGATTTGTAAAGTTTATGAGCATGATGTGTTATTATTATCCAAAATTAATGTTTACACATTTAATTTTGAGCAGTAAATAAGAGGACTTACCCAGTTTTTGACCAGTTGATGGAAATTAAACTCTGGAAAAAATCAGCCTCTTCTGGAATTTTTGACTTTCACTTTTAAGCAATTCCCAAAAATCAACTGCAGTATTTTCTGGATGATGTGTGGACTGCTTGTGAAGAAACAGCTTTGCTCCTATCTAGCTTTCCCTTCATAATCTATTATAAAATAATGTGCCAGAAGTTCAGCAAATGCTGATCTCTAGTCACAATATTCTCCACCTGCTGAAAGTTAATGATGAGATACAGAATCACATAACCCTGAGATATCAATGGGATACAGAAATTCCACATGCATATGGGTGGTGGCCATTTTTCTTTGGTGATAAAACCTCCCAGCTTTTGTCTGACAGGGATTTGTATTGTGCTTCTGCCATGGAGAGCAATAACATATTTTTCTGCATAGATTCCCATGATACTAAGTTATGTCCCATCATGATGACATATCCTTTTGAGTGTTGAGGATGTAATCCCTGTTGAGGGAAATACATGTGCAAATATTGCATATATCATTCCAACTCCATTACCAAAGAAAAGAGAACAAAATTTGGATCATAATGAAAAAAAGAATTATGTAAATAAGTTGAATAACATGGAAGTTATTAAAAATTCAATTCCTGTGAAACACAACACAGGAATGTCACAGAGAGTCAGTCCCAGTCCAGTGACTCCAGAAGAGGAACCGGATGATGGATCCAATGAAGAAAATCAAAGAAATATAATAGATGCAATTCACCTATTGATTAAGAATGAAATGTATAAAGGAAATGCTGAAAAGAAAGCAAAGAAACCATTCAACAAAATAAAAAGAAAAAAAGAAATGCCTGAAGTTTTCAGGTTCACCGCTACCCCAGTAGTAACACCTAGAAAGAGAAAGGTGCATTCCAACCGGTCTTGGAATAAGAGGAACCGCTCAATAAATGCAATTGAGCATTTCAAGTTCATAGCGGTTCCAAGTGTCTCCCCAAGGAAGAGACTCATACATAGTGCTATTAAAGTAAAAAGGAAGAAAGCAAGATTGCTTTCATCCTCTTTTTTTAAATAGTTTTCATCTTGTGTTTATCTTGTGTTTTTTTTTTCTTCAATGAGAGGTTTCTTCAATATAAAAGAACCCCTCATCTGCCCCATTTGTATCCATTCTTACACATTTCATACACACACTTGTTATTGTCAATTAAAATTATTATTTTATTATTATAACACCTCTACCAACCGCATTGCTAATTTTGATACATTATCAGTACCAAGAACAATTAAACCTTGCCCTATTGCCGCTTTTTTTTTAGCTCTTCACTGCCTTCTTGCTTGGATTTGATTTGATCAAATCGCCCGTCTTGATCCCATCCGCTCGCTTTTCCTGCTTCGCAAATCACTTCACCAGCCGTTGCAAAATTTGACAAGCCCGCCACCGTCATTACTGCAAAAGATACACCATCGACCAATTGAACAATCCATTGGATTTCTTATTTTTTTATTGTCACCCAAAGCGATTCATCGTTTTTTTTTAACTTTCTTTCTTCAAAAGTTTTTTTTTTTTCCAAACAAGATGGCCAATGGATCAAGTTTGGCGTACAGACTGAGCTTGCGCGTGTTGCTCAACAGCAACAACTATTTCGTCTGGTCGACGCTCCTCAAAAGCAAGCTCGAAAACATTGGGTGCCTTGCCATAACGACTGGCAACCCGACAAAGACAAACGCGGAGATGGAGCGCAAGGGCTACCATCTCCTAACCCGGTACCTCAATGAGGAGATGCTTGGCTTTGTTGCCAATGTCCCCAAAACCAAAGAGAAAGGGAGATGCTCCATTCTATGGACCCACCTCAAGAATAAGTTCGCGGGCAACAGCAGCCACACAGAGAACGTTGCTTATAACAACCTTTGCAATGTGAGTTTCCACAACTCACAGCAATTTATTGCTGATATACAAAAAGCAATTGCTAGGTTCAGGTCATCTGGTCTCAAGATGGACTCAGAGTGCCTGTCTCTGAACATTCTTCAGAGATTGCCTAGGGAAATTGAGTCCCTTGTGAGAATTATTTCTCAAATGAATCCCATCCCGCATGAAGAAGAGGTCCTCAGCAGGATTGAGAAAGATACTAGTAAATTCAACAGAAATGAAAAGAACACCCAAGCTTTGTTTACCAAGAATTTTGGTAAAAAGACATTCAATGAAAAGAATTTAAAGTGTTACAAGTCTAACAAGATGGGCCATATTGCCAATGAATGTAAGTCTGGTCAAGGAAGTTCTGCTAAAGGTTTTGAATCAAAGAAGAGAAATTTTTATTCCAAAAAGGATGAAGTGGAGGAAGTAACTAGTCTTATGGCAAAAAGATCAAAAATTGAAGACCTTTTTACCACTGAAACTTTTGTGGAAGAAGAAGCAGGGTTCAAAAGAGAACCCAATAACAGTTATGAAGCAGATTTGACCAAGTATCCATTTGTGGATAATGAAGAAGGGTACCTTGCTGATGTGAGTCACCATTTCACCAATGATAGTCAACAGAAACATCTGACATGTGGTCTATTTTCCAATAAAGATAGAGGATCAAGTGGAATACTAGTGGATTCTGGCTTTACTGATCATATGTTCAACAAGAAAGACTAATTTCATAATTTTGTACAACATAGTGGTGTTTTAAATATTGGTGAAAGAGGTAGAAGCATAAACATCCAAGGGAAAGGTTGTGTTAAACTTGAAACAGAAAATTTTGGACCTGTTCAATTTAAAGAAGTTTATTTTGTCCCTGATTTACCATATAGCTTGTTGCCTCTGAGTTCTTTATGGAACAAAGTTTGTCAGATTTAAAATTCAGGTGATAAATTTCAATTCAAGAATGAAAAAAAGGTAGTGTTTGATGGTATGGTCAAGTCAAATTTATTAGAGGCAAACCTTCATATGGAAGGGATAAGTGTTTTCTCATCTGTGGTACACAGAAGATCTGACCAAAAAGGAACTGATGAGAACTGTGAAAGCTGCAAACTAGGAAAGATGACCAGAAACAAGTTCTATAAGAAGAGAAAAAGAAAAGAAGTAGTAGGAGAAGAATTCTCCATTGATCTAGCTGGACCATTCAATCCCATGTCTTTGAGAGGTTCAAGATATTTTATTAACCTAGTAGACACTGCTAGAAATTTTTCCTGGGTGAAACCCATCAGAAATAAATCTGATACAGCTGATGAGGTAAAGTATTTGTTTAAGAAATGGGAAAGACAAGGAGTCTTGAAGAAACTCAGAAGAGTTATAACTGATGGAGGAGGTGAATTCTTAGGAAATAAATTTGAGGATATTCTGAAAGAATATGGAATAGAGCATATAACAACCACCCCTCATACCCCACAGAACAATGGAATTGTGGAAAGAATGAATAGGCCTCTTATGGATAGAGTCAGGACCATCATGATAGATGGAAAATTGCCCAAGTTTTTGTGGGCTGAAATACTCTCAACAGTTAGTTATTTGCATAAAATCATTGATGAAGGCAAAGGATGCCCATAAGAGAGGTTTATGAAGAAGGCTCCAAATACTAAAAAGCTGAGGGCAATAGGATACCTAGCTTATTTCAGTGTGCACCATTACAATGATTCTGGAAAATTAGACGCCAGATGTGGAAAAGGAGTTTTAGTAGGATGCAATTATATGAGTAGCTGCTATAGATTGTACAATATTGAACACAGAAAAATAATTAGGACAAGGGATGTTAGATTTGAAGAAGAAGTGTTTCCCTTGAAGACAAACCATGATGATTTTTTCCATCCCCTAATTGAACATCTGAGCAAACCCAAAGCAGAAGAAGTGAACAATGTGCATGAGGAATCAAAAGATATTGGAGAATCAGAAGAAAATCACAGTATGCATAGAGATCCAGAAGGGATTGAGAAACCAGAAGAGAGGTATTTGGTCAAAGAACCAGTAAATAAGAGTTGGAGGAATAAGAGAAAGACTGATAGATATGGTGAATGGAAGGCACATTGTGCAGTTGTTGATAACATTGAAGAAGTTTTTCAAGAAGAACAAGAGATAACGGCATTTGAGGCATCATTTAAGATGGAGAACAATGTAGTACCAAATAGCTTTAAGCAAGCTATGAATGTGCCACATAAGCAAAAGTGGAAGCATGACCTATTTAAGGAATTGGACTCATTAGAGAATAACCAAGTTTTGAAGTTATAAGAAGAGAAGAGGTTGAAAAAGAGAAAACCTTAGTTGGAACCAGATGGGTTCTAACACAGAAGTTCAATGAGTTGGGGCAGCTACAAAGATAAAAAGCTAGGTGTGTAGCTCACAGATTAAAACAGAAAGAATTTATTGATTATCAGGAAACCTTCTTCCCAACTTGAAGATTATCAACTTTAAGATATTTATTTGCATTAGCAGCTCACAGAGGTGAGGAAATAAGACAAGCAGACTTTGTCACAGCATACCTGAATACTAGTTTAGAAGAAGATGAGACAGTCTATATGACAATACCAGAAGGGTTTAAGGAATGGCTTGTTGAGACAAAGCCTGAAGCATTGAGAATGAAGCACATAGATGCCTTCTTGAGGGGGGGGTAATAATGAGTATGTACTCAAACTCAAAAAGTCATTATATGGACTTAAGCAATCAGCAAGATCTTGGTATAAAACAATTGCCAAGTGGTTAGATTCAAAGGGTTTTCAAACAAGTGAAGCAGACCCATGTTTATTTATTAATATTGGCACAATCTTATTTGTGTGGGTAGATGAAATCATAGTCATTGGGCCAAAGAAGGAAGAATTGTTGAATGAGATCAAGAAGGATTTCAGAATTAAGGACATAAGAAAGGCTCAACATGTTCTAGGAATGAAGATAACCAACAGACCAGATGGGTCAATCAGAGTACACCAAGAACATTATGTTAAAGTATTAATTAAGAATTACAATATGGAGGATGCAAAAGTTTTTGGAACACCACTCCAACCTAATGTGAAGTTGGAGAAAGCTACTGATGAGGAAATTGAAGAATTTAAGAAATCAGGTCTGGACTACAGAGCAGCTGTAGGATCTTTGACTTACTTGTCTCAATGTACAAGACCAGACATAACTTATACTCTAGGGATCCTCTCTTAACATTTAGAGAATTCTGGAATGCAAAATTGGAATGCATTCAAAAGATGTGTTAGATATTTGAAAGGAACTCAAAATTTAGGTCTTGAGTATCCAGTTGGAAGTGAATTTAACCTTGTGGGTTATTCTGACTCAAGTTGGGCAGAAGATGATTTAAAACAGTCAACAAGTGGGTTTAACTATTTTCTTGGGAACAGATTGATTTATTGGAGATCAAAGAAGATAGCAGCAATAAGCATATCATCAACTGAAGCTGAATATAGAGCTTACTTCCCTGCAGCTCAGGAGGCAAAATGGATCAGAAAAATACTTGAAGACACTTATAAGCCTCAAGCTTAGGCTTTAATCTATTCTGATAACCAAGGTGCCATAAAGTTGGAAAGTAACCCAGTCTTTCACTCCAGAACAAAACACATTGATGTTCATTACAATTATATCAGAGAAGAAGTAAAGTATAAAGAAGTAGCATTATAATATGTTCCAACTGCAGATATGACTGCAGACATAATGACTAAAGCATTGGATAGAACCAAAAATATAAAGTTCTCTATAGATATGAATTTACTTCCCCCTACAGGATTAAGGGGGGGTGTTGAGGATGTAATCCCTGTGGAGAGAAATACATGTCCAAATATTGCATATATCATTCCAACTCCATTACCAAAGAAAAGAGAACAAAATTTGGATCATAATGAAAAAAGGAATTATGTAAATAATTTGAATAACATGGAAGTTATTAAAGATTTGATTCCTGTGAAACACAACACAGGAATTTAACAGAGAGTCAGCCCCAGTCCAGTGACTCCAGAAGAGGAACCGGATGATGGCTCCAATGAAGAAAAGCAAAGAAATATAATAGATGCAATGCACCTATTGATTAAGAATGAAATTTATAAAGGAAATGCTGAAAAGAAAGCAAAGAAAGCATACAACAAAATAAAAAGAATTAAAGAAATGCCTGACCTTTTCAGGTTCACAGCTACCCCAGTAGTAACACCTAGAAAGAGAAAGGTGCATTCCAACCGGTCTTGGAATAAGAGGAACCACTCAATAAATGCAATTGAGCATTTCAAGTTCATAGCGGTTGCAAGTGTCTCCCCAAGGAAGAGACTCATACATAGTGCTATTAAAGTAAAAAGGAAGAAAGAAAGATTGCTTTCATCCTCTTTTTTTAAATAGTTTTCATCTTGTGTTTATCTTGTGTTTTTGGTTTCTTCAATGAGAGGTCTCTTCAAAATAAAAGAACCCCTCATCCGCCCCATTTTTATCCATTCTTACACATTTCATACACACACTCGTTATTGTCAATTAACATTATTAGTTTATTATTATTAACACCTCTACCAACCACATTGCTAATTGTAATATTGAGGACCTGCATGTTTTGGGGAAGTTGGAATAATTGGCATCCATGTAGCCTTGTAGATTGTATGGCCCATTTTGAAAGTTGAGCGCCATGGTTTTGGTTGTCTTCAGATACTGAAAAACTTGGTTTGCAGCCTGATAGTGCCTTAACGTTGGCTTCTCCAAGAATTGCAAGAGGTTACCCACAGCAAAGGGGATTTCCAGCTGCAACAGGACAGAAATGTGGTTGAGAAAGCCTACCAGAGCCCTGTATTCCATGCCCCTCTTCAGTGATTTAATTTGCTCCTCCTCTGTTTCTGGGCTGAGGAGATTTTGTGCTGGACTTGTTTTGCAAAGTGGGTGGAGGTTTCCAAGTGTGAACGTTTTTGGTTTCCCTCAATTTACTGCTGCTGGAATACTGTGATTTTGTTGCCTTTCAAATAAATTTCCATTCCAAGTAGGAAGGAGGCTGGGCCCAGTTATTTGATTGCAAGCACCCCCTCCATCTCCTATTTGAATATTCCTGTTTTGGCACTGAAGATTTCTAGATCATCCACATGGGTATAGATCCATTTTGGGTGTTTGCCCTTCCTCCAGAGTGCGCATGGATCACTTGTGGCTTTTTTAAAATCCATGATTGTCAGGAAACCTCTCAGCTTGTTGTAGAAGGCCTTGTATTACTGCTTTGGGCCATAGATGGTCTTTTTTTAACTCAAATAATGTGCCCTCTGTTGGAATAGCAGTTTCAACCTCAAGTTTACTACAGTTTCTTCTCATTCCGGAACTCAGACACCACACCAACTACACTCCGCAACTCAGACACCATGCCAACTACACTTGAATTGACTAACACACAAACCCAAACTCAACAAAACAAGATGACAATCAACCACTCTCAACCACTCCTTAAATACAAATTCCTCAACTAACATCCTCATAACTACTCTCTCAGTCATCACTCCAATCCCAACTCAACTCCAATCCCAACTCAACCACTTCTAGAACTCAGCCCTCACCAACTCACACAAAACATGACTTTGGCCTATCATCCTCACACTATTGGGTATCTTCCATGCCTTCCTGGTGAGACTTGACTCTCTCTCTTTTCAATTTTTCTTCATCTCACATTTTTTTCAATCCCATTTGTTTTTTGTCAGCCTCCATTACGTTTCTTAGTTATTTGCAAATCAACTCTCATAACTCTTTCATGGTTAAAATCCAAAAGGCCTCTCCCACTTCCTCCAAGAACCAAGGAACTCAAACCGTTCCTTCCAACTACCACTCACCATGGACCACTTTTGACAAGCCATTCTCATAACGGAGCTAAAAACCAAACCCATTCTTGGCAATGACAACTACAGGATTTTGAAGGACAAAATGGATGCCATCTTGGACGTCAGAGGATGCACCTATGCAATCAATCGAGAAAAATAACAGTTAGATTCAAAGGTCAACAATGAGCTAAAACTATTGATTATCTCAAAATTGGAATCATCCACCCAAAACAACGTAGTCACTCCTGCCAATAAGAATTCTTCCTAGATTCTCTGGCATGCCATCATTGAAAAATATGCCTTGTCTCAAAAATCACATTGAACTAAAGTTTTCAACCACTTTCTGTATCTGAGATTTGACAGTGATCAAATCACTGAATTCACTATCAAAGTTAAAATTTGCCTCAAGAAAATGTCAGAAGTTGGAATTTCCCTCCCAGAAGACATTCTTGCCTGCCTTCTCCTGTTCAATTTTCCATACTCCATGAAAGACTTCAAACAACAGATAATTCACACAGAAAAAGAACTTACATTCAGCTTTGTGTTCAATCATATTTAACAACAAATTGCAGGCTCAGAACTCAATGGAACCCACCTCATTTTCAAAAAATGAGGTGGCTCTGGTATCAACTTCCTCAAAATCTTCCTTCAAGGGGCAAGGCGGCAAGAGACGGTGATTTACAGAAGGGTATCACAATCCAAAGCAAGATAAATCACATTTTTCAGAAAGCTGCTGTCACCTACATCCAGAAATTACTCCTAAATGGTGGAAGGACAAGCAGGCTAAATGGAAAGAGAAGAAATCAGGATCAAAAAACAAGGGCCTAACTACACATTATCTTGCCCTAGTTTCTCTCTGGATTAACCACTGCAATCCTCAAACAAAATTCATCTTGGACAGCGGTGCCTTGGTACACATGGTCAACAATAGTTGATAATTCATAGACATGGCTTCTTGCACCAAAAATGCCATCAAGACTGGAAAAGAAGGGGCCATCTTAAACATCAAAGGTAAAGGGACTTTATGACTGCATTGGAAAGACTTCACACTTCAACTTTCAGACTGTTTTTACATCCCAGAAGTCACCATTAATCGTCTTAGTGCCAGAGCTCTCAATCAAGCAGGCTGCACCCTCAATGCCAAAAAGGATTCCATGAAAGTTTCTCCTTTTAACACAAAAATATTCTCAGGCTCAATTGTAAACAACCTTTACTCAATCCTCACACCAGCTTTTGATCAAAATTTATCTTTGAATTCTAACAAATCCTGCTTCCTCAACTCAGCAGAATACCAACTAATGAATATTTGTCAGAAGTTTGGTCATGCCTCTCTCTCAAGACTTGGTTAATTCATCCAGCACATCCCCAGCACAATTTTTTATAATTTTCAGTGCATCAATTGTATCAGTAGCAAGATCACAAAGTCAACCTTTGTCAAATCATCTAACAGAGGAGACAAGGTGCTCAAAAGAATTCACCTAGATCTAATTGGTCCCCTGAAACCGCTATCAAAGAGAGGATCACAATTTGCACTCAACCTGGTTGATAATGCCTGTGGATAACTTGCAGCTTTCAGATTTCTACTATTGCAGAGCAAGCTGAAAAAGTAACAGAAATAACATAAAATTAATAATAATAAAATTAACCTAAGAAGGAGTAGGAAAATGATAAATATTATTTCAAAAAATGGATTCTCCACCCAAAATTAGGTAGGGTCACTCACTGATCCCACCCTTGAAATCCAACTCCTTATATTTTTGAATGATTAAAGGAAGAAAGACCAAAATACCACAGCACCACTATTGAACCTTTTTTCCAATTAACTGTTTCACATGTATTGTCACATATAGGTTTCACACCTAAAATTTAGTCAGAATTGAGGTGTTGTGTTTATTTTAGGATTTACAGATGGAAATGTGTTCTGTCACAATTCCCGCATGCAGCCGCAGAAGCCAAAACACCCGCGCGCGGCTGAGCTACAGCATTTTCACTCTGTCAAAGCCGTGTATGTAGCCCCTGGCCTCTGAAAAGTACACAGCCGCGGGAATACTGGTTGACAAAGTGACAGGCGGCCTGAGAGACCTAGGTACCGCATACAAATGCTACAACCTACATGGGAACATTCTACGTATTTAATAAATGTACCTGTGGATAGTAGATAGTCTAAAAATACATAAACCTATATAAAAATACCTAAAAAACCTTTATATGTATTTTTTATTAAATATAATTCAAAGTACCAAAAATGTCGAAAATAAGATAATGACTACTTCTAAAAATATATTTAAATACTTTAATCTACTATTATGAAAATCTCTAGAAATCAAGATTTTTGTGACATACTCAGATAGCTAATGATGTAAAAATATTGCATGAATACCCATGACTTATATTTTTAAGTAATTATTTTAATCAATCAACTGAATTTCGAAAATAAGGAGTAAAATCAATATCTTGACTTTACTCCAATTGTTTAATACATAATAAGAACTTACCTGACATCGGAATATCCGTAGGAATTTCTATTGAAATAATTATTAACTTACTGAGAAAATTTACTAAGGATAATTAATTAAATAATAAATAAAAAGGACAGATTAGTGTTATTCACACATACAAACATCAATTATAAAGTATAATAATTCCCATAACCTGTGGAATTAGATGCCACCTGTGCTACAGCACCAAGGAAACGTAAAATGATACTACTTTTTACCCTGCTAGCCTCAGTGCCTGTCTCTTTGGGCCCCTGTACCCCCCAGAAGACAATATTGGCACTCAAGAAGCTATAAATAAAGAGGTCTTTTGAGGATATTGATAACCAGAGACCAAGTTATATTTACATACACACACTGTGCCAAGGTAATCAAATACCTATAAGAGATAAGTAAGTGATTTATGGGTTTATTCTGATTAATAATATCCTTCCCCAACCCTTTTCATCAAATTAAACTGCTGAACAACCTTATAACCCCAGTATACAGGTTGAACACATCAGAGCACGTCCCAAACAGGTACCCAAAGGATTTAATAATATACCAGTGAGTGTTACTATCTTTAACTTTTTTCGCAGCTTGGTTACAAAACCCTGCCACTCCAATGTGTTTTTTATATACATATTATCTTTATGGTAAATATCCTTTAAGAACATAAATTGAAGGTTCCAAAGTAACCAGGCCTATGTGTTTTCATACTGAATTTCCTGAAGGGAGGTTTTAAAGATCCCCAATATAATTGTGGCCCTTCTATAAAAATATTTCATAATCCATTTATCTATATTAATTTATAACAATAAACCATATCCAAACCATGTAACCTTGCAATAAGATTTATCCAAATATTTTACGGATGTTTGCTGCATTGGTTGAATAATATATTTATTATTTATTCTATCACCTCTGGTAGCTAAAGGATAGCAAGGATCTTGGAATTGAGGAGGCTGAAAATTGGGGGTCTGGCCAGGAAATATTCCATTTTATTATATTTAATACCTTTGACCAGACATTCCCGTAAAATTAAATCAAAGATAAATTTATCTGACTTTTTAACCACGATTTATCATTAAATTTTTTTGCAGTGGATTTTAAAACCAATACAGAATTAATAATATATTATTTAAATCTTCTAAAGATAATAAAAGAAGAATATATTTAAAATTATAAACCAACTGGTTGGGAAGCTTTAACTCAAGCTGAACAAATTAATATCTCTTCTGCACGTAAAAACTTATAAACTCCTTGAACAAGAAGATCTTGAGAGGTTTATCAACTTCAAGGACCTATTAACAAAACATAAACTTGGAAAAAATACTGTATGATTTAATTTTTAAAATATAAAAGTAAATGTAAAACTTGTATTACCATATTATTTTTATTAAAATACTATTAATATATTTTATTGACCAATAAAATACCCTTTTAACATCAGTGAACCCTCCTATACCAGAAACCACCACCACTGAAACTGATTTGTTGGATCAAGATTCCCAGATATATCTGGACGCCCTAAAAATATTGACTGGACAGGTGCAGACCTCTTTGGAACACACCAAGACCCTGTAGGATTACCTATTCAGGACCAATTAAATCCCAATTAAGTCCTGGTACTTTTGAATATCAACTTGAGTGAGTTTTATATAAACTTATTTTTACGGATTTTTCTTTATAAAAATACTTATCAACATTTTATTCAATATGAATAGACTTAACAAAAGTGCCTCCAGGAGAATTCCCTCCTATGGATCTTTGCCAGGAGCTCCCATTAACCATGAGACCACCAATAATGACCATTATGAGGGTACTGGAACATGTGGATTAAATTTTGGTGGACAGGGAACAGCCCCAAGTACTGTTGCCCTCCCCCAACCTAGAGCCAGAGAAGGTAGTAGAATTAAGCCCCCCTCCATTAAAAGAAGGTTCCCTGCAGCAACCCCAGAAGAATCTGAAGCCAGGATCAAAGACTTATTCAGAGAGCAAGTGAAATATTAGGAAGATTTCAAAGAAGCCCAAGCCAAAGAGGACGTTGTATCTTTGAAAAAGATAATCTCCCAGGAACAAGATCTCTAGATAGCTCTTCATAAAATTATTCCAAGGAAAGAGGTAGAATCCTACGTAGAAAAGTGGTCCTTGGGATCAATTAGCCCAACTGAAAAGCAAAGGATCAGGAAAGAAGATATCTTCTTCCCATCCAAAGCCAAAGTAAAAGAAGGATTGGGATCAGATAATATCCTTAGCTCAACAGTTGAAAAAGGTGTACAACAATGAGCCTCTAATTCTGAACCAAGTAACTTGTCTAAACCAACCTCTGATGCAATTACTTCCTTTTCAAATGATATGCGCCATAATTTCAAGATTTTTCGTGCGAATTTGGACGGTGTTTATACCCAGATGGATAATTTAACCTCAGTAGTAGCCAAATTAATTAATAAACAAACAAAAACTTTAATAATGGAAAATATTAAAGAAAAAACCAAACCATTATTGGAGAAAATTAATCAAGTTAAAGCCAGAAAGACTCAAACAATTGAGAATATGTTATCAGGTATCCAAGAAGGTTTTATTATGTCTTTTCAACATTTAAAAGAAGAATTGGTAACTACAACTGATAGCTCCATTCTGTCCCTTAATGAGAAATTAGATCTGCCTGATAATAAAGTGGACCTGCAATTTAATCTGATCAAGAATGATCTTAGAGACTTAAAATTCAGTCTAACCAACCCCTTGGGGAGTACCACAGAGGAACCAAAACCTCCCAGGCAAACCACTACTCCTTATGCACCACCCTTACTAGGAATGCATAGGAGTGACACCTTCAGGCCTAGTCCTACTCCTGAAATGTAAAAAGCCCTCAAACTGTTACCCCGAATTTCTGAATTGCCTAAGTTCTCCTTTGAAGGAGAATACAATCATATAAATTTCATTAAGTTTATTGAATATACTATTAACTCTTATGAATTACCAGAAGCTTTAGCTGTGGTCAGGCTGCCCAGACTATTTTAAGAACTAGCTTGAGACTGGTTTATCAGTAAAACAGAAGAAGTAGGATTCTTACCATGGAATTTGTGGAAACTTTTAATTAAACAAGAATTAGGTTCTAGAATGTGGAAAAGAAAAATGATGAAAAATTTCGAAAATTACTCATTTGATCCCTCCAAGGATAAGCCTCACAAATGGTGCTTGGAACAGAAGGGAAGACTAGATTGCTTTCATCCAGATGCTGATAAAGAGGAAGTAAATGAAAGACTCCTCAACTTGTGTCCTGGAAATCTTAACCATAGTGTAAGATGCAGAATGAGTATGGATGCTGACTTACCAACTCTAATCAATGTGTTAGAAGAAGTCATAGACATGAATGGGTTAGACAAGAAGGTCCCCTCTAGACCTCAAGAGAAGTTCAACATTAACAAAACCAGATAACAACCCCCTCTGAAAAATACCTCTGATAATAAGAAACCTAATGAGAACAGGGAAAAAGAGAGAATGCCTGGAACTTGTTGGAATTGTAACAAGACAGGGCATGTGAGACAAGAATACCCATTACCAAAAAGAAAGGTAGCAGTCTTGGAAGGAGAGCAGAAGTTTGAAGGGAATCAGAACTATGAAGATATAGCTGATAATTAAGGATCACTTTCTGAATGTGTATTGATCCTTACCAACCCTGTGAATTTTATAGAAGGAGATCTAGGCACTTCTATAGAAATAGGTAACATGCATGGGGACTCTAGTTTGCCCCAAAAATGGGATCCCACCATAATTCCTAGACATATCATGGATGTTAAACCATCAACAGTTAAACCTATGAGTGGTAAGAGTTATACTACTGGTCAAACTTGCTATGCAACAGGATTTTATAGAGACAGACCTATAAGGTTATTTCTGGATAGTTGGCTTTCTGCTCACCTGTCTGTACTGAATTCTTAAACAAATGGGATCCCAATTGGAAAGAACACCTTCTGCCCGTCCAAAAAGCCAAGTTTAGCTGTTGCAACTCTACCATGAATGCTATTGGAGTATGGACTGCTCCTATAATACTACCCCATAACAAAGGATCTTTGAGAATACAAGTGGAATTTGTAGTATTGCTCAATGGACTATGTGACTATCTGATAATAGGTAATGATTCTTTATGTCTATATGGTATAAATGTGTTCCAGAGTAAAGGGAGATACTTCACAGTAGGTGGAAATTGGGACAAGAAGTTTAAGATATGCACCATTCAATCTAATTTCCCCTCCTCTACTTATCAAAAAGCATTTAGAAGTTTTTAATCAAGAATAATTCTCTCAAGTAGCTCTAAATATGAAAATTTCTGAGGAACAGAAGAAAGATATATTGACAGTCTGCTTTGAGAGCCAAAAGGCCTTTTGTACTAACAATCATCACATTGGTGATATCAATGGACATGACACAGTATTAATATTGACTATTAAACCTCCTTATCCTCAAAAATTAAGAAGACCAGCTTATCCCTCTAGTCCTAAGTCTAGAATAGCTCTTGAGGAACATATCCAAGAACTGATAGACTTAAAAGTATTAAGGAAAGTAGGGCACAATGAGCAGGTACATGTGACCACACCTGTAATCATGCCTTGGCATAATGAAAAGTTGAGAATGGTAGGAGAATTCAGAATGCTCAATAATTATACTCAGGCAGATAATTATCCTATACCCTCGATGGATCATGCTCTACATAAATTTTCCAAGGCCAAATATATCACTACTGTGGATATGCTTAAAGGTTTCCTCCAGTTACCTATAAGCCCTGAAAGAAGAAAGTTTATGAGAGTACTATGTAATTTGGGAATATATGAATATCTTAGGATGCCCTTTGGTATAAAGAATGCCCCATCACACTTCCAGAGAAAAATGGACACAGTTCTAGGTACATACATCACACAAGGATGGATGATGGTATATATAGATGATGTTATCATGTATTCTGATGATTGGGATACTCATATCAACCAAACAAGATTACTAATCCAAACTGTGTCCAAATCAGGATTTAAAGTATCCATGAAGAAATGTAACCTTGGATATGGAGAATGGAAAGCCCTAGGGCATGAAGTATCTGGTCTAACTCTAGCTGTTGATAAAAATACGATAGATACTGTCATAAACAGAACCATGCCTCACAATAAAACAGAGTTACTGTCTTTCATTTTTTTGCATTTAATAAAGACAATACATACCAAAGTTTGCCATGATAACTAGAAGTCTGTACAAAATATGCAAGAATAACACTCCCTTTGAAATGACACATGAGACAGTGAAAAACTATGAGGAACTAAAAATAGTATGACCTCTACTCCTTTACTCATTCAACCAGATTAATACAAGCCCTTTGAACTGTACATTCAGGCCTGTTTGGAAGGGTTAGGAGCTGCTCTAAATCAAGAAGAAATAGAAGAAGACAACCCAGTGGAGAAACAATTACTCTTCATATTTAGACAGATCAAAGACACAGAAAAGATATGGAGCCAGTCAGATGGAATGCTTGGCTCTAGTATGGGCTTTAGAAAAGCTACACTATTACTTAGAAGGCTCCACTTTGCAAGTGATCACAGACTGTAATTCTGTAAGAAATCTCATGAACATGAAAACCCCTAGCAGACATATGCTCAGGTGGAAAATTGCTATACAACAGTATAGGGGTCAGATGACTATAGTGCATAACGCTGGAGCTAAACATCAGAATGGTGATAGTCTAAGTAAGAATGCTTTGCCTAATGAATCTAGCAATCCAGCATATGACCCTGAGGATCAACATATCTTTCCTATCTTGAACATCAATCTTTTTGCATTTAATGCTCCAATCATGGCAATCCACTTATGTGAATTAAATACTGCTTTCTCTAATCTAGTGACGGAAAACTACTCCCTCAAGCTGCTGATTACCATTATGGAATGTGAATCCCCAGAAGCAGCTCTGATAGATAGTTTAAATGCTTAATTACTTAAACCATATAAAGAAGGGAGGTTTAACTTTTGGGATGGTCTCCTTTACTACAGACACCAACATTCCAGTGTGTCAGAGTATTACCTCAATTGCTATAGTAGCTGTGGCAGATACCTGAAAAAAAATAATAACAATTGAAAAATATCAGTTTTAATGATTACACTGATAATATCAATGAAAAACTCAACTGATAGTAAGTTATCAGGAGTAAAAAAGCCACACCTTGAACCTCTAAAGAGATAAGGGGCCTAGCTTTAATAAATTAAGCTCAAAGGAGACTTGCTTACACAAGGAAGTTCACACCCTTTATGATAGCCTAAAAAGGACTATAACTCCAATAGTACCTTGGACTCGAAATTAAAGTTGATTTTTTGATTGATAATATAATAAGATTTTGAATAAAAAGGCCCCAGTCAATCCTCTTGGTGGACTAAGTTGGATGGGCTTGTTAATATGCACTATCTGGTTTATGAAATACAATGAGGAATAGGTCTTGTAGGGACAAGACCCTCCTCTTTTATATTGCAAGAGTCCTCAGGGGGACTCAGGGAATCATCAGGGGAGTAAAACACTGTCCTATATTTTGTCTCCAGTGGCTCAGATCCCCAAGCAATCATCCCCACTGTATAATAACATTTACATACTCATTGGGGTCTATTTTCAAGGTAAGGTTGTAATTTATTTACTCAGAAGTTTAAAGTGATGGGGGGAATCACCCCAGTCACTTATTCTCCCTCAAGAGGACGCTCTCAAGGCTTCAGAATCCATTTACTTACCCTCTAACTCTCTGTAGATCCATCAGAGCATGTGTTCAAAGAATTACAACCATATTATTAGATATTCTTAATCCACATAGATATGTATACTCTGGGTAAGTATTCCCACAGAGTTTATCTGCACCAGGGGAGTTTCCTAGCTTCTGAGTGTACGCTTTTCGAGAATGATTAACTTCTTGAAATTTATCTACAAGCTGGAAGGAGAGTTCTTAGAAAATAATTTACAATTCACCTAAAAATCTGGGTTATGGTAGATAAGGATTATTACAGAATATAGTTTCCACAGAGGGAAATCTTTAACAACATTAATTGTACATCCAATTGGACGCTTCCAGAGGATTATAATCCAGATTAAAGTTATAAGATCTCCCATAAATTATAAAATAAACCTTCAAGGTTTTATGGGATGATTTCTTATATTAAGACATACTATAAAAATATGATTATATGAAACTTTATATGTCAAAAATATGGATATTTAATGGACTAATGGAGGCTTGAACACACTACCTAGGAACTCCGAAGGGTACTAGGCATTCCTTAACCACTATACTACCAAGACTTGTGAGTTGGGAAGCCTATAGGACAGCAATACAAGTCTCATGGCTGACACAGTGTATTAGTAATAAGCAACAAAGAAAATATACAACACATACTCCAGGAATGCCATGTCAAATTTTCATCAGGGCATATATCCTCTTCAAGAACCTTGGAGAAAGTGAAATAAACTGCTTGTTGGATACACTGGAAAGAATTCACTATTAAGTATCTTCTTAGCTGTGAGACTTTCCAAAAATCTAATAAAACTAATGGAAAAGGTTTTGACTCCTACAGAAAATCTTTGAACCCAAAACTAGATGGTAAATCATTTATATGGATTTTTTCACCAGCCTTTCCCCTGGAGGCTCTCATTCATCTAACTCTTTCCTGGTTATAGTTGACAGATACTCTAAGAAGGAAAAATTCTTACCTAACCACAAAGAAGATAGTGCTATGGATGTAGATCTACTATTTTGGAATAGGATCATAGCTGATGTTGGTATACCCAAGATTATAATCAGTGACAGAGACCCCGAATTCAAAAATCTAGCAGGTAACAGAAAGCTGAAACCAACATTTGTTGGACCATTTTTTATCAAAAAGATGCATAGCAATAATGCTTCAGAAGTAATCTTGAGTGAAGAATTATCAAGAAAAAACCCAGTATTTCCTGTAAGCCTAGTAAAACACTTTCAACCAAGAGAAAGTAGCAACCTCCCTCCAGAAATAATCCCAATAGAACCAGACCCTGTGAAATAAAAAGTGTCAGCCTCCTGGATGCCTAGACCCTTGCTATCCTTTAGCTACCAGAGGTGATAGAATAAAGAATAAATATATTATTTAATAAATGCAGCAAAAATCCATAAGATTTTTGGATTAAGCTTATTGCAAGGGTAATTGGTTTGGTTATGGTTTGTTGTTATAAATCAATATGAATAAATTGATTATTGAAAATTTTTATAGAGGGGCCACAATTATATTGGGGATCTTTAACACCTCTCTTCAGGATATTCAGTATGAAAACACGTAGTCCTGGTTACTTTGGGCTCTTTAGTTTAAAGGATATTTTACCCAAAGATAATATGTATATAAAATTAACAGTGGAGTAGCAGGGCCTTGTGACCAAGCTGCAGCAACAGAGAAAGGATAATAAAACTCACTGGTATATTATTGAATCCTTAGGGTATCTGTTTGGGACATGCACTGATGGGTTAAACCTGTATACTGGGGTTATAAGGTTTTTCAGAAGTTTTAATTGATAAAAAGAGGTTGAGGACGGACATTATTGATCAGACCAAGCCATAAATCACTTACTTATCTCTTATCATACTTGATTACTTTGTAAGGGTGTCTGGATATAAATATAACTGGTTCTCTGCCAATCAATATCCTCAAAATTAGCTCTTTATATATATCTTTTGGAGTCCCAATATCATCCTTCTGAGGGGTACAGGGGCTCAAAGGGACGGACATTAAGGCTAGCAGGGTAACCAGTGGTAGCCTGTCACGTGGTCTTGGTGCTGTAGCACGGGTAGCATCCAATTCTTCAGGGTATGGGAATCATTCTACTTTATAACTGATATCAGGATGTGTGAATAACACTAATCTGTCCTATTTATGTATTATTTAATTAATTATCCTTAGTAAATGTTCCCAGTAAGTTAATAATTATTTTAATAGACATTTCTACGGGAATCCTGATGTCAGGTGAGTTCTCATTATGTATGAAATAACTGGAGTAAAGTCTTGATATTGATTTTAATCCTTATTTTCGAGTTTCATTTGATTTACCAAGATAATTACTTAAAAATATAACTCATGAGTATTCATGTAATATTTTTACATCATTAGTTTCCTTAGTATGTTACAAAGATATTGATGTCTAAAAATCCTCATAAAATTATACTAAAGTATTTTAATATATTTTTAGAAGTTGTCATTGTCTTATTTTCAACATTCTTTCTACTTTGAATTATATTTAATAAAAAATATTTAAGTATTTTTATATAATATTATGTACTTTCAGACTATCTACTGTCCACAGGAACATTTATTACATATGTAAAATGGTCCCATGTGGGTTGTAGCATGTTTACGTGGTACCTCAGTTTCTCAGGCCGCCTGTCACTTTGTCATCCCGTAGTCCCGCGGCTGTGTACTTGTCAGAGGCCCGGGGCTTCCTACACGACCTTGAAAGAGTAACAGGGCTGTATTTCAGCCGCGCGCGGGTTCATTGGCTGCCGCGGCTGTGTGCGGGAATTGTGACAAAACACATTTCCGTCTGTAACTCCTCAAATATACACAACACCTCAATTCTGACTGAATTTTAGGTGTGAAACCTATACGTGAAAATATGTTTGAAATATTTAATTGGCCAAAAATCTCAATGGTTGTGCCGTGGTATCTTGGTTTTTCTTTCCTTAATTATTGAAAAATATAAGCAGTTGAAATTTCAAGGTTGGGGTCAGTGAGTGACCTTACCTAATTTTGGATGGAGAATCCATTTTGAGGTTGTTCTCTGGTTTTGTTAATGTTGTAGTTCTCTTTGGGTCTACAAGGGGCTTTCTTGTCTAACCCATTCATGTCTATTACTTCTTCTAGCACAATGATTAGGCCTGAAAAGTCAGCATCCATACTCATCCTGGATCTTACACTATGGTGAAGATTTCCAGGACACAGGTTGAGGAGTCTTTCATTTACTTCCTCTTTATCAGCATCTGGATAGGGGCAATCTAATCTTTTCTTCTGTTGCAAGCACCATTTGTGATTTGTGAAGCATATCCTTGGAGGGGTCAAATGAAGAATTTTCAAAATTTTTAAAATTTTTCTTTTCCACATTCTATAACCAAATTGTTCTTTAATCAAAAATTTTGAAGAATTCCATGGTAAGGATCCTAATTATTCTATTTTACTCATAAACCATTCCAAGGCTACTCCTTCAAATATTCTGGGCAGCCTGACTACAGCTATAGCTTCTGGTAAGTCATAAGAGTTAGTAGTTTAGTAAGTAAATTTAATAAATTTCATATGATTTTATTCTCCTTCACTGGAGACTTTGGGCCATTCAGAAATAGGGGGTAACAGTTTGAGGGCTTGCTCCATCTCAGGGGTAGGACTAGGCCTGAAGGTGTCACTCCTATGAATTCCAAAGAAGGGTGGTGCATAAGGAGTAGTGCTTTGTCTGGGAGGTTTTGGTTACTCTGTGGTACTCCCCAAGGGGTTGGTCAAACTGACTTTTAAGTCTCTAAGATCATTCTTGATCAGATTGATTTGCAGGTCCACTTTATTATTATGCAGATCCAGTTTTTCACTACAGGAAAGAATGGAGCTGTTAGTAGTGGTTACCAATTCTTCTTTTAAGGGTTGGAAAGAAATAATAAAATCTTCTTGGATTCCTGATAACATATTCTCAATTGTTTGAGTCTGTCTGAGCCTACCTTGATTAATTGTCTCCAATAACTTTTCTTTGTGTTCTTTGATCTCTTCCATTCCTACCCTCTTTGTTTGGGTATTAATCAATTTGGCTACTACGGAGTTTAATTTATCCATTTGGGTGTAAACACTGTCAGAATTTTCACAAACAATTTTGAAATTATTACGCATATCATTAGAAAAGGAAGTAATTAAATCAGAGGTTTTTTTGTCCTCAGACTTAGAAGCTAATTGTTGTAGAAATTTTTCCATTTTTGAGCTAGGGATATTATCTGATCCCAATCTTTCTTTCCCTTGGGCTTTGGATGGGAAGAGGATCTCTTCTTTCCTGATCCTTTGCCTTTAAGTTGGGCTAATTGATCCCAAAGATTCCAGTTTTCTACGTAGGATTCTACCTCTTTCCTTGGAATCATTTTCTGAGGAGCTATCTGGGTAGGTTTTTCCTGGGAGATTCTCTTTTTCAGAGATACCATGTCCTCCTTGGCTTGAAATTCTTTGAACTCTTCCCAATATTTCACGTGCTCTCTGACTAAGTCTTTAATCCTGGCTTCCTCTGCCAGATTCTGCTGGGGTGGCTGCAGGGAATCTTCTTGAAATGGAGGGTGGCTTGATTCTACTACCTTCTCCAGCTCTAGGTTGAGAGAGGGCAGAAGTACTTGGTGCTGTTCCTTGTCCATAAAAATTTGATTCATGGGTTCAATTCCCTTCATGGTTGTTGTTATTGGTGGTCTCACGGTTACTGGGAGCTCCTGGAAAAGATCCATAGGAGGGAATTCTCCCTGAGGCTCTTGTGATACATCTATTCATATTTGAATAAAATGCTTAAAAGTATTTTACAGAAAAAAATCCCTAAAAATAAGTTTTATTCAAAAATTACTTAAGTTGATATTCAAAGGTAACAAGACTTTATTGGGACTAAATTGACCCTTAGTAGGAAATCCTACGGGGTCTTGGTGTGTTCCAATGAGGTCTTCACCTGATCAATCAATATATTCAAGGAATCCAGAGATATCTGGGACTTCTTGATCCAGTAAATCAATTTCAGTGCGGGTGGTTCTGGTACAGGAGGGTTCACTGATGAAAAAAAGGTTATTTTATTGGTCAATAAAATATATTAATATTATTTTTCAAAAAAATAATATGGTAATACAAATATTCTCATTTCAAAAAGCAATTTATGAGTTATTTCTTCCAAGCTTGATGTTTCCTTAATAGGGCCTGAAAGTTGATAGGTCTCTCAAGATCTTCTTGTTCAAGGAGTTTATCTAGGTGTTTATTTTCCGAAGAGATAATAAGTTGCTCAGCTTGAGTTAAAGCTTTCTGACCATAGGTTTATAATTTTCAATATTTTTTTCTTTTCTTATCTTTAAAATATTTAAATAATAGATTATTAATTATTCATTGGTTGTTAAGTCCACTTCAAAACAATTTAATGATAAATCACAGTCATGAAGTCAGATGAATTTATCTTTGATTTTTTTTTATGTGAAATGTCTTGTCCAAGGTATTAAATATAATAAAATGGAATATTTCCCGGCCATAACACCAATTTTTAGCCTCCTGGATGCCAAGACCCTTGCTATCCTTTAGCTACCAGAGGTCATAGAATAAATGATGAATATAATATTTAATAAATGCAGCAAAAATCCGTAACATATTTGCATTAAGCTTATTGGAAGGTTAATTGGTTTGGTTATGGTTTGTTGTTATAAATCAATATGAATAAATTTATTATTAAATATTTTTATAGAGGGGCCACAATTATATTGGGGATCTTTAATACCTCTCTTCAGGTATTTCAGTATGAAAAAACTTAGTCCTGGTTACTTTGGGTTCTTTAGTTTTAAGGATATTTTACACAAAGATAATATGTATATAAAATACACGGTGGAGTGGCAGGGCCTTGTAACCAAGCTGCCACTGCAGATAAAGGATAATAAAAATTACTGGTATATTATTAAATCTTTAGGGTATCTGTTTGGGACGTGCACTGATGGGTTAAAACTGTGTACTGGGGTTATAAGGTTCAGAAGTTTTAATTGATAATAAGAGGTTGAGGACAGACATTATTGATCAGACCAAGCCATTAATCACTTACTTATCTCTTATAATACTTGGTTACCTTGGCAGGATGTCTAGATATAAATATAACTGGGTCTCTGCCCATCAATATCCTCAAAAAGAGGTCTTTATTTTTAGCTTTTGGAGTCCCAATATTGTCCTTCTGAGGAGTACAGGGGCTCCAAGGGATGGAAACTGAGCTATCAGGGTAACCAATGGTAGCCTGTCACTTGTTAAGAAATTCTCATAATAGTATATATAAGTATTTTAATAGATTTTTAGAAGTAGTGATTGTCTTATTTTCGACATTTTTGGTACTTTGAATTATATTTAATAAAAAAAACCAATAAAGGTTATTTAGATATTTATATATAATTTTATGTTTTTTAGACTATCTACTATCCACAGGAATATTTATTACATATGTATAATGTTCCCGTGTAGGTTGTAGCATGTTTACGCAGTACCTAGATTTCTCAGGCAACCTTTCACTTTGTCAACCATTAGTCCCAGGGCTGTTACTTGTCAGAGGCCCGGGGCTGCGTACACATACAACCTACATGGGAACATTCTACATATGTAATAAATATTCCTGTGGATAGTAGATAGTCTAAAAAAACATAAAATTATATATAAATATCTAAATAACCTTTATTAGTTTTTTTTATTAAATATAATTCAAAGTACCAGAAATGTCGAAAATAAGACAATAACTACTTCTAAAAATTTATTAAAATACTTATATATACCATTATGAGAATTCATTGAAATCAACATTTTTGTGACATACTAAGAAAAGGGTTGATGTAAAAATATTACATGAATACCCCTGACTTACATTTTTAAGTAATTATTTTAGTAAATCAACTGAATTTTGCAAATAAGGAGTAAAATCAATATCATGACTTTACTCAAAATACTCAATACATAATGAGAACTCACCTGACATCAGAATATCCGTAGGAATGTCTATTAAAATACTCATTAACTTAATGGGAACATTTCCTAAGGATAATTAATTAAATAATAAATAAAAAGGAAAGATAAGTGTTATTCACACGTCCAAACATCAATTTTAAAGTAGAATAATTGCAATACCTTTTGGAATTAGATTCTACCCATGTTACGGCACCAAGAACACTGGACAGGCTACCACTGGTTACCCTGCTAGCCTCAGTGTCCATCCCTTTGAGAACTGTAAGTATACAGGTTTAACCCATCAGTGCACATCCCTAACAGATATCCTAAGGATTTAATAATATACCAGTGAGTTTTATTATCCTTTTTCTGTCGTGGTAGCTTGGTTAAAAAGCCCTTCCACTCCACCGTGTATTTTATATACATATTATCTTTGGGAAAAATATCCTTTAAACTAAAGGGCCCAAAGTGACCAGGCCTACATATTTTCATACTGAATTCTCTGAAGAGAGGTGTTAAAGATCCCCAATATAATTGTGGCCCCTCTATAAAATATTTAATAATCAATTTATCTATATTGATTAGTAACAATAAACCACATCCAAACCAATTGACCTTGCAAAAAGCTTTATCCAAATATTTTACGAATTTTTGATGCATTTATTGAATAATATATTTATTATTTATTCTATCAACTCTGGTAGCTAAAGGATAGAAAGGGTCTTGGCATCTAAGAGTCTGAAACTGCTGGGGAAATCAGATCTAATTATTTTTCCTTCTGTGATTCCTGAACAGAAACATCTTCACTCCTCTTCAGTGGAAATGTAAATTCTTCAAATTTCACATCCCTACTATGGATAACCTTCCTTGTCCTTGGAAAATAAATCCTATATGACTTACTTATTAAAGCATAGCCTACAAGTGCCACTGTTCTGGCTCTAGTATTCAACTTACCAACCATCTCATTATGGTGGAAACCATAATACACTAATCAACCAATTTTTCTTAGTTGTGATGTTTTGGGGTACAACTTCCAAAACTGATAATGCAGACTATTCCCATTTAAACTTACTATATTGTGCAACAGACACACTGCGCACAACAACTCAAGCCATAAAAACTTTGGTAGACCAGATTGAGCCATGATTTCCACTAAAGTACTATTCATCCTCTCAACTATTCCATTGTTTTGTGGAGTACTAGCAGTAGTAACTATATGAGTGATGCCATAATCATTCAACAGTTTCTCAAACTCTTTACTAAAAACTCACCCCCTCCATCAGTAATATCCCTCTTTATCTCCTTCACCAAAAAATTCTGTTTCCAGACTTTGATGATTACCGAAACCTCCTCTGTTGTCTGATCCTTTGATCTTATTGTTTTTACCAAAACATAATGAGTTGCTGTATCAACTCAATTGATGAATTATCATTCCCCTCCAAGGGACACTGGTGTAAATGGTCCTGCCAAATCAATGGAAAATTCCTCTCTAGGAACCTCTGTGTGATCTCTACTTGTTGAGAACACATTTCTGGTCTTTACACCTAAGTTAAAACTTTCAAAGTTGCTGTCCTTCACCTTATGGCCACTTCTATTGTGTGCAACAGTTCTTAGAGCTGAAAACTTGATCAAGTTAAAAAAGAGAAACTTATTCCAAACTTTTCCACCCAGGATATTTCTCCCATTCAAATCAATAGAAAAATTATATTCTTTAAGATAACAAATTTGGAAAACTTTTTTCCAGAGAACTCAAAGAGACATAAGGTTATAAGGACACATCTGGTAAATAGAAAAATTTCTCAAAAGATATTTTGAAAAACAAGTGATTTTGAAGAATAGCTTTTCCAATTCCTTTAATCTGAATTGTTCTTCTTTTTGGCCAATATTTACAACAACATCAAAATCTCTAAGATTTTAAAACAAATTTGGTTCAAAAAACATCTGGTCTGTACAACCAGAATCAATAAAAACAAAAAACTCCTACTTCAATCATCCTGTAAGGAAAGAAAAATTATCAGCCACTGATAAGTTCTTATCATCAAGGTTAAGATTACCCACTTTGTAATCAATCAAGTGCATTTTTTGATTGTCAATGAGATTTGCCTTCTTGTTGGAGACATGTTCCTCAACAGCCTTTTATGATGGGCATTCCAATGCCACCATAGCAATGTTCTCCATTGCAAGGTTGAAATCCTTGTCTTCCTTGTCTTATTCTTCACACTTCTTCATCTTCTTGGCCTCCTTGCAATCATTTGCATAGTTCCCCTTCTTCTGACAATAATTACATAAGACCTTTGTTAAATTCCTCTTGGCCTTTGAATTCTTTCCAGATCTTCCTGTCTTGAAAACCAGAGCAGTTTCTATGCCCTCCTTCATCTTAAATTAAATATCATCCTTTTCAATTCTCTTCAGCACATCCTCTTCCCCAGGAATTGGATCTGATTGAGTTATAATCCTAACCAAGGACTCATACTCTTTTGGTAGCTTCTGCAGAATAAAAAGTGACAAACACTCAGGATCTATGTTCAGTCCAGATGACTTCAAATTAGCAATTCTTGATCTTGCATCCCCAGCAAATTGTTTAAATTTAAAAAAATCTCAACTTAAATAACTTATTGAAAGCAATCTCCTTCTGATGAAAAGAATTACCAGCATACTTGTCCTTGAGCATCTTCTATAAAATGCTTCCCACCCTCCTCTTTTTCTCTTTCAAAGTCTCAGAAACCAATGCAATATGACTTTCATCCAAATGCCTAAGAATGAGATGGTAAGAGTTCTTCTCTACCTCTGAACTAATCAAGGTATCATCTGAATCCATAATCTCCCCAAAACAAATGTTTTCCTGTTCACTTTCCATTAAGACAGACCAAGAACTATAGTTTTGATCATTTAAGAAAATCTTGGCGGAGCTGGATTCTGGGATATAAGGCATTTTCTTGCAAAATTTGAGGTCCTTGACGTTGTCCAAAGTAAGGTATAAGAGTCAATCTTGCTTGGAAATAATAATGATGATGGTACTGATATTGTGAGAGGATTATTGGCCCACAACCTTTGTCAAAGAACATTATTTAAATCGGAAAAATGCTGAGACAATAATGTCTTATGATTGATCCTTAATGTGAGGCAGACGAAATGGCACACTTGTGAATGTGAATGAATTGATGAATGAATTAATGGAAAAAAGTAGGGAGAAGAGATCCTTAAATACAAAAGATGGTGCTCATTTGGAGCTCATCTAATGACAAGCAAAAGGCAAAAATTCCGCCCCAAATGTGCTCTACAGGCTCTACAACAAGCTTTGCATCGTTACATACCAAGGCAGGGGCCCAGTTTACCCTGATCAGCCCCTGTGGCTGGTGGAAACGCCCCTGGTTGGAAAAATACGGTCCAAAAAGCATGGGTTGGCCCTTTTGTTCCCTGATAACTACCATTCATTGGTTGTTTATTGATGGGGTGGTTTCCATGAACCCCAGCCTATCCCACCAGCCCCTCCTGGGCGGGTGGGTGTGTCACTTACATCAATTGGACAAGCCACCCCTCCAGGGAGGGTGGCTTGGTGCTTCTCACACACCAGGGGGGGGGTGGAAGTCCATTGGACATGTGTCCCCCAGGGCTAATCTCACATTCAAGGGGAGAGGTGATGTAATCCCCCCCCTTGGCGGTCCAGTACCACCATTGCTACCACAAGCATGTTGGTTGCAGCAGCAGTCTCAACTAAAATTTGATGGGGAGGGTGACCAGGTACCCCCTCACCATTGGTAACACAGAGTTAACCTGAGGAGGTTGTCAAGTCCCCCCCAGGGTTGTTGCTCCCCCCCCTTGGGAAAGGGGGGGGAGATTGCCCTTTGCTTGTTGGGGGAGGTGATCAGGACCCCGCCACCGCTGGTTGCCTTGTTCCAACTGGCCTGTTCCTCCTTTCATTGGCCTTGAGGTGGGGGGGTGATCAATTCCCCTCCCAACTTTCTGGTTGCCTTTGCTGCAAACGGCTGGTTGGTCTGGTAGAGGAGGGACCAGCCATACTCTCTCCCCCTTGCAACCAAGGGAGGGGAGGGAGGGAGGCACGGGCCACCAGCCCCCCCAGCCACAACCCACCCCGGCAGCCGCAACCAGCTGGGCGGCGCAAATGGGACTGCAGCCATTCACACAGCGGGTGGGGGGACTCCAAAAAGAGTCTCCTGCCTCCTACAACAATCCTGCGCAGTCCATTAGGCCCAACGAAGGGCCCCAGGTGAGAAACAAGCGGCCCCAAGCGGGCTGCAACACGGGCGGCAGCCCCAATGGGACTGCAAGGCCAGAAGACCCCAACAAACATAATTTTGCGGGCCAGCCTGTCTGGCCAAGTATGTCCATCATAATCCTTGTGCCCATAAATGCGCAGACAAGCCCATCTGACTAAGGTGGCCCATACACTGTGACAGGCCCATCAATGCCTGTGTCCCAATTGACTTGGAAAATGTGTTTTGGCGCCCAAATTCCCAAGAACAATAAAATCCACATAGGCCCACATTGCCCACATGATGTCCAATGGGTCTTGGAGACCCATTTGGATTACAAACTCATATGCACATTACCTGAGTGCATCCGTTTTTTAACATAAAACAATGGTCATTAGCAAAAATAAATCTTGCAAATTGATGGGATATTCAAATAAAACTAACCTTGCTTGCAGATCTTCCAAACCCAGTTACCATACTCAAAATTGGCTGAATGGGAGATGTAAAATTTCTTGTGGTTCCATAGCAGTTGTGCCTGGAGATGGAAATCCAAAAAGTGCTTCACTGCATCCCATCCCATTTGGAGTTTATTTGGAGATTTTCAATGCTTGAAAGATTTAGTAATTGAATGAAACTTCTTGCAAATTATTTTGTGGTAAACTATGGCAAAATAAACTCACTTTCTTGATCACCAAAATCATTTGTGTGCTCCCATCTTGGGGATAATCTGCACCAGAGACAATGGGCTGGCAAGAGGTTGGGTCTGCTTCAATTACTAATGCTTGATTGGATGTCATGGGTTGATCTGGGGCCTCCTGGGGTTGATCAGGAGTGACTTGGGGTTCCTCCATGGTTGCAGCGGGTTGGAGTTGGGGGGGAGAAGGAAGGCACAGGAGTTATTTGGATTTCTAGTTGAGCCAAGGGTTCAATGGCTTTTTGGTTTGATGCTGAATCAGCGGAGGAGCAGGCTGGATTGTGGTTGCCCATTATTTCTAGATGTTGGGTCATTTCAACAGGTGGATTATTCAAGCATGGACGTTTTGGAGGTGGCTGTGACAGGGGCTGTTGGGAAAATGAGGAGCTGGGTGTGATTCTCAGCTGTTCTGTGCAAGGGAGACACCTTTGACCATTGTATTCTATGGGAAAACAAAGTGATCAGACCTACAAATATGAAGAATTACAGTGGGGAAAAAACTAGCCTCTTCTGATAGTGCTCAAGCTGGGGTTTAACCTGTTGACAGTATCTTGAATTGACTTGAGGATCCTGAGGCAAGGACAGGTAGTGACCATCTCTTGAATAGTATCTACATTCTGATTGAATACTTCCTCAGTTAATTCCTGGACTTCTGATGTGGTGTGGGACTTGTCTGCAGGTGCTGAGAGTTTTTCACTTCATGGTTTGATGGTAAGGACTCTGTTGATGATGAAAATACATTAGTCAATGAAGGCCAAGGTTGGTAGGGATGGGTCTTTCAATTTCATTAAATAAAAAAAGTGGGTTAGAAAACCTGAAGGTGGGATTGCTTGTGTAGGAGCGGTGCATGCCATTGTGAGGGAAGTAATGAATATATTGAAAAAAGATGTGAAGCTGGCTCAAGGGATATTGGGTAATGGAGAAAAGGGGAAAAACCTGACAGAAAGGAGGGATATCTAAAGCCATTTAAAAGAAGAATTGTTTCAGTTTTCTTTCTGCAACTTTCCAAAAAAACAATTGTGCTGACCATTTCATCATGATGCAATATGCAGAACCATGGTCATTTGTGTGTCATGCTGATGTGTGATACATGTGGCTTGCATTATCTGGGGATAGAACTGTGAATATTTAAGCCTTGCTGACTTGCTGCATTGGCTGAAAAATAATCCAGCACGTGGGTGGTGGATCTGTTTTGATGCATTAAGATGTGGTCAAAGTGCCCTGAACAATTTGGAATTACTAATGGATGGTGAAAATTGAAATTCTGTATAGATGGCCTCCATTGGAATTCAATTTAAGCAAATTGAGCTGAACAAGTTGAAATTCCATCATGGTTTCCAAAAATTGAAAAACTTAATGGATGGCAACAATTTCTTCTCATGACAAACTGCAAACATTAGAATTCCTCTTTTATGGCAACAAATTTTCTTCTTAAGGGTTGCTGCCCATTTCAACTCTTTATTCTTGATTTTTTCCAACCATTACAACTATTTATGGATGGTGACAATTGCTTCTCATGGCGAACTAAAACCATTATAATGCCTCATAAATGGTGACCAATATTGATCTTAATGGTTGCTGACCATTGCAATTCTTTATGGATGGTGATGATTGCTTCTCATGACAGACTGAAACCATTAGAATGCCTCATAAATTGTGACCAATGTTCTTCTTAATTGTTGCCAACCATTGAAGTTCTTTATGGATGTCAATAATTGATTCTCATGACCAACTGTGACCATTACAATGACTCATAAATGTCAAGCAATGTTCTTCTTAATGGTTTCCAACCATTTCAGTTCTTTATGGATGGCAACTATTGATTCCCATGACTGAATGTGACCATTAGAATGGCTTGTAAAAAACTATCAATTTTCTTCTTAATGGTCACCAACCATTGATTCTCCTGCCAGAATGCAACCATTATCATTGATGGTGACCAATGTTCTCCTTAATGGTTGCAGACCATTTCAATTCTTTATGGAGGGAAACAATTGGATTGCCCCAGGGACAGGGACCATTGTGCTTTCAAGTAGACAGTCACAATTGTCATTCTAGATGAAAGTCAGCCATTGACTCTCCTCTGGGGGGCATCCATTTTAATGCCTCTTGCAAGGCATTACAATAGCTCTTTATGGTTAGAGACCATTGATGTGCTTCCATGAACACCAGCCTTTTAAAAAAGCTAATGGACAGCAACAATAAATATCTATCATAGATGAAGGAGGTTAAAGAGATTGGAGCATTTCTTCCATTGAAGTGGGTCAATGTCATGCACATGTCACGTCCAGGACAAGTGTCACACACAATTTCATGCAGTGTGCCATCTTATCTACACATATGGCAGTTTATGTGACAGGCAGTGGCAAGATGGGAATGATATGAATTGTGAGTAAACATTACTCATGGCATAGTGGACAAAATGCACTTCTCAAGAATTTTGATGCAAAAGTAATGTACAGTACTGTGAGGAAAGAAGACAAAAAAAATATGAGTGAGATTGGGAATAAGGAGATGAGAACCTAAGAGAGGGGGGATTTAGGTGTCATCCTGCAGGGATTGGAACACTTCCCTCCAATCCCTGGTGGTGATAGTAGTTGACCTGAATATGATATGAGAAAAATTTTCCAAATCAGGAGACTGAAAGGTTGGTGGGTATATTTTCAGGAAAAAAAAGACTTACTGCACAGGTTTCTCCTTGAATTTTTGAATCAGAAGGAGAGAGGGAAAATTCAGTGAAGTGCATATGATGAGTGGAGTATGAGGACATTACCTTTTGAATATTCTCCTCAATGATATTGGGTGAAATGAGGTAATAAACCTGCACCAGCCTTGTTTGACCCATTTGATGCAGCCAATAGACTGCCTGTGCCTGGGTTGTGGGGTTCCAGTGGGGTTCATATGTAGATCAAATTAATGTGGATTAAGTAAATGGAAAAAATATAGAAAGTATTGGGTTCTTGCCATGATGAATGAAGAATTGGCTGATTTGATTGTGTTTCCAACACCAGCTGCCTGAATGAAGGCAAGTAGCACATAAATTGTGCTAATTGCCAAAAACCGCTCAAGAATTGATTTTTGCTGTTTTTCCCTCAGCCGCCCATCCAGAAAAAAGGAGGAGATTGCGTATTCATCTAGTTTCATTTCAATCCTGCGCATTTTTGGTGAAAATGAGCTTTTAAGTGGGGTTTTATTGGAAACAGGAGAATAAAATGGAAAGCTTACAGATGAAGAAAGCGGTTCCAACACATGAATTCCACAACTTTTCTTGCTCCAGCTACCACCACCTATCCTGGCCAAATAAACCCTACAAGCTTTTTGATTTCGGAGCTCTCAAGGCAGGTGTCAATATCAATTTTGTGAACAATTTTTTCAACTCCCGTGCTGTTATCTTTGGGACCCAACTCTTCTTTGATTATGAATTGTCAATTTTTGTCCATGATGAAATTGGGGTCTTCCAAAACTGGATTATTAAATTCTCAAATGAGCTGGCCAAGATCTTGGAAGAGCAATGATTGAGCTTCTTGGATCCATAAGCAGGAAGCTCATTCCAGATCTTGGAAATCAATCAGTCCTGGAGTTGAAAGTAGAATTCGTGGGCTTCAGGTGAGAGTGGTGTCTTGATTTTGTCCTGAGTAATCCTGGGGAGATTTTACAGCTCATAAACCTTGGTACTTTGAAGAATGGTGTGTTGGAGGACCATTTTTATTGGGTAAAAGTCCCCCGGTTTGAGATTGAGAAAAAGGGTAGTTTCCCAGTTGCTGTACTCATTTTCTAGACTGATACCCAGGAAGCTAAGAAGAGAGAGGAGATATTGAAGGAAGTTTTTCCCTGGAATTCCTATGAGACAAATCTACAATTGGTGGAAGCCTGGGTGACTGCTTGAGACAGGTTTGCCATGGTATTTTGGATAGTGCTGTCATCCAAGTGAATTGCAGTCAGTTTGGTCCAAAAAAAAATACTTGGGTAGGAAAGATGGCAAGATGAATTTTGGAATCACTCTCCCTCATCCAAAATAATCCTGAACCATTTATTAGAGAAGATAATGGAGTGTGGGTTTTTGGGGTTGGCTTGCATTTTGTTGTATTCCAATGACACCTGGTGTTATGATGTGGGAATGACATCTGCACCTTCCAGTTGACCAGCCATGGTCTGATGCCACTATTTTCCATGGTAGGTGAGAAAATTTATGGCATTTGACTTTGTATGCTTCATAATCTCTATTTTAAAATTTTTAAGGAGGGGCAGGGGGGTATCACAAGTGTGGCTTTATGCAGAGGGTTTTCAGGGGGGATCCTGAGGGAGGCCATAGTTCAAGGCTTGAATCAAGGTGGTTGCAATGAGTGAAATTGGTTGTATTGTTCAATCAAGAACCATGTTGTCAGAGAGGATAGATCCAAGTGGCAATTATGGAATGTCCTCACCACTTGCAAGAGCTATGCTGTCACAAGTGATCTTGTTCTCCCATAGTGCACCACTATCAATGGTGGTCCTCTTCCACAGAGCCAAGGCAGATTCAGTGCGTGGTGATTCCCTATCAAGTAGGAAAGAAAGTCTTTTAGACTGATGTGGTAGCAATGGGGTTTTGATTACATTGGAAGGAGGAGAAAACAGGTCCATATTGCACCCACTGGGCACCTCTAGTAGATTGGGGTTGTAATGTAGCTTTTCAATAGTGGAGGGGAGGTCTAAAATTTCTGTGGCAAGGTTTGAAAGGGAGATGTATTTGTGTTTTTCAGGATCCTATTGTGGAGGGTGTTCAAGGGTAATGAATGAGGAAACAATGAAGGTGGTGATGTGGGGGTGGTGATGGCCGTGAGATCACATTAACTGAAAAACAATTGATAATTTCAAATTGAATGTGAAACCAGGCTGGGAGGAGACATGCAGAACTACCTCAACAAAGATCTGTGAAGCTGTTGGGTTGTGAAATTCCAAATGGCATTTCCCAGAAGGACCAAATGATAGTTGAAAAGGGATATAAGGGAGAAGAAGATGTTTCAGGTGAAGTGGAAAGGAGCCAACAGGTTTATCTAGGTTTGGGATTCTGACAAGAATTTTTGAATCTTGGTGGAGAGGGGAGACCCAATGAGTCTCTGAGTTCAAAATAAGATGGGGAAGAATGGTTTCCAGAATTGAGCTGAGGGGGGTTTTGGGAGGCCAAGAAAATTAGCATAGAAGGGAGCATGGCTAAGTTTTAATGAATTAATGTGATGGGTAGGGATTTAAAAGACAGATGGATGAAATATGTGGGAGATTTTGGGAAGAAAAATGATTGTGAGGGGGAATGAACATGTGTGAAGGTGGATATTCATATCTTTGAGCTGACCACAAGGTGGCTCTGTGGTAGGAATTCATTTCAAAAGATTTCTTGTTTGGTGGGGAGCTCTGTGGCCCAATTTGCAGGTTAGAAGAGTAGGAGTATGCAATTCTGATATCTCTGAACTCTGCATGATGCGGGGGCTTTGCCTCAGCATTCCTGGGCTATTCAAGTAGGGGATGCTTTTGTTAGATTCCATGAGGAATAGTATCATGCAGATGTAGTACACCATTGTTGATCAAACTATATACAGTTGTGTAAATGAGTGGCATATGATGTCATTACATTCTGGATAATGCAAATTCTAAATGTGGAAGTATGCATAATGATGGGAGGTTTTTCAACTCACTTGTGTCAATTGTGGTTAATGGTCTGCCCCAAATCAATTTGAGAGGATATAAAATGCACTTGTAAGCTGGGTGGCAAGTGTAAAGCTCCATTTTTGACTGATCTATGTGGATGCCAACATGAAGTGAGCTGTGAAATAGAGGGCATGCACTCAGTCCCACCTGCATGGGACATGTAAATATGGAGTTTAATGTGTGGTGGCAAGCACACAACACTTTATTTGATTTGTGGCCATAGAAAGATCCACATACCAAAGAAAGTCAAATAATCCAGGCCCCCCGTGAAGAAACACCAAATTGACTTTTATGCTGGGCAGCCAGCATAAAACTGTGTATTTGGGTGCACTTTGAGGGTATGGGCATTGATAGATCCAGGGACCTCAGGCTCTCAATTTAGGCCATTACCCTGGGAATCAACAAAAAGTGGATTTGTATGCTGAGCCAAAACATAGCTCCTCATGGGATTAACAGGAAGGATGTTTTTGAAGGAACAAAAAATGGAGTTGTAAGCGGGGTGGCCAGCATAAAACCACTCAAAGGACAATAATGCATAGCACAAAATGAGTTTGTGCATTGCAAGGCCCAAGTCCAGCTCTGCTTGTGAGTGCTCCACAAGTTTGTGGGCATAAAATGAGCTGTGTATCAAAGCCAGCTTCATATTACCACACCCTTGTGAAGGAACACAAAATGGAGTTTTACACTTAGCTCCCAGCGTACATCTCCTGAAAGGATCATTGCTCATAGGACATGATGAATTTGTTTGTTGTTTGGCCTAGTTCAAGCTCCCCTTGTGAGTGCTATACAAGGGTGTGTACCATTGACTGCTCACTATTCCCAGAACCTTCTGCAGGAACACAAAATGGATTTATACGCTGGGGGGCCAGCGCACAACTCCTGAAAGGATCATTTTGCATAGGACATAATTAGTTTTTGTGTTGGGAGGCCTGCATATATCTCCATCTGTAAGTTCTCTACAAGGGTGTGGGCATATCATAGGCTGTGTAACAAAAATGGCTTAATATTCCCAGACCTTTGTGAAGGAACACAAAAAAGAGTTGTATGATTGGCGGCCAGCATACATTCTCTGAAGGGGGCATATTTGACTACAGAGGACATGAGTGTTCCCTCTATGAACAGTGTACAATTCTTCTTTTGAGTCCTCCACAAGGGGGTGTGGGCACAGCCGGTGACAGGTACCATGGATGGGGACTTGCTTGCAACTCACTCCCCAAATGAACCAAAGGGGGGCTTTATGCTTGGTGGAAAGTGTAAAACTCATCAATAAACACTAGGATAAGGGATTTTTATACATTGGCCTTTTGAACCTGGCATTTGATTTATGCCCACACCATTGTGGGCTGTTCATAGTTTTTTTTTGCTGCCCAAGGTACTGCTCCAAATTGAGTCTCTCAGTATGGGGTTTAAGACACACCAACATCCTGTCTGAGCAGCCACAAAATGCCAAGTGGGCTTGCAGGCAAGGGCTCAACTGAATTTTTATGCTTGTGCATGTGTTTGGGCAGAACTCAAGTGACACCTGCTTTGAAGCTTCTTTTTGGAGCACCCCATGGGGGGTTGGCATAAATATTATTCATATTGTCCTCTCAACCTGCTTGAACAGAATTGCAATTAAAAACATATGTTGCAGGCATATTGGTGACACACAAATTTCAAGCTTTCCCCAAGACCTCTGACATTCACATTCCAACATCCTTGGCCTCAGAGGTCTGAAAAGCACAGCTTTGTGGTTGATGAGCCACTCAGCACCCAGCTCCATGAACATTTCAACAAGCTGTGCATCAGAGCACAGCAAAGTACATAACTAGGCTCAGGCCCAATGATTATAGTGCAAATGTACTGCATTCTACTTACAAAGCTTATTATTAAACAATCTTTTGTGTTCTATCTTGTATTGCTGCACATAAGGTGATTTAAATGCTCATCCCTTTGATCATAGATTCAATCTTTGAGCATATGTTATTGGCTGGATTATCCTGGGTGTATATTCAAATAGTATCAAGATGACATAAAAATTCCCCATTCATTTGGTGTTTGACATCCGGAAGAGCATCAACTGAGTTACCAGAAAATTCCTGCAATAAAAAAAATATAAGAGCAGACTTTGATGCCCATATTTTTTATTCCCCCACCATCTCAAACAAGCATTTCCAATTTTCCTGCATCAATCCTTCAATTCATCCATCCATCCATCCATCCATCCATCCATCCATCCATCCATCCACCCATCCATCAATCCATCCATCCATCCATCCATCTATCCACCCATCCATCCATCCATCCATCCATCCATCCATCCATCCATCCATCCATCCATCCATCCATCCATCCATCCATCCATCCATCCATCCATCCATCCATCCATCCATCCATCCATCCATCCATCCATCCATCCATCCATCCATCCACCCATCCATCCATCCATCCATCCATCCATCCATCCATCCATCCATCCATCCATCCATCCATTCATCCATCCATCCATCCATCCATCCATCCATCCATCCATCCATCCATCTATCCATCCATCCATCCATCCATCCATCCATCCCTCCATCAATCCATACCATCACCAAAAGAATTCTCCACCATGTCTAAATCACCTGTACACAGTAAAAACCCACCCTCAAATTCATCTTCCCAGCCCACTGAGCCCACTGGAGATCAACAAACTGCTGATCCAGTACACACCAAAAACCCACCTTCAATTCAATCTGCTCAGCTTGCTGAGCCCGCTGGAGATCACCCAACTGCTGATTGACCAGCAATTATTACCCCAGACTGTGAGTCCCCTTTTCACTTGTTCATGTTTGCCTCACTTGCTGACCAGACCTCTGTTAGCCTCTCTTCCACTACCCCCATCATGGGTCAAAGTTGTAGGAACAGAATCATCATCAAGCAACCATACTGCACCCCCCCACCCCCTGCCCAGACCAGTGAATTGATGAGCACAAAGGAAGCCTTTTTTGTCTCAAAGTCTAACCTCCTGGCCAATAGCAAGTGGGAAATGGTAAAGCTTGTTAAAATTGCCAATGAAAAATCACTTCCACAATCAGTTTGAGACATGGGGGTCAAGGCCAGTCAGGGTCTTCAAGATGCAATGGCCTGTGAGTTCAAAACATTTTAATTCTAGTCTAAACCCCGGCAGATCTTCATTATGTCCTTCACCAGTGGTTGAAAAAAATGATTATCTCCTTCCAAAGGAGGATTTTCAGATTGGTTCCGGGAAACATCTCTCAAAAAGATGTTCTGCAACTGCTGCTGACAATAAAAACAAGAAGAGGCATAAATTTTCCCCCTTGATGGAAAGTGATGAATAGGAAAGTACCCCAGGCCCTGCTACTCCTGTCACACAAGCTGCTTGAAATGAAGTTCCCTCCAAAGAATCCAAACCTGTAGTCTTAACCACTGAAGTCCCAGAAGAGCAGGCCTCCATCACCACCCCCTTTAACCCAATGCTACACAGGTGGTAACAGACTCCCAACAGGCCAAGGGGGCTACTCCTGCGGCTGCCACTGATCCTGCAAATGACCCTGGTAAGTCACTTCCATATTATCCATTCACATTCCTTCCCTGATTGAAAATCACTGTAGATCCCTCCCTAGATTTGCCCACACTTTTCAAAAAATACCAGGCTGAACTCCAGGAAGCCGTTCAACCCTTTGCAAATGGCATCATTAACTAAAGGTGCTACAAAAGAGCTGTTGAGGCAGCGGTGAACCTCTTTGGATTGAGTGCAAAATAAAACCAAGAATGGAGATCTTACCCCAAATTTCTATCTCACCCAACCTGTTTCAACACCATCAGTTCTGGTATTAAGGAATGTATCAGTCAATTGGCTACAATTGGTAAGCTTGATTCCACAGGGATCTTTTGCCCCCACAAAAGCCAAACTCTCCTCATTCCTACAGATGCAAATTCCTTCCCACCTTGCACATCTGAGCCATATTACATGCCAGATGTATTTTCTCTGCCTCTTCTACTGGGGTCACTCCCCCCACCAGCCACAACCATAAGAGCTAAGCTCCACAATCTATAGATCTACCTCACTCACCCTCCAGAATTTCCTCAGGTTAGATGGGCCCAAGTATGGTTCCAATCCATTCTCCTGGTCTCAAGATAACTTGCCTAGCCACCAGAATTTATCCAACTGCCAGATACACCAGGGCCAAATTGAGGTCTCTGGATGACCAGTGACATCAATTCACTATCTGTGGCCACTTTTGTCCCCAATAAGTATCAAAAGGTTCACCATGAAAGCACAATTATTGATTCAATTCTTCACAATGCTGTACACAACATTTCTAGTTGTTTTAACCTTTATAGAAAATGAAATTGCAAACAATTTCACTGCTGCTTACAATGAGAATCACCTTGATTTCACCTTTTTGGAAATTGAAAGTCACCCCTCATTCCCAAATCATGAACTCTGAATTCTGGAATTTAAACCAAGATAAAACAAGAAATATTTCTGGAAAAAAATCATTTTTGTGAAAAATGTGGATTTTTTCACCAGAAAATTGATTTGCATTGTGTTCCTCAAAGGAATTTTTTTTGTTGGAAAAATTGAAATGATTATGAATTTTTTTCAGTTTTTACCATTCCCACTTTTGACAGATTGAAAATTATAACTTTACAAAGCTCTTCATCCTCTACAAACATTTGGGATTATTTTTTTAAGTAAAAGATTGAAGTGTAATAAATAGTCTATGTAATGAATGTGGGTATTCATATTTATTCATATGTGAAAAAATAAGCAACTTCCCTGTGTTGAATGAAATTGGTACCAAATTAATTACAACAAAAAAATATATAAATAAACAGAGAAAAAAATAAAGCAAGTTATAGCAAAATACCAAATAAATTTCTGTTCAGAGTTTGATGTTGCACAGCCTAGCATTTCACCAGAAATAAATGTAAAAAGTATTTTAAAATAGTGACCCCAGGTGTCACTATAGGTTGAAAAGGGAACCCCCTCAAATCAACTGACATTTTACTCAATTTTACTTGAATTTTTTATGGATGGGGTTTAGTATACAGAAAAGGCTTTCATTTCATTTTGCAAAAATTTATTTAATGTAAAAAAAGGGATATCTCTGCAGGTGATATTAAATTCATTCCCCACAGTTGTGTGGGCATTGTTTAGGGCCCTACATGTCCCATTTGACCTGTGGGGTCCCATACATGACTCCATGCAACCACAGTCACAAGAAGCCTGCAAAGTAGACACGGCTGGTTGCATCAAGGTGACCAGTGGTGAGGGGATTTGATCACCTCCCCAGAAAGGCAACTGGTGGTGGGGGGGGACCTGACCACCCTCCCACCAACAACAAGGGGAACTCTCCCCCCCCCCTCTTTACTGAGGGGGAGCTGACCACCCCCAAGCCAATCTGTTGTTGGAAACACCCTGGGGGCATCAACATCCAGGGCCCTGGTGGGGGGATTTGACTTCCCCTCCAGGGAATTGACAGAAAGAGGGGGGTGGTACGTCCGCCCGTCATACCCCCCCATGTGAGGATGAGAATGGACCAAGGTGAGTCCAGTTTCTCACCAATTTTGATTGGTTTATTTTAGTGTTTTATTCTTTTATTCTGTCATACTGACACCAAACTCAGTCTAACCTCAGTCTAACCCTCAGGCCTGATCTACTTTCTTAGGAACTTCAACCTCAGGGCTCAGGAGACTTACATCAATATGTCTCCAGTAACTATATACCTCAGGATCTTCATGCAGTACATATCTACATATAGTCTAACCTCATACTATACACAGATAGACTCCATAGGCTTGCACATACTCAATCTCCCAGGCTCTACTCTACCTCTCTGTCTAACCCATACCTCTTTGGGTTACCTCTCTGTCTAACCCATACCTCTTTGGGTTATCTCTCTGTCTAACCCATACCTCCTCTGTGTGGTTTATCCTTTGGGAATCTTTATGTAAATCCTCTTGCAGATTGTATTACATACTCTCTCTAATTAGTCTATAGTGTCATGACTCCCATGTACACTGTACATCCTTCAGCTGTACTCTCCCAACTTAGACAGCTCAGACCTGGAACCTTGTCCAAATGTAGAAGCAGCCTAACCTAATGTAGTAGCATACCTGATCAGCCCTCTCTGTTACTTAGACTGTTCCCATGACATCATGTGTGTAGTCTGAGCCCCAATCACTTTTACCTCTGTTGTAGTTCCAACCTCTTGTCTATTGAATAAGCCTCCTCTTTCCTCTTCCTGATACTTCCCCCAAGAAATCAGTTTACTACTTCTTACTAGGAGATCTTTCCCAGCAAGTGTCATTCAGCACCATTCAACCCAATCCTCCTCTGCTCCTGTTAGCCTCCTCCAGTAACCTTTCCCCCAAGCCTACTGTGGGTAGAGACCCCTCTGTGCCAAGCCCTGCTTGCATGTCAGCAGCCCTTGTGACATTAAATTACTCATCTTTCTAAACCTGCTGACCATGGATCCTATGCTAACTTTAAATCTCCATCTATCAATTCCCCAGATAAATTTGATTGAACTAACCCAACCAAGCTTAGACCTTTCCTTCAAGATTGTGAACTCATTTTTGCAAATGATGAGAGAGTTTTTGCTAATGACAGAAAGAAATTATTTTTTAAAGTCTCTTACCTTTCAGAAAATGCCAGTCGATGGATCCAACCCTATCTTTCTCACATTGGTAATCATGAGCCAGACTTCATACTTAACTCCTTGCTTCTATTCACTCAACAGCTTCATACCCTTTTTGGGGATCGTCTAGAAATCCAGTGTGCTGAGAAGGAGTTAACCCTCCTTAAGATGAAAGACAGTGGTTATGCTACTAACTATATCACTGAATTCAGGACACTTATGACCAAGGTCTCTGGGTGGGGTTATAAAGCCTTTTTCTTTCATTTTAGACAGGATCTCCCAGCCAGATTACTGGACCAACTAGCTGGTTATGATGGACCTCAAGAAAACTTGCAAGACCTAATGGATATTGTTCTTAAGTATGACACTTGTTACCATGAAAGGATCCGGGAGAAGTCCTTTACTCTCCCTCAGACCTCAAGACCTGGACCCAGTCTTCCAAATACTCAGAAATCTCAACAGACCAGCCAACCAGGTAGGTTTAATGGGAGGACCAAGCCAACCCCTACAAATTATACTCCAACCTATGTCCCCAATCCAAACATAGGAGAGGATGGACACCTCAAGGCTGAAGAAAAAGCTAGGCAAGAAAGAGAGGGTTTGTGTAACTACTGTGGAGGAACTCACAAAATTAGCCTCTGCAGGAAACGTCCAGATTTTAAGCCTGGCCAGAAGCCCAATCCTATGAATCCAAAACAGGGAAAAGACTAGGTGATGGGAATGTGGTACTCCTTGACCATCACCTTCCCAATACTTGAGTACAAACTTTGGAAAGAAAAGATGCTAACCCTCCTTCCAAAGACTTAATTTTTGTTTGCTTGTCCAATAACCAGGCTTAAAGTGTACTTGTTGACTCTGGAGCAACTCAATCTGTTATTTCAAAATCTATGGTTTTAAAGTTTTCTCTATCACTCAAACCTCTGACCACTCCTATCTTCTTATTTACCTTCAGTCCTTCTGACTCACCTTCCCAGGAAATCACCCATAAGGTTTCCTTCAATTTCTCTTTGCCCTCTTTTCCCAACTTAGAATTGGATTTCTTGATTGTTGATACTCCCCCCAAAGAAGACATTATTCTAGGTATTGACTTCCTCCATTTCTGGAACCCAGAGGTAAATTTGCAACTGGGATTGATCTGTGAATTTTCTCAAGAGTCTCTTTATTTCAATTCAATCATCAACTCTTGTAACAGTATAGTCTGAGTACATGATTGGAATAAAGAGGACATAAATGAGTGTAAGTTATGGATGATAGAGATTGAAGAATAATGGAAACAAAAGAAAGACAACAAGAGAGGTAGTGAATGCAATAGGTCACCTAGGTCAAAGGCACTGCTAGCGGACTTGACGTGAAGCTCGTGGTGGAGGGTCTAGTTGAAGTTGCTCCTCCTGGAGTTGCCTACCTTGCCAAGGTGGGGTCGCGTGCGGAACTGCGTCCGGTAAGGGTGAGGTGGCGAGACAGGGATACGGAGGTGACTGAGAGGGGATTTGGATCAAGGGAGAGAGCGGAGACCAAGGAGTGGATTGATCAATCAGGTTCCTCAGGGGATCTAGTTGTTCGGGTTGGAGAGGACGCCTGGAGCTCTCACGAC
Source organism: Puccinia polysora (assembly GCA_025617555.3). NCBI lineage: Eukaryota > Fungi > Basidiomycota > Pucciniomycetes > Pucciniales > Pucciniaceae > Puccinia > Puccinia polysora. Next base: position 12,250,531 of record CM062636.1, read on the forward strand.
TACAGTTGGGAATCTGCGCAACGGAAACTGCGCAGCTCCGCTGGGTCTTCAGTTAACACTCCTCCTAGATTCGGCGGAGGTGAGGTGTAGTTGGAGCCTGGCCTGTACCACTTTGACGTACCTGAGGGGCTTTGTGAGTATGTTGGCAATCATATCCTCGGATGGCGTGTGTTCAACAGAGAGTAGAGACTTGGAAACGAGATCTCGTACATACTGAAACCGGACCTTGATGTGTTGTGAGTTTGGGTTCAGTTGGGCTTCCTTGCTTATAAAGTTAGCCCCCTGGTTGTCGTTTTTGATCTTCTGTTTTGCTATTGGGATGCCAAGTCCAATGATGAGAGTGGATAGCCACCTGATTTGTTTTGCACACAGGTTGATTGCCACAAATTCCGCCTCCGTAGTGGATTGGGCGATGATCGACTGTTTCTTTGTCATCCAACTTATGGGGTTGCCAAACAGGGTGATCACATAGCCGGATGTTGACTTTTGGGTGGTAATGGACCTGCCGTAGTCAGCGTCCGCCCATCCACACAGCTGATCTCGTGGGTTGGCGGACTTGGTGAACAGAAGGCCCACCGACTTTGTTCCTTGTAAGTATGGAAATAGGTGCTTCACCATCTTCCACTGGGCTTGAGTTGGCTTGTTGGCGAACTGAGACAGAAAGTTGACCGTAAATTGAATGTTGGGTCTTGTGTGAATAGCCAGGTGTATTAGGGTACCCAATGCCTTCTGCATGGTCTTGACGTAAAACTTGGGTGAGTCTTGTGCCACTACCTTGTGTATATTCATTGGCGCGGGGGCTTTCACGGCATTGAGGTGTTCAAAACCAAAGTCTTTCAGCGCCTTCTTGGTGCAGTCGCGTTGGTGAAGTTTGAGAGAGCCGTCCAGGTTCCACTCAAGGGTGTAGCCCAAGTGCTGGGTTGGACTTTCTTGGAGTTTTATCTTGTAAGTCCCCCCCCCAAGAGCTTCAGGAACCGTTTGATCTCATCCCTGTCAGGGCCTACAACCAGGCAGTCATCCACATGGAGGTGCATCCGCATTGACTTAGACTGGTTCACAAAGATTGATTCATTGCCGGGTGACGGAGCCATCCCAAGCGACAAGAGTGTCTTTGTAAGGTGAGTACGCCAGCACCTTGGGGCCTGCTTGGTGCCATACAGGGACTTGTTGAGTCTCCAAACCCAGTCCTCCTTACCCGGTACTTTGAAACCCGCCACCTGCGCCACGTGGATCACCACGTTGATGTTGCAATAGAGAAAGGTAGTTTTGACGTCAAATTGAAACGCATGCCATCCATTTTGAACTGTGGCGGAGAGAAGAGCTCTAAGGGACTCACTACAACCAACCGAGGAGTAGGTGCTGAGGTAATGCCGGGGGTATTCCTGGTGATTACCGAAGCAAACCCATCTTGATTTCTGCCGGGTGATTTCACCAAATTCATTCTTTTTACAAACCAGCCGCCACATGCCGCCGATGACTTTATTGTCTTCAGGTTGGGGAACAAGCGTACCCGTCTTGTGCATCAGAAGTGATCCATTTTCATTTGTCATTGACTCCATCCACTTGGGTCGTTTGTCTGGGTCCCCAAGAGCCTTTTCTACCGAAATTACCTCACTGATAAGGGCATCCTCTTCCGTGTCGTTGTCATTGAGCCAAGAGAAACGCGGTCGCCTTGAACCAGACAGGATAGCCGTGACGTCGATATTGGACGAGACATCTTGGGGGGCCTTGTCATACTAGGGTACATAAGCGTAACCCTTAGGCGCGGGGGCAGGTACGGGGAGCGTTTCCGGAGCGTTTGTTCTTGGGGCCACGTCAACTGGGCTGGATGGGGGTGTATGAATTGAGATTGGGGGTGAGGACGTCTCTGGAGCGCCAGGAGCGGCAGATTCAGCATTACAGTGGGACTTGTGGGTGCGGTACCAAGAGATTGGTATGAGCTCGGAGGAGGTAGCAGGCGGGTCATTGTTTGAAACAACAGGCATCCAAGAGATAGTCTGCAGGAGCAAAGACGGAGATTTCTTGAGGGACTGGGCGGAGTTATATGGGAAAACAACCCGTGTAGGCGTGAAATCACGGCTTACCACCACTTTCCGTTTGGTTGGATCCAGAAATCTTCCGGCGTCCGAGTACAATTTGTACCCCAGAAAAAGGAGCGTTTTGGACCTTACCTTGATCTTGGACGCAGGGGGGCTGTGAACGTGCACCTTAAGGCCAAACGGAATTAAGGTCAGTACCTCGCGGACAGGTTCCACAGTTGCATTGACACCAAGTAGGGTGCTAACCGGCAATTTCCAGCTGAGCGACAAGGATGGTAGCATGTTGATGAGCATCGACGAGTACCTTGCGGCTTCTTCCCAGTAATTGATTGGCACCTCGGATTGCGCCAGTACGCACCTCATTTTAGTCAAGATGGTTTGGTTGAACGGTTCGGCCAACCCATTTGATTGTGGCGAATCAGCGGGTCCCTGTTCAAGAACAATGCCTTGGGTTGACAGGAAGTCGCGGAGCTTTGTCAACGAGAATTTGCCCCCCTGGTTGCAGCGTAAGAATGCCGGAGTGACATCTAGCTGATTTCTTATCTCGTGAATGTAGCTCATGATCTTCTCCTTGGCGTCGGATTTACTCTTAAGGATGTATATTCAATTGAATCTGGAGAAATTGTCGATGATTGCAAGGATGTACGAGGCCGACTGTTTGCAGGGAGGGGTGATCTGGAGAACGTCCATATGGAGGTTTTGGAACGGCTTCAATGACACAGGTAACGGATTGGAGTGTGACTTGCGCTGGATTTTGCATTTGGAGCAGATGTTGCAGCGGCTTGTGGACGGGAAGGGCTTTGGCATCGCGATGCTGTGGAGACATAGGAACTTTTTGAGGTATGCGTCTGACGGGTGTCCAAGAGTGATGTGCCAATACACATTGGTATTGGTTACATTTGCAAGGCAGAGTTTGGACGGAGATGGAGGGGAGTGATAGGAGACGTAAAGATTACCTATGCGTGGGAATCAATAGACTATTTGATTGGCCAGTTTGACAAGGACCGTGCAATGCTTGTGAACCACCCACAGACCGTGATCTTCAAGCTGAATAGCGGAGATGAGGTTACGTGGTCCATTTGGAGCGTAGAACACGGGATATATGGTCGTTCCTCCTATGTTGAGCTTTCCAACGTGCGTAATTTTGATGCGGCCCCCGTAGGTATTCAGTTGTTTTGTAACCGGAGTGGGATCATCTACGAGTGACATGTTGCAGACGGTAGATCTCAATGCTCCTGAGTTGTAGACTAATTCGCACCTGGGGTTGCTGGCGATCGAGGTGTTATAGAGAGTGTCTTCACACATGAGGAATCCACAGTTGTCTGGGTTGGTAGACTGGTCCGCGGTCATTAGCACCTTGTTGGTCAGATCCTCCTCCGTCCTTCCTTCCGTGCATTCCTCAGCTATGTTCACAGAGTGTTGTGACCAAAGAAGTTTGAGCTCGCGGTCCAGCCGTTCTATTTGGGATGCGAGGGAGGTAGGCTGTGCGAGATGTTGAGGATTTCTCCTTGTGGGAGCGACAGAGCGAGGACGGAAAGCCGGCGGTGGAGGAGTCTTGTTGACCCTGTTGACCTGAGTATTACTTTTGGTTTGATGGGATTGATGCGAATAGTTTTGGGCGTACTAGCTTGAGTCAGCAGAATTAGACTCTCGTCGTGAGTCCTCCAGTAACACCCGAGTCAATACTGCCTCTAGCGTAAAGGGTTGTATAACATACAGGGTCAAGGTGATGTTCGAGATTAAGTTGTCCTGTCTCAGACTCTTGATGTAGAACACTGCCCCCAGGGCCGAGGATACTTTCATGATTTGGTCCTCGGTTGGCTGTCCTTCTATCATCTCAGTAAGATTGACATAGGCGTCCTTGAACATCGACGTGTGTTCTTGTAGGCTTCTACCCGGTTCGTACGTGATGTTGACTAGCCAGATGAGAGCGTCACCTATGACAATCAGCAAGTTTTCTCCGCATTCACTTGCTAGAAGCTTGTAGGCTTTCCTAAAGTTGGATTTGCTGGACTTGACACAGGATAGAAGGTCCTTTTCAACAGAGTTCCTCAGGAGGCTGAGAGCGAGGGCATTCTTTTGTTGGTAAGTCTTTGTTTCCGAGTTGGCTTTTATCCACTCGTCGTCAAGGATCTCTTCGTGACCTTTACCAATGATGATGTCTTTGAAGGCATTCTTCCAGTCGTGCCAATTGTGTCTGTTTAGTTTTATTATTTTGGATTTTGTGGATTAGTCATTGTTGGAGTTGTCGGAGTTAGGGATGTGAATGGGATGTCCTGCACTTTCAGCCATTGGGGGTGCCTGGAGTTCTTCAACCGTTTATCTGTTCAAGAGCTGGTTATGTTGAATCAAGAGAGGACTCTCGCTACCATGTGATTTTTCTCGAGAGTCTCTTTATTTCAATTCAATCATCAACTCTTGTAACAGTATAGTCTGAGTACATGATTGGAATAAAGAGGACATAAATGAGTGTAAGTTATGGATGATAGAGATTGAAGAATAATGGAAACAAAAGAAAGACAACAAGAGAGGTAGTGAATGCAATAGGTCACCTAGGTCGAAGGCACTGCTAGTGGACTTGACGTGGAGCTCGTTGTGGAGGGTCTAGTTGAAGTTTCTCCTCCTGGAGTTAGCTACGTTGCCAAGGTGGGGTCGCGTGCGGCACTGCGTCCGGTAAGGGTGAGGTGGTGAGACAGGGATACGGAGGTGACTGAGAGGGGATTCGGATCAAGGGAGAGAGCGGAGACCGAGGAGTGGATTGATTGATCAGGTTCCTCAGGGGATCTAGTCATTCGGGTCGGAGAGGACGCCTGGAGCTCTCACGACTAAAGTCGGGAATCTGCGCAACGGAAACTGGCAGCTCCGCTGGGTCTTCAGTTAACATGATCACCCCAAGACACCAACCAACTTTGGATCATTCCTCTTCCGTTGAACTCTCCTTAGCCACTACTTCCTTTCCGCCAGTGAACCTGCAGGTCACTGCTCCTGTACCCTTTTCAGAATCTATGCACTCACAACACTTCCCTTTGAGTTCAACAACTACTTCTGTGAACAGGATATTCTTTGGACATTCTCTGAAATTCTTGGAGGATATGGAGAATGATCTATCTGTTCAAGTTTTGCGTATGATTATTTCCACTTCTGAATCTGACCCAAAGCAGGCTACTGCAGAAGGTTTGGATGAAGATGAGGAAACTGATGAAATTGAAACTGTGATGGAGAGAGTTCCTGATGCTTATCATACCTTTTTAGATGTTTTTTCCAAGTTCAAAGCTGATAAACTCCCTCCTCATTGCGCTTACGAACATCATATTGAACTGGAAGGCCCTATGCCTCCAGTTGGGCCAATATACTCCCTTAGTCACCATTAGAAGGAGGCCCTACAAGCCTATATAGCGGAAAATATAGAGAAAGGTTTCATTTGCCCCAGCACTTCCAGCACTGGAGAACCTGTCCTCTTTGTAAGAGAAAAGGATGGTGGTTTGCAATTGTGTGTTGACTATTGCAAACTCAACGCTGTGACTTGAAAGAACCCGTATCCCATTCCTCCCATGACTCACTTATTAACAGTCTTTTCTGGTTCTACCATTTTTTCCAAAATTGACCTCAGGGGTGCTTATAATCTCCTTTGAATTAAGGAAGGGGATGAACATCTTACAGCATTCAGAACTCAGTTTGGGATTTTTGAATATTTGGTAATGCCTTTTGGACTCACCAATGCCCCTGCCTCTTTTCAATGTCTTGTTAATGACATTTTTGCAGACCTTCTGACCATCTGTGTGGTGGTATACCTCAATGACATTCTTATTTTTTCCAAAAACTTGACAGAACATACAGCTCATGTGTGTGAAGTCTTGAACAGACTTTGGAAGAACAACTTTTATGCAAAAGCTTCTAAGTGTGAATTTCATGCCTCCTCAGTGGACTATCTAGGATATGTCATTTCCAGAAGTGGCATTGAAATGGAAACCTCCAAGGTCCAGAAGATCTTGGACTGGCCACCACCAACAAACAAAACGGCCTTGCAACAGTTTTTGGGTTTTTCTAATTTTTATTGCAGGTTTATCATTAACTATTCCAGAAAGGTGCACCTCCTCACTGCTCTAACTGGATCAGACCCCATCTTTCCTTTATCCCCAGGGGCTCTGCAGCAAGTTGAGGACCTCAAGGTAGCCTGTACTAAAGCTCCTGTACTCAGACATTTTGATTTTTCCTTACAAACCTTTTTGGAGACTGATGCCAGTGACTATGCCCTAGGGGCTGTCCTCACCCAAGTCTCGCTTGATGGATCCAAACACCCAATTGCTTTTGACAGCAGGAAATTGGGTAGTGCTGAACTGAACTATGAAATCCACGATAAGGAACTCCTGGCCATTGTATGGGCCATCAAGATCTGGAGAGCTTACCTCCTCAGTCTTTCTTCTCCCTTTGAAGTTCTCACTGATCACTTGTCTCTTAAATATTTCATGACCTCCAAAGTCTTGACTTGTGGCCAAGCCCATTGGGCTGAGTTTCTTTCTGAATTTGACTTCACTATAGTCTATAGACCTGGAAAGCAATCAATTGTGCCTGATGTCTTGTCACGTCAAGATGACGTTTATCCCAAGGGGGGGATGCCCTATGCAGAAAAGAATCCAGCAAATGTCAAACAACTCTTGAAACAGACTGACTTTGAACCTTCTAGAATTTTCTTTATCTCTGCAAAACAGGTTGACAAACAATTGGAAACCTTAATTCAGTCCCAGATCTCAAACAAATCAACCCAGCAGATTATTCAGAAACTACATAAAAAGAAACAAGTAAAGAGTTACCTTATAGACCCAGACACTGGACTCCTTATTTTCCAAAACAGAATAGCAATCCCCAAGGAGGATGAACAACTCCAACTTGAAATACTTTGACAAAGACATGATGCTCCCCTCTCTGACCACCCTGGACAAGACAAAACAGCTGATCGAGTCAAAAGATATTTCCATTGGGAAAATATGACTTCCTTTATCAAAGATTATGTTTCTTCTTGTTACCTTTGCAGCAGAAACAAAGCCAGTCACCACAAAACTTTTGGACTCCTCCAACCCTTACCAATTCCAGATTCTACCTGGACTTCACTCTCTATGGACTTCATCTCGCAACTACCACTATCCAATGGGTTTGACTCAATCCTTGTGGTAGTTGATTGTTTTTCAAAAATGTCACTCTTTATTAAAACCAGAACTGATATCTCCTCTGTGGAGTTGGCTAACCTACTAATTTCTCATGTTTTTACTAAACATGGCCTCCCAACTGACATTGTCATTGACAGAGGATCTTTATTTGTTTTTCTTACTTCTGGAAAATTCTATGTGAAAAATTACAGATAAAAAGAAATCTTTCCACAGCTTATCACCCTGAAACAGATGGACAGACGGAACAAGTGAATCAGATCCTAGAACAATTTCTTAGGATGTATGTCAGTTATCACCAAGAAAACTGGGATACCTGGATCCCCCTTGCTGAATTTGCTTACAATAATTCCACTCACACTTCTACTAAGCAATCTCCTTTTTTCACCATCTATGGAAAACATCCCAACTTTGACAGTCTCCATGTAATAGATAATCAACCTGCCAGCAACTACATAACCCAGATTCACCAGAATCAAAATTTATTGGGTATTGAACTAGAAAAGGCAATTAAAACCTACAAAAGATATTCTGACCTAAAAAGAAGTGACTTTCCTGCCTCATTTGCTGTTGGAAAAAAAGTTTGGCTCTCTTCTAAAAATATCAAAACTAATCGTCCAACTCATAAACTCTCAGAGTGATGGTTAGGTCCCTTTTTGATTAAAGAAAATATTGGAAAAAGTTCATTCAAGCTTCAACTCCCTCAACAATGGTCCACCATTCACCCTGTATTCCACTCCTCCTTAATCAAGCCATATCAGGACAACTCACTATCCTCTAGGCACCAACCACCAACTGAGCCAGTCAAAATTGATGGTGAAGAAGAATGGGAAGTGTCTCAGATATTGGATTCCAAACTTAAGAGGGGGAAATTATTTTACTTAGTTGAATGGAAAGGCTTCCAGAATGACAAGGAACGCATTACTTGGGAACCTCACTCTAATCTTACCAACTGCCCTACTTTACTTCAAGACTTCCATACACTCTATCCCTCAAAACCAAAGTCATCCTTAAAATAAAAACAATACAAACATCACTCTCCTTTTCAAAAATATACATATATATATATATATATCAATAACATGATAAAAAAATAAAGATTCTTTCTCCTTTTTCCCTTTCTTCAACCTTAAAAAAAAAAAAAAAAAAAAAAAAAAAAAAAGAAAAAAAAAGAAAAAAAAAGAAAAAAAAAAGAAAAAAAAAAAAAAAAAAAGAAAAAAGAAAAAAAAAGAAATAAAAAAAGAAAGAAAAGATCAATTACTCCCTTCTAAGAAAATATAAATAAAAACAAAAAAAATAATAATAATAAAATAAAACAAATTTTATACAAACAACTTTTTAGATAGCTTCACACATCAATTCTTCCAACTCTTTTACTCTAGACATCCAAGTATTTACTAATTTTAACTTGGAAACTTGATAAGAATTTTGCCCCCTTATAGTAGTCCCTACTTTAAAATTATTCCCAGCCAAAGCCAAGATATCAGCTAGTCTTTTCTTTATTTCCAAAACTTTTTTCTTTCTAGCTTCTAAAAACCCATACTTCTCTTTTCTTATCTCACTACCCCAACCCTTCTTTAAACCTTCCTGAAAATTTGAATTTAAAGTCCTAGAATTCCTACTATAAATCTCCAAAGAATGATCAACTTTATCTTCATTTAAAACAGAATATTCTCTGAATCTTCTTCCTTCCATCATCTCCAATAACCTTTCCCCACTTTCAAATTCCTCCAACCAGACCTCAGTTTCACCTCTTCTTTCAATTCCTTTCCTTCTATTCCTTCTGTCTTCCACCACCTTCATCTTCACCTCCAAATCCTTCATCTTGTTCCTCAAATCTTCTAAATCCAAAGAGTCATCTGATCTGCCCCCTTCTTTGACGATGATCTCTCTTCCTTTTCCTTTACCTATCTCTTTGGTGGTACCTCTATCTTCATCCATATCACTTAGTTCCATCTCCAAACTCCCTTTGGCGTCTACATTGTCATCTCCACTTCAACAATCTGCTTTGACGCTTCGACAATTTGCTTCAAAGCTTTGACATTCAACGCTTCGACGGTGGGCTTTGACGCTTCAACTGTTTGCTTTGACGCTTTGACTTTCAACACTTTGACGCTTTGACAATTTGCTTTGACGCTTTGACGATTTGCTTTGACGGTTTGACAAACCCCTTTGACACTTTGACAAATCCCTTTGACGCTTCGAAAAACCCCTTTGACGCTTTGACAATTTCCTTTGACAGGTTTGACGGATTCCAAAATACCCTTGTTTTGTACCCTTTTTGGGGGGACCTCGACCACCTCCTCGTCCAAATCTACGTGAGGGGTTCCCAATTGTATAAATGCCTCACCGCACTCCTCCTGCGGACGCCTCAACATACCATCTATGGCCAAATTACCGGTTTGACGCAGTGCCTCCCTCTTTTCTTGCCTTTTCTTCAATCTCTCCTGCATCAAACAGACTATTTCAAACCTTGTATCAGCACTCCAGCCCCTCCAATACTAAATCCAGAAGCACTTACCTGAAGATTAATCAAGTCTGGATGAGTAACCCAGGATCATGGCATCATCATCTGAAGCCTCATTCATTTCAAAAGGTTGACTCTTCTCCAGGACCCATAAGGTTGGCCCCAAGGCCTTTCTGCCTTGCTTATCCATATCACACATTCTTCCATACTGCCTACAACTTTCACATTTGGCAGAATTGTGCTTGATACTGGTGGTGCAGATTCTTCCAAGCTTGACGCACCTATCACAACTTGGGTAGTATTCCTGGACTGGATGATAATTGTTGGTCTTCTCCATTGGATAGGTTGGTGTAGGTGATCTGGTGTAAGGAGATAAAGGTGGTAATGGGGTGGATGGTGGTGATGGTTGTGGGTAAGGGGAAGGAAAAATCAAGTTAGACATGGCTGAAGGACAACCTGGATGGCCTCTTCAACCTCTCCTTTTATGGTCATCAGGAGATGCCCTCTTCTTCACCAGGGGGTACTTTCATACTGACACCAAACTCAGTCTAACCTCAGTCTAACCCTCAGGCCTGATCTACTTTCTTAGGAACTTCAACCTCAGGGCTCAGGAGACTTACATCAATATGTCTCCAGTAACTATATACCTCAGGATCTTCATGCAGTACATATCTACATATAGTCTAACCTCATACTATACACAGACAGACTCCATAGGCTTGCACATACTCAATCTCCCAGGCTCTACTCTACCTCTCTGTCTAACCCATACCTCTTTGGGTTACCTCTCTGTCTAACCCATACCTCTTTGGGTTATCTCTCTGTCTAACCCATACCTCCTCTGTGTGGTTTATCCTTTGGGAATCTTTATGTACATCCTCTTGCATATTGTATTACATACTCTCTCTACTTAGTACATAGTTTCATGACTCCAATGTACACTGTAAATCCTTCAACTGTACTCTCCCAACTTAGACAGCTCAGACCTGGAACCTTGTCCAAATGTAGAAGCAGCCTAACCTAATGTAGTAGCATACCTGATCAGCCCTCTCTGTTACTTAGACTGTTCCCATGACATCATGTGTGTAGTCTGAGCCCCAATCACTTGTACCTCTGTTGTAGTTCCAACCTCTTGTCTATTTAATAAGCCTCCTCTTTCCTCTTCCTGATGCTTCCCCCAAGAAACAAGTTTACTACTTCTTACTAGGAGATCTTTCCCAGCAAGTGTCATTCAGCACCATTCAACCCAATCCTCCCCTGCTCCTGTTAGCCTCCTCCAGTAACCTTGCCCCCAAGCCTACTGTGGGTAGAGACCCCTCTGTGCCAAGCCCTGCTTGCATGTCAGCAGCCCTTGTGAAATATTCTTTTATTCTTTGTATTTTTTTTGTTTTTTGGCCATTATTTTAATTTTTGTTTATTTATTTTTGCCCACGTGTGTAGTTTTGTGGCACACTAAAAAACTACAAATGAGTTGTTTACAACTGTGCACAATTCAAATTTAGTTTTTTGTGGTGCCACGCGACTAGAAACAATCATGTGGGGGCTAAAAAACTAAATTGAGTCATGTAGAGGCCACATGACTCAATTGTAGTTGTGTAGCATGCCAGATGGCCCATTTGAGTTGTGTAAACAACTCAAATGGGTTATGAATTTCAAATTTTCCTATCTCTTCCTGAAATTCCAGAATTCAAATAGATATCTCCATAAATGTGTCACATGGTGGATTGACACAAACCCAACAGTAATGGGAAGAAGAATCATACTAGGATTTAAAAAGACATCAGGGCTGAAACTTTCAGGAGAGAAGGAAGGGAAAGCCTCAATTTAGTTTAGACCACCAACTACCATTTCAAAAAAATCCTCAGGAAATGTCAAAAAATGTGGTGGTAAATTTCCCTGGCAAAGATGAATCCTAAATTTTCTCATTCTACCATCATTGATTGGGTTCTTGTGTTCCATTTACCTCATATCAATCAATTTTTCTGCTTGAAAGGTTCTAGAATGTTTAAATCACAACAATCATCTATTTTAAATGGCTTTCTCCTTTCAGGGTTTAATTTATGATTTCTCAATACTCAGCTGAGGAGATGCGTTATTTGCCTTTATTTTTCATGCCTTCTTCAAAACACATGTTTTAGTTAGTTGGCTTTTGGTGCCCCAACATCATTGTGTGGATTCCTTTTTTAAAAAAATTCCCTTTAATCATCATCCCAAAAAAACTCTTATATTTCTGCTCCTACAAACACTCCCATTTGAACCTATATTTAAAGTCTAAATACTTAGATTTCCAACCAAAGACCTAAATAAGCATTTTTACAAATTCATAATTCCCCCCTTTAAAATATTTATGCCATTTCCTGCCTGCATTAATGCTTTCTTTAAGCCTACTTGAACAAAAATCACATATAGGAAGGAAAGCCCATTTTGAATGGCGCGGCAACAGACCAAAAAAAAGAAATACTATCAAAAACAAAAGCCCAAAAATTGCATGCTTTCCTTAATGGACTCATTTGTGCATGTGAAACAATCTCTCCAGCATGCAAAAGTTCAACTAAAATTGATCATAGCCCCTCCCCAACATTCTTTTTTTGACAAAAATTTAGACTTAAAAGGCCAAATTTATTTGATACCAGAAACTTGTTTCTTATAAAAAGAGTTAAGGTACTTTACACACTCATTATAGTGTGTATTTCATCCACATGAGGGGTGGGAAGAGGAGGAACTACACTATTATGTGGTTGAAGTTTTACTTTTTCCAGTGCAGTGGTGTGCACTCCCATATAGTAAGGCAGGCATGAAACTTTGGGCTGGCAGAACCCAAGGGTGGTCAAGGTGAATTCAGCCCCACCACCAAAGTTAAATTACAGAAAACCATTATGTGTAAAACACTTAAGCCACACCTCACTCAACATTTTGAAAACCACACTCAATTTTGAAAATTCACCTCACCAACCTTTCAACATTCCTCACTTGATTTGGAACACACCTCAAGCTGCTACACCCTCACCCAAGTAAAATTTTTCACTCCTTACCCTGCACACCCTCACCAAATTGAGTTCAAACAATAATTCTCTTGACCCGTTCCACAGACTGGTTGCCTCATGCAACCAGCCGCGGGCCCCTCATATGGGCCAGGTTGGACCCAGGACTTACCTGAATCAGGCCTAAAACTTACCTTGGGTGGTGTAACCGGCAGACATGCTGCCCCCCCTCTTTCTCTCAAATCCCTGGAGGGGGCAGTCAAATCCCCTTACCAGGGCCCTTGGGGTCATTTAACCCAGGGAATTGCTATTGCTAAGTGGGCTGGGGGGTGGTAAGATCCCACTCAGCCTAGTTGCTCCTCCCCCTTGGTAAAGGGGGGGGGGAGAGGACCCCTCAATGGTGAGGAGATCATCAGGTCCCCTCCCCACAGCTGGTTGCCTTGCTGCAACTGGCCTGGTCATCCTTTGCTTGTGGGTGGGTGATTGAATCCCCCCCACAACCAGTTGCCTTGTTCTGACTGGCCCACCTACCTTTTACCCTCCCTTGTGGCAATGGATGCAAGGGGATAGGGGGAGAAGCAGTCTTGCTTCCCCCACCACTGCTGGGACCTGGGCTGGTTTCAGTGGCCCTGAAAATGTGGTGTCTTTTTATAGCCTTGGGTGGGGAACTTGCCATGGCTGGCACCTCAGAATGTGGTAGGTCAGGATCAGCATTTGGGATGCCTGCTGTCTCAGAAGTTGCTGATGCAGGCTCAGCAGAAGCTGCAGCGGGCTCAGCGGTAGGCACCACGGGGCTAAGCATACTGGGAATGGGTCAAGCTGAATTAGATTTGGCAGGAAGCGGACCGCTTGGACATTATGGGCCCAAGAATGGAGCTGGCCTGACCAGGTTTGTGGGCAGCTAGTTTGGGAAGCTAGAGCGGGGAAATTTGGGTTATAGGAGTGGGCCGGGTGTGCGCAATCATAGGCCAACCTGGGGGGAAGGAAATCACATGGCGCGCTAGGTGGATATGGACAATGCGGGGGGCTCCACATAGGGTGCAGCAGAGGGCCCCCTCATGAGAAGGAAAAACTGGGTGTGTGTAACGGTAGGCATGCTTGATGGTGGCTGCGGCATGGGAAAGGGTTAGGGTTAGGCTAGGGTTCTTGTTTTTAGGGTTTCTTTTCTATTTGTTGCTGGGCTGTCATTGCGCTTGTACTTAGGTTAGGGTTGAGGGTGTGGGCATAAAGTCCCTGCTCTCAACCCCAGCTTCAAGGCCATACATTTATAGAGGGAGGAGAGAGGATTGGATCATAGCTTACAATACAGAAAGGAAAGGAAAGGAAGTAAATTCATTTCTCTCTCTCTCTCTCTCTCTCTCTCTCTCTCTCTCTCTCTCTCTCTCTCTCTCTCTCTCTCTCTCTCTCTCTCTCTCTCTCTCTCTCTCTCTCTCTCTCTCTCTCTCTCTCTCTCTCTCTCTCTCTCTCTCTCTCTAAAACGGAGAATCCTTATCCTTACAGACTCTAGGACCATTGATCCTGGAACTTAGGGGCAACTTGGGGATTTCTACTCAGGATGCTTCCAACAACTGCACCGGGATCAAAAATTTTCCACTCGCTTTTTCTCTACAACCAACTCCTAACGCTCCGGCTCAGCCTCCTCCACCGGCCACTTCCTCTCCCAGGGTGAGTGCTTTTGCACCACCATCACAGGGGGAGTTGTTGGAAATGGTGGCTGAGGTCCCTTGCCCGGTGTGGCTCAGGCGGAGGGAAGTTCCTTACCTTTTCTTCAGCACCGCAGATGTGGAACAATGCCTGTCTAGGTTTGAGGTTATCACAGAATCCAAAGGGGATTTGGGCCCAGGTATGGTTTGTAAAATTGTGCTGTTCATAAAAGAGGAAGAGAAGCTTTGGGAAGTGGAGGAAATGGTTGGATATGAAAGGCAAGATTGGGGGAGGTTGAAGGGCAAGATGTTGGCAAGGTGGGGAAAACAAAAGCCTTGCTTCTGAGAAATCAAATTTGAGCAAGCTGCCGCAGAGGCAATCAAGCATGGAGGGGTACGGATGCGAAAGGATTGGTGGAGTACATGTCACATTTTGAGCAAATTTAAGGGTACCTGTCAAAGAACAAAGTTGTATGGGTCAGATGGGTGCAATGAAGTGGGTGTTTTTGGGTGGACTTGTGCCGTAATTCTGCTTTCAAGTGCAAAAGTAATTGTACCACCATGGCTTGGTTAAAAGATTGTTGGACGGGAGCTTTGCAATCCTTCCAGACTTGTTGGTCATCCACCAGGACTTGGATAGAAAGGTCGAATTAGACAAGCTCATTAAGGACAACACACAAACTTACCTGGCGCTTTTGAAGAAGTTTCTGATGCTTTTGGTACCAGCCCTGGAAGTATCACCAGTTCCAGGGCCATCACATTTCCATGCACTGCGACATCTCAGCAGGTCCTGGATCCAACGGTGGGCAAGATGACAGAGATCCTGTGGGATCTGCGGGTCTTCCTTTACCAGGCCAAGACCTCTATGGCTCCTAAAGCTCTGGTGGCTCCGGTCCAACTGTGTGCAATCACATGAAAGAGGGCTTTCACCCTCCCAGAGGGCCCTTTGGGGGGTACATGGTATGCACGTGCACGTATTGCGTAGAAAAGGGGCACTCAAAGTTGTCATGCGCGAATCTCACGCAAGACATGGACAAGGTTTTGGTGCGCATGTTGTAAGACTCGAAACGGTGCTAGGCCATGGCAGTTCTGTGGAGGGGAAAGGTGCTGTTTAGGCTGTCCTCCTGAGTGTTACAAAAATATTTAAATGTAACCAAGATCAAGGTCCAGAACCTGGTGAATGAGGAATCAAGGAGTAGAGGATAAAGATGATAATGGTTTGGTAGCAATGGAACAGCACTATCTGAGACAAGATTATGAAGGGGAAAAACTGGAAGAAAAGAAGTTAAAGTCCTCTTAGGGTTCAAAGAACAAATGCTGTTGTATGTAAACAACGCCCACAAGCTAATAACTGTTGTCATCAGCAGAAGATTGGGGATGATCAACTCAAATCAAAGCAAACTCCAGGTTCTCAATGAACCTTCCCAACTCTCCGCAATCAAGCGCTTGAAGGGTACCAGATAACTGAGCCTGGCTGTACAAGACAAAGCACAATGTTTAAGAAGCTCCAAAGAAAACAGTAACTGATTTTGAAGCAAGGATAACCTCAACACTTCTCAAGGGACTCAAGAATAGGCTGGCAGAATGCAACTCCAAAGAAAATAAAGGGAGGTATAACACTCCAGGTCTTAAGCTTAATAAGACCTCTTCAATCAATTGTGATTGTCTCCAGAAAGGTGATCAGGGATCAGGACCAGTATGGTCAGAGAAAGGGATCAAGGAGTGGTATAACACACTCAAAAATTCCAACAGACAGAATTTTACTTCAACCAGCAAGGCTATTGGTTGTTGATAAGGATCAGGCCACAAAGGGGCAAAGACTTTGGGTCAAAAAAATGGATCAGGGGGCAATCAAAGATATACCCAGGATAAGGATCAGGATTAAATTTCATGATGATGGGGGGACACAGGCACACACCCCTATGGATGATTCTATTGACCAATGATCTGATGTCTGATATGATGCTCCCCAAGAAAGCAGGGGAGAGCCCCTCCTTTTATAGACCAGAGGCCTATAGGCTATTGACAAGAGAAATTTACAAATGAGAGCGGGAAATTTTTTATTTTATTTCTTATTTTTTTCAAGGATCAAGATCATGAGAAAACAAAAGAAGAAAAAAAAAGAAACAAACAGGTACTCGGAGAAAAAGAAATCTGAAGAGGGAAGCCCGCAGGCATCCTGATGGGCCCAGGCAACTGCCAAGGCCACAGATGACCACCGGCAGTTGTCCGACGGGCATTGGCAACAGAAGAGACCCGCGCAGGCAACGGACAAGCCGCGCGGGAGATCAATAAGCTAGGAGGTGGAAAAGGGATTGATGGACAGAAAGAGAAAAAAAAAAGGGAGATTGATGGCCTGAGAGTACGCAGAGTTCTATGGTTGGTCTGAGAATACGCAGAGTTTGATGTCAATCATTTTGAATTGGATTCGGTGAGCAAATTGTAGTTCCGTGGGACATTCACTCCAAGACTCAAGTTGCACGCTTTCCTAGACCTAACAAGTATGTACTGAGGAACTTGCCGCGTAGCTTCCAGAGTCTAGCTAGCGGGTGGAACGTGATTGAGGCCTCCAAAATTTGGAATCATCAGAATCCTTAGAGGGACATGGGACAATATCAATTGGATCTTTGGAGACAACCAACAGGCTGTAAGTAGGTTCCTTGGGGCTAGGGGGATGGGTAGTAGCAAGCTTGTGAGAGTAGGTTTTGGATTGGATGATGGTGATGAGGATGGAGGAACAGATTGGGTGGATCAAGCAAGTTTCTGGGGTCGTAGGATTGATTAGGATCAATATTGAATGGATGGAAAGGCTGGTGGAGGAAGGTTCTCTGTTTAGAGGATGGGGCCAACGTTGGTAGATCTTTGAGCGGGGTTTGATCAATGACCAGGTGGATTGGCGCTCAAAGGCTTGAGGAGTGTATGCAGGCAGGGAGAGGGAAGAGGGAAGAGGGAAGCTGGGAACCAAATGGAAGCCTATTCCAGATCAAAGATTTTTTTTTTGATAATCATACCCATGAAAGATCATAAGGAAAAATCATAAAAAATTAAAATCTCCACACTGGCCAGGGTGTCCAGGTTGGGGCACCACATCTCTCCCCAACTTACAGACTGTCCCTAGTCTGCTCCCAAGTTTGATGCCATGAAAAAAAGGAAAGAAAGATGATTGAAACCAAAGAATGGCCATTTTGATCTTGAGAGTGGTTGAAAAAAAATATTTCAATCCAACCAAAAATCCTAGAAGTGGCTGAGATAAAATGAAGAAGGGATCCCAGGTGCTCACATGCGTGGCATGAAGTAGAGTTTCACAACAAAAGGCATCAAATGACCCTGATGGTGCACAATTGGGAGGACTTACTTCTGGACCAAGTTTCCTCCACAAGAATGAAATTTCTTGACCTGATAAGCAGAGAACCTTCTGGCCATCTGAATACCATCCAGTTCCTGCAAAACATATGATCCACCTCTAACTTGACAGACTTCTTGGTAAGGACCATTCCAGCGGTTAGAGAAAAGCTTTCCCCACTGAGTTTCCAAGGAATGATTATAAGCCAATACCAGGTCACCAGGGTTTAAAGGGTCCCTGATTTCATTTAGTTGTTTATCTTCCCAATACTGAACTGATTTTGCTCTTGATTCCATCATCTTCTGATAAGCTTTGTTACAAATATTTTCACTCCGCTCCAGTTGCTTTGATCTGGCAACTAATAGGTCAGTAGTTGAGGAAACTTGATCCCAAGGGATGCCCAAGAAAGACTCCATTTCAAGATCAAGAGGAAGAACAGCCCTCTGACCAAAGATGATTTCATAAGGAGAGTAACCAGTGGTTCGCTTGGTGGAAATTTTATCAGAGAAGAGGACCAAGGGGAGAAACTTCTGACAATTCTTGCCACTTTCACCAGCCAATTTAACCAGAGAAGCCTTCAAGGGAGCATGGCCTCTTTCCACCATGCCTTGTCCTTCAGGATAATAGGGAGTAGTAACTCTATGTTGTCCAGGGAGCGATCAGATCATTTCAGCAAGTTTTCCACCAAATTCCAAGCTACCATCCATAGAATAAGATTGGGCCAAGCCATAACGCATCGTCCAAGTCTCATGAAGGAAAGCTGCTACTGATTCAGAGCTGAGGTTCTTAAGAAACTTTGCTTCAACCCATCCAGAAAAATCATCTCTAGCCACAATGAGCTACTTAGCTCCACCAGCCTTAATGTGAACCACATCCATAGAAATCCTCCCAAAGACAGTGGACTCTCCAGTGAGGTAACAAATTTTGGCCGGGTGCCTAAGATCCCGTTTCTGGAACACTTTACAACTCCTGCACCATTGAGCAACGGATTTCTTCAGAGATGGCCACTAAAATTGGCTGGATATTCATTGATAAGTTTTGGTTTCCCCATGATGACCAAGGCCTTCATGGAGACTTTCCAGGATTGAATCTTCCTTAGAAGGGATAGTTACCACAACAACTGCGCAAGGAGTTGCTCTTTTCATAATCCTAGAACATTGGACAAAGAAGTTGGAGGACTTCCTTTTAAGGGACCAAAATTCTTTGGCAGAGAGATCAGGGGGTCTTTGGAGAGTTGAAAGTTACTGCTCTAACTTAAGCCAGAAACCTTGCTGGAAACCAGAGTAATTTTGGGAGGAGAAGGCAAAGACAGGGCGGACCAAGGTTTCTTCCTCATCCAAATCCATTCCAAAATCTGATTCATCATCTCCAATAGGGCTTCAAGATAAACCATCAGGCATGGTGAGAGATTTTCCAGGCCTGTGAACAATATCAAAAGAGAACAACTGGATGAAAGCCACCCAACAAGTCATTGGAGCATTTGGGAGGCTGGGGGCATTGATCATTTCAATAATGGATTGTGCATCGACTTGTAACTCAAAATGTTGACCCCAAAGGACATTCTGAAGCTTTTTCAACATTTGGCCCACACCGCAAAGTTCCAGTTTTGGCTGGGAGTACCTGGATTCCACATCTGAGAAAAGAAGAGATTCATACAGAGCAGGAAAATCCAAACCATTTTCATCTTCCTGGGTAAGAACAGCCCCAACAGATTGATAACTAGAGTCCACTGCCAGCTCAATCTTGCCAGCTCTGGGTCCATAAGTGATCTTTTTTAAAACAATGTCTTTCCAAACAATTGTTTTGAGCAACTAAAATGATTGTTTGCAGTCTTGGGTCCAAATCCATTCAGCATCCTTCCTGGTTAAGCAACACAAGGGAATACAGATTTTGGATAGTGAGGGAATGAAGATCCTGACATAAGTTACGACACCTAGGAAACCTCTAACTTCCGTTGGATTTATTGGAGTAGGCCAGGAGATGATTTTGTTGAATTTAGCGGGTGCCATCCTTCCTCCTTCCTTGCAGACTATATGACCAATGATTTCCAAGGCAGGGACACAGGCGGCAAGTTTTGATCCAGAGACAGTAAGGCCAGATTCCTCAATTTGAAACAAAATTCTTTCCAAGACAGTAGAATACTCCCAGATAAATCATTGGATTCCTGAGTGCCAAGGTAAGAGCTCATTATCACAGTCAGAAACTGGACCTTTAATCCCACCATCATCAATAAAGATACCCGCATGATCCAGGATTTTTTCCTGGAGGATCCACATCATCTAAGCCTGATAGACTGCAACCAAGTTGGTGGCACCTTGAGGCAATCGAGTCAGCTGGAATTGACCAAGGGGAGTATCAAAAGTAGTGAGGGGACAAGAAATAGGATGCAAGGATTGTTTGTCATAGTCACCCATAATGTCACCTAGACCATAGCAAGCTCTCCCAGAGAAGGATTCAACAAATTCTTCAGTGGCAGGAGGCACACCAGAGTCTTTAATAGTAACTTTATTAAGAGGTTGGAGATCATGAACTACTCTAAGTTTACCATTACTCTTTAGAACACAGAAAACAGGACTAGAATAGCTTGAAGTCAATTGTTTGTATATGCCAGTTTGGACTTGTTTGCGGACCAACTTGATGAATTTTTTGACTTTAGAAGCAGGGATTGGGATCTTTTTCTTTTGCCAAGGGTCATGCTCAACTACAGGGATGATGTAAGGGAGACCATAGGATTCTTTCAAGAGACCTCTTTCTTCTTCACAGAATGCAATAGATTTTTCCCTTAGAGACAAGATTTTTTTGATCAAATTTAACTCATCAGGAAGAAGCCATCAATCTGGACAAAAGTTGACCACTTTCAGACGTTCTTCAGTGACCCCACCAGAGGGATTAAATGGACCAGTGAGGGATTTGGATAGACCACAGTAAGGATTGCTGGATAGAGGAGGACGCATAAGAGGAGGATTGAGGTTGAGAGGCATTGGTTGGTTGACTGGCTAGACCTTCTTTGCAACTGGTTTGTACTTGGTGGCAAAGGAGAGGAATCCTTGCTTCCTCCAAGCATTGACCAGTGAGACCTGACTACAAAAACTGAGGCCATATTCCAACATCTTCCAAGTCCGATGTTCTTCTGCGTCCTTGAAAGGTGCCTTATCCATAAAAGACAATCCAAAAGATAACACATTGCTCACATGAGTGGCACAGGGTAGAGTTTTGAAAACAACAGTAATAGAAGCCCCGGGTGGTGCACAATTGAGAGGACTTACTTCTACCCCAAATTGCCTCCACCCAAGACCAAACTCCCTCATACCAAAGCCACCAAGAAAAGAATTAAGATCCAGATCTAGTTTAGAATCATTGCAGAGATTCAAAACCGGAATAGAGGATGAGTGATCAGGCTGAAAATAAAAAGGAAAAGAAGATGAAACAGATCCAGACAGAGAATAAATATTTTTGGATTTTTCGGATTTTTCATGTGTTTGATTTATGATCTTATTTGGACAAGAAGGAAATGATGAGGAAAAAGAAAGATATGCCTCTGAGGTGGGAGTTGGTCAATGAGTTAAGGTCTGAGGCTGAGAAGAACTACAACTATCAGTAGGGCCAAATATTCTGCTAAAAAATGAGGATAAGAGGAATGAGAGTTTTCTTTCTGCTTTCCTTTCAGGACAGATTTGGGAGGATGACCAGGGAAGTCTCTTTCCCAAGACCAGAATCCAGAGAAAAAAGGGGAACTTCAATCTTTTGGCCATCAGCATCAGGGAGGAGAATTCTCTCCCCAACTTGATCAGAAAACATCAGGGTAGCGCCAAAGTCCATTAAGAAAGGCCTTCCCAAGATCATGGGACCATCCAGACGATTGATCCAGAAGTGACAGGTGCCAACAATATTTTGAACAATTCAAACAGGGATATCCTCATCAATACCAACCAGCTCACAGGACTGATTCCCAATTCCATAAACTGCAGAGTTGAAACTGACCCTTGGGCTAAGTTTAAGCTTGCAGGCCATGGAGTCCAAAATCAAGTTGAGCTGAGAACCCAAATCCACAAGGAGAGAAACCGTTTTAGTTGAATCACCAAGACAACATGGAAGAAAACCAAGAGTACAGGAATACAGGTTGCTATCTGAAGAGGGATCTGTTCCACCAGAATCCTCTATCAGAGTACCAGAGGAGACCTTTAATTTGTCCGGACCAATCTCCACACGTCAACGGGAAACCCATTTCTTCATCCCTTCAGCCACAGATGGAGAGATCAACAGGAGTTCAGCCACAGATAGATCAGGCATTTTAAGATCAGAAATTTTCTTTAATACTCCCTCCACAGCATTAGGGTAGTCCTTGGAGATGCCCCTCTCAAATCAAACTTTGGGCTGGGTGGAGGGAGGAAGTTCAGGTGAAATAGGTGCTGGAAGAGGATCTGAGGGTTGGGAAGGTTGAAGAGGGGGAAGATCAGAGTTGTCCTGGAACCTTTCAATAAGTGTTTCCCTTTCTACTTCCATGTCTTCCACATCAGAGGAAGGAGGATCAGGTGAAGATTGATGTTTAACGGGTTTTTGCAGAATTGAAGATGGGACAGGAGGAGACTTATGAGGTTTTGGTTCCTCATGGTGTTTCCTAGCTGGATTGGATTGATAGGTTCCAGGGAAGCTGGAAGAAGTGATAGCTGGGGGATACCATGGTTGAAGAGTTCCACAGGAAGATCGAAAATCCACAGAGACCAAGGATGCCTTCTTAGGAGTTGGTGGTTGGTATGAGGCCACCACATGACAGATTGGTCAAGATGAATTGAAAGGGATCAAAGCACCGTTAGGAAGGAAAAAATTATTTACCTTCTGATCAACTAACTTCTCCTCCTTGTCCTTCTGGAGTTCAGGACATCGACCAGTACCATGGCCCTCCCTATGGCAATAATAACAGGCTATAGCAGATTTAGGAAAAGAATTAGCAGGTTTAGGAGTGGCTAAGGAGGATATTTTCTGATCTATTTTATTCTCAAATGCCTGAAGTAATTTGGTGATCTCATCTATAGTAGGTGTCTCCTGGTGGGTCTGAGGATTGGGTTTAGGTCTGCAATTGGCTTCCATCTTATTCATGATTTTGTTAGAAGCTTGAAAATAGGGGGCAAGGAATGGTTCAGTGATTTTATGTTTTTCAAAGGTGAGAGCTGTTTGAACTTTCATCACTTTATCCACAGTATTCCTAAGAACCATGAAAGCAGGGAGCTTGAACCTATTGTCTTTTGTTGTGATCATGGATCCAGATTTCACCAATTCATCCTTAATTCTTTCCTGCACTCCTGGAGAGAAAGACTGAAAAAATTGCACTTGAATTTTTTCCAACGTATAAATGTGATTTTTCCGGATAAGATAGGACTGGATAGGGTCCCAAAACTTTCTGAAAGTCTGATAGTCAGAGGCTGAGGAGATACCACCATTGGAGATCCATTGAGAAACCAGGGCATCCAAGTCTTGAAAATTAAATCTGGCTACATCTATTTTTCCACTATAGGCCAACATCAACTCCTTCAGGAGCCTCCAGTTGTGAGTTTCAAATCCCTTGAACAATTGATAACCTCCATAACTTTTTCAGAAGAGATAAAAAATTGTAACTGATAAGCCATATCATATTCACTGGCACCATCCACTTCCGCAGCCATCTCATTGGAGTCCAGGAATTGTTTGACATTGGTCCCATTGAAGCCTAAATTTTTGTTCAGAGGTTTGATTTTTAGCATCTTGGCCCAAAAAGATAAAGAGGATCCAGAAGATTGCATGTTGAAGGGTTCCTAAGAGATCCAAACGAGCAGAGTTCCAAGGTGGCTCACAAGTGTGGCAAGAGTAGAGTTTCACAAAAACAACAAGGATCTTGCCCAGATGGTGCAAAATTGGGAGGACTTACTTCTGGACCAAGTTGCCTCCACCAATCAGATCTGAAAAAAGAACAAACAGAAAAAGAAAGAAAAGAAAAAAATCGGATGGGATTTTGGAGTTGATTCTTCAAGTTGATGGGACTGTAAATCCCAAGGTTGCTGGTTTGATCCCGGCCCGGGGGACCAAATGTAAGACTCCAAATGGTGCTAGGCCGTGGCAGTTCTGTGGAGGGGAAAGGTGCTGTTTAGGCTGCCCTCCTGAGTGTTACAAAAATATTTAAATGTAACCAAGATCAAGGTCCAGAACCTGGTGAATGAGGAATCAAGGAGGAGAGGATAAAGATGATAATAGTTTGGTAGCAATGAAACAGCACTATCTGAGACAAGATTATGCAGGGGGAAAACTTGAACAAAAGAAGTTAAAGTCCTCTTAGGGTTCAAAGAACAAATGCTGTTGTATGTAAACAACGCCCATAAGCTAATAGCTCTGGTTGTCAGAAAAAGATTGGGGATGATCGAATCAAACCCAAGCAACCTCCAGGTTCTCAATAAACCTGCCCAACTCTCCGCAATCAAGCGCTTGAAGGGTACCAGATAACTGAGCCTGGCTGTACAAGACAAAGCACAATGTCTAAGAAGCTCCAAAGCAAACAGCAACTGATTTTGAAGCAAGGATAACCTCAACACTTCTCAAGGGACTCAAGAATAGGCTGGCAGAATGCAAATCCAACAAAAATAAAGGGAGGTATAACATTTCAGGTCTTAAGCTTAATAAGACCTCTTCAATCAATTGTGATTGGCTCCAGAAAGGTGATCAGGGATCAGGACCAGTATGGTCAGAGAAAGGGATCAAGGAGTGGTATAACACACTCAAAAATTCCAACAGACAGAATTTTTCTTCAACCAGCAAGGCTATTGGTTGGTGATAAGGATCAGGCCACAAAGGGTCAAAGAATTTGGGTCAAAAAAATGGATCAGGGGGCAATCAAAGATATACCCAGGATAAGGATCAGGATTAAATTTCATGATGATGGGGGGACACAGGAACACACCCCTATGGATGATTCTATTGACCAATGATATGATGTCTGATATGATGCTCCCCAAGAAAGCAGGGGAGAGCCCCTCCTTTTATAGACCAGAGGCCTATAGGCTATTTACAAGAGAGATTTAAAAATGAGAGCAGGAAATTTTTTATTTTATTTTTTATTTTTTTCAAGGATCAAGATCATGAGAAAACAAAAGAAGAAAAAAAAAGAAACAAACAGGTACTCGGAGAAAAAGAAATCCACAGAGGGACCCTTGCAGGCATCCTGATGGGCCAGGGAAACTGTCAAGGCCGCGGATGACCACCGGCAGTTGTCTGACGGGCATCGGCAACAGAAGAGACCTGCATGGGCAACGGACAAGCCGCGCGGGAGATCAATAAGCTAGGAGGTGGAAAAGGGATTGATGGACAGAAAGAAAAAAAAAAAAGGGAGATTGATGGCCTGAGAGTACGCAGAGTTCTATGGTTGGTCTGAGAATACGCAGAGTTTTATTTCAATCATTTTGAATTGGATTTGGTGAGCAGATCTTAGTTCCGTGGGACCTTCACTCCAAGACTCAAGTTGCATGCTCGCCTAGACCTAACAAGTATGTACTGAGGAACTTGCTGCGTAGCTTCCAGAGTCTAGCTAGCGGGTGGAACGTGATCAAGGCCT
Source organism: Puccinia polysora (assembly GCA_025617555.3). Classification (NCBI taxonomy): domain Eukaryota; kingdom Fungi; phylum Basidiomycota; class Pucciniomycetes; order Pucciniales; family Pucciniaceae; genus Puccinia; species Puccinia polysora. The sequence goes on from CM062636.1 coordinate 12,275,742, forward strand.
CAAAAATTTGGAATCATCAGACTCCTTAGAGGGACATGGGACAATATCGATTGGATCTTTGGAGACAACCAACAGGCTGTCAGTAGGTTCCTTGGGGCTAGGGGGATAGGTAGTAGCGAGCTTGTGAGAGTAGGTTTTGGATTGGATGATGGTGATGAGGATGGAGGAACAGATTGGGTGGATCAAACGAGTTGCTGGGGTTGTAGGATCAATTAGGATCAAGATTGAATGGATGGCAAGGCTGGTGGAGGAAGGTTCTCTGTTGAGAGGATGGGGCCTACGTGGGTAGATCTTTGAGCGGGGTTTGATTGATGACCAGGTGGATTGGCGCTCAAAGGCTTGAGGAGTGGATGCAGGCAGGGAGAGGGAAGATGGAAGATAGAAGCTGGGAACCAAATGGAAGCCTATTGAAGATCAAAGATTTTTTTTTTTACCCATGAAAGATGATAAGGAAAAATCATAAAAAATTGAAATCTCTGCACTGGCCAGGGTGTCCAGGTTGGGGCACCACAATGTCCTGCCTCACATTCATATTCCCAATGGGTGAACCAGTGGACTACACAGCGGTTCAACCACGCGCAATGGTACAAATAAAGGAACAGGTGAAAGCTCAGACTGAAGCTGCGCAGGTGAAGCTTGGAATTGTCACCACGCCCAAGACCTGGGAAGCACCCAGGGTGGAAGCTGAGGTAAGGGCGCTGGAAACAAACAAGCAAATTGTGGTAGAAAAAATGGATTTAGACATCAGAAAGAAACCAAATGTCCCAAAGACAGGTGTGCGCACATGCGCCGCAGATGGACAGTTGGAAAATGCCATGGGGAAGAAGAAAGCAGTGGAGATTGTGTGGAGGGCTATGGAGAACAGGGCGCGGGTACCCCTAATGCTACAAGAATTAGCAGTGGTGTCTTGGGTGGTTTTCAAAAAGATGGCCCCAGCGCTGATGGAGTGCGGAAAAGGTTGGGTTCCAATAATAGTCCAGCGCGTGAATGTGGCAGAGGAGGAGGTGGGTTGAAAAATTTATTGATGGGGGTCTGTGTTGGTTCCACTTTCCTACATCTCAATGATAATTGCAGGGCCAAAGGTATGGGTGATGGTGGATAGCCGGTTTATGGTCAACCTCCTTCATCAGGGCTGGTGGATGAGGTGGGATTTGTGCAGAGAAAGTGCCAAATGGGGCTCCAGGCATTGAATGGCGGGGGTTCCATGTTGATGGGGTAGTGGAAGGTAAGGAGGTCAAGGTTGCAAAGTTTGGGAAGCCTTTATTGTTTGTTTTGGTAGAGTGCAGCAACATGATCCTGTGTGGGCGGTTGATGTTTGTGTTCTGGGCTCATATGGATTGCAAGCTGGAAGCAGTAACTGAGGCACTAACGGTTGAGTTTTTGTTTGGTGCAAGGTTTGAAACAATGATCTGCAACCACAGGAAGGGGAAATGGTTGCAGGGACCAGCAATGTGCGGTTAGGGCAATTCCAAAAGGGGAATTGACTGTAAAGGTCATCCTGCAGATGATTTTTCCTAGTCCGCCGCAGATACCGCATGGGGAAAGCTCTGGCTCCGCTTGGGCAGTCAACTAGCAAGGAGCAGGTGGGAAAGGAAGCAGCACGGGAAGGATGCAAAACAGAAGTAAGTTCCCTGCCTCAGTGTAAATCCCTGGGAGGTTCTTTGCTTTGAAAACCCTATAATTGTTCCACAGTTTTGAGCAAAGGCAAAAGCCCTGGTTTGGTTATTTATAGGACTTACAATGACAATGGTTGGGTGTGGATGGTGAGGTGCAATGCTAGAAAGTACAAACCAGTTGCGCGGAAGATCTGGCCACAGAACAAGCCAATGCAACCCTTGCGCCCAATTGCTTATTCCCGGGATCTGTGGGAGATGCCCTTGAAGAAGTCTAGTGGGTAACACAATTGGTGCCGATCACTGAAAAGTGGGTAGATGCTCTTTTTAAACAAGAGAGAATTACAGTAATCCTTGACCAGGCAGATTTTCATGAGATAGAAACAGTTGAGGGTAAACACAGGAGACAGAAAAGAAAGGAACAATATCCAAGAAAAACAGGAATGAAAACCAACAAAAAGATTTAGTCTTCAGGTTTGATTATGGCCTATTGAAAGAATTAGAAGAAGAAGGTAGGCATCATCTGATGTGAAGAGATAATCAAGGATGAGAGACAGCCTTGAGAGAGATATGAGAAGTTGAGCAGAGGGAAAAAGGATTTGCAGATCTGTGGCTTTGAATTATTGAGAAACCAATAACAAATCCAACCAAGATGAGGATTGATCTTTGAGAGAGAGCTTCAGTTTGAGGAGAGGCTCAGTGCATTTTTTAAAGATCATTGAGGACCTACAGTACTTTTTGTTCTTTGGTTACGGTTGAGTTGTGGTGAGGATTTGACCAAGTCAAAGACATTATAAGAAGAGAGAGACAACTGAGGAAGGGTTCTTTGTGTTCTTTGGTTATGGTAGAGTTGTGGTGAGGATTTAACCAATTCAAGGAGATTATAAGAAGAGAGAGACAACTGAGGAAGAAGTTGATTGAGCAGTAGAAGCAGTTGAGGTCTATAGGTAACAGAGATCTATTGAGTTCCCTATTGGGTTTGGGGAGTGCATCAAGGAACAGGCAGAGGAAGCGCAAGACAAGTTGAACAAGAGGGTCACAAAAGAGATGAGGAGAAATGAAAGGAGACACAACTGAGGAAACAGGGAATGAATAAGATAAAATGAACAATCAAATAATTAACACACCCAACAAGCTCTGTATCAAGAGATGTCAGGAGTTAACATACTCAACCAGTTTTTTTACTGCAGAGGTTCTTGCTGCTTTATTCAAGGCATCAGCCAGAATTTCTTGAAATGCAATCAATTTGATCTTGATGGTTCCATTTCTAAAGTTGTTGCGCAGGATTTTCAATTTTATTTTTATGTTCTTTGCATGAGACTTTGTGCCAAACTTTTTTTAATTTATCTTTTAATCCCTTGTTGTCAATAAGATGTAAGGGAGGATCCAATGGCTTGTGCCAGATTTTGCTTAACAAGGGATGCAGCCATTTTCCTTCCAGGTGGCTGGTAGATATTGCGTTACATTGTAATTTGGTTGAGGAGTGGTTTATGCTGCTTTGTCAATGGTTTTTTCAATATATTGGACTTCCCTTGACCAGACAGAAAAAGCCAGATTGAGATAGGCAAGAATCAGGATCACCACCCCAGGTGGAATTGCCAAACATCTCTAGATGATGGACCAATGATCTGCTTCTGATGGTGAGTTTGAATTCAATGGCATTGTGCAGGTACTTCCACACTTGAATTAATTCCTTCCAGTGTTTAATGACAGGACGTTTGGAGAACCGCGCCAGACTTTATACATCAAAACTGATTTCAGGCCTACCTAGGTTGGCAATGAGATTCAGTCAACCTATAGGAGACTGGTAATTGACTTTGAGTTCATTGAACTTGGCAATTTCTTCTTCAGTGGCTGGTAATAGTTGAATTCCTGGTGTGCAGGGGTTTTTCAACAGATTAGCAGTGTTCAGTTTCAGTTTCTTCAGTCATTTCTTGATGTTGTTGGGTAAAGATAGGTGAATGAAGTCCTTGCCCCTGTCCACTTTCATCCCCAGGAGAGTGTCAACTTCATGTGCCCAGGAGTCTTTGAATTTGTCTAGGAATATTGTTTTGAACCAGTCAACATTGCCAGTGACAACCAAATCATTGACGTGGAAGAAAAGGCTGGTAACCGAGTCATTATGGAGGTAAAAACAGGGTTCAGAGTTGCTTTCATTGAATTCATTTCTCTTTATCCAGTTGACCCGAGTCTTGTACCAATTCAGAGGGGCTTTCTTTAGACTGTACAGGGGCTTCTTGAGCTTTAGTAATTTTCATGTTCTTTTTGAACCAACTGGAGTCTCTATATAGACATATTTGTTGATGGGTGCATGGAGAAAGGCTACTTTGATGTTGAATTGAAGAATGGGGAGGTTTTTGTTGACAGATTAGGCAAGAAGAGCTTGCAGAGAAGCTATTTTACCCATTGGCGCAAATGTTTTGATTTAATTAATACTGTACCTTTGGTTGAACCCTTGGACAAAGAATCTGGACTTGAGGGTAATCACACCAGTATGGAGATCTTTCTTCTTCCTGAAAATACAGGTGGTTTCTATTGGGTGGGTCACCGCACACTTGTCTGCTTCTTCCCAAACTTCAAGCTCTTCAGCCGTGTTGAGTTTCTTCTTGATGGAGGGAATCCATTCTTGAAGCTCAGGGGCCTTTTGAATGTTGGAGGTAATGCAGTTGGAGTGGTAGTATCCGTATATTTCTGGAGCTTTGATCTGATTTTGATACCTTAGCCATGGCTGTAGTGTGTTTTGAATAGTATGATTGGACTTGTCCAAATTGGAAGCAGATCAGCTGGTATTGTTGGTCAACAATGTCTTTTCTTAATCAGTTGGTGAGATGGATGGGACAGCAGAGGTTGAGGGAAATTGAGATGGTTTTCTGGTGAACGTATTGGCAATAACTGTGTCAAGGTTTTTGTTCAAAGCCAAAGTTGGGACATTTGATTTCAGAAACCTAACATGTTTGGTTTCAACAATCTTCCCCGTTTTGGAGGTGAGTTTTTAAGAAAGCAACCAAGTTTTATAACCTATTTATATTCCTTCTGCGCCTTTATCAGCTAATTTTGATATGTTTTTGGTTTCTGGGATGAGTTATATAGCTCTGGATCCCAGGTGTTTAAGGTAATCAGCAGGGATCCTGGTTTTGTGTATCAGTTCCCAAGGTTTTTTTTCACCTTTAGTGAAGGGAACTTGATTTAAAGCAAAGAAACATGATTGGATGACCACATTCCAATAGCTTTTTGGGTTAGTGGAGTTGCTAAAAGCAGATCTGACATATTCCATTATGGTTCTGTTGGCCCATTTGGCATTGCCGTTTTGCTGAGGATAATAGGGTTCACTGATGAGATGATTGGTTGAATTTGAATTAAAGTAAGAGGAAAGAGACGCAGTCACAAATTCACCACTGCCTTCAGTCATAACTTCAATACAATAGTAACCTTGTTTCTTAGCTTTTTTGTTGATCATGAACATGATAGTGGCTGCAGAAGCATCTTTAGAGGGCAGGGGGAAGCTGGACAAGTATCCAAATTTGTGATTGATGACTGTGAGTGATTATCTCATACCACCTCTGCTAGTGGGAATCAGCGGAACCTTCAGGTCCATGTGAATTCAATCCAAAACTTGGTTTGCAGAGGTTTGTGAGTGAGAGAAAGGAGACTTGGTGATTTTTGCTTTGTCACATGCCACGCATACAAAGTCATTCTTGGTGTTTTGGTCTATTTTGTATCCTAAGTGTTTTTTGATCCTTCCCAGACTAGCATGAACTAGTTTTTTGTGGAGATCAGAGACTTTGGATAGGTTCATCTAGCAGCTGCTGTTGTTGAGTTGAGAAACGTTGTTCAGTATCAGGAGATTCTTTAGTATTAGCCCTTCTAGGATTTTCTTTCCTTTAAGTTTAACAGAGAAGTTTGAGGTCTATGGTTTGGTGTTTACTTATAGGTAGCAACCTTTCTTCTGTAGTGCTCCCATGGAGATGAGATTGAAGGTGGCTCCAGGGACCCAGGCTGAGTCCTTGAGGGATATGAGGTTTTTCTTGGTGGAGATGTGAGCCTTTCCCAATTCTTGTATGGTTAAGCCATCACCTTTCTTCCCCATTTTGATCTTTTCACCCTGGATTGGATGAAAAGGTCTTTGAATAGAGAATTTTCTCTGGAAATGTGGATGGAACATCTACTTTCCAGTATGAATCAATTCTTGTCAATTTGGAAGTCATGTTTGAGGGCCAAAAAAATGAATATTAGTAAGCTTCTTCTTTCTTGATTACACCATGTTTGGCCTTGTTGGGGGGATTTTCTGGGTGGAGATGAGTGAAATTGACCTAACTTGAGAACGGGGGATCATTCTTAACTAAAGGATTGTTTTTGCAGTTCTTGCATCAAGGAGTATTTGTGTCTTCATTTTTTTGGTGGAACAGGGCAGTAGCGGTATCAGAGGAATCTTGATTTTTAGATTTTACTTTATTACAATGTTGAACCAGGTGATTGAGAACCAGAGTGAATGTCATTTTGGAGCCAGGGTGCATGATCTGTGATTGGATTGGTTTGAGAGAATCAGGGATTTTTAAAAGGATGAGGTAGCTGAGAATGCCCAATGGAAGATTGATTTCAACTTCATTGAGTTTTACCAGGTGTTGCTTTGAAGCCGCGACAAATACATCTATGTCATTTTTGTCAAAAACTAGATAAAGAAAATTGAAAAAAATGCCAGCCCTGTTGGCAGATTGACTGGAAGAAATATGATCCTTGGCTGCCATCCAGATCAGTTTGGAAGAGCCTTTGTTTTTGTGTGTGATTATGTTGGTGTGAATTGACAGGTTGAGTTTTAACATCAGGTAGCCAGCCATTTTGTCATTTTCTGGAATGATTTCTAGAGGTTTACTTGAGTGGATTAGATGAATAATGCCACGCATCTTGAATAGGAATTCCATCTTCTTTCTCCAGACAGAGTAGTTTGTTTCAGTGAGAAGTGGCGTAGATTCCATCAGGTACTTGAGAGCCAGTGCCTTAAAGTTTCTTTCTTTTCCTGGTCCAGGTGACTTTGATGAAGGAGCCATTTTGGTTGAGCTGTTGGAGACTTTTGGCTTTTAACCATGTAAGTAAAACAGAATTCTGGTAATCCTGGACCAGGCTGATTTGCATGAGATTGACACAATTTAGGGTCAACACAGGATACAGAAAATAAAGTAAAAAGATCCAAGAATAACAGGAATGAAAAACAACAAAAAAATTTAGTCTTCAGGCTGGATTATGGCCTATTGACAGACTTAGCAGAACAAGGTATGCAGCATCTTATGTAAAGAGATAATGAAGGATGAGAGAGGGCCTCAGAGAGAGGTGAGAAGTTGAGCAGAGTGAAAAAGGATTTATGGATCTCTGGCTCTGGGTTCTTGAGAAACCAATGCCAAATCCAAGGGAGATGAGGATTGATCTGTGAGAGAGAGCTTCAGTTTCAGAAGAGGCTCAATGCAGATTTGAATGATCATTGAGGAACTACAGTTCTTTGTTTTCTTTGTTTACGGTTGAGTCATGGTGAGGATTCAACCAAGTTGAGGAGCTTATAAGAAGAGAGAGACAAATGAAAAAAGCAGGTGATTGAGAAGGAGACATGGTTGAGGTCTTTAGGTAACAGAGAACTATTTAGTTTCCTATTGGGTTTGGGGAGTGCTTTGAGGACCAGAAGGAGGAAGTGAAAGACGGGTTTGAGCAAGAGGATCACAAAAGAGATAGCACCAGAGGAGAGATGAAAGGAGAGAAAACTGAGGAAACATGGAATGAATAAGATAAAAGAAAAAGTCAAATAATTAAAACAGTTAACTTCGGACCCATGGGATGGTTAAGCACGTAAGAAAGGGATTTATTGGTGTCCGTGTTGTTACAGCAGGAGAAGGCCCTTGCCTTTGGCCCAGACAAGCGCGGACTGCTGAAAGGGGAAACTGGTGAACTTTAAATTATCCCCACAGTTATGCACAAGCAGTGGAAGATCAAGCCAATTCTGATTCCCCGGACTTTTTGGAAACTATTTCTGGATTTGGTGCGCAAGTGCGTGAGGACAGGGCTCTACAAGCGATTGGTGTTGAGATACTCCAGTCCAATCTTTGCGGTTTTCAAGCAAGATGGAAATTTGCTAAGGATTGTTCATGATCTGCAGAGTCTCAACTCCTTCACTATCCATGACATGGGTTTGCCTCAGAGAGTGGAGGAATTCTTGGATTTGATGGCCAGGCCGCGTGCTATAGGTTGGTGGATGTGATGGGGAATTGCAATCAGAAGGAACTTCATCCTGATTTGTGTCTGCTGACAGGGTTTGAGAACCAATTGGAGAGGATTCATCTGACATGGCTCCTGCAAGGCGCAACAAACTTGGTGGTGGTGTTACAGGACCAGATGACATGGATACTGCACAACAATCTTGCGGAGGGCTTTCAGATCTTCATCAGCAACGCCATTATCAACTGCCCAAATACAGATTATGGGCGCATGGTTCTGGTGGAGGTTACTCAATTTTGTTGGTTCATTTGGGAATATGCCATGAAGCTGGAATGGGTCCTGTTGGAGATCAAGGAAGAAAGACTTATGGTATCTTGAAAGAAACTGGCAGTTTTCATCCCAGCGCTTGAGTTCTTGGGGCACGTAGTGGCTTTGGACAGAAGGCCAATTGTGGGGAAGAAGCAGAATAAGGTTCTTAAAAGGCCAACTCCCTGGACGGTGTTGCACATCCTCCAGTTCCTAGGGTTGTGTAGTTATGTCCGCCGTTCATTGAGCGGTTTTCAGAGGTGGCAAGTCCCCCGGAAGCCTTAACCTGGAATGGAGCCAGGTTGGAAGGGACTACTAAGTGCAACAAGGCGTTTGCAAATCTCAAGGATATTTTTGGACGCAACATTGTAATCCGGGACTTTGACTACAATCCCAGAGGAATACAACTGGCGGTAAAATCTAGCAAGTTTTGCGGGGGGTTTCCTAACACAGGAGGGGGATGAGAAAGGTTGCTGGTGCTCTAAAAGTTGGTCACCTTTACCGCAATGGAGAGTTGCTATTCTCAGCCAAAGTGGGAGTTGTGCGGGATTACTAAAATTTTTCAAAGACTTCAGAACCTCCTATGGGGTGTTCATTTTGAGCTCTTGGTGGAAGCGGAGGCCCTGGCGCAAAAGATCAACTTGGAAATGCTGCCTAACGCGCCAATGACTAGGTGGGTAGCATTACTGAAACTATTTTCCTTTAGTGTGGTGCACGTCCCAGGACACAAGTTTAAAATTCCAGATGCACTGTTGCATTACCTTAGTGATGATCCGTAAAAAGGAGCACAGCCTTTGGATGTGGAATCTCCAGTTCTTTGGGTAGGGGTGGCAAAGGGAGGGGTTTTCTTGCCGCTGCTTCAATATGGATGTTAAGCGGTCCTGTGTTCTTATTTGAAGGATCTCCAGTTCCCTGAAGGCGTAACAAATATGGTCAACCAATGGGCAAGGCGGCACGTGGTGAACTTCTATCTCCAGGATGGGCAATTGTGGCCTCTGATTAACCCGTCCCTCTTGTGGTCCCAGAGTCTAGGACAGAACAAGAAGTGATCCTGAGGTGTTTGCACCACAACCTTGGCCACAGGGGAAAGATTGAGATGTGTAGGTGGGTGAGGGCGCTGTTCTGGTAGCCAGGAGTTGTGCGCACCGTCCAAGAGTGGGTAAAGTTGTGCAAAGCGTGCAAGCCAAAGAGATCAAGGTTTCCCAAGGAGGTAGGTCACCCCACAGGAGAGGAATGTTTGTTTGGAAAGGTTTCCCTTGATGTGGTGCATTTCAAAGCAGAGAGGTTTTCATACTTGCTTGTTGCGCAGGTTAACCTGTTTAGATGGGTGGAGGCACGCCCCTTGGTGAAGTTTTTGACAGAAAAGGTTTCCTGGTTCTTGGAGGAAATTGGTTCACATGCTACGGATCTCTCCTTCTGGTCACAGTGGATGGAGGTGCAGATTTTTGATGTTGCTTGATGATTTTGGTTCAGAGTTGCAGGGCAAAGTTTGGCTGCGTGATGGAGTACTATACAGAAGGTGCAGGGATTGTTGAGCGGGGAAATCAACCCCTCAAGGAGGCCCTGGTGAAGATGTGCAGGGAGGGTGGCAAGAAGTGGCATGAGGCGCTTCTGGCTGTTCTATTTGGGGATTGGATCTTGGTGATTCAATTGACGGGTTACTCACCGTACACGCTACTCTTTGGCCAGCTGCCTGTTCTTCTGGTGGACATTGATTTGGAGACATTCTTGGGATTTGAATGGTGGAAGGTTAAAACCTTGGCGGATCTTATCAAGGCATGCACTAAGCAGCTCCTTAGGCAAGAGGAGATGTTGGAAAAGGCCACAGAGCAGATACAGAAGACCCAAATGGCATCAGTACATTACTGGGACAAGCACTGTTCCCACTGCCTCTGCAACCCGTTGCAAAAGGGGGACCCCATTCTGCTGTACAATCAGAGTCTGGAGTGTCAGTGGGGACGCTTATTGCTAACCAATGGAACTGCTGATACCATGTGGACTCTAAGTTCATTGGAGGGAGCTATCAGCTTGAGGAGTTGGATGGGGTGCCTCTTAAGTGGAAGCTTGCGGCTTCACATGTAAAGCACTTCTTTGTGCGCAGGTTCAACTCTTACAATGAAACAGCAGGGAATGACACAGATTTTGAAAGTGGCAGGTGGCCTTGGAAGCACCAAACAACCAGGTGGGCTTGGACTCTTTGGCCTTTGAGGAGCCCGCGCTTGAAGTGCCTCTCTGGAAGAGTAGATGGTTGAAAAAGGCTGGGGACAGCTGCCAACCTGGTCGGGGGGCGCTAGGAAAGAAGGGAAAGCCTGATCTGGTGAGGGGGTGCTCTTTCTGGTTCACAGCTGGAACAACTAGACACCCAAGAATGTTTATCTCCTTATTTGTCTTTTATTGGATTGGTACTGGCTTTGGTTTATAATATTGCAGGAACGTGGGTGTGGCACAATGCAGCATCTGTATACACAAGGACAATCCCTGCAGCAAAGACAAAAGGCTGAGAAGAAAGAAGGACAAGGAGCTCTGAAAAAAAAATCTCTCTCTTTCCTTTCTTTTTCCTTTTGTTTTCTGGGTTTTTTTCTCTTTTTCTCTTGATCTGTTTCTTTTTTTTCTACAGAAGGGTTTAATGTTGAATGGGTGCTGAAGTATGGTTGGGAAACGCATGGGACAAGCTTGATTTGGTGGGGGGGTGTCCCAGCCAGTTCACAACCAGAATGACTAGGCACCCCAAAATGTCCATTTCCCTCATAGTCTTTCTTTCTCTGGTGGTTGGGCGCAGGCTGGTGGCTTTTCTGTTTTATTTTGTAGGACAGGTACAGTTGAGCTTTGTGAAAGTTTGTCTGGGGTGTTCCAGGTACCTCACAGAGCTCTTGAACACTCAAAAAGACACGGACTCAAAGCATGGTGGCAGGCCTTGCGGTTGCGCAATTGCGTGTGGGGCAAAGCGGGGCTCAGGTTTTCTCACTCACCAACTCAGGGAATGGGGTTGTTCTCACAGGACCACTATCTTAAGAAGTAATGCGCATGCAGGAAATTTATTGCTTGAGAAAGTTAAGACAGGCGCAGATAAAAAAATGGAGAGGAGAGAAAGGGGGGGCAAGCTTTCTAACCAATTTTCATCATTTCCTCCTTTTCTGCCTGCAAAAATGCTAAAAGGGCTCGGAATGTCCTCAGGAGCTTGCCTTGGGATTGTGCGGGGTTGTCCAAGGGGAGGAAGGATACAAGGAGGGCCAGAGGACTTCTCAAGGGGCTTGGTCGTGGAGGGGGCAACAAAACAATCACAATAGGGGACAGTGGAGGTGGGGGAGTGACATGCAGGGTTGCAGGCCTTTTTTATGAGTGTGAAAAATACCTAGGGAAGGGGTCTGGTGCTGGAGCAGGAGTGGGCCGCAGGCTTGAAGGAGGTGCTGGAGGAGGAGCCAGAGGAAGAGCCAGAGGTGTAGCCACACACAATCTGAGTATCTCCTCAATGCGGGGGTCCCTTGCGCCTTGTATGACTTGGACACAATTGGCCCAGTATTGCAGGGCAGCCTGGTAAGCGGCAAAGGTTGGGAAGTGCCGGTTCAGGGCAAAGAACTTGAAGGGTATCATGGAAGGGGAGAAGGAGAACTGTTGGAAGTGTGTGAGGAGGAGCAAAAGAAAGGGGTTGGTTGGTATGGGGGGGGCGTGAAGACAGTTGAGGTAGCAATGAGGAGACCTCTGGGGACATAAATCAAGTTGGGCGGGTGTGGTGTTATTATAAAGCCTTTGGTCACTGGAGTGGATTCCAACAATCCTCACCCAATTTTGAAGACACCTCACCCTTCTACACTTTCACTGGAGTAGATTGCAACAAACCTCACCCTGCTACACTCTCACCAAAGTGTATTTCAACACATCTCACCCAATTTTGAGAACAACTTACCCTGGTACACTCTTAACAGATACAAACAAGAGAATTTTGGTGCAGCTTGGATTAAAGCATGGAAGTTGCACAAAAATGTTAGTGTTTGGATGCATGCATCCAAAAAGGAGAATTTTGGTTCAACTTGCATTAAAGGATGGAAGTTTCACAAAAATGTTAGTCTTTGGATGCATGCATCAAAACAGGAGGATTTTGGTGCAACTTGCATTAAAGCATGGAATTTTCACAAAAATGTTAGTGTTTGGATGCATGGATCCGAAAAGGAGTATTTTGGTTAAAACTGGATTAAAGCGCCAAAGTTGCATAAAACTCTTAGTTTTTAGATCCATGAATCCAAGCGGGATGATTTTGGTGAAACTTGGATTAAAGCATAGAAGTTGAAGAAAATGTTAGTGTTTGGATGCATGCATCCAAATAGGGGGATTCTGGTACAGCTCAGGTTAATTCATGGAAGTTGTGTTGAAATTTTCTCTTTCTTTTGCTCAATACTACTTCCATTGTTTCTCCCTCATCTTCCAACTCCCCTTCCATACTCATCCATCTGATAAACTCCTTCAGATTATCCTTGCAGCTCTCTTCTATACATTTCAAAACCAATCATCCTACATTGCTCTCTCCAAATTTGAAACTCAAATCTTCTTGATAACCTCAAAACTCATGATTTTCTGGACTGGAATATGCTCCAGATTGATCTTTCAAATTTTCTTTTTAACTCAAGAGTCAATTTCCCTCTGCAACCTGATAATCAAGGTGTGGATTTTTCAATTTGATCCCATCAACACTCCCTCTGTGTAACATTCTGTTGTAATTATCAAAATTAATAATCCTAATCAATGATGTACCTATAAAACAGAATGGACGGAAGAATTGCTGCCAAAGAAGTCCTCATTATCCCTTTGGGCTGTTTTTATATAAACCATCTTTCTCAATAGGGAAAGGCTTTCCTCATTGGTTGATCTTGTATTATAAATTTGAAATAAATATAAAATTAAAATATAATTCAAAGCCTTTGCAACAACCCTGTCCCTAATCCCCCTACTCTTACCACTATTTACTCCATCCTCCTAATTTCAGAAGACTTCTCACCATCTTTCTATCATTCTTCCTCTCCAGTTTGACAAGTTTTTGCTTCAAACAATCTCTTTGAATCCCTAACAACCATCCAACTCATCATCCCACCAAGACCACCACATCAACTGCTACTACAATTCATCCCTCCAGATTCACTCCAACAAATCCCCAAGATCATCCAGGCATCCACTTCAAACCCAGCCTCCCAACCTTGCCATGATTTCTCTTTCTCATAAATCAGATTGAGATTCCATCTCTACCTTGGCTTGATACCCTGTTTCCTTGATGTTGCTACTCCAAAAATGGCATCCATTTGTTTTCTTCCTTTCTCTGGCTGCCTGCAACCCCTGAATTGGTACTGATCACTTCTTTGCTTGTTAGATTTCTTGCACTCATCTCCTCATCAACCTTACAACTTCAATCTCAACCTTTCTCATCTTGAAACTTAGCTTGCACTCATTTTGCAACTTTTTTTGCTCTCTTCAATATGATCTTTTTCAGCACTGCTTCCTCCTCTCTGCAAAATTGCTTGCACTTCTCATCCTAAAAATTTGTACACACCTATCTTGCAACATTGCTTGCACTTCTCATCCTAAAAATTTGTACACACCTATCTTGCAACATTGCTTGCCCCCATTGTGCAACATTGCTTGCACCTCCTTTTGCAACCTTGTTCACACACATTTTGCAATTTTTTTTTCTTCTCAGCTGGGTATCACTCTCACATCTTCAATCCTTCAATAATGATCCCAAAACCTCCTGAAACATTTACTTTCTCTGTATTTGCTACTTTGATTGGTACTCATCTCAAATTTGCTTGGAACTGTAAGAATTCAATATTAAAAGGCTGCAAGTTGATTTGGTCAATGAATGGCAGAGAAAACAAGATACAGGCTTTTTAAGAAAGTAAAAAAAGCTTGAGGCTGCGTTATTCAACTGCACACATGTATTTGCATGTGTTTTTTGGGGCAGAAGGGGCCCAAAATAAAATTTTCCCCAAAACACATAAACCCTGGGGGTTGAAACATACACCCCTGTTTGCAAGTGTTATGTTAATGGGGGGTGGTGGGAGACGGTGAAGGGCGCACAAGGGGGGAATATAAAGGGTTGACCCTATATGTCTGGCCCCACCATAAATGAGTCCCGCAAGATACAGTGTACATGGCAATGTACACATACACATACACCTTGTCAAACCATCCTGTATGTCACATCTGCATCATACAGGGTGTATAACCTTTTTGGCATGGGGGCATGAGATACACCCCAGTTTCCAAATGGAGCCCTAGAAAAGAGAAAATGAAATGAGACAGGAAATTAAGTTGATGAGCAAAGAAAAGAACAACAAAAATTAGTTGCTAACTGAGCTGAGCAAAGAGAAAAATGAGACTGAATGTTTTTTTGATTTTGAAGCAGTTGCTTGTATGTTTTATGGTGTGGCCTGCAGAAAGCAACATGATTTTTGATGAAAAGATGATTTTGAGTGTGATCTCAATGATTTCAAAATTGGTGAGAATGAGAGTAATAAACTTAATGCATATTATATAGTGCAGGTATGAGAAGGTTGAATTGCAGGTGAGAATGAAGGTCTTTCATCCATGTCTCTGGGTGATGGGCCTAAGTGATCCTTTTGCAAGTACCTTTGCTGAATGAAGGGTTGAATTCCAGAGTTTTACCATGGTTCTAAAAACAGGGTAGAGATGGTTTATTCAGTATAATCAGTTGTTTCATTTTAGGCCATTACGGGTCTGGCTTACTCTATCTGGTTCCTTTACCAAGAGTATTGATTGGTCCTAGGCCTTTTGGAGGCATGCAAGACTGAGGGCCAGTTCTTTTTTAGGTCATCTTCAGAGAAATCTCACCACTCAATTGATTTTCTCACCCAAAGAATCTTGTCCTACAAGTAAAAGTTCTAATTTTGCTTCATTTTTTACTGCTTGGGATACAGCAACAGTGTATGGTAGTGTCTCTAAAGATCTTAAGCTTCAATGATTTTTTGGATATTTAACAAGAAGGATGTTGGATGTTTTTTTCTCTGCTCATGAATGGATTTGCCAATTACCTCTAAGTTCTTTTCTTGATCTTGATATAAAACTATAGCTTGGTGTGATCAATGCTTTCATGAGAACTATTCTATGAGTACAGCACTTATTTCCTCACCTATTATTTTTCTGCCATAAATGATTAGTCATCACTTTCCATTGTTATTATTTCCTTATTCCCCCTTGAAGGGGATCCTTAGTTTTAGGCCTCCTATAAGAGGCTCTGTTGCTGTTGATTTAAACTGGTCTGTTCAAGGAACTTGGGATTTAAATCATCCAGTTTTATTCTGTTTAATTCAAAGCTAGCTATAGTGGCTGGGTCCCTTCTGTTAGTTTTTGTTGTAGCTTTTATTGAGGTTTTCCAATCAAAAGTAAAATTCCTCCTATTACTATCCACTTATTCTCACAGTAGGCTTATTACCCAACTACTGCAAAACTTCAGTCTTAGAACTTGTTTTGCCTTATTCATCCTTATTTGGCTTTTCTGAAACACAATCCTAATCCACTATCCTCAAACTCTGGAAATCTTAGGATTTCTTCGCTTAACACCTACTAGTACCATCCTGACTCATCTTGATTCCTCTTTGGGTCTACCCACCTTGGATTCTTCACTCCCCTTTTCTGAAACTTCAGCCTGATCCATGTTGGATCTCTTCCAGTACTAGTCTTCTTTCTACTAGTATTTAATGCCACCCTGGATTTGTGTCAAGCATCTGTGTGGAGTTCTTCAACCACCTTGGAGTCTTTACTCCATTTTTCTGAATCTTTAGCCGGATCCATCTTGGATGTCTTCTGGTACTAGTCTTCCTTCTACTGCTATTTGATGCCACCTGGGCTTTGTGGCAAGCCTTGGTGTGCCAGAAACTTTATTAATCATGCTTGATCTATATATCATTTATTTCTGTAAGGTAAATTTATCTGATTTATATTTTTGAAATTGGGCAGTAATATATGTGCTGCATTTTTATCATGCTTGGAATAATTTATAAATTTATATTTATACTTTGTGGAATTCTAACTAAATTCTAAAGCATGGGGTTTGGAAATATGAGACCCCATATATTTTATCATTTGAGATTTTGCGTCATTTCTATTCTTTCTGGTTAAAATTCCTGAGTAGTATAAAATTAGTGTGTTTTCATAAAACCCCTATGAAAACTTTGAGATTCAGTAGTGGTTTCTATCCACATTAGTGTGATGAAGAATGAAGTAAAATTAATTTGTATCTCTCTTTTAAAAAATGCAACAAGATTTGAAACCCAGGTGAAAGACTGGGAAAAATCAGATGAAATTTTTAATTTAGAATTGGAAATTGTAAAAAAATTTGACATGAGAGAAAATGTGAAATAAATTTTGTTTTATGAATACTGAAATTAATCAGAATGAAACTTTTATTGCATTTTGGAAAATACTGACCACTGAAATTTTAGATGGGATATCAAAATACATCATATTGAATTGGGTATTCTTATTTTAAGGGGAATTTCTGGTGAGTCTCAGTTGAATCATCATGAGCATCAAAGTGAATTCAGTTTTTTTCATTGAGGAATTAAAAGTGACATTCATTTTCTACAATGGTGAATAAAATGTGAATAATATTTTCTTTTTGATTTAAAATGAGGTGAAATCAAGAGTACTCATTGGTGAATAGAAGTTTCCCCTAAAGGGACTCAATGGGCCAAGAAATGTGACTTCATGGTGAAATGAATTCACTGGCCAGCCAGAAACTCCAATTTGGCCCTGGTGATACTGAAGATGAGGCAAGCCATGATATCTCAATGATCAAGTATTTTTCCACTTGTCTTGGCTCACATGAAAAAATGGCTTGGATTCAAGGATAGCCTTTTGACAGCCCTATGAACCCCCTTGAAAAATGTTTCAAAAAAATCTACCACCTGCTCATTGCATTTGCTCTCCTGCAGACAAAAATTCAATTCAAGGGGTCCTCCACAGCAGTGGAACCACAGCAGGCCAAGTTGAACAGCATGATGGTCACCATCACATCCCAACCCTACTACCACATTATTTTGGCCTACCTTGTTGCTGGAGTATACGGCCTCTTGCTGATACAATCCCACATTAAGAAATTTTCCCTGGTTCAATCCCTCCAGCTCCTGGCCCTTGTCTCAAAAGCCAACCAGCTAGAGCCAAAGGACATCAAGGAACAAGTATGGAAGCGGAAAAATTCTAAAATAGTGCAGCTTATCCAAGACTGCTTTTTCAACCCTGAATTTCAGCCAGGAACACGGGTATCTGGTGTGGACCTGGAAAAATTTCTTGTACTTGATTTCAGTAATCATTGGCTGTCCCAAAAACCTTCAACTGATAATCCTGTATTCACTATACCTCAAAAATCCCATGTTTCTATTCCAGCTATCCCAAATTCATCAGTGTCTTAGTTTACTAGCATTTCTATTTCTGTTGCTTTTAATCATCAGGCTTATAAATCATTTAATATATGCCTTATGTAAATTCATTCTCAATAAATGTGTTTATGATGTGAAATTTCGCCAAGCTGAGTCCCATGATCATCTGTTGAAGTGAGAGACTCAAATTCCATGCTTACTGTTCATTCATCTGAACCATGGGAAACATTCATTGCAATAGCTCTATGGATGGAAACTGTTGTTTTAGTCCAATGTAAGGCTCTGGTAATTTTAGATACTTAAATTTCATGCACACTGTTTATTCACTTGCATCATGGGCCAGATGCATTGGGATAGCTTTATTGAGGGGGTCCATTTTTTTAGTAAACTGTAAGCATCTGGTAATTTGGAAGACTCAAAGTTGATGCAGGCTGTTTATTAAATTGAACCATGGGCCAGATGCATTGTGATAGCTCTTTGGATGGTGACCATTGTTTTAGTCCACTGTAAGCATCTGGTAATGTGAGAGACTCAAATTTCATGCATGCTGTTTATTCAATTGAACCATGGGCAAGATGCATTCTGATAGCTCTATGGACGGCAACCATTGTTGCCGTCCATTGTAAGCATATGGTAATGTGAGAGACTCAAAGTTCATGCACGCTCTTCATTTACTTGAAAACTTCTAACGATTTTTGCTGTGCAGGTTTCAGCTTCTTTTCAATTTTTGGGCTGTTGGGGAGTGTCAGCAATGGTTACCAATTCAGAAAAGGAACTTATATGTATCAGGCGTGGTCAATTCCACAATGGAAGTCAAATGTGACAGGGTGCAATCTTTTGGGATTAACTAATGATGATGTTACCCATTATTATCAGGGAAAGAAATGCACCTTTTATATCATCCCAAACAGCCCAAAGGATTCATCAACATTGGTGCATCATTCCGCACTTGTTTTCAAGCCAAAACTTGTTTCATGTCAGCCTGCTACTTACGCAGAGAAACCTGGCAAAGTAGACAAAATACCAAAATATCAATATAAATTAGAAGGAGTAGGAAACTAAAAATATTATTTCAGAAATAGATGCTTATGCACAATCCTGCGCAAATTTTGGCATAAACAGCAGGCAATGCCCCGTCAAACCCCACGTGAAAATCCCCGCACATGAGCGCACAAATTCCCACAAATTCATTTGTGCAAAATCCCCCTCAGAAGCGCCAAACCGCGTTCAAATTCCCGCACATGAGCACCCAAATTCCTGAAAATTCATGTTGGAAATTCCTGCTAAGAAGCGCCAAACTAACTGCAAATTTCCGCAGAAAAGGCGCTTAAATTCCTGGGAAATCATGCTCAAAAGCGCGCTTATTCCCGCTCAAAAGCGCGCTGATTCCCGCTCAAAAGCGCGTGAATGCCAGCACATCCACATGCATACTTCTGCACTTCTGCAACCCATGCTGGCAGTAGTGAAGGAGCCCGCATGCACAGCTCAGAACCTTATTTCCCGCATAAAGAAGTCCTGCGCGCAGCCAGGTTTTCCACGCGCGCAGCACATCTTACCCCGCACAAATCTGGATGGACTGATCCCCGTGTAAGGATTGGTTGTGACAAATCTGACAACAGGTACTTCTTGCAGGAGCTACAACCTAGTCAGGATTATCTTGTATGTGTAATGAAGTCAAATATGCATTACTAATAGTTTAAACATTTAAAAAATTAACAAAAACCTTATTTTGAAGTATTTTTAATAATAAATCAAATATTGAGAATTACGATGCAAACTCCTGATCCTGATCTTTGAAGACCACAAAAAACTACAAGGAGTGGCTGTAAAAATTATTTCAAATTACCTAGGTAATCCGCAGATGATGGAAAGACAATAAAAATACACATCTGTCTACTTTGAAACAATATCATCAATACAAATAGAGGATAATTGCAGAATGATCAAATTACACCATTAACAGATTAACAGATCCTGTGGCTAAAATAGTGCACAAAAACAGCAGATTGAAGGACAGCTGATTGACAGCAACGAATAGACATTCCAAACCTGCTCTGACTGACATGCTAGCCTCAGCCCATGAGCAGAACCCTCTCTACGTGCCCTGAGAAGCTCATAATCACCCCAAAAGGTATTTATAGAGACCTCTTTGGATCTATTATTCATCATCAGTTTACCATCAATTATTATTATCAATCAAAAAACTTTTAATTGTTATTCAAGCGTTTATGAAGAGATAAGCAAGTGATTTATGACCTATTCTGTGGTAGTATTATTTATTTCTCATAACCAATAAAACCCATTGATGTTAGTCAAGCAAATTCACCCTGTCTGCTTTGAAACCCTTCCTATCTTTGCAGGATTGTCGTGGGAAAGTTCTCTGAGTAAGTGTTTCCCTTCCTGCCTTGGCCATTGTGCTTTTTTGCCCAGCCATATCAGTTGATAAGTCCTTATAAGGCACCCACCATTTATTCCAAGGTTCTTAAGCTACCTAAGGAGGCCCCTTGAAGAGAGGGTGTCTGTCTATAAAGATCCCCAGTAGTATAATACTGTGGCCCCTCTATTTATAAAAAATTAAAAACCCTTTTAGCCAAATCAATTAAAAATTTCACCATCTCTTAAGATATTCATTATTTGAGCTTTTTGAGATTTTTAAGTTTTTATCATTGGAATACTATTATTAATATTCCAGTATCTTTTATCACTCTCTGTAGCTAAAGGACTGCAGGTTTCCTGGTATCAGGGAGCTGAAGACTGGGGGTCTGTCCGGGAAATATCCTTAAATAATCAATTTTAAATTATTTATTCCTTGGACAAGGCAAATTATTATTTATATAAGTAAACATACTTCTAACCTACTTTTGATTCTGTTATTCTTCAAGTGAATCTTAAAACCAAAGGATAATTGATCAATCATTATTTGAATCTTCTTAAACAGAAAAGAGAAGAAAGCCTCTGTAACTTTTTGCCCATTATTATAACTCCTGGGGAATAACAGGAAAGGTTGCTTTACTGTAAACAACAAGTTATAAGGAACAAAGAACTTGATTTAGAAAAATCTATCAATTTCAGTTCTTCAGTAAGACAACATAAAGAGTGGAAGATATATCAAAGAAATATTTTTATCTATAATAGGGATAATCAACAAGCTGAAATTAAAAGGAAAAATTGCAAAAGTAAATTTTTCAACATGACTTCTCTTTTTATCACCAAGTCACATAAAAATTACAAAAAAATATCTAAAACTTATATTTTTTTATTTTTTTCAGTGAACTTTGTTTTGGAGACCTTATTGACCAGGACCTTCTAGAGGACATCACAGACAGGGTACCTTCAGATTTGCGCTTGTTTTTATCCCAGGGTCTGATTCTCAAACCCCATTTGAATACCCCCCAAGGCCAGTCTTGACGCCAACGAAGCATTGGTACCGTTGAACTTAACTTGAAGTAAGTTAAAATATATATATATATATATATATATATTTAAAATAAAAATAATTTTTTTTTTATTTTTATAACTTCTTTTTCAAAAAAGGTTTTGACTCAGAACTTACACCACAAAAAGAGTGGTGGCACTTGCTAGCAAGTGGCATCATGGAAGCTCTAGTTGAAGCTCTGTCCAAACTCTAGTTGAAGGTATTTTCATTCTCTAACATGTTTTAGGTTCAGAGTGACTGTGCATAATGCACAGCAACTGTGCATAATGCACAGAAACTGTTGATAAGGCACAGCAACTGTCCACAATGCACAGCAACTGTCCACAATGCACAGAAACTGTTCAAAATGCATACCAACTGTCCATAATGCACGGCAACTGTGCACCATGCACAAAAACTGTGCACCATGCAAAACAACCATGCACCACACACAACAAATGTGCAAAATGCACAACAACTGTGCAAAATCTTCAAAAACTGTCCAAAATGCACAACGACTGTGCAAAATGCACATAAACTGTCCAAAATGCACAGCAACTGTCTGAAATGCACAGCAACTGTGCAAAATGCACAATGACTGTGCACAAAGCACAGTTACTGTGCACAACACTCATTTCAGCTTGCTACTATTGCAAAGCAAGCTGCAAAAGTAACAGAAATAAAATAAAAATGATAATAATAAAATGAACCTAAGAAGGAGTATGAAAACCATGAATATTATTGCAAAAATAAATTCTCCACCCTAAGTTAGGTATGGTCACTCAACGACCGCACCCTCAAAATCCAAATCCTTATATTTTTAAATAATTAAGGAAAGAAAGACAAAAATACCACAGCACCACTATTGAACTTTTTGGCCAACTAAATATTTTACATGTATTTTCACCTATAGTTTTCAAGCCTGAAATTCAGTCAGAATTGAGGAGTTGTGTATATTTGAGGAGTTACAGACTGAAATGTGTTCTGTCACAATTCCAGCACGCAGCCGCGGCAGCCAATGCACCCGCGCATGGCTGAGCTACAGCTCTTTCACTCTTTCAAAGTTGTTTACGCAGCCCCAGGCCTCTGAAAAGTACAAAGCCATGGGACTATGGGTTGACAACTTGACAGGCGGCCTGAGAAACCTAGGTACCGCATAAACATGCTAAAACCTACATGGGAACATTCTACACATGTAATAAATGTTCCCCTGAATGTAAGATAGTCTCAAAATAAATAAAATTAAATAAAAATAATTAATTAACCTTTATACGTATTTTTCATTGAATATAATTCAAATTACCAAAAATTTTGAAAATGAGATAATGACTACTTCTAAAAATATATTAAAATACTTATATGTACTATTATGAAAATTTCTATACATAAAAATTTTCGTGGCATACTAGGAAAACTTATGATGTAAAAATATTACATGAATACTCATGACTTAAATTTTGAATTAATTATTTTAGTAAATCAACTGAAATTTGAAAATAAGGGGTAAATCAATATCATTACTTTACTCCAAATATTCAATACATAATGAGAACTCACCTGACATCAGAATATCCATAGGAATGTCTATCAAAAAAATTATTAATTTACTGGGAACATTTACTAAGGATAATCAATTAAATAATAATTAAAAAGGACAGATTAGTTTTATTCACACGTCCAAACATCAATTGTAAAGTAGAATAATTCCCATACCTTGTGGAATTAGATGCTAGCCGTGTTACAGCACCAAGAACACGTGACAGGCTACAACTTGTTACCCTGCCAGCCTCAGTTTCTGTCCCTTTGAGCACCTGTACACCTTAGAAGGACCATATTGGGACTCCAAAAGCTATAACTAAAGAGCACTTTAGAGGATATTGATACCCAGAGACCCAGTTTTATTTATATCCATACACCGTGCCAAGGTAATCAAATACTTATAAGAGATAATTAAGTGATTTATGGCTTTAGTCTGATAAATAATATCCATCCTCAACCCTCTTTTATCAATTTAAACTGCTGAACAACCTTATAAACCCAAGTATACAGGTTTAACCCATCAGTGCATCTCCCAAACAGATACCCTAAGGATTTAATAATATAACAGGGAGTCTTATTATCCTTTTTCTGTTGTGAAAGCTTGGTTACAAACACCTGCCACTCCACCATGTATTTTATATAAATATTAACTTTGTGCAAAATATCCTTTAAACTAAAGGGCCAAAAGTAACCAGGCCTACATGTTTTCATACTGAATTATTTTAAGAGAGGTGTTAAAGATCCCTAATATAACTTTGGCCCCTCTATAAAAATATTTAATAATCAATTTATCTACATTGATTTATAAAAACAAACTATATCCAAACCAATTAACCTTGCAATAAGCTTTATCCAAATATTTTACGGATTTTTTCTGTATTTCTTAAATAATGTATTTATTATTTATTCTATCACCTCTGGTAGCTAAAGGATAGCAAGGGTCTTGGCATCCAGGAGGCTGACAGCACAGTTACTGTGAACAATGCACAGTTCCTGTGAACAATGCACAGTTACTGGCCACAATTCAAAGTCACTATGCTTTTTTCACAGTCATTGTGCATTTTGAACAGTTAATGTGCATTTGACAAGTTGTTGTGCATTGTGCACAGTTGTTGTGCATGGTGCACAGTTGGTGTGCATTGTGCACAGTCCTCGTGCATGGTGCACAGTGATTGTTAACTTTCCATTATCCATTCTGGAGGTGTTTTAATGGTCCATAATCCATTCTGGAGTTATTTTCACCCTCCATCATCCATTCTGGAAGGGGTTTAACCCTCCATCATCCATTTTGGAGGGGTTTTAACCCTTAATGATCCATCCTGGAGAGGTTTAAAGACTCCATCATCCATTCTGGAGGGGTTTTAATCCTCCATCATGTATTTGCAAGGGGGTTTAACCCTCCATCATCCATTCTGGGGTGTTTTAACCCTCCATCATCCATTCTGGAGGCGTTTTAACCCTCCATAATCCATTTTCAAGGCGTTTTAAACCTCCATAATCCATTCTGGAGAGGTTTCATTCCTCCATCATCCATTCTGGAGAGGTTTTAATGCTCAATCATCCATTCTGGAGGGCTTTTAATTCTCCATCATCCATTCTGGAGGGTTTTTAAAGCCCCATCTTCCATTATGGAGGTCTTTCACCCTGTGTCATTCATTCTTGGTGGGTTTAACCCTCCACCATCCATTCTGGGGGGGGGGGGTTAACTCTCCCTCTCCAGGTTTGAAAAGTGATGGCACTTGCTAGCCAGTGCTATCTAGGATGCTCTGGTTGAAGCTCTGTCCAATCTCTGGTTGAAGGCATTTTCATTTTCAAACATGTTTTTGGTTCACAGTGGCTGGGCACAATGCCAATTGACTGTGCACAAGGCACAATGCAGAGCAACTGTGCAAAATGCACAAGGATGAGCAACTGTGCAAAATGCACAATGCACAGCAACTGTGCACAATAAACAATGCACAGCAACTGTGCAAAATGCACCATGCAGGGCAACTGTGCACAATGCACAGCAACTATGCAAAATGCAAACTGACTTTTCAAAATACAAAGTGACTTTGCAAAATGCACAGCAACTCTTCACATTGCACAGGACTGTTCACCGTGGACAGCAACTGTGCACAATGCACAGCAACTGTGCAAAATACACATAAACTGTGCACAATACACAGAAACTGTGCACAATACACAGCAAATGACCAAAACACACAGAAACTGTGCACAATGCACAAAAACTGTGCCCAATGCCCAAAAACTGTGCCCAATGCCCAAAACCTGTTCCCAATGCACAAAACCTGTGCCCAATGCACAACAACTGTGCCCAATGCACAGCAACTGTGCACAATGCACAGAAACTGTGCACAATGCACAGCAACTGTGCAAAATGCACAGCAACTGTGCACAATGCACAGCAACTGTTCAAAATGCCCAGCAACTGTGCACAATGAACAGAAACTGTGCACAATGCACAGCAACTGTGCACAATGCACAGCAACTGTGCACAATGCACAGAAACTGTGCACAATGCACAGCAACTGTGCACAATGCACAGCAACTGTGCACAATGCACAGAAACTGTGCAAAATGCACAGCAACTGTGCACAATGCACAGCAACTGTGCAAAATGCACAGCAACTGTGCCCAATGCACAGCAACTTTCCCCCGTGCACAACAACTGTAGCCAGTGCACAGCAACTGTACCCAGTGCACAGCAACTGTGCCCAGTGCACAGAAACTGTGCATTGGAGCTTGGATAAATATTGTGCACAGTCACTGTGCATTGTACATTGGAGCTTGGATAAATAGTATGCACTGTTGCTGTGCATTGTGCACTGTTGGTGTGCATTGTGCACGGTTGCTGTGAATTTTACACTGTTGCTGTGCATTGTTCACTGTTAATGTGCATTGTGCACAGTATATGTGCATTGTGCACAGCTTCTGTGCATTTTGCACAGTTTCTGTGAATTGTGCACAGTTTCTGTGCATTGTTCAGAGTTGCTGTGCATTGTGCAGAGTTGCTGTGAATTATGCACAGTTGCTGTTTATTGTGCAAATTTTCTGTGCATTGTGCGCAGTTTCTGTGCATGTTTCACAGTTGCTTTGCATTGTCCACAGTTTCTGTGAATTGTGCACAGTTGCTGTGCATTGTGCACAGTTTCTGTGCATTTTGCACAGTTTCTGTGCATTGTGCACAGTTTCTGTGAATTGTGCACAGTTTCTGTGAATTGTGCACAGTTTCTGATTATTGTGAACAGTTGCTGTGCATTGTGCACAGTCAGTGACTGTGCATTGCAGCGTTGATAAATTTTGACCCAAGCTTGGTAGGGGCTTGAACTGAGCTTGGCCACACATTGGGCAAGAGCTTGTTGAAGGCACTTGCTAGCACGTGACATGCAGATTTCTGTGGTGTTATATATATATTCTTTTGCACTATGTACCAAAATAGGCGAAAAACCCAAGCAACCCGTAGAGAACCATCATATGGATCTGTGCCCGGAGGCACCCATACACATAAGGACTCCAGTTTCAAACCAAAAGAGGGCACTCAAACGTGTCACCATAGCATCCCAAGAGGAAACAACAGCAACAACTGCAGCTTTCAACCTGACCAACTCAACATTGGAGAGTCCTCACTCAACCAACGTATTATCCCAGATGGATTACGGTCCTCCTATGCCACCCCAGCTGGACTCAAACAAGGAGGAAAGGGTCAAAATATTAGTGAAAGAGCATGTGAGTTATTGGGAACAGTTCAAACTAGCTCAGACCCAGCAGGATCAGGCAGGTATGAAAAAAGCTATTTCTCTTCCAAAGATATCACAGATATCTCTTCAAAAGTTGATCCCAAGGAAAGAATTAGAATGTGAAATGCAGAGTTGGAATCCTTGGGACAAGTTAGCTTCCTTAAAGGGAAAGGACCCCAAAAAGAAGAGGTCCTCAGCTCATAAGAAGTCAAGGGATCCAAAGGATTGGGACAGCCTAATCTCCTTAGCCCAGAAATGGAAAAGGGTGTAGCACAATTAGATGTAGAAGATCTTAACATCTTTTCTGTAAATTTTTCCCACAATTTTAATATTATTAGCAAATTTTTTGACAAATTATTTGAGCAATTGGATAAATTAAGCATGAAAATTGACAGGGTAACTGAAACCCAATCCAAAATGATTAGGATTTAAGAGTTGGAATTACAACAGATAAGAGACACTATAAAGCTAAGTCTACTCGATCAAATAAAAAATATTGAAAATAATTAATCCTCTCTCCAACAAGAGATTCTTGAGTCAATGGATTACATCAAGGAAGAAGTTAAGAAAACAAGTCCTGCTCCTTCAACTCCTGTAATAAAAAATTTACTTATTGAGTAACAAACTTGACTTAGAACTAGGTATGATCAAGGATGATTTTAGAGATCTTAAAATAAATTTTACTAATCCTCCAGTTATTGACTTGGAAGAAGCTAGACCTGCTAAATTCACCAGTACTCCCAGTATTCCCCCTAGGTCCAGAATAACCAGGAATGATTCTTTTAGGCCTAGTCCTACACCTGAAGTTGAACAAGCTTTAAAACTACTTCCTCCCATTACTGAATAGCCTAAGTTCTCAGGAGAAGAAGAATATATCCATGTTAGTTTCATTAAGTTTATTGATTACACTCTTCCCTCTTATGAAATCCCTGATTCCATAGCCGTGGTAAGATTACCCAGATTATTTGATGGTGTAGCACTTGATTGGTTCATTAACAAGAGGGAAGAAGTTGGGTCTTTGTCCTGGAGTAAATGGAAAGAATTAATCAAAGAACAATTTGGTACCAGCCTTTGGAAAATAAAGATGATGAAGACTTTTGAAACCTCCCATTTTGATCCATCCAAGGAAAAAACTCACAAATGGTGTCTTGATCAGAAATGGTGGTTGGATTGTGTTTACCCCAATGCTGATAAAGAAGAAGTTAATGAAATACTTCCAACTTATGTCTGGGAAAACTCAACTTCAGTGTGAGATGAAGAATTTCCATGAACTCTGATCTTTCTACCTTGATTGGAGTATTAGAAGAAACCATTGATATGAATGGTCTTGACAGAAAGGTTAACAAACTCAAAGAAAAACAATACTAGGAGTAAGCAGGAATATTTTGTTAGGATTAAAGATTCCTCTGCCCCTAATCCCACTAGCTTGTGAGTCAAGAAGACTTCAGAAACCAAGGAAAAGGTATGCTGGAACTTCAACCAGAAAGGGCATGTAAGACTTGATCTTCCTCAACCTACTAAAAGGATTAATCCTATTGAAGGAGAAGAATATGATAATGCTCCTGATCCCCAATTTGATGAAACTGATGGATCTCCCCGATTTTGAATTCATGATCTCTAACCCTATTAATGTCATTGAAGGAAATATAGCATCTTCCTTGGAAATTAACTCTGTCAATGAAGATTCCAACTTAACACAAAAATGGAATCCCAATATGAAGATTTCCCATGTCTCTGAAGCTAAAAACCTTGACCCTCAAACCTTCTGCTGGTAAAAATTACACCTCTGGAAAAAAATGCTATGCTGCTGGATTAATAAGAAATTCTCCTGTGAAGTTACTTTTAGACAGTGGAGCTTTTTGCTCTTGTGTGAGTTCTACTTATCTGGAAGAGCAAGATCCAAATTGGAGAAAGAATTTTTCACCAGTACCTCAGGCTAAGTTTAGCAGTTGTAACTCTTCCCTCAATTCTATTGGAGTATGGTCTTCTGATATAATACTTCCTCACTCTAAAGGATCACTCAAACTGAACATTGAAATTGTTGTGCTTCAAAATGGATTATGTGATTATTTCATCCTGGGAAATGATTCTCTCTGTTTATATGGTATAGATGTACTCCAAATTAAGGGTAGATACTTTACTATAGGAGGAGAATGGAACAAGAAGTTCCAAATATGCCATGTAAATGCTCTAACTTCTGATTCAACCTAAAAGAAGCACTTAAAGGGTTTTAACCAGGAATTCTTCTCACAAGCAGCTTTGAAGTCCCTGCTCAATGAAGAAAAAAGATGGGAAATCCTTCCAGTTTGCTTTGAAAATCAGAATGCCTTCTGTACCAAAGACCACTCCATTGGTAATATCAAAGGACATATTATGATTATAACTTTGACCATTCAATATCCTTACCCACCTAATCTCAGGAGACCTGCTTACCCTTCAACTCCAAAATCTAGAGCTGCTCCCAAAACACATATCCAAGATTTAAATGACTTACAGGTCTTAAGGAAAGTAGGGCACAATGAACAAGTGGATATTCCTACTCCTGTGATTATAGACTGGCATAATGATAAGTCAAGAATAGTTGGATAATTCAGAATGCTCAATAACTACACCCAAGCTGACTATTATGCTATCCCAAGGATTGACCATGCTTTACACAACCTGTCAAATGCTAAGTTCATCACTACAATGGACATGCTGAAAGGTTTCCACCAAATAAATATTAGCCCTGATAGCCAGAAATTCATGAGGATTATCTGTCATTTAGGAATTTATGAGTATCTGAAGATGCCTTTTGGCATCAAGAATGCTCCTTCTCACTTCCAAATAATGATGAAAATGGTCTTAGGATCATTCATTAGACAAGGATGGATGATGTATTAAGTTGATGATGTTATCATTTCATCTCATGAATGGAAAACCCACATGGATAAAGTAAGGCTAGTCCTCAAAACCATCTCAGCTGTGTGATTAAAAGTATCAATGAAGAAGTGAAACTTTGGTTATGCAGAACTCAAAGCCTTAGGACACATTGTTTCTGGACTAACCTTGAAGGCTTACCAAAGCAAGATAGCATCTGTGATGAATAGGCCCATGCCCCAGAATTAAACTGAAATTTTGTCTTTTTTTTTGCTTTTGCAGCTACTATAGGAAGTATCTACCCAAATTTTCCCTTCTCACCACGTTTCTGTATGAAATTTGCAACAACAAAACTTTGTTTGAACTGACTCATGAAAGGCTTAAAAATTATGAGGAAATTAAAGTAGCTATCACCACTGCTCCAGTATTAATCCAACCTGGTTATAATAAACCTTTCAAACTCTATATATATGCTACTATGGAAGGACTAGGAGCTTCTTTACACCAGGAGGTAATAGAAAATGAGAAACCAGTGGAAAGAACCTATACTCTCTATATCCAGACAAGTTAAAGATAGTGAAAAAAGGTATGGTGCAAACCAAATGGAATGTCTTGCTCTAGTTTGGGCTTTGGAGAAACTCCACTATTACTTAGAAGGAACTAAGTTTACAGTAATTACTGACTGCAATGCTGTCAGAACTCTGATGAATATGAAAAATCCCAGAAGGCACATGTTTAGGTGGCAGATAGCCATACAGCAGTATAGAGGCCAAATTACTATTTTTCACCAGGATGGAACCTGAGACCAGAATTCTGATAGCTTAAGCAGGAATGCTCTACCTAATAATCCAAGTAATCCTGCTTATGATCCAGATGACAATGATATATTTCCTATACTAAACATTAACATGCTTGATATAGAAGTACCTATCCTAGGAATCCATATTTGTGAACTGGATGAGGCCCTGTTCAACTCCATAAAAGAAGCTTACATCTCTGATATGAATACTGTAATTACCATTATTGAAAGCTCTCCCCTACCATCTGAACTAATGAATAGCTTAACTGAAACTCTTCTGAAGCCTTAAAAAGTAGTAAGGTTCACCATATGGGATGGTCTAGTATATTACAGACATCAGCATTCAAGTGTCATAGTCTTCACCCAAAAGGAACATATCCAAAACATCCTAGCTGAGTTTCATGACAACTGTTTCTTTAGTAATTTATCTACTGATGGAACCCTAAATAAGGTTAAACAAACTGCTTGGTGGATCAATTGGAGAGAATCCAAAATCCAGTATGTCTCTAGTTGTGAGACTTTCCAGAAGTAAAATAGAACCACTGGGAAGTGGTTTGGTCTACTTCAGAAGATTACTGAACCAAGGAAAAGATGGGAAATAATTAATATGGATTTTGTGACCAAATTACCCCCAGGAGAAGACTATTCCTAAAACTCAGTCCTAGTCATAGTAGAAAGGTTTTCCAAGAAATCAAATTTTCTACCTAACCATAAGGAGGATACTTCTATGGAAGTGGCGCTTCTATTTTGGAATAGGCTTATAGCTGATGTAGGAGTTCCTAAAATCATTATCAGTGATAGAGACCCCAATTTCACCTCTGAATTTTGGAGGAACCTTCATGACATGTAAGGCAACACATTAGCCTTTTCCACTGGTAATCACCCCCAGACAGATGGGCTAGCTGAAAGGATGATTCAGACCTTAGAAGATATGCTCAGAAGGTTCTGATGTTTTGGTCTAGAATACAATAATTCTGATGGTTACTTCCATGATTTGGTTAGCCTTCTACCAGCACTGGAAATGGCTTACAACAGTAGCAAACATTCCGCCCTAAAGAAGCACCCTACATCCTAGAAAGAGGTTGGATCCCTAAGTTACCAAAAGATAGCCTCAATCAACAGCTCACAAATATTCATCCAACATCACTTGATTTCAAGAACATGATAGATGTAGCTAACAGGAATGCTGTTAAGTGTTTTCAGGAGGCTGTTCAGTATAGCCAACAAAGATGGGACAAAACCCATAGAGAACCTGATTTTGAAATTGGTCATCAAGTCTTAGTTTCTACTACCAACTTTACTAACTTAGCTGGTAACAGAAAGATTAGACCTGCTTTTGTTGGTCCCTTTGCTAATAAGAGGCTTCATGTTAAGAATGCCGTAGAAGTGATCCTTAGTGATGAACTTTCCAGGAAACACCCAGTCTTCCCAGTAAGTCTCATCAAAAACTACCATCCTAGGGAGGGGGAAAAATCTACTTCACCAGAAATACCTTTTGAAGACAATCCTGAGAAGGAAAGAGGAAAGCTTAGAAACATCCTTAAGAAAAATAAAGAAAGGATAAACGGAAAGGATTTTAGACTCTATCTGTTTAGTTAAAAAGGAGAGTCAGGTGATAGGGATGAATGGTTTCCTAAAAAAAAAAATATTGCCAATGGACCCATACACCTGAGGAATTCCAGAGCCATAAGACATTAGACCCAAGTTTTCTTTCAGATATAGACTTTTCTTTGAGTAAGGGAATGTTGGCTTGATACTTACGCAGAGCAACCTTTCAAAGTAGACAAAACAACAAAATATCAATATAACTTAGAGGGAGTAGGAAATTAAAAATATTATTTCAGAAACAGATTCTTCTGCACAAGCCTCGCTCGAATTTATGCAAAAATGTGAACGCAATGCCCCCTCAAAACCCACGCGCAAATTCCTGCACATGAGCGCGAAAATTACTGAAAATTCATGCGTTTGAATTCCCACTCAGGAGCGCAAAACCATGTGCAAACTCCTGCGCACGAGCGCGCAAATTCCTGCAAATTCATGCGCGCAAATTCCCGCTAAGAAGCGCCAAACCGCGTGAAAATTTCAGCAGAAAACTGCCTAAAATTCCCGCAAATCCTGCACGCAAATTCTCTCACATAAGCGCGCCAATTCCCGCTCAAAAGGGCGTGAATACCATCACAACCATATGCATACTTCCGCACCTCTGCAACCCTTGCTGGCAGTAGTGAAGGAGCCCGCATGCACATCTCAGAACCTTAATTCCTGCATAAAAAATTCCTGCACGGAGCAAAGTTTTCCACGCGCGCAGCAGATCCTACCCCGCGCACATCTGAATGGACTGATGCCCAGTTAAGCATCAGTTGTGACAAATCTGACAAGCAGGTACCGCTCACAGGAGCTAAAACCAAGTCAGGACTCTCTGGTATATATAACAAAGTTGCATATGCATTACTAATAGTCAAAAAACTCTAAAAAATTAATAAAAAACTAATTTTCAAGCATTTTTAATAATAAATCAAATATTGAGGATTACCATGTAAAACCCTGATCCTGATCTTTGAAGACCACAAAACACTACAAGGAGTGGCTGTAAAAATAATTAAAAATTACTTGCGTAATCAGCAGATAATAGAAATTCAATAAAAATCCTCATCTGTCTAATTTAAACCAATTTAATCAATACAAATAGAGGGTAAGTGCAGAATGATCAAATTACAACATCAACAGGTAACAGATCCTGTGGCAAAAATAGTGCATAAAACCAGCAGATATGAGGAAAGCTGATTTACAGCACCAAATGAACGTGCTGAAACTTCCCTGACTGACTTTCTAGCCTCGGCCTATGAGCAGAACACTCTCTACGTGCCCTGAGAATCTCATAATCAACCCAAAAGGTCTTTATACAGACCTCTTTGGATCTATTATTCACCATCAGTTTACCAGGAATTATTATTATCAATCAGACACCATGTCATTGTTAGCCAAGTGCTTATATAGAGATAAGAAATTGATTTATGACCTAGTCTGTAGTATTATTATTTATTTCTCCAAACAATCAAACCCATTGAAGTTAGTCAAGCAAATTTTCCTTTCTGCTCTAAAACCCTTCCTATCTTGGAAGGATTTTTGTGGGGAAGTGTTCTGAGTAAGTGTTTCCCTTCCTGCCTTGGCAATTGTTCTGTTTTTCCTTGCCATATCAGTGTTAAGTCCTTATAAGGCACCCACCATTCATTCCAAGGTTCTTAAACTGCCTAAGGAGGCCCCTGAAGAGAGGCTGTCTGTCTATAAAGATCCCCATTAGTATAATACTGTGTCCCCTCTTTTTATAAAAAATTTAAAACCCTTTTAACCAAACCAATTAAAACTTGCACTAGCTCTTTACATTTTTTTTGTTTGAGCTTTTTAATTTTTTATCATTGGAATACTATTATTCTTATTATTCCAGTATCTTCTATCATTCTCTGTAGCTAAAGGACTGCAAGGTTCCTGGTATCAGAGAGCTTAAATTCCATAGGGAGTTGAATTATCACTTCATTCACAAAATTGAATGGCATGTGCAATGTGCTTTGTGGGAACCAAGCAATTCCTGCAATGCAAGGTCACCTGATCATTGAAACCTTTCATGACCTGAATTTCATTTCCAGTCTCTTAAATCAATGTATTCAAACATCAAGCTCAACAAAAAATCCCCAGTCTCTTGGGTGTGTTTGATAGATGTACTTATTGATCAATTAAACTCATGCATCACATGCAGAGACATAAACACTGCAACTTTCATATTGAATTTTACTGCATTAACAAATATAAGAATAGAAAAGATCTCAAGATACAGGAAGAAAAAAAATACCACCAAATTCTCAACTATTGTTGGTGCAATCCATTTGCCTCAGGGGTGTGAGCTGGAACTATGCCAATGGTGGTCTCAGGCTTGTTCTTGATTTTTTCCAAAAATAAGGTGATTTCTTCAAAATATTTTGAGTTGTCACATGGGGCCACAAGTATGAGGTCAATTTCCAAAAGGGCTTGAAGTGCTGCAGGGTGATAAGCATCAATCAGAAGTTTTTTTGGGCATTCAAGGAAGGTGAATTCCTTTGGTTTCATCTTGACTGACACACAATCAAGTAGGAATGAAACTGCTTGATTTCTTGGTCTTTCATAGAGACTTTTCATCTAGGATTTGAGTTAGATGAGTTAGTTTGCAACTTCCCAAGGGGGTTTGAACGGTTGTGAAAGTGCCATCTTTATCCTCCTCCCAATCATAAACAATGTCCACATGGTCAAAGATTGCAATGACTTCTGCTGCTTCTTTGGGAAGGTGTCTTCAGGCTGTGATAAAATGATTTTCAATTATCTTTTACGCAAATCAACACACACCATCAGCATCCTTTATTTGAATACAAACACCCAGGACTCATGCTCTAAACTTCTTTTTGGATTGCTGGATGGATGTGCATTTTGCCTTGGTAATTTTTTTTTCTTGCCAATTAGACCCTAAGAGTTCAGCTTGCCGTTTTCTTTTCCCTGCACCAAGAACCATCTCTCCAATAATGCCCTCATGTTGTCCATGCCATCCCACACCATCCCAGGTTGTGACTTGTTACAGTTTGAGTAATGCTGGAGTATTATCTCACCTATTGCTTAATTCCAGCCAGATGATAAGAAGGACCTTGCATGCCACTCAAACTTAATCATTGAGGAACCTGCCTTTTGGAAATTGTTCTCACATGTTACCTTAGCACTCCATGGGAAACTTTTGGTTAATGGCAGATTAGGTGCTGGGTGGAATTGTGGGGGTATAATGTTGGTTCTGAGTCTAGCCACTTCTTCATTGTATTGCAGCTGCCAATTGGCCTGAATTGGATTTCTGTGTTGTTTCCAGACAGACTCAAGATGCACCATGACTGGCTGGGCCCTCATTGGAGCCCACTTTTCCCATTTCAGTATTTCTTCAGGAGAGGATGCTGAGGGGGAGTTAGTTACTTTGGCTGGAATCCCCATCAAAAAGTGGACCCATTGCTGTAAAGAACGCAATTGTGCTAGATTGACTGGGGAGGGGAGTTTTGGTGACCATCCAGTGCCCTTTTCTCAATTTGAAGTCTGAATTCTCCTTTTCCAGTTTTAGCTTTTCAGAAGGGTTTGTGTCAGTTTGCTAATATTGCAGAGCAAGCTGCAAAAGTAACAAAAATAAAATAAAAATAAATAATATTAAAATTAACTTACGAAGCAGTAGGAAATGCATAAATATT
Organism: Puccinia polysora; assembly: GCA_025617555.3. Lineage (NCBI taxonomy): Eukaryota > Fungi > Basidiomycota > Pucciniomycetes > Pucciniales > Pucciniaceae > Puccinia > Puccinia polysora. The sequence continues at coordinate 12,310,840 of CM062636.1, forward strand.
ATTGCAGAAGTGGATTCTGCTTCCAAAATAAGGTAAGGTTACTCCCTGACCCCACCCTTTAAATCCAACTCCTTATATTCTGGATAATTAAGAAGGAAAAGATCAAAATAACAGGGCACCAAAATGGGACTTTTTGGCCAATTAAATATTTCACACACATTTTCACGTATAAGTTTCACACCTAAAATTCAGTCAAAAAAGAGGTGTTTTGTATATTTTAGGAGTTACACACACAAATGTGTTCTGTCACGATTCCCACACGCAGCCACGGCAATCAATACACCCGCGCACCGCTGAGCAGCAGCACTGCCACCCTGTCAGCGTACCCTGACAAGCCCCGCACGCAGCCCCAGGCCTCTGAAAAGTATGCAGATGCGGTACTACGGGCTGACAGAGTGCCAGGAGGCCTGAGAAGCTCAGGTACCATGTAAATATGCTACAACCTATAGGGGGACATTGTACATATGTAATGAATGTCCCCCTGGATAGTAGATAATCTAAAAATACATAAAATTATATAAAAACACCTAAATAGCCTTTATACATATTTTTTATTAAATATAATTAAAAATACCAAAATGTTGAAAATAAGAGGACTAATATTTGTAAAATATATTAAAGTAATTTAACATAAAATTGTGAAACTTCAAGGCATCACTATTTTTTTGACATACTAAGGAAGCCAATGATATAAAAATATTACATGAATTGTCATGAATTATTATTTTAAGTAATTATTCTTAGTAAATCAACTGAATTTCAAAAATCAATATCATGATTTTACTCCAATAAGTTAATACATAATGAGAAGCCACTTGACATAAGATTACCCATAGGAATTTCTATTCAAAGAATTATCAACATACTGGAAAGATTTAGTTAGGATAATTAATTAAATAATAAATAATATGGACAGATTAGTGTTATTCACACATCCGAAACATCAATGAAAAGGTAGAAAAATTCCCATACCATGTGGAATTAGATATGACCCGTGCTAAAGCACCTAGAACATGTGGCATTCTACCACTTGTTACCCTGCTAGCCTTAATGTCCTTCACTTTGAGCTCCTGTATCCCTGAGAAGGACAATATTGGAACTCAGAGAGCTATAAATGAGGAGCTCTTTTGAGGATATTTATACCCAGAGATCCAGTTATATTTACATCCAGACACCGTGCCAAGGTAATCAAATACTTATAAGAGATAGGTAAGTGATTTATTGCTTTATTCTGATCAATAATATCCATCCTCAACCATTTTTATCAATTTAAACTGCTGACCAACCTTTTCACCCCAGTAACAGGTTTAATCCATCAGTTCAAGTCCCAAACAGGTACCCAAAGGATTAAATAATATACCAGTGAGTATTATTATCCTTTTTCTGTAGTGGAAGCTTGGTTAAAAATCCTTGCCACTCCACCGTGTATTTTGTATGCATATTATCTTTGGGAAATATATCCTTTAAGAATATAGATTAAACTTACAAAGTAACCAGGTCTACGTGTTTTCAAAGTGAATCCACTGTAGATAGGTGATAAAGATCCCAAATATCATTGTGAACCCTCTATTAATTTATTTAATAATCAATTTATTAATATTGATTTATAATATTAAACCATAAACCAAACTAATTAACCTTGCAATAGCTATATCCAAATATTTTATGGATTTTTCTAAATTTATCAAATGATATATTCATTATTTATTCTATCACCTGTGGTAGCTAAAGGAAAGCAAGTTTCTTGGCATCCAGGAGGCTGACATTTGGTCAGTACAATCCTAGATTGACAAGTGCAATCATTCATGTCCACTAAACCAATTGCAATCAGCATCTCTGGTTTAATGAAATTGGTGGATTTCCCAGTTCAATCATACTTCCCACCTGATTCTGTTATAGTATTCACATATGTGGGCACCCCGCCTGCGTAATTCATCCGGGATTCCCTCATGATATTGAAAACCAGAGGAAGCTGTATCTTGCGCACCAGAAGGAACTGTCTCTGAAGGCAGAATTGGTTTGTCTTGACTGGCTACAGTAGGTTGGGGGGTATGGGCACTTTGGTCTGGCATGATGAAGAAATAATATTGAAAATTTGGTTCAGGTTAATATAATACTATAATATGGTGGGTGTGTGAGATAGTATGTTTTAGCCATGACAAAGTATGAACAGATAGCTTGATGGATAGACTGGGTGATTGGTATTGGGGAGAGAACAGATATAGGATGATGATTGATGTGAGATTACAGGATTTCTTTTTTATATTCCTCCCTCCTCCTTCACCATTCCTCAATAAAAATATTTGAAAAATGAGGCTTTGTATTTTAAATTAATTGGAAAATAATACAATGAATGATGAGAATTGTAATTTCCAAGCTTCTGTTGTTACAAATATTGCGTCTACCAACCTCACATCTAACCTCCATTTCATCATCCCTTCAGTGTCACACTTCAAGCAAAAGTATTATGGTCTCTCTCTCTTTGAAATATCCTCTTCTCAGTACCATCTACATCAGTCCATAAGCGTGAAACAAATAAAAGCACAACATCAATGGTGCTTTCCGCTTATCAAATCTGGCTTGCATAACAACCTTCCATTAATGGCAACTGACTCAGTAACTACTTGCAAACTTTGCAGTTAAATCTACTCTAGTCAATCATCCATTCAATCTCTGCTCTTCTACCCTGGGTATCAATAGCCCTCAGGTTCCCATTCCCGGTCTTGCACTCTCACTATCTTGCACCCATGTTAGTTGGCCTCAACAACTGTATAGTTTTCAATTGGACTAGTCCCTTATCCTGCATAAACTACATCCTCATATTTGCATTTTCTATCACATCACTCCTTCCTATCTCATCCGTTACGCCCTTGTATGCTCAGAATCTGGTGCCTTGCATCCACATTATGACCTCAGAAAGGTCTATACTGTTATTTCATCTACCAATCTGTTTCATTTCATTCATTGCCTCATTGCCTGTTTTCTGAGTTTAGCCTTACATCAGGTGGTATCTAGTAATTTTGAATTACCTTATAAAGGCTACGCAGCTTGCCTGAAGATTGTCTCCTCAGTTGGTTAATTTCATAATTTCTTGCATTTTGCTAAATCCGGTCATCATATTGGAATTGGCTTTAGTTTCCTTTCCATCATAACCATTCATCCCTTTAATTGTGTGTTGAGTTACCAACTATAAGTTGGCACTTTGCAGTTATCTCTGCTGGTTTGCATTTGCCCTTGCACTCAGTCTCCTTTGTGCCCCCAATCATCTTTGTTTTCCCTATAGGACTGGGGGTGGTTGTGTGAAAGTAAATTAACTAACTCAACGCATCTATTGTAGTTTTTCATCTTATAATAGATTTCTTTTACAATTTCATGTACTCGCTTAACAGGAAAACCTTCCCTCACCCCTCGTAATGTTGATATCCATTGGTTGGGAGATCCAGCATTCCTTGTGACAGAAAAACTTTAAACCCTGTTTCTACATTGAAGTCCCCTTTGGTTGAACCTCATGATGATCCCCTTTCTCCCCCTTGGGAAGGGGTGGATCCCCCCAAAGAAATCAAAGACTCCAACCATTCTTCCAACAAAACCTCAACTTTTAGTAGATCAATGGTTTGCACTAATGATCCCAAACACAAACCTTTGAACTTGCTCTCAACCCTAATCCAGGCTCTTAACCAAAATTCCTCCTGATCTGGTCCAAGTGGTCCTAGCTTTTGTACTACGGGCATGAAGCAGCCTGATCATTTTACTGGGGAGAATCCCCATAAACCTAGAGCCTACTTACAGTCTTGTAAAATAATCTTCTCAAACTATCCTCCTAATTTTCCTAATGATAGACATACAGTTATACATGCCTCTTCCTTCCTTGGTGGAAAAGCCTTGCAGTGGTTTGAACCTTACCTCAAACTATTAGAAAAAACTAGCCCCACTTGTATCCTAAACAACTGGGAGAAGTTCAGGCAGCAACTGTTTGGAAACCCTAATGAATTCCAAAAAGAAGAATACAAACTTAATCACTTAGTCATGAAAGAGAATAGTAGAGTTTCATTTTATATCTCCAATTTACAAAATTTGCATTCTTGCATCAAATGGAACAAGGAAGCTCTTCAATTTCATTTTCAAAAAGGTTTACCTGCATGCCTATTTGAGAAGCTTGCAGTTGGGGGACGTAGGAAAAACTCCCTTCAGCAGTCAATTGAAAAGTTGATTGAGCTTGATAATTACTATCACAACAAGAACCTCTCATGACAAAACAACCATGGACCACAAACCTTGGCTCTGAAGGCGGACAAATCCTCATAAGAATCTTCAAAGAATCCAAAACAATCCAAACCAAATCCAACTTTGCACTCCAACCTGAAAGGGAAAGCTGTCTCCAAAACTCCCAAGTTACTTGAAAAAGGAACTGGGATAATCTGGAAAAAGGAATGTCTAATGAAGGGAAAAGAATGGGTTATGTATTTATTGTGGAGGAAGAAATGATGTTGATAGTTGTGCAAAGCAGCTAGCGCCTGAAGAGGCTATGCAGTCAAAACATTAGCTTGTATTTTTTCTAATACTTGCAAGGGGAACTACACATTATCTAAATTACAGCAAGTCAATCTTTGCACTTGCAAGTCACTAGGTTTTCTGAGTTTAAGATTTTTCCTTTTTCATCCCAAAAACTCCCCTTATTGAGCTTTGATTGATTCTGGCGCTAATGTTTCTTTTATCATTGAATCTTTACCACTTCCCAAAATCTTACATGTTCCAATTTAGATACCTTTCCCATCTATTTATGAATTATTGAAACACAGCTGTTTCATGGGGTTTTGCAAAAGGCAAAATGGAGCTTTGCATTCTCCAATTTCCCCAGCTTTTATTTGGACTTAATTGACTTGGATATTCCCAGAATGGATGATACCATTCTAGGCCACGACTTCCTAGTTCACAGTAATCTGGAGGTGAATTGGAAAGAAGGATTAATTGGCCTTCAGACCTCAAAATCCCAGGACACTAACCCTTCCCTCAAAAAGGAATTAAAAAACTCACCTGAAACTTTCAGTGAGTTGGATGACACTTTTCTCCCAGGAGATTTGCAATATCCTGACTTCAATCCCCATTTTCCCTCTTCAGATTGAGTAGTTATTTCTCATTTTTCAGAATTACCCTTCCCTTGTTTCCTTGAAGAGAAAAAGGCAGCAACCAAACACTGTATCTTGAGCTCCTTAACCCTGTTGCATCATGCAAGTACTTCGAATCCCTTGCTCAAAGATGACAATGTTGGAGCTCTAGAAATCATTTGAGAGTCTTTACCTTTGATTTATCATGAATTTGCTGATGTCTTTTCAGCTGTAAAGGCAGATAAACTTACCCCATCCCATTCTCATGATCACAGGATCAAACTTACTGGCCCACCTCCAGAACCCCGACCAGCCTACTCTCTGTTGAAGCAAGAATCAATGACGTTTCAACAATACATTGCGGAAAATGTATTTAAAGAATTTCTTTGACCAAGCGATTCAAAAACCGGTTTACCCCTCCTATTTGTTCCAAAGAAGGACACTCAACTTTTCTTAGGTGTTGACTACAGGAAACTGAACCAGGTAACCCACAAGAATGCCTATCCAGTACTGCCTTTGTCAAACCTCCTCATTCTCTTCCATGGAGCTGCTCATTTATCAAAGTTAGACCTTTGAGGTGCCTATAACCTAGTTTTCATTGCAAAATTGCATGAAGTTTTGACTGCAATGAGAAAACAGTTTGGCAGTTATGAATATCCCATCATTCCTTTCTGCCTCTGCAATGCTCCTTCCACTTTTCAACACTTTGTCAAAAACATTTTTTCTGACCTTCTAGAGAAACACCTTGTGGTGTATCTTAAAGATATACTATTTTACTCAAAAAAACTTCAGGATCACATTGCACATGTGCAAGAGGTGCTATAGAGACTTTGCAAGAATGAACTTTTTACCAAAGCCCCTGGGTGAAAATTCCAAACTCCTTCCCTTCAGTTTCTAGGTGTCATAGTCTTTCAGCAAGAACTATCAATGGATCCTGCCAAGAGACAGCGCATATTGGACTGGCCCCCACCTTCTTCTGTCAAATCCCTCCAAGTTTTTGTTGGTTTCAGTAATTTTTAAAGCAGGTTTATTGAGCATTATGCCAAGAAAACCTTAAAAATTATAACCTTCTTCAAAAAGACACTCATTTTGTTTTTACAGAGAAAGCTGCTTTAGATTTCAAATCTCTGAAGAAAGCACTCACTACTGCTTCAATACTTGCTCACTTCAACAAGCTAGCTCCCACTATTGTAGAAACAGATGCAACAGACTATGTGGTTGCATGAATAATATTGAAGTTTTCTTCCTCTTCTTCCCTCTTTTATCCCATAGCTTTGAAGTCTTGCAAATTGCTTGCTGCAGAAGTTAATTACAAGATCTATAAAAAGGAACTTCTCACAATTGTTTTTTGCTTGAGGAAATGGCGTTCATACCTTTTGAGTCTTATGGAACCTTTTGAGTTCCTAACTGATCACAATTCTTTAAAGTATTTCATGAGATCAAAAGCCCTTACATGCAGAAAGGCATAATGGGCCAAAAAAATCTCTGAATTCAATCTTACAATCAAGTACTGTCCTGGGAAACAAGTGTCAGTCCCTGATGCTTTATCACGTTGGGACAACATTTACCCAGGGGTGAGCACCTTTGCGGGCAAAAACCCTGAAAATGTTAGGACACTTTTCTTAACCCAATCTGCCCAAGGCATTTGAATAACCACTCACCTGTGAGATTAAGCTTCCAAACTAAAAAAAGCTCAACTCAATGATTGCAAGTGTACCAAACTTTGCCAGAGTGCAAATCTATTATATAGTGGTTAAAGTATTCAAAAAAATGGTTATTTAGTTTGTAAGGACCGTATAGTAGTACCGGGTAATCCCCACATTAAGTTAGATATCTTTGAGTCAAGGCATGATCCTCTTCTGGCTGCTCATCATGGGCAGGATAAAACCTACCAATTGATTGCACAAGAATTCTACTGGCCCATTGTGACCAAGGAAGTAAAAGATTATGTTAACCCATGCTATGATTGTAATTGTAAAAATTTGTCAAAACACCAGAAGTATCGGCTGCTCCAGCCACTTCCAATTCCACCTATTCCTTGGCACTCTCTGTCTATGCATTTCATTTTTCAATTATTTATTTCTAGTGGTTATGATGCTCTTTTAGTAGCATTACATTGCTTCTCAAATATGGGTTTATTTCTTTGCAGTAATGTGATGGCCTCCTCAGATGACTTGACTAATTTATTTGTAGAATATGTATTCTGTAAACATGGTCTCCCTGATAACATAATTAGTGATTGTGGTTGTTTGTTTTTCTCTAGCTTCTGGAACTTGCTTTGCCAACATTTGAAGATCAATCTCAATTTATCAATGGCTCACCACCCAGAAACAGATGGGCAAACCAAGCAAGTCAATCAGAATCTCAAAAAGTATCTTCAAATTTCTGTTGCCTACCAACAGGAGGACTGGTTGCAATCGCTCCCATTAGCCGAGTTTGCCTACAACAACTCCACTCATTCCTCCTCCAAAAAGTTGCCCTTCCAGACTGCTTATGGTAGAAACCCAACATTCTGTTCTATTCACGTAGCACCTTCTCAACCTGCTACTAATTTTATTAATCACATTCATACTCTCAAAATGCAACCTCTAAGAAACCTCAAAGCCGCAAACCAGTGCTGATGATTGATGTGAGATGACAGGATTTTTTGTTTATATTCCTACCCTCCTCCTTTGCCATTCCTCAAACAAAATATTTGAAAAATGAGGCTTTTTATGTCCAATTGGAAGCTCATACAATGAATGATGAAAATTTTGATTTCCAAGCTTCTGTTCTTACAAGTATTACGTCTACCAAACTCACATCTAACCTCCATTTCATCATCCCTTCAATGTCACACTTCAAGCTTAAGGATTATTGTTTCTCTCACTTTGGCATATACTTTCCTCAGTACCATCTACCTCAGTCCATATGCATGACGCAAATAAAAGCATAAAATCAATGGTGCTTTCCGCTTATCAACTCTGGCTCTAATAAAAAAATTCCATTCATGGCAACTGACTCAGCACCTACTTCCAAACCTTGCAGTTAACTCTCCTCTAGTCAACCATCCATTCAAGCTCAGCTCTTCCACCCTGGGTATCAATAGCCCTCAGTTTCCCATTCCCTTTCATGCACTTGAAATATTTTGCAACCATGCTAGTTAGCCACACCAACTGTATAGATTGCAATTGGACTAGTCCGTTACCCTGCATAAACTAAATCCTAATATTTGCATTGTATCTCATTTCACTTCATCCTATCTCATTTGTTATTCCCTTTTACAATCAGACTCTATGACCTTACATCTATGTTATGACCTTGGAAAGGTCTATACCATTATGTCATTTACCAATCTGTTTCATGTCATTCAAAGCATCATTGCCTCTTAACTGTGGTTGGCTGTACATCAGGTTGTACCTAGTCATTTTGGATTACCTCATAAAGGCTATACCGCCTGCCTGAAGATTTTCTCCTAATTTAGTCAATTTCATAAATTCTTGCATTTTTCTTAATCCAGTCATCAAACCAGGCTTGGCTTTAGTTTCCTTTCTGTTAAAACCATTTATACATCTCATTTTGCGTGAAGTTACCCACCATAAGTTTGCACTTTGCCGTTAGCTTTGCTGCCTTGCACTCAGTCTTCTTGACGCTCACAATCATCTAAGATTGCCTTATAGTACTTGGGGTGGTCATTCAATATTTAGCCCCATTTGTGTCCACACAAAGCATCATATGGTTTGTGTTTGGTTCCCACTTTTCTGCATTTCCTCAAATGATGTTTTTTGACGCTTGCTATGAAAGGTTAACCAAATTAAAAGGAGTGATTGATTTCAGTAAGGAGTGTTCAAAGAAAAGAAAAATTGTTGAATAGACACCTTAAAAGGACCCAATAGTATTTTGAATAGATAGAAGAAGTACTGGAGAGAAGGAAAAAGAAACAAGTAAGCATGCAAGAGAAATGATCTAATGTGGTACTCTTGATGTTTGTGATGATATGAGTTTGAGCTGTAGTAGTAGTAGTTGGTGATTGAAGTTGAAGGTAGATGGTCATTTCCGTTGATGGTGACAAGTGATTGATGTTTGTGGTAGCTTGTAGTTCAGGAGTGGCTTGACTGAATCAAATCATGAATTTCCAGGATCTGGGCACAGGACTTCAGGATTGGAGCTTTGGCAGCGGTTGATTTTGAAGAACAAGAATGCGGGTAAATTAAGTGACAGAGGTTGGAAAAGGACTGATAGAGACATGTAGAAAGAAATAAAATGGAAAATAAACTGAGAGACAGAAAAATGAAGAGAAAGAATAGTATAAGGACATAATTTGAGCATGTAATTGAATACCAACAGCCTCCCTTGCTTAAATTATTCCAATATGTTGACAGCGTCCAAGGCGCAGCAAAGAGCTTTTCTGGTTACTGTTTTGGTGAGAAAGTCCGCCAGATTCTTTTTGGAGGATACTTTTTGAAGCTTGACAGCGTTTTTGAGAATTTTGCTGCATACATAATGGAATTGCAATTCCATATGTTTTGTGTGGAAATTATTGTGGTTAGCTTGGTTAAGAGCTATTTTAATACAACCTTTGTTTTCCTTGTTAATGATGGCTGTTTTGGCTGCTTCTCCCCGCAATAACTTGCTCATACAAAATTTCACCCAGCTCAGCTCCTTGATAGTGTTGCCTAGTGCCTTGTATTCAGGTTCAGTAGTGGATAAGTATAAAGTTGGTTGCTTTCTACACTTCCAAGGAATGACACTTCTGAGCCAGCAAGCAACCAACCCAGAGAATGACCTTCTAGTGGTGAGACAGGTTGCCCAGTTGGCATTGACATATCCTTCAAGGTGAGGGGCAGTGGAGGAGGAGATGAAGACTATTCCTTAGCTTGAGCTGTGCTGGAGGTATTAAAGGATGTGCAGGGGCACTTGAAAGTGGTGAAGATTTGGTTTGACAAGTAATTGAGCAAGATAATTGACAGCAAAAGTTATTTTGGGTCTTGTGCATATGCTGATATGATTTTGCTCCCTGACAATTTTTATGTAGTTAGCACCCAATTGGAGAAACTCCTCATGGTCTTCCTTGCTCAAGGCATACAGCTTGCCGTGAGGTCCGAAGGGAGTTGAGAATGATTTGTGAGGTGGAAGCAAGTATTACGCGCACAATCGACTGATTTAAGAGCTGTGGGACATCTTGAAGCCATTTGGAAGCTGACTGATGTTCATTCCAAGCAGCACCAAGGCCGGTCCAAGGTCCTTTATTTTGAACTTGGAGCTGAGCTTGCTAACCAAAACTTCCAGTTGGTTTCTGAATATTGCAATATTGTTGACATGGATGTAAAGGTAGGTGGTGTCCTTCCAGAACACACATTGATCAGACTCATTCTTGTGGAAACCGCAGTCAATCAGCCAGTTGCTGAGCGTTTCATACCAGGCCACTGGTTCCTGCTTGAGACCGTACAAGGCCTTCTTTAGCTTGAGATGCTTTCCACTAGCCATGATGATGTAGGGAGGAGGAGTGAGGTAGACTTCCTCATGCAGCGGGGAATTAAGAAAAGTGGCTTTTAGGTCAACTTGGTGGAACTTTAGTTTTAGATGGGCAGCAAGAGCAATTAGCATTCGCAGGGAGGTCTTGTCCCCTGTGGGCAAGAAAGTAGAGTTGATGTCAATGCCGTACTTCTGGCTGAAGTCTTGAACACAGAGTTGGGCTTTGAACTCAACAATCCAATTCTGATCACCTTGTTTTGTTCAAAAGACCCAAACTCATTTGAGTCCTAGCTTGCCATCACGGAGCGTAGAATCTTACCAGAATTGGTAATCAAGCAGGTTGAGCTCCTCTTGCTTCATTGCTTCAAGCCATTCCTCTTGGTATTTGTAGTTGAGAGCCTCCTGCACTGATGTGGGATTGGAATAGCTATTGTCAAAAATAAGATAGATGGTGCGAAGACCTATTTTTGAGTTCGGAAATTGTGGATAAGGAATGATATTGTTGTGAATTAGCCTATCGTGAGAAATTTGATGAGTGGTGAGAGAAGTATTGACAGAAGATGAGGTGATATAATGGGGGCAAGTATGAGAGAATTCAGGCACAAAAGGAGAGATGGCAGGAAGGACAGCGGAAGAGTCCGGGGAAGAAGGGGAAGGAACAGAAGGGAGGTTAAAAAAGTTGATAGTGGGAGGAGGGAGAGGGGAAGATGGAGTAAGCATGAGGTTGGAGCTTGTAGAGCAGGGAGATGATTTGAATCCTGATGGAGAAGGAAAGGAGAGCTTGTCAAAGGACGCATTTGCAGAGATGAAGATTTTGGAGGAGTCCAGATCAAGCAGTCTGAATGAAAAAAAGTCATTGACATACCCAAGCAGAATAGATCCTTTTCTGGTGGGTAGAAGGTTGAACGTTTTATTGGCTTTGGGAATGACAGCAAAAGAGGCACATACAAATGACCCTAAGCAGTTGAAATTGAACAATTGTCTGTGCCAAACCTTGTAAGGAAAAATTTTGCCACAGGACCTTGAAGGGAGAAAATTAATAATTTAGGTAGCGGTGTTGAAAGCCTCATCCCTGAATTTGAGCAGTAAGTTACTTTGGTTTAGCAGGCATAGTGCCTTCTCCAGAATAAGGCAATTCAATCTCTCAGCTAGAACGTTTTGCTGAGGAGTGTGAGGGGGAGAAAAATTCTGACTGATTCCTTTTTTGAGACAGAAGGAGTGGAGATTGAAGGAGATGAACTTGCCTTCATTGTTGGAGATCAGAAGCTTCACAGTATTACCAGTTTGAAGCTTGGCCTGTGCCAAAAAATCTTTAATTTCAGAAACAGCCTCAATCTTCTGTTTTGAGGAGAGGCATTGAGATTTATCTGGAGAACTGATCCATGAGGGTGAGAAAGTAGGAAAATCCCAAGTTTTAGGTGATGGAGAAGGGTCCAACAACATCCAGATGGACAGCTTCAAGGCGGTTGGTAATCCTTTTATATTTTTGATTGAAAGGAGTTGAGACTTGCTTGCAAGTCTTGCAGATTTGACAGACCATGGATTGAGTATAAGAACCTTTGGAGCACAACTTGAGGGTCTTGAGGGATTGAGTACTAGCGTGACCAAGGCGCAGATGCCAGAGATTTTCCGGAGCCTTGAGAAGCAGTGTCAACTGGTTGCATTGCTGGAATTTGGTTCCGCAGAGTTCAGTTAGCTTGTTGTACGTGGTAACTACAAAACTGATCTTATCCAGCTTCACCCTGAAACCTGAGTATCCAACTTCAGAGAAGGTTGCCTTAGAAGGGTTTAGTTGAGTAAGAGAGATAAGACAATGATTAATGGAAGGAATGAGTAGAGCATTTGGAAGGATGATGGTTGATCCAAGATGATTGATGAGCTTAGCTGATCCGGAATGTGTAGCAGTAAGAGAGTTGTTTGGCGAGCCAGTTCCTACTTCAAGATGGATGGGCGTGCATTCAAACAGAAACTGGGGGTTTTTGACTATGTGGTGGATTTCTCCAGAATCCAGAACGGGAAGGTGAGAGTCTTTTCCATTGGAAAAAAGGTAAATCTGAGCTTTGAAGTGAAGCTTGGCACCTTTAGAGTTGCATTCATCTTTGGTGGTTGGCTTTCATTCACAGAGTGGAGGTTTGATGAGGGAGTTTTGTTCCATTCAGGTCTGAGGTGTGGATGAACAAACCAATATTAACTTTCTGGGTGCTTGGCTAAAGGGTTATGGTGTCCTTTTGAACAGGGGTGCTTGGGTCTTTTCTTCACTTTGGACTTGTGTAGTGAGACTGATGGGGAAGTGTCTGAAGTTGGGTTGGTTTCAGGAAGAAAAGAAGATTCAAGGTGAAGTACCTTGCAAAGCTTGTTCAAGGTCCCAGTTGGGTTCTGAAGGAGGGAATTGTTGAGGATCAGAGAGTCAAAGATGTGGTAGAATGAGCTAGGAAGTTTAGCAAGGATGGTGTAGCTGAGGATATCAGGGGGAACTTCAAGTCTCACAACTGTTATTTTGTTCATGAGTTTTCTACAGTCCTTGATGTAGGTTGTCAGATCACCTTTGAAGAGATAGCGGATAAAGTTGAGCCAGATGCGGCCACCATTATTTTAAGATTGCAAAGCATATCCTTTGAGAATTTCCTGCCAGATGGCGTGGGGATCTCCATTGTTGTTGTTGTTGACAATTTATTCAAAGGCAGATTCACCAAGATGTTTGATGATCATGTCTGCGGCTTCATATATCTTCTTTGTTTGAGGGAGTTTGAGAAGTCCTTTCCTGCAAAGATAGCTCTTGATCCTGAGACTCCAAGATGGGAAATTTGATTAATTTAAAAGGGGAATTTTGAGCTTAGATGAGTTAGGTTGTTCTTCTGAGTTGGACATAGAGCCTATCTGGTCCAGTGAGTGATTTGGGACTGTAAATCTGAAAGGTTAACGGAATTAAAAGGAGTGATTGATTTCAGCAAGGAGTGTTCAAAGAAATGAAACAGAGTTGAATAGACACCTTCAAAGGACCAGATAGTATGTTGACTAGAGAGAAGCAGTACTGGAGAGAAGGAAAAAGAAACAAGTAAGAATGCAAGACAAATGATCCAATGTGGTACTCTTGATGTTTGTGATGATGTGAGCTTGAGCTGTAGTGGTAGTAGTTGGTGATTGAAGTTGAACCTAGCTGGTGATTTCCATTGATGGCAACAAGTGATTGATGTTTGTGTTAGCTTTTAGTTCAGGGGTGGCTCAACTGAATCCTTTCATGAATTTCCAGGATCTGGGCAAAGGACTTCAGCATTGGAGCTTTGGCAGCGGTTGATTTTGAAGGACAAGCGTGTGGGGAAATGAAGTGACAGAGGGTTTAAAATGACTGATAGAGACACGTAAAAATACATGAAATGGAAAATTGGCTGAAAGACAGAAGAATGAAGGGAAAGAATAGTATGAGGAAATAATTTGAGCGTGTACTTGAATAACAACATGCTACTGTTTCAGGCCACTCATACTCCAAAAAAGGTTGTACTTTGATGTCAAAATCCATCCCTGAACATTCAAAAATCAGTTTTACCCTTGTCCTCATCTAATCTAAAAGGGAAACTCACTACTTTTGCAATTGAAAAAAAAGTGATTGTCTTGCCTGTATAGCCAAATGTCCCCAAAAAATTGTCCAAAACAGCCACATACCCCACTATCTCCTTTCCCCTCACCACCACAATCTCCCCTATATACCTTGAGACCACCCACAAATTTAAGTTGGGGTGGGCTTTCTATGGATCTTTGGCATATTCTGAATTTTTATCTTGGAGTAAATGAATCACAAAAAAAAAATCACCACCTTCTGATTGCACAAAAAGCTTGGTTATTTAACCAAATGAACAGAGTTGATCCCGCATGATCTCCACTTTGGAATTGGAGTGATTTTTCCCATGATCCAGCCATTGAACTGTAAATTTTTCATGATTTATCAGTTTACTGTTGATTTTGTGCACATTGTAATTGAGAGAAACATTGTGTTGCAGACCCAATCTTCCAACCTCTTGTATCTATTATCAATGGATTTCTGGGTCTAATGGGATGAGGCTGCATTGGGGATTTGATTTTGCTTTCCCCTTGTTAATTACCTTGAAATGGATAAAAAACTAGAATTTTGACTCCTTGTATTACATTTCTTCATGATTTTACCATGAATATCACCTGTAATGAATTAATTTATTATTTGCTTTGTTTTCCTGGTAAGAAGGAAGGGGTACAGCATGATTCTTAGTAAGCTCACCTGTGCAATTGTTCTTTGGTATCCTTCCCAAGATACCATTCAACCTTTCATAGGAAAAGGCTGCCATGTCCATTGGTGAACCAAACCTTTTGAGAACTTCTGGTTCATGATGTATAATGTACATGTTGGGTTTACTGCCTTATTGTGGCCATGCAATCCTTAGTGTTTGGAGGTATTCCAGCATTAGTTTTTCAACCTCCATGATATCTTGGTTTAAAACCTGATGCTTCATTAAAATTTTGGTTATGTAAATGAGAAGCACCATTGATTCCTTCAAGATTTTTATTGATCCAATGTGAGCAATACCCGGTCTATGCTTACCACTCCACAAAGGAATCATAGCAAGGTGATAGTAAACCATGTAGATTCTCAGCAAATCCGCCGCTTTGAGGGATTTTGCACCATGAAATCCAACATTTGTTGGTATCCTTTTCATCCATGATGGCACCTTTGTGTCCTCAATCACCTGTTGGATGCGCATCAAATTGTGAATCAATGATTGAGGCCCTTGGATGGATTATTCCACATGAGCTGCTTTCCCTTGGTCATCATCCTTGTCTATTGGACCACCTCACTCACCCCAAATCAGCTTTTGATTAATTTTGCAGCTTCCTTTACTGGCTATACTTTGTGAAAGTCCCAAACTCCTAATAATTATACTTCTTAAAGCAAAAAAGTGAGTGCTATTATATACAGAAGATGGTTGAGATTTCTTGCTTTGCTTTGAGGCTGATCATGATTTCCTGGCCTGTGAAGATCTCAATTCATATTTTTTCAATTGAATTGTCAAGCTTTTTTCTTTTATTTGTGTAATTTCTCTCATATTTCTGGCATTATGCTGTCTCTTGGGACTTCTCTGGTGGTTATAACCCTCCTCTGATTGATATTAAGGAGAATTCCTTCTCTTCCCCTTTCCAATGACAATTTCCACATTACACAGTGATACAGTGTCAGCCTCCTGGATGCCAAGACCCTTGCTATCTCTTAGCTACCAGAGGTGATAGAATAAATAATAAATATATTATTTAATAAATGCAGCAAAAATCTGTATAATATTTGCATTAAGCTCTTGCAAGGTTAATTGGTTTGTTTATGGTTTATTGTTATAAATAAATATGAATAAATTTATTTTTAAATATTTTTATAGAGGGGAAAAAATTATATTGGGGATCTTTAACAACTCTTTTCAGGGATTTCAGTATGAAAACACATAGTCCTGGTTACTTTGGTCCCTTTAGTTTAAAGGATATTTTACCCAAAAACAATATGTATATAAAATACATGGTGGAGTGGCAGGGCCTTGTACCCAAGCTGCCACAACAGAGAAAGGATAATAAAACTCACCAGTATATTATTAAATCCTTTGGGTATCTGTTTGGGACATGCACTGAGGGGTTAAACCTGTAAACTGGGGTTATAAGGTTGTTCAGGAGTTTTAATTGATAAAAAAGAGGTTGAGGACAGATATTATTGATCATAATTAGCCATAAATCACTTACTTATCTCTTATAAGTACTTGATTAAATTGGAACAGTGTTTGGATAGACATATAACTGGGTCTCTGCCCATCAATATCCTCAAAAGAGCTCTTTATTTATAGCTTTTGGAGTCCCAATACTATCCTTCTGAGGTGTACAGGGGCTCAAAAGGGATGGACACTAAGGCTAGCAGGGTGACCAGTGGTAGCCTGTCACGTGTTGTTGGTGCTATAGCACGGGTAGCATCTAATTCCTCAGGGTATGGGAATTATTCTACTTTATAATAGATATTAGGACGTGTGAATAACACTAATCTGTCCTATTTATGTATTATTTAATTAATTATCCTTAGTGAATTTTCCCAGTAATTTAATAATTATTTAAAAAAGACATTTCTAAGGACATCCTGCTGTCAGGTGAGTTTTAATTATGTATTAAATAACTGGAGTAAAGTCATGATATTGATTTTACTCCTTCTTTTTTAGTTCCAGTTGATTTACTAAGATAATTACATCCAAAAATAAGTCATGGGAATTCATGTAATATTTTTAGATCATTAGTTTTCTCATTATGTCACAAGAATATTTATGTCTAGGAATTCTCTTAAAAGTATATTAAATTATTTCAATATATTTTTAGAAGTTGTCATTGTCTTATTTTTGACATTCTTGGTACTTTGAATTTTATTTAATAAAAAATACGTATAAGGGTTGTTTAAGTATTTTTATTTTATATTATGTACTTTTAGACTATCTACTATCCACGGGAACATTTCTTACATATGTAGAATGTTCCCATGTGGGTTATAGCATGTTTACATGGTACCTAAGCCTCTCAGGCCGCCTGTCATTCTTTCAACCCATAGTCCCATCGCTGGGTACTTGTCAGAGGCCCAGGGCTGCGTACAAGACCTTGAAGGAGTGACAGGGCTGTATCTCAGCCGCGCGTGGGTGCATTGGCTGCCGCAGCTGCATGTGGGAATTGTGACAAAACACATTTCCGTCCGTAACTCCTAAAATATACACAACGCCTCAATCCTGACTAAATTTTAGGTGTGAAACCTATATGTGACAATACGTGTGAAATATTAAATTGACCAAAAAGCTCAATAGTGGAGCGGTGGTATTTTGGTCTTTCTTTCCTTAATTATTTAAAAATATAAGGAATTGGATTTCAAGGGTGGGGCCACCGAGTGACCCAACCTAATTTCAGGTGAGAAATCCATTTCTGTAATAATATTCATGGTTTTCCTACTCCTTCTTAGGTTAATTCTATTATTATTATTTTATGTTATTTCTGTTACTTTTGCAGCTTGCTCTGCAATAGTAGCAAGCTGAAATTCCCCCACTCCAAGATATGGCCATATCTGAAAAAAGTCTGCAGCATGTTTGGAAAAAATTTATTCCATGTGTGTTTCAGTTTCTTTTGCTGGCTCTGTAGTTTTTGAGATGTAGTGGTCCATCAGGTATATTATTTTCTGGAACCATTCATCTTTTTCTGCAGATTCTCCTTTTTATCTTACTAAGTATAGTCTAACATCTTTTCCTTGGACTCTCTCTCTTTCTTGTCCCTCAATATCCTGCTGACTTTCCTTTTTTCTTTCAAAGGGTCAGGTTCTATTGGGATTATTGCTGGAGGGAGGTTGCTACCTTCTATTGGTTGAAAGTTTTTTACCAGGCTAACAGGAAATACTGGATGTTTTCTTGAAAATCCTTCACTCAAGATTACATCTACAGCATTTTTGCCATGCATCTTTTTGATAAGAAATGGTCCAACAAAGGCTGGTTTTGGCTTTCTATTAACTTTCAGATTGGTCAAGTTGGGAGTGGATATCAAGATCTGATCTCCTATCTTAAATTCAGGTTCCCTATGTGATTTTTCCCATCTTTGTTTGTTGTGTTCTCCTCCTTCTTCTCCCCAATTTTCTGCATGACTATTTGCCATATCTATGATTTTCTTAAAGTAAAGAGATGTTGGATGAATGGTGCCTAATTGATAGTTTAAGTTATTCCGAGGGAGTTTTTGAATCCATCCTCTTTCTAGTATGTAAGGGGCTTCTTTGGTAGTAGAATTTTTTCTGCTGTTATAAGCCATCTATAGAGCTGGGAGTAGGTTTACCCAATCATGGCAATAACCATCTGAGTTTTTGTATTCTAGAACAAAGCTAAAGAACCTTCTAACCTATCTTCTAGGGTCTGTATCATTCTTTCAGCTAATCCATCAGTTTGGGGATGGTATGCTGTAGAAAATGCTAGAGTAGTATCCAGTATATCCTGTAGATTCCTCCAAAACTCAGAGGTGAATTAGGTGTCTCTGTCACTGATTATAATCTTGGGTATACAAACATCAGCTATGATCTTGTTCCAAAATAGTAGAGCTAAATCCATAGCACTATCTTCTTTGTGGTTAGGTATGAATTTTGCCTTCTTAGAGCATCTGTCAACTATAACCAAGACAGAGTTATATGGATGAGTACTTCCAGGGGGGAGGCCGGTGACAAAATCCATATTAATGATTTCCCATCTAGTTTTGGGTTCAGAGATCTTCTGTAGGATTCCAAACCTTTTGCCAGTAGTTTTATTAGATTTCTTGCAAGTTTCACAGCTAGTAACATACTTAATAGTGATACCTTTCCAGTCTATCCACCAAACAGTTTGTTTTACTCTCTCCAAGGTTCTTTCAGTGGATAAATGCCCTGATGAACAGTTATCATGGCATTCCTGGAGTTTGTGTTGTATATGTTCTTTGTTGCTTAGTACTAATACACTGGAATGTTGGTGTCTGTAGTAAAGGAGACCATCCAAAAAGGTAAACTTTCCTGCTTTAAAGGGTTTAAGTAATGAAGCAGGTAAAATATTTATCAGAGCTGCTTCTGTGGATTCACATTCCATAATGGTAATCAGCAGCTTGATTTCAGGGTTGTAGTTAACCCTTACTAGATTCAAGAAAGAAGTATCTAATCCACATAAGTGGATCCTCATGTTGGAGCATTTAATGAAAAAAGATTGATGTTCAAGATAGGAAAGATATCTTGAAAATCAGGGTCATATGCTGGATTGCTAGAGTCATTAGTCAAATCATTTCTACTCAGACTATCAGCATTGTGATGTTTAGCTCCAGCTTTATGCACTATAGTCATCTGACCTCTATACTGTTGTATAGCAATTTGCCACCTGAGCATATATTTACTGGGGGTTTTCATTTTCATGAGAGTTCTTACAGAATTACAGTCTGTGATTACTTGGAAGGTGGTGCATTCTAAGTAATAGTGAGGTTTTTGAAAGCCCATACTAGAGAGAAGCATTCCAACTGACTGGCTCCATATCTATTTTCTGTATCTTTGATCTGTCTAGATATGAAGGGTACTGGTTTCTCCACTGGTCTGTCTTCTTCTATTCTTTCTTGATGTGGAGCAGCTCCTAACTCTTCTATACAGGCTTCAATTTACAGTTTAAAGGTCTTGGAGTAATCTGGTTGAATGATTAAAGGAGTAGAGGTCATAGCTATTTTGAGTTCCTCATAGGTTTTTAATCTCTCATGTGTCATTTCAAATGTTGCATATTTTGTACGGAATTTTAGTTAGCATAGCAAACTTTGGTATGTATTGTCTGTAGTAACTGCAAAAACTAATTAAAGACAGTAACTCCATTTTATTTTGAGGCATGGGTCTGTTCATGATAGCAGCTATCTTATTTTGATCAGCAGCTAGAGTTAGACCAGAGACTATATGCCCTAGGGCTTTCAATTCTCCATATCCAAAGTTGAATTTCTTCATGGATACTTTTAATCATGTTTTGAAGATATTTTGGATTACTAATATTATTTGGTTTATATTAGTATCCCAATCATCAGAATATATGATAGCATCATCTATATATATCATCATCCATCCCTGTCTGATGTATGTACCTAGAACTGTGTGCATTGTTCTCTGGAAGTGTGATGGGGAATTATTTATTCCAAAGGGCATCCTAAGATATTTATATATTCCCAAATGACAGATTATTCTCATAAACCTTCTGCTTTCACGGCGTATAGGTATCTGGTTGAAACCTTTAAGCATATCGATAGTAGTGATATAATTGGCCTTGGAAAAGTTATGTAGAGAATGATCAATCTGGGGTATAGGATAATAATCTGCCTGAGGATAATTATTGAGCATTCTGAAGTCTCCTACAATTCTTGACTTGTCATTATTCCAAGCTATGATTACAGGTGTGGTCACATCTACCTGCTCATTGTGCCCTACTTTCTTTGTACTTGTAAGTCTATCAGTGCTTGGATATGTTCCTCAAGAGCCAATCTAGACTTAGGACTAGAGGGATAAGCTGGTCTTCTTAAGTTTGGAGGATAAGGAGGCCTAATAGTCAATGTTAATGCAATTTCATATCCTTTGATATCACCAATGGGATGATCTTTAGTACAAAAAGCATTTTGGTTCTCAAAGCAGACTATCAATATATCTTTCTTCTGTTCCTAAGAAAGTTTCATATTCAGAGCTTCTCGAGAGAAGGATTCTTGATTAAAGTCTTCTAAATGATTTTGATAAGTAGAAGAGGGGAAGTTAGATTGGATGGTGCATACCTCAAACTCCTTGTCCTAATTAACACTCACTTTAAAGTACCTCCCTTTCTTCTGGAACACATCTATACCATATAGACATAAAGCATCATTACCTATTATCAGGTAGTCAGATAATCTGTTGAGCAATACCACAAATTCCACTTGTATTCTCACAGATCCTTTAGTATGAGGTAATATTATAGGAGTAGTCCATACTCCAATAGAATTCGTAGTAGAGTTTCAAGAGCTAAACTTGGCTTTTGGGACAGGCAGAAGGTTTTCTTTCCAATTGGGATCCTATTTGTTCAAGAATTCAGTGCAGAAACATGAGCCAAAAGCTCCACTATCCATTAATAACCTTATTGGTCTGGCTCTATAAAATCCTGTTGCATAGCAAGTTTGACCATTAGTATAACTCTAACCCCTAATAGGTTTAACTTTTGATGGTTTCATGTCTGTGATATATCTTAGAATTATGGTAGGATCCCATTTTTGGGGAAAACTAGAGTCCCCATGGATGTTATTGATTCCTATATAAGTGCCTATATCTCCTTCTATAACATTAAAAGGGTTGGTAAGGATCAATTCAAATTCAGAAAGGGATCCTTCAGCATCAGCTATATCTTCATAGTTCTGATTCTCTTCAACCTTCTTCTCTCCTTCCAAGACTGCTATCTTTCTTTTTGGTAATGGGCAGTTGTGTCTCATATGCCCTGTCTTGTTACAATTACAACAAGTTCCAGGCACTCTCTCTTTCTCCCTGTTCTCATTGGGTTTCTTATTATCAGAGGTATTTATCAGAGGGGGTTGTTCTCTGGTTTTGTTAATTTTGAAGTTCTCTTTAGATCTAGAAGAAACCTTCTTTTCTAAATCATCCATGTCTATGACTTCTTCTAACACATTGATTAGATTTGGTAAGTCAGCATCCATACTCATTCTGCGTTTTAAGCTATGTTTAAGATTTCCTGGACACAATTTGAGGAGTCTTTCATTTAATTCCTCTTTATCAGCATCTGGATACAAGAAATCTATTCTAGTCTTCTGTTCCAAGCAAAATTTGTGAGGCTTATCCTTGGAGGGATCAAATGAGGAATTTTCTAAATTTTTCATCTTTTTATTTTCCACATTCTAGAACAAAATTGTTCTTTAATTAGAAGTTTCCAAGAATTCCATGCTAACAATCCCAATTCTTCTCTTTTACTGATAAACCATTCTAAAGCTACTCCTCCCAATGGTCTGGGCAGCCCAATCACAGCTATAGCTTCTTGTAAGTCATAAGAGTTAATAGTATAGTCAATAAATTTAACAAAATTTATATGATTGTATTCTCCTTCACCGGAGAACTTAGGCGATTCAGAAATAGGGGGTAAAATTTGAGGGATTTTTCCATTTCAGGAGTAGGACTAGGCCTGAAGGTGTCTCTCCTATGCATTCCTAGTACGGGTGGTGCATAAGGAGTAGTTGTTTGTCTGGGAGGTTTTGGTTTCTCTGTGGTACTCCCCAAGGGGTTGGTCAGACAGACTTTGGAGTCTCTAAGATAATTCTTGATCAGATTAAGTTGCAGGTTCACTTTATTATTAAGCAGATCTAATTTCTCACTAAGGGACAAAATGGAGTTGTTAGTGGTAGTTACAAATTCCTCTTTGAAAGGTTGAAAAGACATAATAAAATCTTCTTGGATACCTGATAACATATTCTCAATTGTTTTAGTCTGTCTGATTTTACCTTGATTCATTGTCTCCAATAATTGTTCTGTATGTTCTTCAATAGCTTCCATTCCTACATTTCTTGCTTGGTTATTGATTAATTTGGCTACTACTGAGGTTAATTAATTCATCTGGGTATGTACACCGTCCAAATCACCACAATCAATCTTGAAATTATTGCGCATCTCATTAGGAAAGGAAGTAATAACATCAGAGGTTGGTTTAGACAAGTTAATCGGTTCAGAATTAGAGGCTAATTTTTGTACACCTTTTTCCACTTTTGAGCTAAGGATATTATCTGATCCCAATCCTTCTTTCCCTTTGGATTTGGATGGGAAGAAGATCTCTTCTTTCCTTATCCTTTTCCTTTTGGTTAGGCTAATTGATCCCAAGGATTCCACTTTTCTATGTAGGATTTTACCTCTTTCCTTGGAATCATTTTCTGAAGAGCTATCTGGGTAGCTTTTTCCTGGAAGATTATGTTTTTCATAGATACCATCTCCTCTTTTGCTTAGGCTTCTTTAAACTCTTCCCAATATTTCACATGCTCTCTGACTAATTCTTTGATCCTGGTTTCCTTGGCCAGATTCTGCTGGGTTGGCTGCAGGGAATCTTCTTGCAATAGAGGGGGGCTTAATTGTACTACCTTCTCCGGCTCTAGGTTGGGGGAGGGCAGAGGTACTTGGGGCTGTTCCTTGTCCATCAACATTTTATTCACGGGTTCCATTACCCTCATTTTTTTTATTATTGGTGGCCTCAAGGTTACTGGGGGCTCCTGGCAAAGATCCATAGGAGGGAATTCTCCCTGATGCTCTTGTGTTACCTCTATTCATATTTGAATAAAATTTTTATAAGTATTTTTCTTTCCACAGAAAAAAATCCTTCGAAATAAGTTTTATTCAAACTCACTTTAATTGATATTCAAAGTTACCAAGACTTTATGGGGATTCAATTGGTCCTTAGTAGGTAATACTACGGGGTTGTGGTGTGTCCCAATGATGTCTTCACCCGTCCAATCAATATTTTAAGGGCGTCAAGAGATATCTGGGACTTCTTGACCCAATAAATGAGTTTCAGTGGTAGTGGTTTCTGGTATAGGAGGGTTCACTGATGGTGAAAGGTTATTTTATTGGACAATAAAATTTATAAATATTATTTTAATAAAACTAATATGGTAATACAAGTTTCTTACTTTTATATTTTAAAAAGTAATTAAGACACAATTTCTTCCAAGCTTTTTGTTTTGTTAATAGGGCCTGGAAGTTAATACGCCTCTCAAGATCTTCTTGTTCAAGGATTTTATCTAAGTGTTTGCATGCAGAAGAGATATTAAGTTTCTCAGCATGAGTTAAAGCTTCCCAACCAGTAGGTTTATAATTTTTAATATTTTCTTTTTTTTCTTATCTTTAAAAGATTTAAATAATATATTGTTCATTCTTGATTTTTTTGAAATCCACTGCAAAATAATTTAATGATGAATGATGGTTAAAAAGTCAGATAAATTTATTTTTGATGTAATTTTAGGTGAAATGTCTGGTCCAAGGTAATAAATATAATAAAATGGAATATTTCCTGGCCAGACCCCCAATTGTCAGCCTCCTGGATTACAAGACCCTTTCTATCCTAAAGCTACCAGAGGTGATAGAATAAATAATGAATATATTATTTAATAAATTCACCAAATATCCATGAAATATTTGGATCAAGCTTATTGCAAGGTTAATTGGTTTGGTTATGGTTTATTTTTATAAATCATTCTAGACAAATTGATCATTAAATATTTTTATAGAGGAGAAACAATTATATTAGGGATCCTTAACACCTCTCTTCAGGGATTTCAGTATGAAAACACATAGTCCTGGTTACTTTGGGCCCTTTAGTTTAAAGGATATTTTGCCCAAAGATAATATTTATATAAAATACACGGTGGAGTGGCAGGGCTTTGTAACCAAGCTTCCACAAAAGAGGAAAGATAATAAGACTCACTGGTATATTATTAAATCCTTTGGTTATCTTGTGGGTTGTGAACTGATGGGTTAAACCTGTATACTGGCGTTATAAGGTTGTTTGGCAGTTTAAATTGATAAAAAGAGGTTGAGGACAGATATTATTAATCAGACTACAGCCATAAGTCCCTTAATTATCTCTTAAAAGTATTTGATGACCTTGGCATGGTGTCTGGGCGTAAATATAACTGGGTCTCTGGGTAAAAATATCCTCTAAAGAGCTCGTTATTTACAGTTTTTGGAGTCCCAATATTGTCCTTCTGAGGGGTAAAGGGGCTCAAAGGGACGGAAACTGAGGCTAGCAGTGTAACCAGGTATAGCCCGTCACGTATTCTTGGTGCTGTAACACAGGTAGCATCTAATTCCACCATTTATGGGAATTATTCTACTTTACAATTGATTTTTGGACGTGTGAATAACCCCAATCTGTCCTTTTTAATTATTATTTAATTGATTATCCTTAGTAAATGTTCCCATTAAGTTAAGAATTACCTCAATAGACATTGTAAGACTCCAAACGGCGCAGGGTGTTGGCAGTTCTGTGGAGGGGATGGGTGCTTTTTTAGGCTGCCCTCCTGAGTGTTACAAAAATATTTAAAGATCAAAGTCCAGAACCTGGTAAACGGGGAACAAAATTTAAGAGGCTAAAGATTATAGTAGTTGGTAGCTGGGAGAAAACACTATCTGAGCCAAGATGATGTCGGGGAAAACTTGAATAGAAGGAGTCAAGAATTGTTCAGAGTTCAACAAGACAAGGCAATTGTGAGTGACAACACCCACAAGCTAATAGCTCTGATTGTCAGCAGGAGCTTAGGAAAGATCAACTCAATCCCAAAAAACCTCCAGGTTCTCAATGAACCTGCCCAACTCTCCCCAATCAAGCGCTTGAAGGGTACCGAATAACTGTGGGTGGAAGCACAAGACAAAGCTAATTGTTTGAAGAAGCTCTAGAAGCAAAACAATAACTGATTCAAACAAGAATAACCCAACACTTCTCAAGGGACTTAAGAGTGGTGTGGCTGAATTCAACTTCACAAGAGATGAAGGGAGGTTTAACACTCCAGGTTTTAAGCTTAATAAAACCTCTTCAGTCAAATGTGATCAAGAATTCAATTAGTCAAATTCTTCTTCAACCAGCAAAGCTATTGTTTGGTGATGAGGATCAAGGATCAAGGGGTTTGAGTATGGGGGCTCAAGTATCAAGGGGCAATCATAGATATACCCAATTTCTTTGTCTCAGATAAAGGGGAATGAAGACCCCATGGATGATGTATTTCAAGAGGATAATGATGATCTTAGGATGTGGTGTGTGTTAGGATACCATGTGCTGATCTGATGTGATTTTCCAATGTGATGATCCTTCTCCCCCAAAATACAGGGGAGAGCCCCTCCTTATATGGACAGGAGGCCCTGTTAGACTATGTACAAGGGATACTACAAATGGAGCGGACAAAGAAAGAAAGAATTTGATCACGCAGGTTGGTGGAAATTCAGCCTGCCTGACTGGGGTGGAATCCTTCTCATCCCTTCACCATCTTTTGCCTCCGTCTGTGGAGGGGCGAGCTTGACAATACCGGAATCACCCACCCCTTGCCCAAAGGCGGAAGGAGTGGGAAAGGAAAATGAACCAGACCGCCCGCGGATGTCTGCTGGCGGTAGAAAATGCCTTTCCACCCCCACCCAAAGATGGAAGGGGGGTGGGAGAGTCCCAGGGGAAGGTGAAGGAGTTGAGGTAGGCATCAAGACCGTCTTGATCTTGATTGGAGTGAGATTGGATGGGAGGATGACGGCAGGCAGGACTTGACGGCTCGAGGCGATTGAGTAAATCCCAACTGGCTTGAGATTGGCAACTGATAGATTGAGTGAGGTGGGAGATTGATGGATCCAAGGATTGGAAAAGCACTTGGAGGTGCGGTTGGGATGGGTTTGGTAAGGCATGGATGAGCTACGCGCAACAATGAGGATGAGGATGAGCAACGTGCGACAATGAGGATGAGGATGAGCAATGCGCAAGGATGAGGAGGATGCAAGCAATGAGGATGAGGAGCGACGCGCGAGGGTGAGAGAGATGCAAGCTATGAGGATGAGGAGCAACGCGCGAGGATGAGAAGGATGCAAGCAATGAGGATGAGGATGAGCAACGCGCGACAATGAGGATGAGGATGAGCAAAGAGCAACAATGAGGATGAGGATGAGCAACGCGCAGGGACAGTTTTTTTTTTTTTTTTTACCATTGTTGAATTCTTTTCCCAAGTTGTCCCAAATGGTTCACCACAACATTCACACGGATATTCCAGTGTCAGGTGAGTTCTCATTATGTATTGAATATTTGGAGTAAAATCATGATATTGATTTTACTCCTTATTTTCAAAATTCGGTTGATTCACTTAAATAATTACTTGAAAATGTAAGTCATGGGTATTCATGTAATATTTTTACATCAGAAGTTTCCTTAGTATCTCACAAAAATTTTGATTTCCAGAAATTCCCATAATATTATATCAAAGTATTTTAATATATTTTTAGAAGTAGTCATTATCTTATTTTTGAAATTTTTGGTACTTTGAATTATATTTAATAAAAAATATGTATAAAGGTTATTTAAGTATTTTTATGTATTTTTATGTATTTTTAGACTATCTACTATCTAGGGGAGCATTTATTACATATTTAGAATGTTCCTTTGTAGGTTGTAGCATGTTTAGGAAGTACCTAGGTTCCTCAGGCCACCTGTCACTTTGTCAACCTGTAGTCCCGCGGCTGCGTACTTGTCCAAGGCCTGGGGCTGCTTACACCACTTTGACAGAGTGACAGAGCGGTAGCTCAGCTGTGCGTGAGTGCATTGGCTGCGGGGGCTGCGTGCAGGAATTGTGAAAGAACACATTAACGTCTGACACTCCTAAAATATACACAACACCTCAATTCTGACTGAATTTTAGGTGTGAAACCTATATGTGAAAATACATGTGAAATATTAAATTGGCCAAAAAGTTCAATACTGGTGTTGTGGTATTTTGGTCTTTCTTTCCTTAATTATTTAAAAATATAATATAAGCATTTGGATTTCAAGGGTGGGACAGAAATAACATAAAAATAATTATAATAAAATTAAACTAAGAAGGAGTAGGAAAACCATAAATATTATTGCAAAAATGGATGCTCCCCCCAAGATCAGGTAGGGTCACCCACTGACCCCACACTTGAAATCCAACTCCTTATATTTTAAGATAATTAAGGAAAGCAAGACCAAAATACGACGGCGCCACTATTGAACCTTTTGGCCAACTAAATATTTCACATGTATTTTTAAGCATATGTTTCACACCTAAAATTCAGTCAGAATTTAAGTGTTTTGTATATTTTAGGAGTTACAGAGTGAAATGTGTTCTGTCGCAATTCCTGCACGCAGCTGCTGCAGCCAATACACCCATGCGTGGCTGTGCTACAGCACTTTCACTTTTTCAAAGCCGTTTATGCAGTCCTGGGCCTCTGAAAAGTACGTAGCCACGGGACTACGGGTTGACAACCTGATAGGAGGCCTGAGAAACCTTGGTACCGCGTAAACATGCTAGAACCTACAGGGGAACCTTCTACATATGTAATAAATGTTCCTGTGCATAGTAGATAGTCTAAAAATACATGAACTTATATAAAAAAACCTCAATAACCTTTATGCCTATTTTTTATTAAATATCATTCAGAGTACCCAAAATGTCAAAAATAACATAATGAATACTTCTAAAAATATATTAAAATACTTTAATATACTGGTATGAGAATTTCTAGAAATCAATATCTTTTTGAAATATTAAGAAAACTGATGATGTAAAAATATCACATGAATACGCATGACTTATATTTTTAATTTATTATTTGAGTAAATTAACTGAATTTTGAAAATAAGGAGTAAAATCAATATCATTACTTTAATCCAATTATTTCATACATAATGAGAACTCACCTGACATTGAAATATTTGTAGGAAGTTCTATTAAAATAATTATAAACTTATTGAGAACATTTACTAAGGATAATTAATTAAATAATAAATAAAACGGACAGATTACTGTTATTCACACATAAAAACATCAATTATAAAGTAGAATAATTCCCATACCCTGTGGAATTAGATGCTACCCGTGCTACAGCATCAGGAAGATGTGACCGGCTGCCACTGGTTACAATGATAGCCTCATTTCCCATCCCTTTGAGCCCCTGTACCCCTCAGAAGGACAATATTGGGACTCAAACAGCTATAAATAAAGAGCTCTTTTGAGGATATTTATACACAGAGAGCCAGTTATATTTATATCCAGACACCATTCCAAGATAATAAAATACTTTCAAGAGATAAATAAGTGATTTATGTCTTTAGTCTGATTAATAATATCCTCCCCAACCCTTTTTATCAATTTAAACTGCTGAAAACCCCAGGAAACAGGTTTAAGCCATCAGTGCACGTCCCAAACAGGTACCCAAAGGATTTAATAATATACCAGTGAGTCTTATTATCCTTTCTCTGTCATGAAAGGTTGGTTAAAAAGCCCTGCCACTCCACTGTGTATTTTATATCCATATTATCTTTGGGAAAAATATCCTTTATGAATATAAATAAAATGTTTCAAAGTAACCAGGCCTACGTGTTTTCATACTGAATTCCCTGAATAGAGGTGTTAAAGATCCCCAATATAATTGTGGCCCCTCTATTTAAATATTTAATAATCAATTTATTTATATTGATTTATAACAATAAACCATATCCAAACCAATTAACCTTGCAATAAGCTTTATCCAAATATTTTACAGATCTTTGCTCCATTTTTTGAATAATAAATTTATTATTAATTCTATCACCTCTGGTAGCTAAAGGATAGCAAGGATCTTGGCATCCAGGAGTCTGAAAAAAACCAAGAAAAACCAGGGCAAACCTCCAGGTCTAGCAACCCTCCAATTTGACTCAGTCCACCTTTCCTCTATTCAACAGTGGAAAAACATAATGCCACCAGTTGGACCCATGCTCTGTAAATACTGGGCCCTTTGGGCCATCAGTTGTTTCTCATCATGTTTGCATCATAAATTCAACAACAAAAAGTGGTTCTTTATGTTGGGCTCACTGAGGGAACACAGAGATGAGAGCAGAATTAAGGATGTTTGATTTTCAGAGAAATTCACAATAGAAAGAAAAAGATAAACAAAGAAAGTAATGTTGGAAATAAATCAGAGAACTGATATGATTATGGCCAGAAATTAGCTTAGGGAAATGAGAAGTATTTAAACCGAAAGAAATGCTAGGCACCTGCGTCAATAATTGCTTGATGGGCTCTCACAATGGGGCAACCCGTTGGATGATATAATTGATAAATTAAATTGGATGATAAATGGATAGATGGAAAAAAACAGGGATAAGAGCTGCTTAAGTACAAAAGATTAGCCTCCCGTGAGCCCATGATACAACAAGCCAAAAGGCAAATTTTCCGCCCCAAAAGAGCTCTACAGGCTCTAAAGACCTTGTTACTTAGTTTGGACTACATCAGCCCACATGGAGTTGGTCCTTGAACCCTTATGACCAGCCTATTCTGGTCCATTCTGGTGTTTCCACTGTTATGGGGCTGAAACAGCCCCTTTGCTGTTCAATCCCCTGGCTGGTTGTCTGTTAAAACCAGCCCAATTACTCTTTTTTCCTTACTTACAGGCTGTTTGCCTCATGCAGCCAGCCCCTGGCCCCACGTATGGGCCAGGTGGGACCCAGGACTCAACTGGGTCCCTTCTAAACCTCACTTGGGGGGGGTGTAACCGGCGGACATGCCCCCCCTCTTTCTCTCAAATCCCTGGTGGGGGCAGTAAAATCCCCTCACCAGGGGCCCTGGGGGTTGATACCACCAGTGCATCGTCAGGAATAGTGGGCTGGGGGGTGGTCAGATCCCCCCAGCCTGTCGCTCCTCCCCCTTGGTAAAGAGGGGGGAGAGCGCCCCTCTTGCGTGGTTGGTGGGAGGGTGATCAGATCCCCCCCACCGCCGGTCTCTCTCCTTGTGGAAGGCCTCGTCATCCCCTGGGCAAGGGGGTGATGAAATCCCCCCTGCCCTGACCAACCGCCTTGTTGCGGTTGGTCGCTGGCTGGTTCAACCCAGCCAGCCACCCCCTCCCTCTGGCAATGGTGAGAAAGGGGAGGGGGAGAGAGCCGGGGCTGCTGGCCCTTGCTCCCGCGGCGGTGGCTGCCGTTTGCAACCGGCCGGGCCCGTGTGGTGCAAGGCAGCGCGTGATTTGTTGGCTGCTGTGACTGCACCGCGCAGGCCGTCTGGCCCGCATGGGCCAAACCAAGGGATACAAGCGGCCACGAGAGGGCTGCAGCACAGGCTGCAGCCCCAAGCAGGCTGCAACACGGGCGGCGGCCCCAATGGGCGGCCCCAAGCCCAAAACCTGAGACAAACAAACTTTGGCGGGCCAGCCTGTCTGGCCAAGTATTTCCAAAATGAACGTTGGGCCCAATTATGCCCATAAAAGCACATATGTCTGTATTTGCCCATATTCCCACTGGGCCTGTTAGGGCCCGTGTACCAATGAGCCTGTTTCACGCCTTTTTAGGCCAGTTTCCCCAAATCAGTGACATGCACACAGGCCCGTATTATCCGTGGGAGTGTCCAATGGGTTGGAGAGGCCCATGTGTGCATCCCATTTGGATTAAAATTATACGTAGCACACGCGTAAGTGCAAACATATTTTAACACACCCCTTAATCCAAAAGTGGTGAAATTTGCATATTAGTCACAAAGAATTGATTCCTGTTCCTATCTAAAGCCTCAGTCAATATATCAGCAATACTTGCTCCAGTGGGAATGTACCTCAAAACAATCTCCTTTCAGTTAACTGCATTGCAAATATAGTTATAGTGAACATCAATATATTTTTTTCTTGAGTGGAACCCTTGGTTTTGCGCATACACAATGGCACTCTGGTTATCAGAATACAACAACCCAAAACCTTGTGGTTTATGTGTATTCTCTAAGATTTTTCTCAACCATTTTGCTTCCTGTGAAGCTGCTAAGTAAGCTCTATGCTCAGCCTCTGTTGTTGAAAGACTTATTGCCAACACCTTCTTGGACATCCATGACACCAGATTCTTCCCTAAGAAGAATTCAAAACCACTTGTTGATTCCCTAGTGTTATCATCTGCCCAACTTGAATCGAAATAACAAACCAAATCAAAGTTTGCTGAATTTGTAAACAACAGTCCCAGACTGTGCGTTCCTTTCAGATACCTCATAACTCTCTTAAACGCTGACCAATGCCTCATGCTTGGCTTCTCTAAGTGTTGCAACAACACACTAATTGCAAAAGCAATATAGGGCCTTGTACACTGCCCCAAAAAATTAAGCAATCCAATAGCTGACCTTTAGTCATTACCAGATTGAACAAACTCCAGATACTCCTCATCTGTAGACTTCTATAAACAAATTTTTGACTGCATGGGAGTACCAAAATCCTGTGCATCCTCTAAGCCATATTGCTTACAAAGAGCTGCCACGTAATGGCTCTGGTCTAACTTAATACCATTCTTGCTCTTACTGACTTTCATTCCTAGCACCTGTTGCACCAGACCAAGATCTTTTATCTTGAATTCCTTTTTGAGTGTCTGCATGACTCTCTCTTTAACATTTCCAATAATGATAATTTCATCAACCAATACAAACAAAATTGCATCCTTTCTTACAAAAAGACAAGGTTTGGCCTCAGACTTCTTGAAACAAATCTGTATCAGTTTCTCACTCATGGTTTATACCATCATCTAGCTGCTTGCTTCAATCCATAAAGGGATCTACACATCTTGAGGACATATTCCTCTTTATCTGATGAAAGAAAACTTCTAACACAGATTTTCTTCATGGTTTCTGGTTTAGTCTCTACTAAAAATTCACAAAAACCATCAGGGATTGACATATAAACAGTCTCCTCCTCTCCAAGTTTTGCATTTAAGTATGCTGTCACAAAATCATCTTTTCTGATTTCTTCATCCAAATCCACTGCCAGAGCAATGATTTACCTGAAGTTGGACAGCCTGCCAGTTGGTGAGAAAGTTTTGTGGTAATCTATACCATCTCTCTGCTTGAAGCCCTGTGCAACGCATCTAGCTTTGAATCTTTCCAAAACTCCATTTGTGTCAAAATTTTTGTTTAGCACCAATCCAGACCCCACAATGGTCTTTTCTTTTGGAAAAGAATCCTGCTTAACCACTTCAAAGACACTATTGTATTCTAGAGAATCAAATTACTTGAAAATACCACTCTTCCAGTTGGCTCTCTCATCAGAATTCATAGCTTGGCCAAAGCTATTTGGGTTAACCCTGTTAAAAATTTCTGAACTCAATCCCAGCACTTCATTGAGAATACAATGTTCCTGAAATTTATCTTCCTCATATCCTGTGGCAGCATAATGGGACTTCCATTCCCCGTACCTATCAACTGGTACTTTAACCCTACCACTCCTTCTTACTGGAGGTGGAGGCTCATCAGGTTTTAAATTAAGGAACTCCCCTGAAGCGGGCACTGTACCCTCTGGTGGCACATCTGCCATCTCTTCATCTTCTGGAACCGCATTTTTCTCAGCCTTTGCTGGTGAAATTGTTTCTAACTCTTTTTATTGCTGTGACTTATTCACAACAAAATCTTAACTCCTTTTGAGTGGAAAGGTAATTTCATCAAATTTTACATCCCTACTACCAATAACCTTTCTTGGCCCTGGAAAATAGATCCTATACAATTTACTTATAAAATCATAGCCTACAAGTGACCCTGTTCTGGCTGTAGGGTCTAATTTTCCAACCATCTCATTATGGTGGAAACTATAATACACCAAACCACCAATTGTTCTTAGGTGTGATGTTTTGGGGTACAACTTCCAAAACTGATAATGAGGACTCTTCCCATTAACACTTAGAATGTTATGCAACAGACAGACTGTACACATCAACTCAGCCCATAAGAGCTTTAGTAGACCAGATTGAGACATAATAGTTCTGACCTTGTCCACTAAAATCCTATTCATTCTCTCAACTATTCCATTGTTTTGTAAAGTACTTGCAGTAGTGACTATATGAATGATAACATAATCTTTCAATAGACTCTCAAACTCTTTACTCACTAATTCACCACCTCCATTGGTGATAACCCTCTTGATCTCCTTTCTTAGACCATTCTGTTTCCAGACTTGGAAGATTACAGAAACCTCCTCTAGATGTGGTCCAATCCTTAGATCAAATTGGTTTAACCCAAAAATAATTAGTTTCAGTATCAAATAAATTGATGAAGTATCTTGCCACACCAGGGGACTCCAGTGTTAATGGCCCCGCCAAATCAATGGAAAATTCCTCTCTATGAAGATCAGTGCAGTCTCTTCTCTTTGAGAAAACATTTCTAGCCTTAGCCCCTAAGGTACAACTCTCACAGTTGCTTTCCTTTACCTAATGGCCACTTCTATTGTGAGAAACAGTGCTCAAAGCTGAAATTTTGAACAAACTTGCACACAAAATCTTGTTCAAAACCTGTCCACTAAGAACAGTTCTCCCATTCATATCAAAAACAAACTTATCATGTTCAAGATAAAAAATCTGGAAACCTTTTTTCCACAACACTCCAAGGGACACAAGGTTATAAGGCAACTCTGGTACATAGAACAATTTCTCAAAAGAAATTTTGAAACCCAAGTGATTAACAAGAATAACTTTTCCAATTCCTTTAATCTGAATTTTTCTTCCTTTCTGACCAATATTTTCAACTCCATCATAATCACTAAGATTTGAAAATAAATTTAGTTCAAAGAACATGTGATCTGTACAGCCAGAATCAATCAAAACAAGAAAATCCTCCTTCAATCCTCCTAATAGGAAAGAAGCTTTATCAGTAACTGATAAGTTCTCATCTTTGAGGTTTAAATTACTCACTTTGTATTCTATCAAGTCCATTTCTTGATCCTCATCAATTTTTGCCTTCTTGTTGGGACCTTCTTCCCCAACAACCATTTCAATTGGAACATCAAAAGCCACCATTGCAACATTTTTAGTAGTGAGATTGACCTCCTTGTCATTCTCTTTGGACTTCTTCCTCTTCTTGGCCTCCTTGAAACCCTTAGCAAAATTCCCCTTATTCTGACAATTATTGCATAAGACCTTGGACAAATCCTTTTTCCCTTCTTGGGAGATTTTCCAGTTTTTCCCACAAGGGCTGTTCCAGAACCCCCCTACATCTTGAACTGAAGATCATCCTTTTCAATCCTTTTCAGCACATCCTCCTCCCTAGGAAGAGGATCCAATTGAGAAATAATTCTGAATAAAGAATCAAACTCCTTTGGTAGCTTCTGAAGGATTAAGAGTGACAGGCACTCAGGATCCATGTTAAGTCCTGATGACTTAAACTTGGCTATGCTAGACCTAGCCTTTGCAACAAACTGTTTACAATTCAAATATTGTAACTTATAAAGTTTATTGAAAGCTATACCCTTGTGGTGAACAGAATCACCAGCATACTTGGACTTAGGAAAATTCCAATGGATGCTGACCCTCCTTCTCTCATCTTCCCTAAGAGTATTGGCAACCCATGTCACATGATTCTCATCAAGATGCCTAAGGATGAGATGATAAGACTTTTCCTCCACTTCTGAACTGATCAAAGTGATTTCTGCATCCATTATCTCCCCACAACAGATTTTATCCAGCTCACTATCCATAAGGACAGCCCAAGAATTATAATTCTGACTGTTCAGAAGTATCTTTGTGGAGCTAACATCAGGGATATAGGAAATAATCTTGGAAAACTTGAGGTCTTTGAGGTTCTCCAGACAAAGTTACAAGGGTCTAGATGGCTTGGAAGTAATGATGATGTTGGTACTGATAATGTGATATGATTATGGCCAGCAATTAGCTTAGGCAAATGAGAATTATTGAAAGCAAAAGAAATTCTGGACACCTTGTTTCAATAATTGCTTGATGGGCTCTCACAATGGGGCAACACATTGGATGATATAATTGATAAATTAAATTGGATGATAAATGGATAGATGGAAAACAGCAGGGAGAAGAGCTCCTTAAGTAAAAAAGATTGGCCTCTTGTGAGACCACGAAAAAACAAGCCAAAAGGCAAATTTTCCGCCCCAAAAAAGCTCTACAGGCTCTACAGACCTTGTTACTTAGTTTGGACTACGTCAGCCCACATGGAATCAGTCCTTGAACCCTTACAACCAGCCTATTCTGGTCCATTCTGGTGTTTCCACCATCATGGGGCTGAAACAGCCCCTTTTCTGTTCAATCCCCTGGCTGGTTGTCCATTAAAACCAGCCCAGTTACTCTTATTTCATTACTTACAGGCTGGTTGCCTCATGCAGCCAGCCCCTGGCCCCACATATGGGTCAGGTTGGACCCAGGACTCACCTGGGTCCGGTCTCAACCTCACTTGGGGGGGGGGGTGTAACCGGCGGACATGCCCCCCCCTCTTTCTCTCAAATCCCTGGTGGGGGCGGTAAAATCCCTTCACCAGGGGCCCTGGGGGTTGATACCACCAGGGCATTGTCAGGAATAGTGGGCTGGGGGGTGGTCAGATCCCCCCAGCCTGTCGCTCCTCCCCCTTGGTAAAGGGGAGGGGAGAGCGCCCCTCTTGCGTGGTTGGTGGGAGGGTGATCAGATCCCCCCCACCGCCGGTCTCTCTCCTTGCGGTTGCCCTTGTCATCCCCTGGGAAAGGGGGTGATGAAATCCCCCCTGCCCTGACCAACCCCCTTTTTGCGCTTGGTTGCTGGCTTTTTCAACCCAGCCAGCCACCCCCTCCCCCTTGCGATTGGGAGCAAGGGGAGGGGGAGGGAGCCGGGTCTGCTGTCCCTTGCTCCCGTGGAAGTGGTTGCCATTTGCAACCGGCTGGGCCCGTGTGGCGTGGCACTGCGTGGGATCCCTTGGCTGCTGCAACAGCCCTGTGTGGGCCAAACCAAGGGATACAAGTGGCCCCAAGGGGGCCGCGGCACAGGCAGAAGCCCCAAGCAGGCTGCAAAACGGGAGGCGGCCCCAAGCCCAAAACATGAGACAAACAAAATTTGGCGGGCCTGCCAGTCTGGACAACTATGTCCAAAATAAATCTTGGGCCCAATTATGCCCATAAAAGCCCATCTGGCTGTATTTGCCCATATCCCCCACCAGGCCCATTAGGGCCCGTGTACCAATGAGGCTCTTCACACGTTTTTAGGCAAGTTTCTCAAAATCAGTGACATTTAACCAGGCCTGTATGGTCCGTGTGAGTGTCCAATGGGTCAAAAGAGGCCCATATGTGCATCCCATTTTGATTACACTTATGAGTAGCACACGCGTAAGTGAATATGTATTTTAATAACGACAGACTGACCTGAGGATACACAGAGATGAGAGCAGAAAGAAGGATGAGAAAAGGACCTTCAAACCAACTCAATCCCTGTCCTTAGGTATTAGTGGATGAATGAGTGTCACAGACAGCGTGAAATGATTCTGGACAGTAATGGAGGAATACAGGTGAAATATAGATGGAGGTAGTATGACTTTGATTGATGATTGAAACAAAAAGCTATGACATATGTAAATGAATGAGAATCAGGAATAAAAAAGATAGAAAATAAACATATAAAGAGACGCAGAAAGATTGAGAAAACCAACACAGTGAGGAAGTTTCCCGAGTAGCCTATGACTATATGAGAGAGTATGAGAAACACATGAGGGGACTGAATCAAGATCACAGATACCAATGAGTACCTTTCAGAATGATCTTCAGTTATAAATTGTCTTACCAATTAAAGAAGATGCGTACTCTTGATGGTTAAGACTCAGATGATTGGGATGTTTGAGGATGAGCGTTGGTTCTAGGTTGAAAGTTTTGATGACCGTTGAGGAAGATGTTTTTCTGACACTTTTGAAGAAACAGTAAAATAGAAGAAGAAAGAAAATAAAATTTAAAGAAAATCAAAATCATGAACAATAGAAAAGAACCCAAAACAAAATCAGAAAAATCAAATCTTCTATCCACAAGTTGTCAAGTTCCTTAAGTTTTCCAGTTGGGTTTCATTCCCATTTTCCCTAGCAATCATGAGTGAAATTTTAAATCCTTGTGAGAGTACAGGCTGGAGTTGTGAGCCTCAGAGTACCGTGAGAGCACCGGCTGGATTTGTGAACAACGTGAGAGTATTGTGGGAACAATGAATCTGTCACAGCCGTGGGTGGAACAGTGTGCGTGTCACCATCTGTGAGATTCACACATCTATCTTTACACTCCCCTTAACTGGACATCAGTCTTGTTTGAGTTGAAAGATTAGACTGGTGAATTTCTCCAATTGCAATAGGTTGACTGCCTTTGTCAGAGAATCAGTGATCATTTCTCTGGTATCTACTAGATGCATGAGAAGTGACCCTTCTTTCAGTCCTTCCCTCAGCCCTTTGGTGTTGAGATCCATATGACAAGTCTTGGCATTAGATCCAATTTTTTTTAGTTTGTTGTCCATGCCTTTATTGTTGATGTGGTGTTTTGAAGATGAAAGATTGGATTGGAAAACTTCTCCCAGTAAATGACGTACCCAATTGCTCTCAAGATACCAATACATCAGTGAATTGAGCTCCGCCTCCATGGATGAATACTTTATGTTTTTTTTTTATAACTGTTCCACAAAATGAGGCTGCCAAAGTATATACACAAGTAGCCTGATTGTGATTTGCGACTGGCTGGGTCTTTGGCCCAGGAGGCGTGATTGTAGTACTTGATGGGTCCTTTCAGTTCATTGTATGAGAGTTTGAGTTTCCAATCCTTGGTGTGATTCAGCTATTGCCAGATTCTCTTAAGTTCCCTCCAGTAAGTGAGACCAGCCTTATTCTGGAATTGCGCCAAGCTGGAGACTGATTAACTGATGTCAGGAAAAGTCTGGCTTGCAATATAGTTCAGGAGTCCAATAGCTGATTTGTAATTTATGTTGAGTTTCTTGAAACCTTCAAAGTCTTTGTCCAACGCCTCACTCAAATGAAGATGTGGTGTTAAAGGAGTGGAGGATGGCCTAGATTGTAGCAGGCCAAGTTCTTCTAATCCATGCACAATGTGCCTGGGTTGACTAAGTAAGATGCTATCAGGAGTTTGTTCAAACTTCATCCCCAGAATTGTGCCTGGTTCATGAGCTTGAGAGCCTTTGAACTTTGTCTTAAATTTTTTGTCAAAATTATTTCTGTCACCAACAAGAATCACATTGTCCATGTGGAAGAAAAGAAAGGACTTGTTGTCCTTTGATCTATATAGGCAGGGGTCACTGTCTGATTCTTTGAACCCTACAGACTTGATCCATTCTGTAAATGTGCCGTACCAATTTTTTGGAGACTTCTTGAGTCCGTATAGGCTTTTCTTGAGTCTCAAGTATTGGCATGTCCGTGGACATCCCTGCGGTGTTCTAATGATGACTTCTTCATCTATGGGAGCATGCAGAAAGGCTGCCTTTACATTGTACTGTCTGATGTTAAGTTGATTCTTCAGGGCAAATATCAGGATTGCTCTCAGAGAGGCTATCTTACCAGTCGGAGCAAAGGTTTAATCAAAATCTAGAACGTGAACTTGATTGAACCCCTTGACACAAATCTGGGCCTTGTGAATGATTGTTTCATTGTGAGCTTTGTCCTTGATCTTGAATATCCACGTTGTATCCAACAGGTTCAGTTGAGTCTCACCCTTGTAGTCTTCCCATAATTCAAGTAATTCACATTGATTGATTTGTTTTTTTATCACTCCACCCCATTCAGAACCATCCGCACACTGTCCAGTTTGATCAAATGTTTTTGGTTTGAAATAGTGATGAAAACCATATTGTTGAGGAGGTCTGATGGAAGATCTATCACAGAGAGTTCTTTGGATTGGTCTTTTGGCTATCTTGGAAGTTCTTGATTCTTCATATGGTTTTACTGCTTGGTAGGAATGTCCACTTGATTTGTCCTCTGAGCTCAACTCTGACTCAGAGACGCTTGACACATCTTTGTCAGAAGAGTTCACTTCAGCCGGCGGATTGCGGTATTTCATCCAACCAGGAATGGTCTGAACAGTCTCTTCAGTTATTGAAGGACCCTCATCTATTGCTTGTTTGGTATTGAAGTCAAGATCCATGGTTTATTTGATTCCCAACTGCTCCACCAAATGCTTGAGAAAACAGAAATGTTTAGATTGGAGAATCAGCCCATTGGGCATGAGAGTCCGGTAAAAAAGAAATTTGGGGTTTTATCCAAAAAGTTTCCCTTCTCTTCCCTTTGGCTTGAATTTTGCCCCTTTTATTCTCTTTTGATTCAGCACTACCGCAGAAAACCCAATTGGTTGAAGACAGTTGGGGGGCAGTTTGTTTTTCTTGATGGGTTCCCAGGGAGACTGATCCCTACCGTCTTTTGGAATTTGGTTGAGACTGAGGCAGAAAGCTTTGAGCACTTCCGACCAGTATTTTTGAGGTAAGTGGGCAGATCTTAAGGTTGACCTCACGCTCTCTATAATCGTCCGATTTGCCCTTTCAGCCCTGCCGTTGTTTTTGGGATGATAGATTCAGTTACCAACTGATTGATGTATTTCTCCTTGAAATACTTTTCTAACCTGGTGTTGACAAATTCTGATCCCCCATCCAAACAAACCATAGAGGGGTAATACCCACAAACGTTCTTCTGCTTCTCTATGAATTTAATCAGTACTGGAGTTACTTCCTCCTTTCTATGAAGAGGAATACCAGAGATATAACCAGAATAATTGTCAACAACAGTCATTATGTACTTATCAAGTCTGTGTGATTCCGGCGTGATTTGTCCAATGATGTCAAGAAGGTTCTTTTCCAATTTTTTGGAAACTGAGGTGGATTTTTCTTTGAACAGAATCTTAGTTATCTAGAAAATTAAACAGTCCTTTCATCCAAATTTTTCCTTCTCAGAGTTGTTTAGTTGCATCCCCTTGATCTTAGCTAGGCGGCCAAGCAAGGCATGACCATCGGAAAGATAAAGATATTTCAAAGTCCTTGGGTCTTCATGGGTAGTCCAATAACGCTTGTTGTTGGCAATTTTGCGCGGTCGGTCTAGGAAAAAGAGTTTGTTGGTGATTGAGCCTTGAAAAATCTTTTTGTTGTTCTTGTTTAGCTCAAAATGACCCAATTTAGCCTTCAGGGTACATCCTTGATCCAGAAGCTTGCCCGGGCTTATCAGGTTGACTACAATATTGGGAACAAACAGAAAGTTTGACAACGTGTTTGTTTGATCCTTCCAAACCAACCTAACTGTTCCTAGACCCAGGATGGGTAATCTTTGAGAGAAATTGGATTGGTCACCAAGACCAGACTACTTTAATTTCAAACAAATAGTCATGAGTGACTCTTCTCAGAAATAAGAAAAAGAGACAAGGAGTAAAAGCAGAAAACAACAAACAGGGATGCGAACTGGCTGAGCTTGAGAAATGAAGTTGGGCTGAGAGAAGGGAGAGATAAGCCAGAGCATATGAAAGGATAGGCCAGAACAACAGTCAAAAATAATTTCCGCTGAGCGCCTTCAGTGATCTAGATATGAAACAAATGAGTTCAGATTGATTGATGAGTTGGAGAACTCAATCTTACTGAGATCAGACTGTCTGCCAGGATCAGATATGGTTTTCCATTGGTTGTTGAGGTAAGTCGTTCAGTACGTTCCAATAGTTTGACAATTTGTTGGTTGATTTGTGGATGTTTCAGCGATGGTGGTCCTTGGTTGAGGTTGGATGAGCCAAGAGTGGATTGGGAGCGCGGTCGCAAGGTTTGGAGATTGAAGTGTCCACATAGGACGCTGAGGCGAGTAGGTGACATGTGAGATGCGGAAAAGAAAGAAATGAAAAACAGGACGTGAAACGAATAATGCAAACAAACAGCGCGCCAACATTGTGCACACAACAATTGATAATCCAGAAGTAATAATTGAGATTGGATCATAAAACATCTGTGAAATGAAAAGAGAGAGATTCAGATTCTAACAATTTTGCTCCAGCTTTTCCCGGAGTTATGTGTTCTCCCGTGTAATCTTTGAGAGTGGTGAAGAACTGTTTATCATTGAAGATATGGGCAGTTGCGCCACTATTGATCAATATGTTCTTCTCCGCACCAATTTTGGAGTCAATCCACCTTGTGAGAAATGCATGAAACTGCGCTGATTCCTGGTTCC
The DNA here is from genome assembly GCA_025617555.3 of Puccinia polysora. Classification (NCBI taxonomy): domain Eukaryota; kingdom Fungi; phylum Basidiomycota; class Pucciniomycetes; order Pucciniales; family Pucciniaceae; genus Puccinia; species Puccinia polysora. Next base: position 12,352,575 of record CM062636.1, read on the forward strand.
TCTTTTGGTTCTCCTTCCATTTGTTTTGATTTTCCCTCCACCACTTGGGGGCCTTTTCCAAATGGACATGTAAACATTCAGATTCCAAGTGATTTTTATCTTGTTTTGGATTATGATAGCCTTCTATGCATTGGCTAGATAGAGCGTTCTTTGTATTGGTTCTCATAGTGGTCAAGGCGTTTTCAGAAGTTCCTTGCACAGTGCCTTTCTTGGAGCTTTTGGCCTTAACCTTGTTATGATATTGAACATGGTGGTTGCATACAAATTCCACAGAGATCTGTTTTTCGGAATGCATGAGTTGACGCTTCAGATCTTGAAGGTTTGAAGGAAATTTGAACATGGTTAGGTAGGCAAGGATGTTGTCAGGTAGATCTATACCTATGTTGATCATCTTTTTGATGGATGTTTTGATGTTTTTAACAAATTTCAGTATCTTGTCTTCTTTGAATGAGAGATGTAGAAAGTCATTGAAGATTCTTGCTTTATTGGATGCTTGAGAGGATGAGAATTGCTCCTTGATTGCCTTCAAGATGTCCTTGGCAGAATTGATGTTGACCGCACTAATGACGTTATTGTAAGTAATGAAGTCTAATTTGGAGATGAGTAAAAGCCGGATTTAATTGTTATCTTGAGTGGAGAGTGATTTGGAGGTTGATTTGAGTGTGTCTAGCCCTCCTCTGAGTTTGAGCAAGGCCTTCATTTTATCTTTCCATATTCCGTAATACTCTTCTGTCAGGAGGGGGGTTGTCTTGAGAGCCGTTTTGAGCATAGCCTGTTGGAATGAATCCATTGAGAATCCAAATCCTGTAGCCATAGTTCTATGTCTGGCTGGTTGAGGAGACGTTTGCTTTTTAACCGTATGACTGTGATTGATGATTGAAACAGAAAGCTATGACATATGGAAATGAATGAGAATCAGGAATAACAAAGATAGAAAATTAACATATAAAAAGACGCAGAAAGATTGAGAAAACAAACACAGTGAGGAAGTTTTCCAAGTAGCCTATGACTATATGAGAGAGTATGAGAAACACATGAGGGGACTGAATCAAGATCACAGATTCCGATGGGTACCTTTTAGAATGATCTTCAGTTATAAATTGTATTACCAATTAAAGAAGATGCGTAATCTTGATGGTTAAGACTCAGATGATTGGGATGTTTGAGAATGAGCTTTTGGTCTAGGTTGAAAGTTTTGATGACCGTTGAGGAAGACGTTTGTCCAAAGCTTTGAAGGAAACAGTAAAATAGAAGAAGAAAGAAAATAAAAAATAAAGAAAATAGAAAATCATGAAGAATAGAAAAGAACCCAAAACAAAATCAGAAAAATCAAATCTTCAATCCAAAAGTTGTTGAGTTCCTTAAGTTTTCCAGTTGGTTTTCATTCCCATTTTCCCTAGCAATCATGAGTGAAATTTAAAATCCTCATGAGAGCACCGGCTGGATTTGTGATCCTCAAAGTACCGTGAGAGCACCGGCTGGATTTGTGAACAACATGAGAGTACCCGTTAGAACAATGAACCTGTCACAGCCGTGGGTGCAACAGTGTGCCTGTCACCATCCATGAGACTCAGGAATCTATCTTTACAGGTAGGAGGTGAATGAGGTTGTGACAAATGTGGGAAGCACACATGAACTGATTTATCTGATGAAAGAGTGATATGAATATTTATTCTGAGACATAGTAAAGAAGATAGAGATGAAAAAGAAAGAAGAGGAAGAGACACAGGATTGATTATAGGGACATAAGAAAAGAATAGCACTGCAGTGGCCTAAGGTAGCGGTACTTCAAAACTTTAAGATTCATCCATTTGTTGTATAAATTCAAAAGAAACACACACCAAAACTTTGGACCACCTAATTCAGGGTTTTCACCTTCTTCTGTCCCTAATGACATTTAGGGGTGACATTTATGTCAGTGCAAACACTTTTTTGGCCTGGGTATGGTCTGATTAAAATCATCTGACCTGTCTCTTTTGTCTTTGCTGGGTCTTATCTTCTTTTATATCATTCTTGGCTGGCATGCTAATGCCCAATATCTTCCTGGATTTGGTTCTACTGGCCTCAGTTTTTGTTGCAGTTCTTTTTTCACTCTTTTTTGGGACTTATCTTACCTGAAGCATTTCTTTTGGCTGAGCATGCTATTTCCATGGCAATTGTTTGTCTCTTGGCTTTCTCATCCCTAGTATGGCTGAGAATGTCTGCTAAAATGAGATTGCTTGCAATGTGCTAGATTTTGATGTCTTTTGCGGTCATTAGCTCTTGTATGTAATTTAATTTGATTTAAATGTGCTTAGTAAAAAATCCATTCTGAATAATTTTGATGCTTGCTAGGTCTATTTCTCCTTTTTTATCCTCAAAGACAAGACTTCTCAGATTATATTTTGGATCAAACATTTCCCTGATGCCCTGCCTGATTCATACTACCTCCTTGCATGCATTTGCCAAGGCCTTGTATTATGCTTCTGTGGTTTATAGGGTAAATTTAGTCTGTTTGCATGTTTTCCACAAGATCAGAGTGGGCCCCATCATTATTTGCAACCCCATTACAGAGCTCTGCATAGTGGAACAATTAGCAAAGTTGGTGTCCACATGGAAAGCTAGTCTATACTTTCCATGAATCAAGTTTCAACCTCAGGGTTCTGTTTCCTCATTAATATTGAAAGATCCTAGTTTCCACTTCACAGTGCTTCATTGGCGGCCTTTCAAAAACTGGCATAAATAGCCTACAGAAAATCATATTTCTGGCCCACTTGGTACCAATGAGTGATTCAGAGACCCTACCAGGGCTCTTTAATTTTTTATTCTTGCTTTAGAAGGTATCAAGCAAGTGAAGTTGAGTGAGGCACAGGTCTTGGGATAAAAGGAGACAAGACAAGAAGGAAAAGTACCTTTATAAGTCATCCAGAAAGTGGATTTGAGTGAGGCAAAGTTCTTGGGACCAAAGGAGATTTGAAGAAAAGGAAAGAGTACATGAACAAGGTAAAATAATGAGGAGAAGAAACAAGAGAAAAAAAATAAAATGATTTCATTCCAGATAGCAAGCAGTCAGAAAAAGACTTAAGAAATGGAGAGAAAACATAACATGGAAAAAGAGTGAATGAGAAATGAGAGAGTTCCAGTAGAAGTTATCCAGAATGTGGAGTTAAGGCACAGGTCTTGGGTTCAAAGGATAAGAGACAACAAGTAAAGAGTACCCAAAAAAGTTACAATAATGAGGAGAAGAAATAAGAGGCAAAAATTAGTCAATTATATTCCAGATAACAACCAATCAGAAAAAGACTAAGAAAACAGAGAGATAAAGCAACATTGAAAAAGATTGAATGAGAAATGAGAACAGACCTGTACAAGTTATCCAGAAAGTTGAGTTGAGTGAGGCACAGGTCTTGGGATCACAAGAGAGAAGACAAGAAGAAAAGAGTCCCTGAAAAAGGTACAATAATGAGGAGAAGAAATAAGATATGAAAATGAGTAAGGAAAACAGATTGGTACAACAGGAGGTTCATAATTCTTTTGATACAACGCTCTTGAAACCTAGATTGAGGATAATCATATTTGAAGTTTTTATGTCTCAGTGGGGGGATGTCATTGGGTCATTGTCTGGTTGTCTTTGGTTTGGTTCAGGAATGTATAATTGTGGACCCCCCTTGCTTGCTAATCTGCTTTAAGGGGAAGGAAATGGTTATCATTGATGAATTTGGTTTGGAGGTGAGGGGAGAGTATTTTGGTCAGGCCATTGGCTATTTTGTTGGATGTGGGGATGTAAGTGAGGATAAATTCTTTGTTGCCAACATGATGCTGTATCTACTGGAGGCAGAAATTGATATGATGGGTGCAATTTTGATAGATGAGATTTTACAAGAGGGATATGGCTCCTTGGTTGTTGCATTAGAAATTTGGGGAATGCAAGGGGGAATTGAAACACTTGGAGAGAACGGAGAGTGGTTGAGAGGTCTATAAGAGACCCTTCCCAGGCTTGGAGAAGGACCAATGTTTGGCTTCTGTGGTGGAAAGGGCTATGACCAATTTTTGGGAGCACCGCCACATGACAGGGCTGTTCAGGAGGATTGTGATTCCGGCAAAGGAAAAAAAATTGCTGCTTGAGGCATTGTTGGCTTTGCAGTTGGCCTTAAGGGTGGAGGCATCAATGGTTTTGCCTCCAAGGGTGATACCAGAGTTTTTGGTGCATTTGAGGTATTGGAGGAGGTGGAAGAATTGTTGCTGATGAGTAATAATTTTTTTGTTCAGGAACTGAGAAAGACAGCTCCAGGAGAAAGCCAGGTCTGGTCTTTTGCACTGGACTAGGTATTTGACGAGCCCAAACCCGCAGTGAAAACTGAAATTTGCGTCCACAGGAGTTTCTGATATTGGTATTCTAGATGGTTTCTGGGGAAGAGGGGTGGCAGCAGGTTTGCATTTTGTCATTCCGAATTCAGCAAGCATGTTCTTGATATATTGGTCTTGATTAATATGAATGGTACAAGAGCTGCAATTTCTAGTTACCTCATTCCAAGTACCCACTTACATTCTCCCAAATATTCCATTTCAAAGCAAGACTTCATATTTTATTTGAACTTGATAATTTCTTTTTCCTTCCCTCCAATGACTAGATTTTCCATGGGAATGTAAACTAGGCAAAGTTTTTGAGGGTTATTATGAATTAAAAAGCAAGGATAAACTTCACAGGAACTGAAGTTCCGTGAATAGAAAAAGGAAGTGTGTGTAGTGTACCAGAATTTCCGGCTCTGCTGGAGACTTTAGAGGGATTTTCAAAGTCTGATTCCATGTCCTGGAGGGAAATGAAAATTGGTTTCCTTGTGTTTCTTGATGAAGTTTTGATCCTCTGGTTCACCATTCAAGAAGCAACACCCAATAGCAATCTGATGTAGGGCCAGTTAAAAAGATGCAACCAGGATGAGAAGAATGGACAGAGTGGATAGAAGCCTGTTTGGTAAAAAATATCATTTTATTTCATCCCTCCAACTTTTCAAAATCCATGGAAACAGAGGCTTTCTTTTTTCTTGAAAACAGATCTTTTGGCATTGTACTTTGATCTTAGCACCCAGTTAGTGTTCAGCTTTTTGATGTGACTGGGTTTGGGGAAAACCTCCCAGACTTGATATGTTTTTCAATTGTACTTCTCTGTGTCAATTGCACTGTTCCAGTCAGGCCAGTCTGTTTGGGCTTTGCTTCTGAGATTTTTTTGGGGTCATTGGTGATGGATGGTTTGGAGGTGATTATGTTTGCCCAATAGCATCTCACAGAGGGTAAAATTCTGGCTTTGGAGATGTTGGAGCCAACCTCTTTGGGGGCAAAGTCATACCAGGGGGCATAATCATAATTTTTGTTTGAGGGAGGGGGATGCTTGAAATTAGGGCTGGTGGTTGAGTCAAGAGACGGAGAGGGGATGGTTGGTTGTTGGTCAACTGAAACATCACCTCCCACAGGGGAAGGGTCAGTGATTGTTGGATGAGGATAGGCTGAATGGGATATAGGAGAATTTTTTTGGTCATTGTTGAAGGGGAAGAGGAGGAAACTGGGGTTATCCAATCTGGAGTTTGAGCCTATCAGTGGGAAGAAATCATGATAAAGCTTTACATCATGAGACCAGGTAATTTTTTCTGATGAGGGCGTCCAAATTTTTTAAGATTGATGATTTGGATTAAAGCAAATGAGGATTCCCTCAGCTCTAGAAGGGGAGAATTTTGAGTTCCTCCATTTCTTCTCTACAAAGGTAATTGCTTGAAATCCAAATGGGGAAAGACAGTCTAATTTGAGTTTTTTTCCAGAAAATTTCTCAAATGGAGTGACTAGGTTGAGGGATGAGTGGGGTGTTTGATTTTCTAGGAATACAGAAGTGACTACAGCCTCAACCCAGAGCTTTAGTGGATCTCCCCCGGGGAGGAGGAGAGCCATGTTTTTCTCAATAGTGGTTATATTTCTCCATTCCACAAAGGGGCTTTGCTGAGTTGTGTAAGGTGCAGGGGTGAGGTGTTTAATCCCTTTTGAGTAAAAAAGTTTCTTAAATCATGCATTTAAAAATTCCACACTATTGTTGGAGACTACTGATTGTACTTTATGATCAGAGGCAAGTACAGATTGATTGAGGAAAGTGATGAATTGTTCATAAGATTCAGACTTACAACCAATTGGTTAAATGAAGGCATATTGGCTATAACCATCAATCATTTTGAGAAATTATCAATTTCCACTGTTTGACATTGGAGAGATAGGACCAAATAGATCCATATGAATACATTCAAGGGGAAACTTTGGAGTGGAGACATTACTGGAGGAGGGGATCCTTGACATCTTGGCAATCATGCAGTCTGAACATTGGGTTGGTTTTAGCTTTTGATTAGGGAAGCAATTCTGCAGGTATTGATTTTTGGGTTTCCCAAGGAACAATGAAGATCAAGGGAAGAGCAAACAGTTGCAGAATGCAAGTGAGATATGTTGAGGGCAAGAATATTGTTGATTAAACTTCCAATCATAATTTTTTCTTCAACCTTGATGCATACAAAACCGTCTTTGGAGGGTAATATGGAGTATTCCAATTTAAGGTAGGGAGTCATGGAGATGAGAGAGTTAGGAAGATCAGGTACCATCTGAGCATGCGTGATTGAAAGTATGCCATTTTCCAGAGGACCAACTGCTTTTCAAAACCCTTCAACTTTGAGGGGAGCTCTGTTGGCTGTGTAGAGAAGGGAAGTTGATTGTTGAAAGTTAATGAAAAAGTTGCAACTTTTGAGGTAATGACCCCATACACCGCTATTCAGGATAACAAGATTGGGATTAAAGTTTTAGAGGCTGGGGTTTGCCTTTCTGGGTTGAGTTTTCACTTGAATTCTATTGAGGGCAGCGTGGTGATAGGAAATCAAAATTTCAGGATGGAGCTTGTGGCATTGTTCAGCCGTGTGGGTTGTGTTTGGATTATTTTTTCCATTTTCACCAAAAGGTTTTTGTTTTTGCTCTTTGTTTTTGGAGGATTTTGAAGGTTGGCTTTGGGAGACTTTGAAAGCTGAGAATTGAATGATTTTGTGAGAATCAGATGGTTGTTGAATTTCCAAGATTGAGGTTAGAGAGGAAGGCATCTGTGGTTATTTTTGCTTGTTTCCCTTTTTATTGGGAAAATCAGAGAGATTGCATAATGAAAAAGGAAGCTGGGAGTTGTATTAAGATAATTATGGCCCATAGTGTTTCAATGGTGGATGTGTCTAGTTTTTTGAATGAGAATTCCAAGAGTAATTTGAAGGTTTTGCAAAATTTGTTAATTGATTCTTGCAGATCTCCATCATAAGAAGGGATGTTTTACAGATGGTCCATCATGTTGACTACATTCTCAAGGGATTTAGTGGTGTATTGGTTGAAGATAGAATCCCAAAGCTCCTTATGTTTGTAGAAAGATGAGCCTTTGAAAAATTGGGTGAAATTATGCTGATCAAGGTGAAGTCAAATGAAGGTTGTGGCTTGTTTCTTCTTCAGATTTAATTCAGGGGAGATTTCATCTGAGGTTTCAACTACCACACTGTCAAGATACTTGTATCCAAGAGCGGTGAAGATTTGATTTCTCCGGTGTGGTGACCAAATTTGAACACCCTGGACCAGATGCAGATCAAAATTCAAAATATTTTTAAGATTCTTTTAATTAGGTGTCATTAAAACAAAAAAAATGGAATTTCTTTTTCAGTATCACTCCTCCAATTTGCTCAACCTGACAAGCGTTCCCCTGTCCAAGTAGTCTAGGAAAGGCCTCTCTTGGTCCCATCTCCTAGGAATTGTGTTTGATTCCTTCAATTTTGTTGTTCCCTGCCTTCCTTTTGGCCAAACGCGCGGGCTGAGACCCGCTTGGCCCAAGATATCTCCATCATTCCTCAAGCTCACTTCAATCAATCCTTAAAACTCAACAATCCCCCCCTTTGTCTCTTTGCCATCCTCATCATCCTCACCACTTGTCCCCGACCTTTTTCCTCATCATCTTCCATACATCCATTGCCTTGATCTACTTACTCCCAGTTAACCAGAATCATAGATTGGTCGGTTGGTTCCAAGATGTGCTTGGTATCAACAAGCTCAATCAATCCAAGATTTCCATCATCCCATCTCCCATCTCCCCATCCCCTCCCTTGGTGCCTTGACTCTTCTACCCATCTGCAATTGGATCTTGGCCTTTTGAACCGCCGTAGTTCTTGTTCCGTGGCTTTTTCATTTTCCAATTCATCAAAGCTGGTAACAAAACCTCAATCAATGTGATTGGATGGCGCTTTGCAGCCATCAGCGTACTTCAACCCATTTGGATTCACTTATCCACCGGCCACCATTACATCCTTGCTTCTGTTTTCTCTCTCATTGTTGCCTCAGTCATCTTGCACATTACTGGGACTCACGTCGACACCTCTTGAGCCCATGAAGCTTACATACCCTTGTATTCATCAGGCCCTGTTGGTTGGACCCAGTCATGCCCCAAGCTCTCTTGCCCTACCGCCACAGTCAAAGCTTCTCATCCAATCCCCCAGCCGCTCCCCAACCAATCCATCACCCTTCCTGGGATTCTCCCACCCCCTTCCATCTTTGGGTGGGGGTGGAAAGCGTTTTTCACCGCCCGCAGACATCCGCCGGCCGTCTGATCCATTATCTTTTCCCACCCCTTTTTTGCCTTCGGGCTGGGGGGGTGATTCCGGTATTGTTGCGCGCGTCCGTCCACAGAAGGATGCAGGAGAGGTGAAGGGATGGAAAGGATCCCACCCTGGTCAGGCAGGCCAGATTTCCACGGGCCTGCGTGATCAAATTTTTCTGATCATCTGAAAATCAAAAAAAAATCTTTCTTTTTCTGCTCCATTTGTAGTATCCCTTGTACATAGTCTAACAGGGTCTCCTGCCCACATAAGAAGGGGCTCTCCCCTGCCTTTTGGAAGATTATCAGCAGAACACATCATCATTATCACATCCTACCATACCAGTGAGGATCATCATCATTTTCACCTTGCAAATAATCATCCATGGGGCTTCATTCCCCTTTATCTGAGACAAAACTTTGGGTATATCTATGATTTCCCTTGATCCTTGAGCCTCCATACTCAAACCCTTGATCTTTGATCCTTATCACCAACCAATAGCTTTGCTGGTTGAAGAAGAATTTGACTAATTGAATTCTTGAGTGTGTTACACCACTCCTGATCCCCTTTTCCAAACATACTGGTCCTGATCATCCTTTGATTATCTCTCTGGAACCAGTCACGTTTGACTGAAGAGGTTTTATTAAGCTTAAAACCTGGAGTGTTAAACCTCCCTTCATCTCTTGTGAAGTTGAATTCAGCCACACCACTCTTAAGTCCCTTGAGAAGTGTTGGGTTATTCTTGTTTGAATCAGTTATTGTTTTGCTTCTAGAGCTTCTTCAAACAATTAGCTTTGTCTTGTGCTTCCACCCACAGTTATTCGGTACCCTTCAAGCGCTTGATTGGGGAGAGTTGGGCAGGTTCATTGAGAACCTGGATGTTGTTTGGGATTGAATTGATCTTTCCTAAGCTTCTGCTGACAACCAGAGCTATTAGCTTGTGGGCGCTGTCACTTACAATTGCCTTGTCTGGTTGAACTTTGAACAAACCTTGACTTCTTCTATTCAAGTTTTCCCTGGCACCATCTTGCCTCAGATAGTGTTGTTTCCCCAGCTACTGACTACTATAATCTTTATCTTGTTAAATTTAGTCCCCTGTTTACCAGGTTCTGGACTTTGATCTTGGTTAAATTTAAATATTTTTTTAAAACTCAGGAGGGCAGCCTAAAAAGCACCTTTCCCCTCCACAGAACTGCCACGGCCTAGCACTGTTTGCAGTCTTACATTTGGTCCCCCGGGCCGGGATCAAACAAGAAACTTTGGGATTCACAGTCCCAACAATGATCAACTTTGAAATCAAATCTCTTTTTTTTTTCTGTCATCATCTAGATCCGTGGAGGCAACTTGTTCTAGAAGTAAGTCCTCCCAATTGTGCACCACCTGGGCAAGATACTTGTTCTTTTTTGAGAAAACCTACTCTTGCCACATTTGCGAGCCACTTTGGAAATCTGTTACTTGGATCTTTTAGGAAACATTGTCAAAATGGAATCCACCAGCGACTCTTCCACTCGTCCTAAGATGGTTAAGATCAAGCCTCAGAACAAGAACTTAGGATTCAATGGGACAAATGTTGAACACTTCTTGGACTCTTACAAGATGGCTGCTTTTGTGGACGGGGCTAGCAAATTTGATATGGCCTACCAGTGATTATTTTTTATCTCCTCTAATGAAGTTATGGAAATCATCAGGTAGTTTTAAGGTTTCAAATGGCATAACTGGACCCTGCTGCGGGGAGAAATGTTGGCCTATTGGGGAAAAATAGATGTAGCACGATTTACTTTGCAGGATCTAGATAAACTTGTCTCCCAGTGGATCTCCAATGGTGGTGTGGCTTCAGCTTCCAGTTTTCAGTCCTTTAAGAAAACTTGGGATCCCATCCAATCCTAACTTGTCCAAAAAAATCACATCAACACAGTGGACAAAATTTGAGTCCTATTTTTCCAATCTTTCTCTCTTGGAGTGCAGGAAAGGATCAAGGACGAACTGGTCAAGTCTGGATCCATGATCACTACCAGGGATAATCAATTCAAGCTTCCTGGTTTCCTTATTCTTAGGGGAGTTGTGGATAAATTTATGAAAGGTCAAACAGCCCTCACTTTGGAAAAGTCTAAAACCGCTGAACCAGTCCATGACCCCTCCTTCAAAGATTCAAACGAGATAATGAATATAATGGAATCTGATTGCAGGCCCAAGAACCCTCAGCCTAACCAAGAAACCGCTACAATGGATGAGATAACTAAACTGCTCAAAGCCTTTGAAAACAAAATGGATCAAAAGATTTCCTCTCTTGCTGTTCCTAAACCTTCTAGTGCTGTTCCTAAAAACATCATAGTCTGCTTTTATTGCCACAGGGAAGGCCATGGAACCGTTTGATGTCATGAAATCCAGAAGGACAAAGACAAGAAATTGGTAGATCAAAAAGGGAATAAGTTTTTTCTTCCCAATGGCGCCCTAATCCCCTTTGATTCATCTTGCTCCATTTGTCATGTGGTGGCCTCTTACCAGCCACCTCCTCCTATGAAGGCATCCTTGGCTTCTGTGGATTTCCAATATTCATGTGATACTCTTCAACCCTGGTATCCCCCAGCTTATTCCTCCTCTTCTCTGGTTGGTACTTACCAATCCAATCCAGCAAGGAAGTGACATGAGGAGCCCAAACCTCATGAAGATCCTTCCTTGCCAACCTCAATCCTCCAAAAACCATCAAAACAAAGATCCTCACCTGAGCCCTCTTCTGATGTAGAAGACATGGAGGTGGAAAAAGAAACACTCATGGAAAGGTCTCAAGATTGCCCTGATCCTCATCCCTCATCTATTAAACCTCCTCAATCCCCTGATCCTGTTCCTGTTCCACCCAATCTTCCTCCCTCCACCCAGCCCAAAGTTTGGCTTGAGAGGGGAATTTCTAAAGATCACCCCAGTTCTGTGGAAGGGGTATTAAAGAAAATTTCTGATCTTAAAATCCCTGATCTATCTTTGGCTGAACTCCTGTCAATCTCTTCATCTGTTGCTGAAGGAATGAAGATATGGGTTTTGCGTTGACATGTGTAAATTGGTCCCGAGGAACTCAAGGTCTACTCTGGAACTTTGATAGAGGATTCTGGTGTAACAGATCCCTCTTCTGAGTCTAGTCTTTACTCATGTCCTCTTGGTTTTCTTCCCTGCCATCTTGGTGAATCAGCTAAAACGGACTCCCTCCTTGTTGACTCTGGCTCTCAGCTCAACTTGATCTCGGATGCTATGGCCTGCAAACTCAAACTCAGCCCTAGGGTCAGTTTCACCTCTTCAGTGTATGTAATAGGGAACCAGTCTTGCAAATTGGTTGGAATCTTTGAAGACGTTCCAGTCTGGATTGGATGAAACATTTTTGGAACTTTTCATTTCTGGATCACACGTTTGGATGGACCTATGATCTTGGGGCAACCTTTCCTAATCAATTCTGGAGAAACTCTGATGTTTTCCGATCAAGTTGGGGAGAGAATCCTCCTCCCCAATTCAGATGGTAGAAAAATTTAGGTTCCTCTTCTCTCTTTGGATTCTAGTTGCTGGAAAAGATATCTCCCTGGTCATTTTCCTAAACAGAAAGATAATTCCAGTTCCTTTCATTTTTTATGGGAGTAGTTGATCCTACTAATAGTTGTAGTTCTTTTCAGCCTCAAACTTCAACTCAAGGGTAAACCCTCATCCCCAAGGCCTATTTCTCATTCTTTCCAACAATTTCCTCTGATCTCAAAAATGTCAAAAATCAAAATCAAAACAAAATGAAAAAATCCAAAAATATTTCTTCTTCATCTGTTTTTTCTTCTTTTCCTTGTACTCTTATTCCTAATCAACCTTCTCCCAGTTCTGGTTCAAATCTCCGCAATGATTCTAAACCAGATCCCAATCTTGATTTTATTTTTGGTGACTTTTGTATGGAAGAATATGGGCTTCAGTCAAGGCAAATTGGGGTAGAAGTAAGTCCTTCCAATTTTGCACCACCGGGGTATCCTACTACTATCATTTTTGAAACCCTACCTTGTGCCACACATGTGAGCAATGCATTATCACCAGGGACTTCTTTTATGGAAAAGGCACCTTTTGAAAACGTTGCGGAACATTGAAATTGGAAGGCGTTAGAACTTGGTCTCAATCCTTGTAGTCAGATATCTGTGGTCAACTCTTGGCAAAAACAAGAACCGCTCTCTTTTGCCTCCAAATATAAACCAGTTTCCAGGAAAATCCAACCAGTCAACCAACCTATGCCTCTCAATCTCAATCCTCCCCTTAGGCGTCCTCCTCTATCCTGAAATCCTTACTGTGGTTTACCTCAACCTCTTGCTGGTCCTTTCATCCCCTCTGGCCATGTCACTGAATAATGTCTGAGAGTAGTCACCTTTGGACCAGATGGATGGCTTCTACCTGATGAGTTGTATTTGATCAAAAATATCTTGGCTCTTAGGGAAAAAGCTATTGCTTTCTGTGAAGAAGAGAGAGTTCTCTTGAAAGAATCCTATTGTCTACCTTATATCATCCCTGTAATAGAACATGATCCCTGGCAAAAGAAAAGGTTCCCAATTCCTGCTGCCAAAGTCAAATAATTCATCAAGTTGGTCCGGGAACAAGTTCAAACTGGTTTATATGAACAGTCAACTTCTAGCAATTCCAGTCCTGTTTTCTGTGTCCTTAAAAGTAATGGTAAACTTAGGATAGTTAATGATCTCCAGCTGCTAAATAAGGTTACTAGTAAAGACTCTGGTATTCCCCCTGCTACTGAAGAATTTGTTGAATCCTTCTCTGGGAAAGCTTGCTATGGTCTGGGTGACAATATGGGTGGCTATGACAAATGGTCCTTACATCCGATTTCTTGCCCTCTCATCACATTTGATACTCCCCTTGGTTGTTTCCAACTTACTCAATTGCCTCAAGGCGCCACCAACTCGGTTGCAGTCTATCAGGCTCAGATGGTTTGGATCCTCCAGGATGATCTCCCTGATCATGCTGGTATCTTTATTGAAAACGGCAGAATTAAAGGACCAGTTTCTGACTATAACAATGAGCTCTTAACCTGGCATTCAGGAATCCATCAATTTATCTGGGAATATGCAACCACTTTGGAAAGGGTCTTCCAAATTGAAGAATCTGGCCTCACTGTCTCCAGATCAAAATTGGCTGCCTGTGTCCCATCTCTGGAAATTGTTGGTCATGTGGTCTGCAAGGAAGGAAGAAGGATAGCTCCATCCAAGATCAACAAAATCCTCTCTTGGCCTACTCCCATCAATCCAACTGAAGTCAGGGGTTTTCTAGGTGTTGTCACTAATGTTTGAATCTTTATCCAATCTCTATCCAAAATCTGTGCTCCCCTACTTTGCCTGACCAGAAAAGATGCTGAGTGGATCTGGACCCAAGATTGTGAACGTTGTTTTCAGCTGCTTAAAATGATGGTTTGCAAAGACATAGTCTTGAGAAAGATTGCTTATGGACTGGGAGCTGGCAAGATCAAATCGGCTGTCAATTCCAGTTATCAATCTGTTGGGGCTGTCCTCACTCAGGAAGATGAAAATGGTCAGGACCGTCCTGCTCTCTATGAATCCTTGTTATTTTCAGATGTAGAATCCAGGTTCTCCCAACCAAAACTGGAACTCTGTGGCGTGGCCCAAATGTTGAAGAAACTTCAAACTGTCATCTGGGGTCAACACTTTGAGTTAAAATTTGACGCACAATCCATCATCAAAATGATCAATGCCCCCAGCCTCCCAAATGCTCCTATGACCCGTTGGGTGGCCTTTATCCAGATTTTCTCCTTTGATATTGTTCATAGGCCTGGAAAATCATTCATAATGCCTGATGGTTTATCTTGATTCCTCCTTGGAGACAAAGAATTGGATTTTGGAGTGGATTTTGATGAGGAGGAGCCTTTAATTTGTCTATTCTTCAACTTTTCCTCCCAAGATTATTCTTGCTTCCAACAAGGTTTCTGGATAAAATTAGAGAAGTTCCTTTCCACTCTCCAAAGGCCTCCTGATCTCTCTGCTAAAGATTTTTGATTGCTCAAGAGGAAGTCCTCCAATTTCTCTGTCCAAGGTACTAGGATTATGAAAAGAGGCAACCCTTGTGCTCTTATTGTTGTCACAATCCCCTCAAAGCAAGATTCAATCCTCAAAAGTCTTCATGAGGGCCTTGGGCATTGTGGCAAAACCAAGACCTATTGACAAATATCCAAACAATTCTGGTGGCCATCTTTGAAGAAATCAGTCTCTCAATGGTGCAAGAGTTGTGAAGTATGTCAGAAACATGATCTTGGGCGCCCGGCCAAAATTTGTTATCCCACTGGAGAGTCCACTGTCTTTTGAAGGATTGCTATGGATGTGTTTCACATTAAGGCTGGTGGAGCCAAGTACCTCATTGTGGCTAGAGATGATTTTTCTTGATGGAATGAAGCAAAATTTCTTAAAAACCTCAGTTCTGAATCAGTAGCAGCTTTCCTTTATTATGAGACTTGGACAATGCGTTATGGATTGGCTCAATCTTATTTAACTGATGGTGGCTCTGAGTTTGGTGGCAAACTGGCCAAAATGATATAATTGCTTCCTGGTCAACATAGGGTGACCACTCCTTATTATCCTGAAGGACAAGGCATGGCGGAAAGAGGCCATGCCCCTTTGAAGGTGGCTCTTGTCAAGTTGGCTGGTGAAAGTGGAAAGAATTTTTGCAAATTTCTTCCTCTGGTCCTCTTCTCTGATTTAATCTCAACTAAACAAACCACTGGCTACTCACCTTATGAAATTATCTTTGGAAAGAGGGCTGTCCTTCCTCTTGATCTGGAAATGGAATATTTCTTAGGTATTTCTTGGGAAAAGGTTTCTTCCACCACTGATCTATTAGTTGCCAGATCCAAGCAACTGGAGCAAAGTGAAGATGTTTGTGACGGAGCTTATCAGAAAATGATGGAGTCAAGGGAAAAATCAGTCCAGTATTGGGAGGATAAGCATTCCAATTGAGTCAGGGACCCCTTGAATCATGGTGATCTAGTTTTAGCTTACAACCAATCCTTGGAAACTCAGTGGGGAAAGACTTTTTCCAATCGCTGGAATGGTCCTTATTGAGTGGTCCATCAAGTCAGAGGTGGATCATATCTTTTGGAGGAATTGGATGGTACTCAGATGGCCAGAAAGTTCTTGGCTGATCAGCTCAAGAAATTTGATTTTTGTGGAGGCAACTTTTATCAGAAGTAAGTCCTCACAATTGTGCGCCACCAGGGTTGTCTGCTGCGTTTTGTTGTGAAAATCTACTGTATGCCACATGTGTGAGCACCTGGGATGCCTTCTTTGTTGCATTTCAGACAACTCTAGGATTTTCTTTGGATGGATCAAGATGTTCTTTGCAATCACCCTCAAGATCAAATGGCAATTTCTTGTTTTCAATCATCCTTCCTTTTTCTTTATGACATCAAGCGCAGATGCAGACTAGGGAGAGTCTGTAAGTTGGGGAGAGATGTGGTGACCAAATCTGGGCCACCTGGACCAGATGCAGAAAATTCAAAAATTTTTACGATTTCATTCAAAAAAAAAAATCAGAATTTCTTTTTCAGTATCACTCCTCCAATTCCCTCAACCTGTCAAGCGTTCCCCTGTCTCAGTAGTCTAGGACAGGCCTCTCTTGATCCCATCCCCTAGGCATTGTGTTTGATTCCTTCTCTCGTTGTTCCCCCCCTTCCTTTTGGCCAAACGCGCGGGCCAAGACCCGCTTGGCCCAAGATATCCCATTCCATCCATCATTCCTCACGCTCACTTCACTCACTCCTTAAAACTCAAAAACACCCCCCTTTCTCTCTTTGCCATCCTCATCATCCTCACCACTTTTCCTCAACCTTCTTCCTCATCATCTTCCATCCATCCATTGCCTCGATCTACTTACTCCCAGTTAGCCAGCATCCTAAAGGATTGGTTGGTTGGTTCCAAGATGTGCTGTTATCAACAAGCTCAATCAATCCAAGATTTCCATTATCCCATCACCCATCTCCCCATCCTCTCCCTTGGTCCTTTGACTCTTCTACACATCTGAAATTGGATCTTGGCCTTTCAAACCGTTTTAGTTCTTGTTCCTTGGCTTTGTTGTTTTCCAATTCCTCAAAGCTGGTACCAAAGCCTTGATCAATGTGATTGGATGGCGCTTTGCAGCCATCAGCGTACTTCAACCCATTTGGATTCACTTATCCGCCGGCCACCATTACATCCTTTCTTCTGTTTTCTCTTTCATCTTTGCCTCAGTCATCTTGCACATTACTGGGACTCACTTCAACACCTCTTGAGCCCTTGAAGCTGACATACCCTTGTAGTCATCAGACCCAGTTGGTTGGACCCAGTGATGCCCCAAGCTCTCTTGCCCAACCGCTGCAGTTGAAGCTCCTCATCCAATCCCCCAGCCGCTCCCAAACCAATCCATCACCCTTACTGGGACTCTCCCACCCCCTTCCATCTTTGGGTGGGGATGTAAAGTGTTGTCCACCGCCCGCGGGCATCCATGGGCGGTCTGATCCATTTTCTTTTCCCACCCCTTTTTTGCCTTTGGGCTGGGGGGGAAATTCCGGTATTTTTGCGCGCTTCCGTCCACAGAAAGAAGCAGGAGAGGTGAAGGGATGGAAACAATCCCACCCCGGTCAGGCAGGCCAGATTTTCACCGACCTGCGTGATCAAATTTTTCTGATCACCTGAAAATCAAAAAAAAAAATTCTTCCTTTTTCTGCTCCATTGGTAGTATCCCTTGTACATAGTCTAACAGGGCCTCCTGCCCATTTAAGGAGGGGCTCTCCGCTTCTTTTTGGAAGATCATCAGCAGAAAACATAATCATCATCACATCCTACCATACCAAGGAGGATCATCATCATTTTCACCTTGCAATAATTCATCCATGGGGCTTCATTCCCATTTATCTGAGACAAAAATTTGGGTATATCTTTGATTGCCCTTGATCCTTGAGTCTCCATACTCAAACCCTTGATCCTTTATCCTTATCACCAACCAATAGCTTTGCTTGTTGAAGAAGAATTCAACTAATTGAATTCTTGAGGGTGTTACACCACTCCTGATCCCCTAATCCAATCATGCTGGTCCTGATCATCCTTTGATTATCTCTCTGGACCCAGTCACCTTTGACTGAAGAGGTTTTATTAAGCTTAGAACCTGGAGTGTTAAACCTCACTTCATTTCTTTTGAAGTTGAATTATGCCACACTACTCTTGAGTCCCTTGAGAAGTGTTGGGTTATTCTTGTTTGAATCAGTTGTTGTTTTTCTTCTGGAGCTTCTTCAAACCATAAGCTTTGTCTTGTGCAGCCACCACAGTTATCTGGTACTCTTCAAGCGCTTGATTGCGGAGATTCGGGAAGGTTCATTGAGAGCCTGGAGGTTGTTTGGGATTGAGTTGATCTTTCCTAAGCTTCTGCTGACGACCAGAGCTATTAACTTTTGGGCGCTGTCACTTACAATTGCCTTGTCTTGTTGAACTCTGAACAAACCTTGACTTCTTCTATTAAAGTTTTCCCCAGAACCATCTTGCCTCAGATAGTGTTTTTTCACCAGCTACTAACTACTGTAATCTTTATCTTCTTACATTTGGTCCCCTGTTTACCAGGTTCTGGAATTTGATCTTGGTTACATTTAAATATTTTTTTAACACTCAGGAGGGCAGCCTAAACAGCAGCTTTCCCCTCCACAGAACTGTTACAGCCTAGCACCATTTGGAGTCTTACACCGGCTGGGGAAGTTGCCTGGACCCAAGAGTTTTTCACAGATAATACCAAAAGATTATTTGAGTCCATCATGATTGGATGGTGGGTAAGGTGGGAGTTGCCGGGAGTTCTCCAAGTGATTTTTTTTTGAAAGGTGCTTTTGGATGATGAATTTGAGTTGCAGGAGGAGTAATAATTGTTCCTTGATGAGGTAGAAAGGGCTGATGGAAGAGTGTATGTTGAGTGGTTTTTGTTTGGATTGATGTGGGCCACAATTTTTGTATTCTTGGGTCTTCTGCATGCTCCTTTTCCTATTGTGCTCACAGATTTCATTCTACTGGGGTTATGAACTGTAGAAGGTATCAAGGAAGTGGATTTTAGTGAGGAAAAGGTCTTGGGACCAAACAAAAAAAGACAAGAAGGAAAGAGTACCTGTAAAAGTTATCCAGAGAGTGGAGTTGAGTGAGGCAGAGGTCTTGGGATCAAAGTAGACAAGAAAACAAGGAAAGATTACCTGAACAAGGTAAAATAATGAGGAGAAGAAATGAGATGAAAATGAGTAAAGAAAAGAGATTGGTACAACAGGAGGTTAAAAAGTCTGTAGGTACAACACTCTGGAAACCTATATTGAGGATTATCATAGTTGAAGGTTTTATGATTCAGTGGTGCTGTCATTTTTGGGTCCTCATTGGTTCATTGTCTTGTTGGCTGTTGTTTGGCTTAGGGATATATAATTTTACTCTTGCAAGGTAATCCTCATGCACTGTTCCAATGGCTGGAGATAACTGACTTTGATCCAGAATTGGGGAATTAACTGGATGGAGGTCTTGCAACCCAAACTCTTCCAACTTCCTTTCAACATATTTCTGTTGGCTTTAAGGTGATCCACTTGGCCAATTGGCCTATCTTCATGCTGGGAAGGAATTCCGCAGGGCCAATTTACTATACATCAAGCTCTTGCAATATTTTTTCTTTGAAAAGTTCTAGCCTGGGGCTAAATATGGCTAAATCTTTGAGTTGGATGAAGACCCAGACTGGATATGGACCTAGCATCCAAAAAAAACAAGGGTAAAATTGGTTGGGAACAATTCTTTGGAATTGAGGAAGCTACTTATGCACAGGTACCAAAATCTTGAGAACTTTTTCAGCCCATAGAAGAGTCCCTAGTAAGGGCATTCCATGTTCCCTAGTAATACTATTCCCTAATCCCTAGTAAGGGCTTTCCCCATGCCCTAGTAAGGCCATTCCCTACGCCCTTGTCAGGGAATGCCCTATGCCATAGTCAGGGAATGCCCTACGCCCTAGTCAGGGCATGCCCTATGTCCTGGTCAGGGCATGCCCTATGCCCTTGTCAGGGCATGCCCTATGCCCTGGTCAGGGCATGCCCTATGCCCTATTGAGGGCATGCCCTATGCCCTATTGAGGGCATGCCCTATGCCCTATTGAGGGCATGCCCTATGCCCTATTGAGGGCATGCCCATGCCCTATTGAGGGCATGCCCTATGCCCTATTGAGGGCATCCCCTAGGAACAATTCAGGTAATCCCCAATGCTCTATTCAGGTCCTCCCTTATGCCATTGTCACTGCCCTTGTCAGGGCATGCCCTATGTACTAGTCAGGGCATTCCCTATGCCTTAGTCAGGGCATTCCCAATGCCCTAGTCAGGGCATTCCCAATGCCCTAGTCAGGGCATTCCCAATGCCCTAGTCAGGGCATCCCCAATGCCCTAGTCAGGGCATGCCCAATGCCCTAGTCAGGGCATGCCCAATGCCCTAGGCAGGGCATGCCAAATGCCCTAGTCAGGGAATGCCCAATGTCCTAGCCAGGGCATGCCCAATGCCGGAGTCAAGGAATTCCCAATGCTCTAGAAAGGCCTTTCCCTATACCCTAGTAAGAGCATGCCCCATGCCCAGGTCAGGGCATACCCTATGCCATAGTCAGGAAATGCCCGTCACTCTTTTGGCTTAAGGATTATTTTTTGAATTCTATTTGTTCTACTCATAAATCAAAGTCTCCATTTCTTTTTCTAAAACTGAGTATTAAATTAAATAAACTTGTAAATTAAATAAACTTGTGACCAATTTCTGGTGCGCTTATGAGCCGCGGAAAAAGAGGGATCAAGAATTCTTAGACATGCTATTCATTAAGATAAAATCATTGAGCAAGACCCTGGATCAATTTTCTCTTTTCATTTTCTTATTTAGCTGATTATCCTCAGGTAAAGACATCCATGCAGTACATTTCTTTCCATCACTTATCTAGAATAGAAGGATTAAAAACCCTTTTAGATGATTATGAAGGAATTCTAGTATTTATAATTAAAATCAAGAGGCCAAGAGGACCCAAGAGGCATGTAGACCCAGTGGCTTAAGACCCAGTTAGGTTTCTGTGACTTTAATGATTTTTTTTATCTTCTCTGCTAGTTATGAATCTGGTTAAGACTTTGTCCCAGTTTTTTTTTCATTGTCTAGGCATTTATGCATACTGTCTCTGATCATTAAAACAGCTGATTGGCCCTGTTAAGAATCAGGAAGTTGTATGTATATAAGACCTCTCAAGACTAAGAAATAAACCACATCAGTTCCACATACCTTCAATCAGAGTGCCCCCTCATCTAAACCTCCTGATCAACTGCTCTTTGCAACATAAGATTAAGTTCATCTTTTTACTTTTCTTCTTGGCCCTTGGCCCTCTTATTTCAAAAAAATTAACAGTTGAAGCCACTGAACTTCTTGCGCCCCTCCCAGCCTCTCCATCTCTCCCTGTTTTAGCCATGAACTCTAACAGTGACTCCAACTGTTTTCTTTTGACCTCAGAAAACAATGCAATATGGATTGTTCCAATGGAAGCTAAACTTGAAAAAATCAATGCACTCAAAATTATGATGGGTAGGATTTCCAAGGATGAAGTGGAGTGAGCCAAAGAAAAGATTCAATTTTTTAAAGAAAACAGAAAGGCCTACACCCTTATTTTGCAGAATTGCAATGAATCAAACCTGGCCTTGATAACCACAACCCTATTGATCAACAAAAGATTCAATGGACAAGCTGTTTGGAATCTACTTTGAAAAAATATGCCGGAAGAAACTTGCTTCTCAATCTGCCTCCCTCAATCACTTTCTGGCCTTGGAATTCCATTCAATTGAGAAGTTCAGTCTGGAAATTGGATTTTCCAATCGAAGAATGGTCCTGGCGGGCATCCGACTCAACAATCAAGTCAAAATCCTCCTGATTCTTAGGAATCTTCCAAAAAAGGAATTTAGATCCTTTTGAGATATAGTGGCTATGGGTTTTTCTTCTGAATCATTCAAGGCAATTATCAAGCAACTCAAATATTAGTCAATTACATCTGTCAATAAAGATGAAAACAACCCAAAAATCAAGACTACTCAAGCCTTACTCACCCAATCCAATGACCACAGAGTGCGGAACAAGATTCAAGTTCCTAGCTTCCTCTGCGCTTTCTACAAGAGACCTGGACACTGGGCCATCAACTGTTGGGAAAAAAAGCGTCAAGAGAGTAACCCACCTCAAAATGGATCTCATGTTCTAACAGCCTCTTCTAATTTTTCCAAAATTTCTGTTAACAATTTGCCAGTCTCCACTGGTCAACAGGAAGAGGGAATCAAAGGTGATGGTGTCTTCACTCACTGTAGGAACCCTGATGGTAATTTTTGCCACTACAATGACATAAAATTCAAAAACATAACCTACTATTAGTTTTTTTCTCTCAAAATGCTTTTTACTCTCATTGCTCAACAGCTTGCTTGCAACCATGCCATCCCCTTTTTTTTGGGGGGGATCTTGCTTGTCTCTCTCTCCAAAAAACTTGTTTGGTCAAATCCTGAATTTGTTAAATTGCTTGGGATCAATTGGTCTATTGCTCTCCTGTCCTTAAGTATGAGCAGAGGAGGCGTGTTCGAATTCTATTGGTTCTGCTCATAACTTAAAGTCTCTATTTCTTTTTCTAAAAATGAGTATTAAATTAAATAAACTTGTTACCAATTTCCAGTGCTCTTATGAGGTCCAGGAAAAAAAGGATCAAGAAGCCTTAGAAATTCTATTCATTAAGATCAAATCCTTGAGCATTAACCTTGATAAATGTTCTCTTCTTGCGTTCTTATTTAGCTCAGTATCCTCAGGTCAAGACATCCATGCAGCGCATTTATTTCCATCACCTATATCTAGACTAGAAGGATTAACAACCCTTTTAGATGATTATGAAGGATTGCTAGTATTTATGATTAAACTCAAGGCCAGAGAGGACCCAAGAGGCATGTAGACCCGGTGGCTTAAGACCCAGTTAGTTTTCTGTGACTTGACTGATTTTTGTTATCTTCTCTGCTAGTTATCAATCTGGTTAAGACTTTGTCCCAGTTGTTTTATTCATTTTCTAGGCATTTATTCATACTGTCTCTGATCATTACAACCATCAAATGGCCCTGTTAAGAATCAGGAAGTTGTATGTATATAAGACCTCTCAAGACTAAGAAATAAGCATCATCAGTTCTAACGTACTTTCAATCAGAGTTCCACCTCATCTGAACCTCCTGACCTTCTGCTCTTTGCAACATAATATTAAATTTATATTTTTAATTTTCCTCTTTGACCTTGGCTGTTTTATTTCAATAATTATTTTCTCTCTAACTTTGACATATCCTTTCCTCAGTAAATCTACCTCAGTCCATGCGCGTGAAACAAATAGAAACACAACATAAATGGTGCCTTCTGCTTATCCACTATGGCTTTCATAACTACCTTCAATTCTTGGCAACTTACTTAGCACCTACTTGCAAACCTTGCAGTTAAATCTACTCCAGTTTACCATCCATTCAAGCTTTGCTCTTTCACCCTGGGTATCAATAGCCCTTGGGTTCCCATTTGTGGTCATGCACTCTCACCAGCTTGCACCCATGCTAGTTACACACACCAAAGGGATATTTTGCACTTGGACTAGTCTCTTACCGTGCATAAGCTACATCCTCATATTTGCATTGTCTCTCAGGCCACTCCTTCCTATCTCATCTGTTACCTCCTTGTACGCTCAGACTCTATAGCCTTGCATCTACATTATGACCTTGGAAACCCTTATACTGTTATTTCATTTCCCAATTGGTTCATGTAATTCTTTGTCTCATTGCCTCTTAAATGTATTTTCCCATCCATCAGTTTTTATCTAGTCACTTTGTATTAATTATAAAGGCTACGCCTCTTGCCTGAAGATTCTCTCCTCAGTTAGTTAATTTAATATGTTCTTGCATTTTACTAACTCCGGTAATCACATTGGGCTTGGATTTAGTTTCCTTTTGATTGGAAAAAAGCATCCCTCTCACTGTGTGTCAAGTTACCCAACCATAAGTTCCCACTTTGCAGTGAGCTTTTCTGCCTTGCACTTGCCCTTGCACTTAGTCTCCTTCACTCTCACAATCATCTAAGATTGCCCTATAGTACTTAGGGTGGTTGTGTTAAAATAAATTGTCCAACTCAGCTCATCTATTGTAGTTTGCAAACCTATAGTAGATTTCTTTTCAATGTCATGTACTTGCTCAACCAGGAACACTTCCCTCACCCCTTACAATAATGATATCCATTGGGTAGGGAGATCCAGCGTTTCTTGGGCCAGATAACCTCTAGACCCTGTTCCTTCTTCTAAATATCCTTTGGTTGAACCTCTTGATGATCCCCTTGCTCCTCCCCGGGAAGCAGTGGATCCCTTTGAGTACATCAAAGACTCCAACCACTCTTCCAATGAAAAATTGACTTGTGGTAGATCAAGGGCTTGTGCTAATGCTCCCAAACCCAACGCTTGAACCTTGCTCTCAACCCTGATC
Organism: Puccinia polysora; assembly: GCA_025617555.3. Taxonomy (NCBI): domain Eukaryota; kingdom Fungi; phylum Basidiomycota; class Pucciniomycetes; order Pucciniales; family Pucciniaceae; genus Puccinia; species Puccinia polysora. Next base: position 12,376,728 of record CM062636.1, read on the forward strand.
TGGGCTCTTAACCAAACTGCCTTGCAATCTGGTCCAAGTTGCCCTAGCTTCTGTACTCCAGGCGGGAAGCAGCCTGATCATTTTTGCGGGGAACACCCCCATAAACTGAGAGCCTACTTACATTCAAGTAGTACCATCTTCTCAAACAATCTTCATAATTCCCCTGCTGATAGACATTAAGTTATGTATGTTTCTTCCTTCCTTGGTGGAAACGCCTTGCTGTGGTTCAAACCTTACACCAAACCATTAGATAACACTAGCCCCACTTGTATCCTCAACAAATGGGAAAAGTTTGAGCAGCAATTGTTCATCATGTTTTGGAACCCTCATGAATTCCAAAAATCAAAATACAAAATTCATAAATTATTCATGAAAGAGAATAATAGAGTTTCCTTTTATATCTCCAATTTCCAAAAGTTTAAGTCTTGCATCCATTGGAACAAGGCAGCTCTTCTATTTCATTTTCAAAAAGGTTTACCTGCACGCCTAATTGAGCAGCTTTCAGCTGGTGGAAATAAGACAACCTCCCTTCAGCTTTTGATTAAACTGGTTATTGAGCTCAATAATGGCTATCACAACAAAAACTGCTCTCAACAAAATGACCATGGACCACCAACCCTGGCTCCAAAGGTGGAAAAATCCTCAAAATAATCTTCAAAGAATTCAAAACATTTCAAACCAAATCCAACCTTGCACTCCAACTTGAAAGGAAAGGCTGTCAACAAAACATCAAAGTTCCTGGAAAAAGAAACTGGGATACTCTGGAACAAGGAACAGCTATGAAGTGAAAAGAATGGGTTATTCATGTATTGTGGAGGAAAACATGATGTTGATAGTTTTTCAAATCAGCTAGCGCCTGAAGAGGCTAGACAGTCAAAATATTAGCTTGTAGTTTTTCTAATACTCGCAAGGAGAACTACACATTATCTAAATTACAGCAAGTCAATCTTTGCACTTGCAAGTCACTAGGTTTTCTGAGTTTAAGATTTGTCCTTTTTCATTCCAAAAACTCCCCTTATCAAGTTTTTCTTGATTCTGGTGCTAATGTTCTTTTATAAGTGAATCTTTTGCCACTTTGAAAAATCTTATGCATTCCAAGGTAGATACCTTTCCCATCTATTTAGTGAGTAGTGAAACCAAGCCATCTCATTGGGTTTCCCAAAAGGCAAAATGGGCCTTTGCATTCTCCAATTTCCCCCGCTTTGAATGGGACTTATTTGTCTTGGATATTCCCAGAATGGATGATACCATTCTATTCCAAGACTTACTAGTTCACTGGAATCTGGATTTGAACTTTCAAGAAGGATTAATTTACCTTCAAACCTCACATTCCCAGGACAATAACCCTTCCTTCAAACAGGAATTGAAAAAATCATCTGAAACTGTCAGTGAGTTGGATTACACTTTTCTACAAGGAGATTTGCAATATCCTGACTTCCATTCTCATCTTCCCTCTTCAGATTTAGGAGTTATTGCTTTTTTTCCAACTTACCCTTCCCTTGTTTCTTCCAAGAGAAACAGGAACCAACCAAACGGTGTATCTTGAGCTCCTTAACCCTGTTGCATCATGCAAGCACTTCAAATCCCATTCTCAAAGATGACAATGTTCAAGATCTAGAAATCATTCAAGAGTCTTTACCTTTGGTTTATCATGAATTTCCTGACTTCTTTTCAGCTGAAAAGCCAGATAAACTTCCCCCACCCCGTTCTCATGATCACAGGATCAAACTTACTGGCCCACATCTGGCACCCGGACCAGTCTACTCTCTCTTGAAGCATGAATCAACCACAATTCAAGAATAAATGACAGAAAATTTATTGAAATGATTTCTTCAACCAATCAATTGGAATACCAGTGCACCTCTCTCATTTGTTCCTAAGAAAGACATCCAACTTTGCCTGTTTGTTGACTACAGGAAACTGAACCAAGTAACCTGGAAGATTGCCTATCCACTACCCCCTATGTTGCACCTCTCACTCTCTTCCATGGAGCTGCTTATCTCTCAAAGTTAGACCTTTGAGGCGCATATTACCTATTTTTCATTGCAAAAGTTCATAAATTTTTGACAATGATGAAGTGTGGTTTGGCGGTTATGAATATACCGTCATGCCTTTCTGCCTCTGCAATGCTCCTTCAACTTTTCAAAACTTTGTCAAAAAATTTTTTCTGACCTTGTAGAGAATTAACTTTTGGTGTATCTTGACAATACACTAGTCTACTCGAAAAATTCTCAGGATAACATTGCACATGTACAAGAGGTGCTAAAGAGAGTTCGCAAGAACTCCTTCTCTTCAGTTTCTAGGTTTCATAGTCTTACAGAAAGGACTATTGATGGATCCAGCCAAGAGCCAGCGCATATTGGACGGGCCTCCACCTTCTTCTTTAAAATCACTTTAAGTTTTCCTTGGTTTCAGCAATTTTTACAGGAGGTTTATTGAGCATTATGCAAATAAACCATAAAGCTTACTAACTTTCTTCAAAAAAACACTGTTTTTTTTTACAGAGAAAGCTGATTGAGAGTCCAAAGCAGTGAAGAAATCATTCACTAATGCTCCAATACTTGCTCACTTCAATGAGCTAGCTCCCACTATTGTAAAAACGGATGCAAGCAACTATGCCGTTGCAGAAGTAATCTTGAAGTTTTCTTCCTCTTCTTTGCTCTTTCAACCCGTAGCTTTCAAACCTTGCAAATTGCTTTCTGCAGAGCTCACTTAAAAGATCCATGACAAGGAACTTATTTCAATATTTTTTTCTTAAAAAAATGGTGTTCATACCTGTGAGAATTATTGGCCCACAAGCTTAGTCAAAGAGAAGTACTTAAAGCAAAAGAAATGCTGAGCCAATTATGTCTTATAATTGATTCTTAATATGAGGCAGAGGCAATGGCACAATTGTGAATGTGAAAGAATTGGTGAAAGAATGAATAGAAAACAGCAGGGAGAAGATTGCCTTAAATACAAAAGATGGTGCTCATGTGGAGCTCATTTAATGACAAGAAAAAGGCATTAATTACGCCCCAAATGGGCTCTACAGGCTCTACAAGCCTTGCTAATTGGTTTAGGCTTACTCAGCCCACCTGTAATTTGTTGCTGAACCCTTATGACCAGTCTTTACCGGTTGAATTTGGTGTTTACACCCTTACTGGGCTGAACCAGCCCTTTTTGCTGTTCAGACCCTGGCTGGTTGTCCCTTAAAACCAGCTTGTTTTACCTCTGTGACCTCATTGGTCCCTATTACCAACTTACATGGCTTTTTTCCTCCTGCAATCAGCCCCTGCCCCTCAGATGGGCCAGGGTGGACCCAGAAACACCCTGGGTCCAGTCAAACTTACAGGAGGGGGAGAGTGTAACCGGCAGACATGAGTGTCCCCCCCAGCTCTCTCTCAATTCCTGGAGGAGAGATCAAATCCCCCCCCCCCACGGATCCCTGGATGTTGATTCCCCCGGGGCAACACAAAAATTTTAGTGGGCTGGGCGGTGGTCAAGCCCACCCAGGCCCAGGTTACCTCCCCCTTGGTAACAGGGGGGGGGGGGGGGGAGATGGCCCCTGAAACCTTGCTTTTGCTCCACACATAAGGTTGGGGGGTAATCGAATTCCCTCCCACCTTGCTGGTTGCCTCATTGCGGCCGGCCTGGTTGGTCCATAAATGAGGAAGGGGGGTGATCAAATCCCCTCCCACCTTGCTGGTTGCCTTGTTGCGGCAGGCCTGGCTGGTTGAAGACCAGCCAACCTCCTCTTCCCTTTGCAACAAAGAGAAGTCAGGGAGGGAGGCAGGGGCTGCTGGCCCCCCGCAGAAGCAACTGACTTGGAAACGTGACCAGGCCACAGCCTTGCACAAAAGTGGGTGGGGGGACTCCAAAAAGAGCCCCCTGCCCCATACAATGGCCCCGCGCTCGGAATTGGGCGCTGCAAAAAGCCCCAGAGAGAAACAAGGGGCCCCAAGCGGGCCATGCCAAGGCCCAAAGACCACAAATTACATACTTTGGGGGGCCAGACCGTCTTGCCAAGTATGTGAAAAATGAAGCTTGGGCCCAGTCTGCCCATATAAGCCCGTCTGGCTAAGGTGGCCCATCCATCCTGGCGGGCCTGTTAAGGCCCATGTCCAAAAGTACCTAGAAAACGTATTTTGGTGCACAAATTCCCAAAACCAATAAAATCCACATAAGCCCACGTGGCCCACATAATGTCCAATGGGCTGTCAATGCCCATTTTTGCATCCCATTTGGATTACACAATAATAGGCACATAAACTGAGTTCATCTGTATTTTGAAACACCCCCTTAATCCAAAATGGATGCCATACGCATACTAGACACAAAACCTTGATGTTTGTTCCTATCTAACACCTTAGTTAAGATATCCGAAATCATTGCTCCAGTGGGCATGTACCGTAACACTATCTCTCTGCAGTTCACTGCATCATGTATATGGTTATAATGAACATGAATATGTTTTGTTCTTGAATGGAACACTTGGTTTTCTGCCAATGCAATGGCATTCTGGTTATTAGAATACAAAAATTCAAACCCTTGTGGTTTTTGAGTATCCTCTAAGACCTTTCTCAACCACTTTTCCTCCTGTGAAGCTGATAGGTGCGCTGTGTACTCTGCTTGTGTTGATGAAAGACTTATTTATGAAACCTTCTTAGACATCCATGACACTATATTCTTTCCTAAAAAGAATACAAAACCACTTGCTGATTCCCTAGTGTTACCATCTGCCCAACTTGCATCAGAATAACCAACCAAATCAAAATCTGCTGACTTTGAAAACTGCAGTCACAGAATGCTTGCTCCTTAAGATACCTTGTAACTCTCTTAAATGCCAACCAATGCCTCATTCTTGGATTCTCTAAGATTTGTGACAAGATTCAAATTGCATAAGCAATATCTGGCCTTGTAAACTTCCCCAAATAATTGAGCAATCCAATAGCTGACCTATAATTGTTTGCGGATTGTAAAAACTCCAGATGCTCTTCATCTGTATATTTTCCTAACCAAATGTTAGACTGCATTGGATTACCAAACTCCATTGCATCCTCTAAGCCATACTGCTTAAGTAGAGCTAACACATAATGGGTTTGATCCAACTTGATCCCATTATTTCTCTTACTAAATTTCATTCCAAGCACCTGTTGTGCCAGGCCAAGATCTTTTATCTTGAACTCATTTTTTAGTGCCTCCATGACTCTCTCTTTACCATTCCCAATAATGATTATGTCATCAACCCATAAAGAAGAATTGCATCCTTTCTTACAAAGAGACAAGGGTTGGCCTCACTTGTCCTGGAACCAATCTCTATTAGTTTATTACTAATGGTTTTTTACCATGAACTAGCTGCTTGCTTCAATCCATACAGGTATCTGCACAGATTGAGGACATATTCCCCTTTATCCGCTGAGAGGAAACCTCTCACACAGATTTTCTTCATAGTTTCTGGCTTGGTCTCTACAAGTCATTCCTTGAAACCTTCAGGAATTGACATATAAAAAGTCTCCTCTTCTCCATGTTTTTCATTCAAGTATGCAGTTACAAAATCAGCCTTTCTGCTTTCTTCAACCAACTCCACTTCCAAAGCAATTATGTAACTTAAGGTGGACAGCCTTCCAGTTGGAAAATTTCTTTCTTGATAATCAATACCCTCTTTCTGCTTGAAGCATTGTGTGATTCATCTAGCTTTGAAACTCTTCAAAACTTCATTGGTATCAAAATTTGTTAGTCAACACTAAACTAGACCCAACAATGGTCTTTCCTTTTGGAACTAAATCCTGCTTGACCACTTCAAACACACTATTACTTTCCAGAGAATCAAATTCCTCAAAAATATTTGTCTTCCGATTGGCTCTATCATTAGAATTCATAGCTTGGCCAAAGCTATTTGGTTTAACCCTATTACCAATTTCTGAACTTGAATGTAGAATCTCATTAAGCACACATTATTCCCAAACGTATCTTCATCATATTCTTCAGAAGCATAATGGGACTTCCATTTGCCATACCTATCAACAGGTATTCTACTCCTTCCACTCCTTCTAACCAGAGGTGGAGGATCATCAGGTTCTGATTCCACAGACTCCTCTGAAGCGGGTACTGAACCCGCCTGTGGCACGTCTGCCATCTCCAAATCATCACTAATGATATTCTCTACAGCATCTCCTGGTAAAATAGGCTCCAATGCTATTTCATTCTGTGATTCCTGAACAGCACTATCTTCACTTCTTTTGAGTGGAAAGTTACTTTCTTCAAATTTTACATCCCTACTATGGATAACCTTTCTTGTCCCTGGAAAATAAATCCTTTATGACTTACTTATTAAATCATAGCCTACAAGTTCCCTGTTCTCGCTCTAGGATCTAACTCTCTAACCCTTTCATTATTGTGGACACTATAATACACTAAGCAACTGATTGTTCTTAGGTGTGATGTTTTGGGGTACAACTTCCAAAAAAGATAATGCAGACTTTTCCCATCAACACTTACAATAGTTTGCAACAGAAATACTGTGTACACCAACTCAGCCCATAAAAACTTTGGCAAACCAGATTGAGCCATGATAGTTCTGACTTTTTCCAATAAAGTGCCATTCATCCTCTCAAATATTTTATTGTTTTGTGGAGCACTTGAAGTATTAACTATATGAGTGATACCATAATCATTCAACAGTTTCTCAAACTCTTTACTCACAATCTCACCCCCTCCGTCAGTAATAACCCTCTTGATCTACCTCATCAAACCATTCTGTTTCCAGACTTTGAAGATTACTGAAACCTCCTGTGTGGTCTCATCCTTTGAACTTATTGGTTTCACCCAAACATGATTAGTTTCTGTATCAACCAAATTGATGAATTACTTTGCCCCCTCAAGGGACTGTCACACTTCGCACTTAAGGGTTATTGTCTTCACCACTTTGACATGTCCTCTCCTCAGTACCATCTACCTCAGTCTAAAAGCGTGACACAAATAAAAGCACAAAATCAATGGTGCAATCCACTATTTCCTCTGGCTTGCGCTGACCTTCCAATCTCGGCGACCAACTCAGTATATACTTTCAAACTTTGCAGTTAATTCCATACCGGTTGGCAATTCATTATGAGATCCAATCTCCTTCCCTGGCCAATCAACAACCTCGGACTTCCATCTTTGGTCATGCATTGTTTGTTAGTTTGCATCTACATCTAACCAAGCCATCACTACTGTATAGTTTGCAATTGGACTAGCCCCTACCCTGCATACAATATTACCTCTCATTTGCATTATCTTCAAACTTCACTTGCTCTTATCCCAATTTTTCATGCAATTGTACGCTCAGATTCTATTGTCTTGCACTTACGCTAAGACCTCGGATCTATACCACTGCTTCGTTTCCTATTCCGTTCCTGTCATTCATTGCCTCACCGCTTCACCTGTAGTTAGCTCATCACCAGGTTGTATCTAGTCACTTTGGATTACCTTATAAGGGCTATCCCCTTGCCTGATGATTGTCTCCTCAGTTAGTTAATTTCATATGTTCTCGCATTTTGCTGCAACCTAGTTATCACATTGGACTCAGGTTGAGTTTCCTTCTTTGGAACACTTTCCATTCATCTTGCCGTTTTTTGAGTGGATAACCAAGTTCGCACTTTGCAATTGGTTCTTGCTATTCCCACTTGCCCTTGCACTTGGTATTCCTTTGCACTCACAATCATCTAAGAATTGCCCTATAGTACGTGGGGTGGTTGTGTGACAGTAAATTAACTAACTCAACTCATCTATTGTAGCCTTCCAACCTATAGTAGACTTCTTCTTTCTTGATTTCACGTACTCTCTCAACCGGGAACGCTTCCCTCGCCCCTTACAATGATGAGATACATTGGGTAGGGAAAACCAGCGCTCCTTGGGCCCAACAACCCATAGATCCAGTTCCTCATTCCAAATCACCATCTGTGGAACCTCTAGATGATCCTTGGGCTCCTCCATGGGATGCTCCGACGGACCCTCTTGCAGAATTCGCAGACTCTGACCATTCTTCCAATGAAACCTCAACTTGTGGTAGACCAGGGGTTTGCACTACTGCTCTCAAGCCCGATGCTCCAACCCTGCTTTCAACATTGATCCAGGCCCTCACTCATGGTGCACAGCGATCTAATCCAAGCACTCCTAGTTTTCGCACTCCGGGCATGAAACAACCTGATCACTTTACAGGAGAACATCCTCATAAGCTTAGATCCTACCTACAGTCTTGTAAAATCATCTTTTCAAATGACTCCAACAATTTTCCTTCCAATAGACATAAAGTTATGTATGCTTCTTCCTTCTTAGGAGGTAAAGCCTCGCAGTGGTTTGAACCGTACCTCAAACTTTTATCCAAAAAAAGTCCCACTTGTATTCTCAACAACTGGGACAAGTTCAAGCAACAATTGTTCACCCTGTTTGGCGATACCAATGAAGTTCAAAACGCCAAATACAAACTTAATAGTTTGGTTATGAAGGAGAATAGTAGAGCCTCCGTTTATATTTCTCATTTTAGAACCTTGCAGTCTTGCATCCAGTGGAACAAGGCCGCTCTTCTATTCCATTTCCAAAAGGGTTTACCGGCAAGCTTAATCAAACATCTCGCAGTTGGGGGTCATAAGACAACCTCGCTTCAGCAGCTAATCAATCCAGTAATTGAGCTTGATAATGGCTATCATGACAAGAATCGCTCTCAGCAAAACAACCATGGATCATCCACCTTGGCTCCAAAGGTGGACAACTCCTTGAAGCAAAACACGAGGAACCCAAACCCATCCAAACCGACCCCAACTTCAAACTCCAACTCAAAAGGGAAAGCCGTTGCCAAAACTCCGAAGTTCCTGGACAAGGAAACCGGGATGCTTCGAAGTGAGGAACAACTGCAAAGGGAAAAGAACGGGCTGTGTATGTATTGTGGAGGAAAACATGATGTCGACAGCTGTGCAAACCAATTAGCGCGTGAAGCAGCTAAGCAGCAAAAAAATTAGCTTGTAGTTTTTCTGATACTTGCAAGTAAAACTACACATTATCTAAATCACCGCGAGTAAATCTTTGCACTTGCGAGTCACTAGGTGCTCCAAGTTCAAGATTTATCCTATTCCATTCCAACAACACTCCTTATCAAGTATTGCTTGATTCCGGTGCTAATGTTTCCTTCATCAGTGAATCTTTTGCCACTTCAAAGAATCTTATGCATTCCGAGATAGATAAATTTCCCATCTATCTAGTAAGTAGTGCAACTGAACCGTCTTATTGGGTTTCCCAAAAGGCAAAATGGACCTTTGCATTTTCCAATTTCCCCAGCTTCAAATGGGATATATTTGTCTTGGCTATACCCGGAATGGATGATACCATTCTAGGCCATTATTTCCTAGTTTACTGGAATCCGGATGTGAATTGGCAAGAAGGAGTAATTAACCTTTGAACCTCATAACCCCAGAACGCTAACCTTTCCGTCAATCAAAAATTAAACAGCCTACCTGACACTGTCATTCAGTTGGATGACACTTTTCCGCCAGGAGATTTGCAATATCCTGACCTTCATTCTCAAATCCCCTTTTCAGATTTAGGAGTTATCGCTTACCTATCCAGCTTACCTCTTTCCTGTTCCTTTGAAGAGAAAAAGACACCAACCAAAAGGTGTATTTTGAGATCCCTAATCCTCTTGCACCATGTGAGCACCTCAAACCCGGTGCTCAAAGATGACAAGATTGAAGATTTAGAAATCATTCGAGAGTCTTTACCTTTGGTTTATCATAACTTTGCTGATCTCTTTCCAGCGGCAAAAGCAGATAAGCTGCCTCCATCCCATCCTTATGATCACAAGATTCAACTTACTGGCCCACCTCCGGCACCAGGACCAGTTTACTCTCTCTCGACGCAAAAATCTATTGCGCTTCAAGACTACATTGCCGAAAATGTAGCAAAAGGATTTCTTCAACCAAGCGATTCGAACACCGGTTCCCCTGTTCTATTTGTACCAAAAAAGGATGGCGGACTTTGCCTTTGTGTTGACTACAGGAAATTGAACCAGGTAACCCGGAAGAATGCCTATCCAGTACCGCCTATGTGACATCTCCTTTCCCTCTTCCATGGAGCTACTTATTTCTCAAAGTTAGACCTTCGAGGTGCCTATAACCTAATTTGCATTAAAGAAGGTTATGAGTATTTAACTGTGATGCAAACCCGGTTCGGCAGCTATGAGTATACCCTCATGCCTTTTGGCCTCTGCAACGCTCCTTCCACTTTCCAACATTTTGTCAACAACTTTTTTTCCGATCTTGTAGGTAAATACCTTGTGGTATACCTTGATGATATACTAGTCTACTCGAAGATCACATTGCACATGTGCGAGAGGTTCTGCAGCGACTTTGCAAGAATGACCTGTTTGCAAAAGCCTCTAAGTGCGAGTTCCATTCCTCCTCTCTTTATTTTTTAGGTGTTTTAGTCTTGCAGCAAGGACTATCAATGGATCCATCCAAAAGCAAATGCATATTGGACTGGCCCCCACCTTCTTCCGTTAAATCTCTTCAAGTTTTCCTTGGTTTCAGTAATTTCTATAGAAGGTTTATTGCGCGTTACGCCAAAGAAACTGTGAATCTTACTAACCTTCTTAAAAAAGACACTCCTTTTATTTTTCCCAAAAAAGCTGCTTCGGAGTTTGAAGCTCTGAAGAAAGTGTTCACCACTGCTCCAATACTCGCTCACTTTAACAAGCTAGCTTGCACTATTGTCAAAACAGACGCAAGCAACAATGCAATTGCAGGAGTCATCTTGCAGTTTTCTCCTTCCAATTCTCTCTTTCACCCTGTAGCTTTTGAGTCTTGCAAGTTGCTTGCTGCAGAGCTTAACTATGAGATTCATGACAAGGAACTTCTTGCAATATTTTACTGCTTGAAGAAATGGCGTTCATACCTCTTGAGTCTTAGGGAATCCTTTGAGGTTTTAACTGATCATAATTCTTTGAAGTATTTCATGAGCTCAAAAGTCCTCACAGGTAGACAGGCGCGATGGGCCGAATACCTCTCCGAGTTCCACTTTACAATCACGTACCGTCCTGGGAAACAAGCGGTAGTTCCTGATGCTTTATCACGTTGGGACAACTTTTAACCAGGGGGGGGAGCACCTTTGCCAAAAACAACCCTGAAAACGTTAGGACACTCTTCTCAACCCAATCTGCTCAACTCAGTTTGATCATTGCTTGCTTACAAGATTTGGCTTCCGAACTCCGACAAGCTCAACACAACAATCCCAAGTGCATCAAACTTTGCAAAAGTGCAAACTTATTAGATAGTAGTTATAGTATAGATGATTATGACTTTTTAGTTTACGATAATTGTATAGTAGTACCAGATAATTCTTGCATTAAGTTAGATATCTTCAAGTCATGGCATGATTCTCCGCTTGCTGGTCATTATGGGCAGGATAAAACCTACAAATTGATTGCACGAGACTTCTACTGGCCTGGTATGACCAAAGAAGTAAAAGACTATGTTAGCGCGTGCTATGATTGCAATCGTAACAAGTCCACAAAACACCAGAAGTATGGGCTGCTCCAGCCACTTCAAATTCTGCCTCGTCCTTGGCACTCGCTTTCTATGGATTTCATCTCTCAATTACCTTCTTCTAGTGGATATGATGCTATTCTAGTAATAGTAGATCGCTTCTCAAAGATGGCTTTATTTTTACGCAGTAATGTGACGGCCTCTTCAGAAGACTTGGCTAACTTGTTCATAGAATATGTATTTTTAAAACATGGCCTCCCTGATAATATATTTAGTGATCATGGATCTCTGTTTGTCTCAAGCTTCTGGACCTTGCTATGCCAACATTTGAAGATCACTAGCAATTTATCAACGGCTTACCACCCGGAAACGGATGGGCAAACCAAGGGAGTTAATCAGATCCTCAAAAAATATCTTCAAATTTATGTTGCCTACCAACAAGACGACTGGTCGCAATGGCTCCCACTAGCCAAATTTGCCTACAACAACTTCACTCATTCCTCCACCAAACAGTCGCCCTTCCAAACTCTTTATGGTAGAAACCCAACTTTCTCTTCCCTTCACATAGCACCTTCTCAACCTGCTACCAATTACCTTGAACAAATTCAATCCCTTCAATCGCAAATTTGAACCAACCTCGAAAAAGCAAATCAGTGCTATAAGGAGCTAGCAGACTGATTTCGCACTTTGGCTCCAACCTTTGCAGTAGGAGATCAAGTATGGCTCAATGCTTGCAACATTTGCAGTACTCTCTGAACTCAAAAACTCTCCAAAAGAAAGCTTGGCCCCTTTAAAGTAGAATCAGTCATCTCCCCTAATGCCTTTAAACTTACTTTACCTGCAAAATGGCAAGGTATCCACCCGTTCTTTCATGTGTCTCTCCTAGAGCCAGCTTGAGTCCTATACCCGGGAAAGACTCATCCCCCTCCTGAACGGGTCACTGTCCTCAATAATCAAGAGTGGCAAGTAAGCCGTATTCTGGATTCCAGGTTATGCAAAGGAAAACTTCAATACCTCGTTGAATGGTCTGGCTTCCAGTCCAATGAAGATTGCACCTCGTGGGAACCAGCCCATCACCTTTGCAATTCACCCAATCTGATTCGAGAATTCCATGCAAGCTACCCTCGCAAACCTTGGCAAACATGATTCTATCCCATCCAATTCCATTCCATTCCATTCCACTCCACATTTCATCCCATCCAATCCCATTTCATTCCATTCTACATTTATCTTACTTAATCACATTCCATCCCATATTCCATCCCATTAAAACTTATCTTATTTCGCCATCATTTCATCATTTAAATCCCTCCATCTCACTGTGTTATTTTTTTTTCTCATTTTCCCTTCATTTCCACTTATTATTAACAAAAAATAATAATAATAATAATAATTCTATTTTTTTTTTAAAAAAAAAATATATATAATATACATTGAATTACAAAGTTTCTTTTATCTCTTTATCTGCATCCTCCCAATTTGCCGTCAATTCCGCAACCATGGACCAAAAGGTATCCAGGTCTTCATCATTTATCAAGGCGGACATTCTTTGAAGTACCAGCACCTCCGTTACAATGTGCCTCTCAAAGATCTCCTTGCACCTCGCAACCCAAGCTGGCTTCAGTCGCGCATTCCATCCACCTTCCTCCAAGAGCTCTTCATACACTCTCTTCCTTTGGCCATCCAACGTGCCTTCTCCAATATCTTCTGTCAGGCGCCTCGCATCCGTTTTGACCGGCAAAAAGATTTGCACCGGATACGCTTTGCCTCGGCCCTCCATTCCTTCCATCCCAGTCAATTCCTCCCTTCAATCTCCTTCATTTCCTTCTTCCAATTCACCCGCTTCCTCTTTTTTCTCTCCACTTTCGTTTCCCCCATTTTCCTCTTCTCGTTCTGCTGTGTTTTCTTCCTCCCTTGCTTCCTCGGTGATAACTCCTACTGGTTCTGCACCGGATATCTTGCCTTGCACCTTGGCATTCATCTGGGTCCTCGGGTTTTCAGTCAATGGTCCCCAGTAAGGTGGTGGTGGTGGTGTATTAGTAGTATATCTTCAAAAACAAGGCAACACAAGAAAAGAAGCAAATAATTAGTTACTATTTCAAGTTCATTAGTTATGCCTGATTAGTACTCACCAGGAACTCGGGTCCCCAAGTATTTGATCTCCGGCAATGGTGGTATTTTGTAATTAACCCTTGGCACGGACCTACAACTTTGCATTTCCCTCGATGATTCCAAAGGACCCTTGAAGGTTGACTTGACATTTATAGGGAAATTACACGCCACCTTGCAAAGTCGACATTGCTTGCATTTGCCTTGAAGACCTTGGACGGCAGTACTGGGAATACAACGCTTGTTGCGGTGAATAAAGTTTTTGCAACGGCGGGATGACAATGACAACATTTTTACAAAATTTATAAAAAATATTGGGTAATGAATTAAGTAAAGTATAGGGTATACAGTGAATTAAACAATTTGAGATCGATGGAAAAGGTTACCTGAAAGCTTGCAGGAGCTCACCTCTTTATACCCGGGCAACTGTCACACTTTGCACTTAAGGGTTATTGTCTTCACCACTTTGACATGTCCTCTCCTCAGTACCATCTACCTCAGTCTAAAAGCGTGACACAAATAAAAGCACAACATCAATGGTGCAATCCGCTATTTCCTCTGGCTTGCGCTGACCTTCCAATCTTGGCGACCAACTCAGTATATACTTGCGAACTTTGCAGTTAATTCCATACCGTTCAAACATCCATTATGAGATCCAATCTCCTTCCATGGCCAATCAACAACCTCGGACTTCCATCTTTGGTCATGCATTGTTTGTTAGTTTGCATCTACATCTAACCAAGCCATCACTACTGTATAGTTTGAAATTGGACTAGCCCCTACCCTGCATACACTATTACCTCTCATTTGCATTGTCTTCAAACGTCACTCGCTCTTATCCCAATTTGTCATGCAATTGTACGCTCAGATTCTATTGTCTTGCACTTACGCTAAGACCTTGGATCTATACCACTGCTTCATTTCCTATTCTGTTCCTGTCATTCATTTCCTCACCGCTTCACCTGTAGTTAGCTCATCACCAGGTTGTATCTAGTCACTTTGGATTACCTTATAAGTGCTATCCCCTTGCCTGATGATTGTCTCCTCAGTTAGTTAATTTCATATGTTCTTGCATTTTGCTGCAACCTAGTTATCACATTGGACTCAGGTTGAGTTTCCTTCTTTGGAACACTTTCCATTCATCTTGCCATTTGTTGAGTGGCATAACCAAGTTTGCACTTTGAAATTGGTTCTTGCTATTTGCACTTGCCCTCGCACTTGGTATTCCTTTGCGCTCACAATCATCTAAGAATTGCCCTATAGTACGTGGGGTGGTCGTGCGACAGGGACACTGGTGAAAATGGCCCTGCAAAATCAATGAAAATTTTCTCTCTAGGAGCCTCTGTGCAATATCCACTCTTTGACAACACATTCCTGGTCTTGGACCCTCAAGGACAACTTTCACAGTTGCTTTCCTTTAACTTATTGCCACTTCTATTGTGAGCAACAGTTCTCAGAGCTGAAAAATTGAACAATTTTTCACAGAGCAACTTATTCTGAATTTGTCCACTCAGGATAGTTCTCCCATTAAAATTAATAACAAACCTATCTTCTTTAAGATCACAAATCTGGAAACCTTTATTCCAGAGAACTCCAATAGACACAAGGTTATAAGGCAAATCTGGTACATCAAATACTTTATCAAAAGATATTTTGAGAACCAAGTTATTTGCAAGAATAACTCTTCCAATTACTTTAATCTGAATTGTTTTTCCTTTCTGGACAATATTGACAACACCATAAAAATCTCTAAGATTTGAAAACAACTTTGGCTCAAAAACATGCGGTCTGTATAACCAGAATCCATCAAAACAAGAAAATCCTCCTTCAATTATCCTACAAGGAAAGGAGAATCATCAGCCACTGATAACTTCTTATAATCAAGGTAAGGATTACATAATTCATAATCAATCAAGTCCATTTCCTGATCCTCATCAATTTTAGACTTCTTGTTGGGGAATTTTTCCTCAACAGCTTGTTCCATTGAAACATCCACTGCCACCATAGAAACTGTTAAAATACGTACGCACTTACGCGGGTGCTACGTATAAGTGTAATCCAAATGGGATGCACAAATGGGCCTCTAAGGCCCATTGGACACACACACGGACCATACGGGCCCATGTGGATGTCACGGATTTGGGGAAACTGGCCTCAAAATGCGTGAAATAGGCCTATTGGTACACGGGCCCTAACGGGCCCGGTGGGGTATATGGGCAGATACAGCCAGATGGGCTTGTATGGGCATAATTGGGCCCAAGGTTTATTTTGGACATACTTGGCCAGACGGGCTGGCCCGCCAAAGTATGTTTTTCTCAGTTTTCGGGCTTGGGGCGGCCCATTGGGGCCGCTGCCAGTGTCGCGGCCCACCCGGGGCCGCTGCCCGCGCCGCGGCCCGTTCGGGGCCGCTGCCCGCGCCGCGGCCCGTTCGGGGCCGCCTGTGTTCCTCGGCACGGCCCACGCGGGGCCCGACGGCCCGCGCGGGGCTGTTGCGCGGCCGAGGGATCCCGCGCGGTGCGATGCCGCGCGGGCCCGGCTGGTCGCGCCCGGCGACCAGTGCCGCGGAGCCGGGGCTCGCGGCCCCGGCTCGCTCCCCCTCCCCTCGCTCGCCGTTGCGAGGGGGATGGGGGCGGGCTGGCTGGGTTGAACCAGCCAGCGACCGGCCGCGACATCGCGGTCGGTCAGGGCAGGGGGGACCTGACCACCCCCTTGCCCAGGGAGGTGGCGGCGCCGGCCGCGGTAGTAGCGACCGGCAGGTGGGGGGGATTTGATCACCCTCCCACCTAGCGAAGCGATGCAGAGGGAGCGAGGGGCGCTCTCCCCCCCCCTTTACCGAGGGGGAGGAGCGTCGGGCTGAGGGGACCTGATCACCCCCAGCCCAGTCCTTTTCCTAATGACGACGCCCTGGGGGTATCGACCCCCAGGGCCCCTGGTGAGGGGATTTGACCGCCCCCACCAGGGATTTGAGAGAAGAAGGGGGGGGGCGGCATGTCCGCCGGTTACACCCCCCCCTAGTGAGGTTGAAACCGGACCCAGGTGAGTCCTGGGTCCCACCTGGCCCATTTGAGGGGCCAGGGGCTGGATGCATGAGGCAACCAGCCCGTAAGTATGACAATGAGGTCATCAGGACCGGTTGTAACAGACAACCGGCCCAGGGGATTGAACAGCAAAGGGGCTGGTTCAGCCCCGTAACGGTGGAAACACCAGAATGGACCGGAATAGGCTGGTCGTAAGGGTTCAGGGACTGATGCCATGTGGGCTGATGTAGTCCAAACCAAGTAACAAGGCTTGTAGAGCCTGTAGAGCTCTTTTGGGGCGGAAAATTTGCCTTTTGGCTTGTTGTATCATGGGCTCACAATAGGCCAATCTTTTGTACTTAAGGAGCTCTTCTCCCTGCTGTTTTCCATCATTCATTCATCATCCAATCGAATTCATCCAACATATTGCCCCATTGTGAGAGCCCCATTAGCCATTATTGACACACAGTGTCCAGCATTTCTTTTGCTTTAAATACTGCTCATTTGCCTAAGCTAATTGCTGGCCATAATTATAACACATTATCAGTACCAACATCATCATTACTTCCAAGCCATCTAGACCTTTGTACCTTACTTTGGAGAACCTCAAAGACCTCAAGTTTTCCAAGAAGATGTCCTATATCCCTGATGTTAGCTCTACCAAAATAGTTCTGAATAGTCAGAACTATAATGCTTGGGCTGTCCTTATGGATAGTGAGCTGGATAACATCTGCTGTGGGGAAATTATGGATGCAGATGACACTCTGATCAGTTCAGAAGTGGAGAAGAAGTCTTACCATCTGATCCTTAGGCATCTTGATGAGAATCATGTGACATGGGTTGCTGATACTCTTAGGGAAGATGAGAGGAGGAGGGGCAGCATCCTTTGGAAGCTGCTTAAGTCCAAGTATGCTGGTGATTCTGTTCACCAGAAGGGTATAGCCTTTAATAAACTGTTCAAGTTACAATATTCGAATTGTAAACAGTTTGTGGCAGAGGCTAGGTCTAGTATAGCCAAGTTCAAGTCATCTGGACTTAACATGGATCCAGAGTGTTTGTCACTCTTAATCCTTCAAAAGCTGCCAAAAGAGTTTGATTCCTTAGTCAGAATCATTTCTCAATTGGATCCTCTTCCTGGGGAGGAGGATGTGCTTCAAAGGATTGAAAAGGATGACCTTCAATTCAAGATGAAGGGGGGTTCTGGAACAGCCCTAGTTGGAAAGACTGGAAAATCTCGCAAGAAGGCGAAAAAGGATTTGTCCAAGGTCTTATGTTACAATTGTCAGAATAAGGGTCACTATGCTAAGGACTGCAAGGAGGCCAAGAAAAGGAAGAAGTCCGAAGGGGATGACAAGGAGGTCAATCTCACAACTGAAAACGTTGCAATGGTGGCGTTGGATGCTCCAATTGAAGAGGCTGTTGTGGAAGAAGGTCCCAACAAGAAGGCCAAAATCGATGAGGATCAAGAAATGGACTTGATTGATTATGAAATCACATGTTTTTTGAACCAAATTTATTTTCAAATCTTAGTGATTATGATGGGGTTGTAAATATTGGTCAGAAAGGCAGAACAATTCAGATTAAAGGAATTGGAAAAGTTATTCTTGCAAATCAACTGGGTTTCCAAATTACTTTTGATAAAGTGTTCTATGTACCAGAGTTGCCTTACAACCTTGTGTCTCTTGGGGTGTTATGGAAAAAAGGTTTCCAAATTCGTTATCTTAAAGGAGATAGGTTTGTTATTGATATGAATGGGAGAACTGTTCTTAGTGGACAAGTTCGGAATAAGCTTCTGTGTGCAAGCTTGTTCAAATTCTCAGCTCTGAGCACTGTTTCTCACAATAGAAGTGGCCATAAGGTAAAGGACAGCAACTGTGAGAGTTGTACCTTGGGGGCCAAGACTAGAAATGTGTTCTCTAAGAGTAGAGATCACACAGATGTTCCTAGAGAGGAATTTTCCATTGATTTGGCAGGGCCATTCACTCCAGAGTCCCTTGGTGGGGCAAGATACTTCATCAATTTAGTTGATACTGCAACTAATTATGTTTGGGTTAAACCGATTCGATCTAAGGATCAGACCACAGAGGAGGTTTCTGTAATCTTCAAAGTCTGGAAACAGAATGGTCTGATGAAGGAGATCAAGAGGGTTATTACCGATGGAGGGGGTGAATTCGTGAGTAAAGAGTTTGGGAGGCTGTTGAAAGATTATGGTATCATTCATATAGTCACTACTGCAAGTACTCCACAAAATAATGGAATAGTTGAGAGAATGAATAGGACTTTACTGGACAAAGTCAGAACTATTATGTCTCAATCTGGTCTGCCAAAGTTCTTATGGGCTGAGTTGATGTGCACGGTGTGTCTGTTGCACAACATTGTAAGTGTTAATGGGAAGTGTCCCCATTATCAGTTTTGGAAGTTGTACCCCAAAACATCACACCTAAGAACAATTGGTTGCTTGGTGTATTATAGTGTCCACCATAATGAAATGGTCGGAAAATTAGACCCTAGAGCCAGAACAGGGGCACTTGTAGGCTATGATTTAATAAGTAAATCTTATAGGATCTATTGTCCAGGGACAAGAAAGGTTATCCGTAGCAGGGATGTAAAATTCGACGAAAGTACCTTTCCACTCAAAAGGAGTGAAGATGTTGTTGTGATTAAGCCACAACAAGAAATAGAATTAGCACCTATTTCACCAGCAAAAGCTGTGGAACATGTGGTTCCAGAAGATGAAGAGGTGGCAGACGTGCCACAAGAGGGTTCAGTACCCGCTTCAGGTGATTCTGTGGAATCAGAACCTGATGAGCCTCCACCTCCGGTTAGAAGGAGTGGTAGGGTTAGAGTACCGGTTGACAGGTACGGGGAGTGGAGATCCCATTATGCTGCCGCAGGATATGAGGAAGATACATTTCAGGAACAGTGTATGCTCAATGAAGTCCTGGAGTTGAGTTCAGAAATGGGTAACAGGGTTAACCCAAATAGCTTTGGCCAAGCTATGAATTCTGATGAGAGAGCCAACTGGAAGAGTGCTATTTTTGAGGAATTTGATTCTCTAGAGAATAATAGTGTCTTTGAAGTGGTTAAGCGGGATTCTGTTCCAAAAGGAAAGACCATTGTGGGGTCTCGATTGGTGTTAAACAAGAAGTTTGACACAAACGGAGTTTTGGAAAGGTTCAAGGCTAGATGTGTTGCACAGGGCTTCAAGCAGAGAGAGGGTATTGATTACCAAGAAACTTTCTCACCAACTGGAAGGCTGTCCACCTTCAGGTACATCATTGCTCTGGCAGTGGAGTTGGGTGAAGAAATCAGACAAGCTGATTTTGTAACAGCATACTTGAATGCAAAACTTGGAGAGGAGGAGACTGTTTATATGTCGATTCCTGATGGTTTTCGTGAATGGTTAGTAGAGACTAAACCAGAAACCATGAAGAAAATCTGTGTTAGAACTTTTCTTTCGGCAGATAAAGGGGAATATGTCCTCAAGCTGTGTAGATCCCTGTATGGATTGAAGCAAGCAGCTAGGTCATGGTATAACACCATGAGTGAGAAACTGATAGAGATTGGTTTTAAGATGTCTGAGGCCGATCCTTGCCTTTTTGTGAGGAAGGATGCAATTTTGTTTGTATGGGTCGATGACATTATCATTATTGGTGATGGTAAAGAGAGAGTCATGGAGACACTCAAAAAGGAATTCAAGATAAAAGATCTTGGTCTGGCGCAACAGGTGCTTGGAATGAAAGTCAGCAAGAGCAAGAATGGTATTAAGTTAGACCAGAACCATTATGTGGCAGCTCTTCTTAAGCAATACGGCTTAGAGGATGCAAAGGAGTTTGGTACTCCTATGCAGTCAAACATTCGTTTAGAGAAGTCTACAGATGAGGAGTATCTGGAGTTTGTTCAATCAGGGAATGACTACAGGTCAGCTGTCGGATCGCTTAATTATTTGGGGCAGTGTACAAGGCCCGATATTGCGTTTGCAATTGGGGTCTTGTCGCAACACTTAGAGAAGCCAAGCATGAGGCATTGGTCAGCGTTTAAGAGAGTTATGAGGTATCTTAAAGGAACACACAGTCTGGGACTGTTGTTTACAAAGTCAGCAAACTTTGATTTGGTTGGTTATTCCGATGCAAGTTGGGCAGATGGTAACACTAGGGAATCAACAAGTGGTTTTGTATTCTTTTTAGGTAAGAATCTGGTGTCATGGATGTCCAAGAAGGTGTCGGCAATAAGTCTTTCATCAACAGAGGCTGAGTATAGAGCTTACTTAGCAGCTTCACAGGAAGCAAAATGGTTGAGAAAAGTTTTAGAGGACACACATAAACCACAAGGGTTTGCATTGTTGTATTCCGATAACCAGAGTGCCATTGCGTTGGCGCAAAACCAAGTGTTCCATTCAAGAACAAAACATATTGATGTCCACTATAACTATATTCGCGATGCAGTTAACTGCAAAGAGATTGTGTTGAGGTACATGCCCACTGGAGCAATGATTGCGGATATCTTGACTAAGGCATTAGACAGAAACAAGCATCAAGGCTTTGTGACTAATATGCGGATGTCACCCCTTTTGGATTAAGGGGGTGTGTTAAAATACGTACGCACTTACGCGGGTGCTACGTATAAGTGTAATCCAAATGGGATGCACAAATGGGCCTCTAAGGCCCATTGGACACACACACGGACCATACGGGCCCATGTGGATGTCACGGATTTGGGGAAACTGGCCTCAAAATGCGTGAAATAGGCCTATTGGTACACGGGCCCTAACGGGCCCGGTGGGGTATATGGGCAGATACAGCCAGATGGGCTTGTATGGGCATAATTGGGCCCAAGGTTTATTTTGGACATACTTGGCCAGACGGGCTGGCCCGCCAAAGTATGTTTTTCTCAGTTTTCGGGCTTGGGGCGGCCCATTGGGGCCGCTGCCAGTGTCGCGGCCCACCCGGGGCCGCTGCCCGCGCCGCGGCCCGTTCGGGGCCGCCTGTGTTCCTCGGCACGGCCCACGCGGGGCCCGACGGCCCGCGCGGGGCTGTTGCGCGGCCGAGGGATCCCGCGCGGTGCGATGCCGCGCGGGCCCGGCTGGTCGCGCCCGGCGACCAGTGCCGCGGAGCCGGGGCTCGCGGCCCCGGCTCGCTCCCCCTCCCCTCGCTCGCCGTTGCGAGGGGGATGGGGGCGGGCTGGCTGGGTTGAACCAGCCAGCGACCGGCCGCGACATCGCGGTCGGTCAGGGCAGGGGGGACCTGACCACCCCCTTGCCCAGGGAGGTGGCGGCGCCGGCCGCGGTAGTAGCGACCGGCAGGTGGGGGGGATTTGATCACCCTCCCACCTAGCGAAGCGATGCAGAGGGAGCGAGGGGCGCTCTCCCCCCCCCCTTTACCGAGGGGGAGGAGCGTCGGGCTGAGGGGACCTGATCACCCCCAGCCCAGTCCTTTTCCTAATGACGACGCCCTGGGGGTATCGACCCCCAGGGCCCCTGGTGAGGGGATTTGACCGCCCCCACCAGGGATTTGAGAGAAGAAGGGGGGGGGGCGGCATGTCCGCCGGTTACACCCCCCCCTAGTGAGGTTGAAACCGGACCCAGGTGAGTCCTGGGTCCCACCTGGCCCATTTGAGGGGCCAGGGGCTGGATGCATGAGGCAACCAGCCCGTAAGTATGACAATGAGGTCATCAGGACCGGTTGTAACAGACAACCGGCCCAGGGGATTGAACAGCAAAGGGGCTGGTTCAGCCCCGTAACGGTGGAAACACCAGAATGGACCGGAATAGGCTGGTCGTAAGGGTTCAGGGACTGATGCCATGTGGGCTGATGTAGTCCAAACCAAGTAACAAGGCTTGTAGAGCCTGTAGAGCTCTTTTGGGGCGGAAAATTTGCCTTTTGGCTTGTTGTATCATGGGCTCACAATAGGCCAATCTTTTGTACTTAAGGAGCTCTTCTCCCTGCTGTTTTCCATCATTCATTCATCATCCAATCGAATTCATCCAACATATTGCCCCATTGTGAGAGCCCCATTAGCCATTATTGACACACAGTGTCCAGCATTTCTTTTGCTTTAAATACTGCTCATTTGCCTAAGCTAATTGCTGGCCATAATTATAACAGAAACATTTCCTCTGGCAAGGTTTACCTCTTTGTCTTCAATTTCACTTTCCTCAGATTTCTTCATCTTCTTGCCCTTCTTGCAATTCTCTGCATAGTGCCCCTTCTTCTGAAAATTATAACACAAGACCTTTGATAAATCCCTTTTATCCTTTGCTTTCTTCCCAGATTTTCCTTTCTTTCCAACCAGAGAAGTTCCTGTTCCCTCCTTCATTTTCAATTGAATCTAAGACTTTTCAATTCTTTTAAGCACATCCTCTTCTCCAGGAAGGGGATCCAATTGAGATATAATCCTAACCAACAACTCATATTCTTTTGGTAGATTTTGAAGAATTAAGAGTGACAAACACTCAGGATCCATGTTCAGCCCAGATGACTTGAACTGAGCAATACTTGATCTTGCCTCCCCCACAAATTGTTTGCAGTTGACAAATTTGAACTTGAACAACTTATTGAAAGCAATTGTTTAGTATTCTCCTGCTCTCATCTTTTACCCCGCCTATGCGCGCTTGAGTACTTTTCCACTCTCATTTCTGACTGCGCCTCTGTGCACGGGTGCGCACTGAGTCTATGACAGGGACCCCCAAGTGTTCTTCTCATTCACACTCAGTATCATCCCTTCTTACCAATATCTGGATCTTCACCAACCTATTTTTCTATCTTCCTTTTCTTCTGTCTATTTTCTTCTTTCTGTCTTCCTTATTCACTTCTATTTCTATTTCCTTTTCCAATCTCCTTGAAAATAAACGTTCCTCCATCAAATAATATCTTGACCCAAATACGCCAATCTCTGACTGGTGAGATATTGACTTCTCCAACAAAGCCCCATTGAACCCAGTCTGACTCCATACTACGAATAGTCCATCTTCATCTATACTCAAATCCTATACCTTTTTGCTCCTCCATTGTCTCTCAGTCCATCAATCTCCCTCAAATCAAAGCTGTCTCATTAAACAATGCTCATTGATCTATGCTGTACAATTCTACACTTCTATCTTCCTATTTATTTATTTTCCTTTGAAGTCTCTTTCTGATACACTTCTCTTTGATTCTCTTTGATTTCCCAGCCTCAGCTGGTTATAAGTTTTCCAGAAATATAATCAAATCTTATCACGGTTAAGATCCAAAGAACCTACCTACAAATCTGATCAACCAAGCCATGAACAAACCAGCTGGACCAAACAATTACTTTCATCAAGTTGCCCTGAAACCATACGTCAACGCTATACCCCCTTTGAATGAAGAGAACTACTCTATCTGGCAAGACAAGATGCTTATGCTGTTTGACCTCAAGGATATTAAGGACGCTATCACTCAAAATTCAGGCCCCCTGTCATCAAAACAAGATAGAAAAATCAGGGCAATATTCCTATCCAAGCTTGAAATCACCACACACGCAAATGTCATTAATTCCACAAACATCTCTTTTTCTAACCTTTTATGGGCCAAAATTATGAGAAGGTTTGCCTCCTCAGAGACAGCAAATTGAGAAAGAGTATTCAATCCCTTCCTCCATTCCATCTTTGGCAAAAATTACATCAAGATTTTCATCACTAAAATGAGAAAAGCCATCACAAGGATGACAGATGTTGGGATCAAACTGCCTAATGATATCTTGGCGTACCTACTACTATTCAAATTCCCTCCAACACTCAAAAATCTCAAGCAACAAATTATGCACATAGAAAAGAACTTGACAATGGATGTGGTTTTCAACCATCTTATCCAATACCACAATGAGAGAAAGGCCCAATCCAACCTGAATAAACCATCCAAGGATGTCTCACTAGTTTTGACCAAGACAAGGAACTATAAGGACAAGAAGAAGGCCAAGATGAGATGCCACAAATGATATCACAATCCCAACACACCTCATGCTGAGTCTTCATGCTTTCATCTCCACCCTGAAATTGTCCCTGAATGGTGGATTGAACAACAAAAAAATTGAAAAAATAAGATTAAGAAGAATCCAACAATCAACTATCATGCCTTACTGACTCTCTGGATCAATGAGGATGACAATACTAATTTACTCTTGGACTTGGGAGCTAACATCCACATCTTTGACAATCTAAAATTTTTCTCATCCATAGAACTTCAAAACAATTCCAAAGAGATCAAGACGGGAAAACTGGAAGCCAATCTGAAAATACAAGGAATTGGAACAGTCAAACTAAAATGGAACAATTCCGTGATCACCCTTGAAGATTGCACTTATGTACCAGACATAGTTGTCAATCTGATCAGTCCTGGACTTCTTGCAAAGAAAGGTTGTAACCTCACTCAAACCCGCAATACATTCAAGGTGACTTGAGTAGACCAAATTGTGCTGAAGGGCTTGATAAGAGACAACTTGTTTGTCATTGAAAAACCTCAATCAGCTGGCCAGAGAAATTCTGTGAATGACACCAACCAATCCACTAACTCTTCCTATAATCAATCAGAATTACAAAAAATGTATGGCCACGCATCTATCTCCACACTCAAACCTCTCCTAAAGGATTTCTTCTCCAATGAAAAGCTCCAGACTTTTCAATGCGACAGCTGCGTCAAGAGCAAAATCACCAAATCTCCCTTTTAAAATTTTTCTAATCCCGCCGGTAAACCCTTAGAACAAATTCATTTTGACTTGCTTGGCCAAATAACTCCCCAATCAAAGGCTGGACATCAATACCTGCTCACTCTGCTCAACAATTATACTGGCCACCTTGCATGTTTTCCTCTAACTTCTAAAGACCAGACTCCTGAAACAATTATCAACATTCTAGAGACTGAATGCAAACGTTTAAAATACTATCCCTCCGAAATATTCTCAGATGAAAGAACCAAATTCACCAATTCTACTCTAAAAGACTTTTCCAAAAAGAAATTCATCAAACTTTGCACTTCCAAACCGTACCATCCTCAACATAACGGACAAGTTTAAAGAGCTAATAGGACAATCATCCAATACGCCTGGTCCACCTTCTCCTTGTCCCGCCTAGCCAAGAATTACTGGCATCTAGTAACACGTAGTTGTTGCTTAATGTTAAACCATATCCCTTGAGAAGGTAATAAATTGTCTCCCTGGGAACTCATGTTTGGTAAGACCCCCCCAGCTAATTACTTAAAAACCCTAGGTTCTTCTGTCATCTACCTTGAAAATCATCTTCAAAAAGGAAGAAAATTTGATGAAAAAGGTCTCAAAGGATTCCTATTCAGATTCAACCCCATCTTTCACTCTTACTTAATTCTAAATACGCTTGGAACCGTCATAGAAACTAAACACGTTAAATTCCTCAAGAATCAACTCAATGAATTTCCTTTCTTCCAATTGAAAGGCCTGGATATCTTCTCTCAACCTGATTTGAATGCCTACAAAACCAATTTCTCCACTAATGAAAAACAATGATTGATTAGGGAACCTGCTTTGGAATACTCTGATTCTGACTCTGATAAATAATATATTCTCCACTCTACACCTCAATCTCCCCCTCCTCCTCCTCATTCTGAACCCAAACCACCTTGGCAACAACCCAATCTAAGTCCCAGACATGAACTTCAGAAACCCCAAAGGTACAGCTTTCGCCATTATTATGAACCTCCCTCTTATAAGGCCGCCCAAAAATGTTCCAAATGTCCTAGGTGAAAAGCAGCTTCAGAGGAAGGACTCAACTCAATTGAAACTCAAGAGGTTTGGGGAGAATATTAAAGCAAACCCAACAATATACTAAAAAAAACATGGGTATTCAAAGTGAAAGAGAATTGCCACAGAGAACCCGTGAAATATAAAGTGCGTTTATGCGTGCAAGGATTCAACCAGGTTCAAGGTGTAGATTTTGAAGAGACTTGGGCTCCAATGGGGAAACTTGTATACCTTTGTATCGCTCTGATCTATGGCTTGAAGAATAAAATGAAGTTCACTCAGTTCAATGTAAAAGGGGCTTTCCTCCACGCTCCCTTGAATGAAACTGTGAGAATTTTCAAAATTTGAAGTGTTCACCAAGACCAGACTATGATTTAATTGCAAATGGAGGTCAGTAGGTCTTGAAGAAACAACAGTTCGAAAAGAAAGAATTGAATAAGATAACCAATGGGAAAAGATAGTTGACAAAACTAAGGAGTCAGGATATGTGCGTGTACAATCAAAGATGAAGTGACTCTAGTGACAATTGACGATGTTGATGGAGCCAGCCTTGTTGGTACAATAGTAACCTTCAGTGCCTTGAACAATCTATTGAAAGAAAGAAAGTGAGCAACCAGTGATTTTTGGGTTGATGCTATTGGTCTTACAATTGATGGACTGGCTGCTTGGGTTGATTGAAGATGGTGAGTCAGGAGTTGTTGTATAAGGAGCAAGGCTGATCTTGATGGTTTGAGTTGATGGTTGAGAGGATGACCTTTAAGCAGCCAAAGCATTGACGGTGATTGAGGTTTTGTCAAACAGAGAGCGCGCGTCTTGATAGTTAGAGTATCTGCAGTGGCAGCAGAGAAGTTGATATAGAAAAGAAGACAGATAGATAGAGAATAACTCAAACAAAAAATCACAACAATGGCAGTCTAGAAAAGGGAATAAAAGGAAACACAACATGATGAGCATAATTCCTAACACTCCACCTCAACTCAATGGTCAGTGAAAGAGCAAACTGAAAGAATTCACAAGGCCAACATTCAAAGTTTTATTGGACGCCTTGGTCAAGGCATCTGCTGTCATGGAGAGCAAAGGAATGAGTCAAACCTTGATGAGGCCACTTTTGAAGTCGCTCCTCAAACTCTTAGTCTTCAAATCAATATGTTTAACCTTTGAGTTAGAGCCAAATTTTTTTCTTTTGTCATCTAATCCCTTGTTATCAATCAGGTGCAGTGGACACTTGAAATTTGTTCAATAGATATCTTGAATCACTGTGTTCAACCAGCCAGCTTTGAGGTGGCAGCTTGACAATGCCGCGCATTCTGACTCAGTGGATGAATGGGTGATGCATTGTTGGCGTTGGCTCGTCCAGTATAAGGGACTTCCCTTGAAGGAGGAAATGAATCCAGTTTGCAAGATTCTAGAATGTGGTTTGTTGCCCCAAGTTGCATTGCTGAAGCAAACCAATGGGTTGGAGATAGATCGCGACCCTAGGGAGAGAGTGAGATTTTTTGTTTTTGAAAGGTATTTCCATACGTGCAGCCGTTTGTTCCAATGACTCAATCCTGGCCGATTGCAGTATCTAGCCAGGCTGGATACAGCAAAGCTTATATCGGGCCTGGAGAGTCCAGCTATAAAATTCAACCAATCAATGGGCAATCAATAGTTGATGTTGAGGTGCAGAAAATTTTTGTGGTCCTCTTCATCTACAGGTTGAAGATGGAGGCCCGGGTTGAGTGGAGTGGATACGGGATGACAGTTGTTCATGTTGAGCTCTGTCAGTCCCTTTTCTATGTGGAGTGGCAGGGAGAGTTGGATCAGCCCGTGGCAAAATTTGACTTTCATCCCAAGTAGAGTGTTGGGTTTGTGCGCTGAGGAGTTGTGAAATTTTGAAAGAAAAGCATCCTTGAAGCGTGTCACTACAAGATTTTCAAAGTGAAAGAAAACCACAGAAACTTGGTTGGTGCCTATGTACAGGCATGGATCCTGGTCGGATTCTTCAAACCCTTGAGATTTGTTCCATTTGCTCAGAATTTGGTACCAATTCCTAGGTGCTTGTTTCAACCCGTAGAGTGATTTCTTCAGTCGCAGATACTTGGAATTTCTGTTGCATCCGTATGGAGTTTTTATGTATACATGCTCTTCAAGATGTGAGTGGAGGAACACCCCTTTAACATCTAGTTCAAGAAGTTGGAGATTCTTGTCTGCGGCGTAGGTGAGGAATCCTCTCAAAGAGGCCACTTTTCCAGTAGGTGCGTATGTTTCTAAGTAATCTAAGCCTTACCGCTGGTTGAATCCCTGTATGCACAGTCGGCTCTTGTAAGTGACAGGCTCGCCATGGGCATTTTTCTTTATCTTGAGAACTGGAACGATGTTCAATGGGTTGGTAACTTCATATTCTTCTGCTTCCTCCCATACACCTTGGTCTTTGATCAAGCTGAATTCCTTGAGAGCTGAATCTTCCCACAGAGGAATATCCATTGCTTCTTGAAGGTTTTTGGGTATTTCCTTGGCCACAAAGCCGTACCTTTCTGCTTTGGAGAGTTTGCTTTGGTCTCGAAGAGTTGGGCGGAGATTGTTTTTGACGCACACTTCACTGTTGGAGGAGTCATCAGATAGCTCAGATTCTGATTCTGATTCAGTTGCAGAAGCTTCCTCTTTGATGGTTACCAGTGTTTGACTAGGTTCCAACTGTGGAGGAGCTTGTGCCTGGATCTGTGTTGGCATGTTTGTCTCAAGGTCTATGTCAGAAATGGTTAGTGGATTTTGGGTGTTGAAAATGGCATTTTTGGAGTCAATGATCTTTCCGGTGGAGTTCATGATCTTGTAAGAGAGGAATTCAGGATTGAATCCAACCAGTATGCTGGGGGCTCCTCTTTTGTTGAGCTTAGAGAAAACTTTGGTCTGGTTTAATTTGTAGGTGAGTGAGGTGCCCAGAGGCTTGATATAGCCGTTGGGTAGAGCTGTGTCATGCATCTTGATCCAAGGAGAGATGTCTCCCTTATTTTTCGGAATTTTATTTAACATTAGACAGCATCCTCTTACCACTTGATGCCAGACCAATTTGGGTAGACCTGTGTCAGAGATGGTTGCTCAAGCCAATTCCATAACAGTGCAATTTGCTTGTTCAACTCTGCCGTTGTGTTCTGAATGGTAAGGTTTGCTTATTATTTGATTGATTTGATGTGTTGGCAGAAAGATTGTAGCTTGGCGTCCACAAACTCTCCCCCTCCATCCAAGCACACTTCTTTGGGGTATCAATTGGACTTCCTGTGTTGGTTCTTGATGATGAAGATGATTATTTCGGCGGCATTGCTTTTGGCTCTGAGAGGGAAGCAATAAATATAGCCAGAAAACAAGTCAACAAGGTTTAAAATGTACCTATAACCTCCTTTGGAATTTGGGGAGATTGGGCCGATGAGGTCTAGGTGGATCTTGTCAAAACATTTTTTGGCAATGGTTTGTTGATTTTTGAACGGTTGCACGGATATTTTGGATTTGTGACAGCTAAGAAATGCAAAGTCTCTTTTTAGCTCAGGCAGAATCGTCAGATTAAGGAATTTTTCCATTCTTGCTATACTAGTGTGGCCTAATGAGCAATGAGTTTGAGAATGATCTGCTTGAGAGAAATGGCAGTTGGCTGAGTTTTCAATCATGTCAATCACAAACAAGTTGTTGGTGATTTTTCCGGATAAGAGAACTTTGCCGCGACTTGAAAGTTTGAAGGTACTGGGGCTGGTTGAGGAGTTGACTTGCAAAGAGGCTCCTTTCTCCATCAAAGCCCCAAGAGAGATCAGATTCACCGTAGATTTGGGT
Organism: Puccinia polysora; assembly: GCA_025617555.3. Taxonomy (NCBI): domain Eukaryota; kingdom Fungi; phylum Basidiomycota; class Pucciniomycetes; order Pucciniales; family Pucciniaceae; genus Puccinia; species Puccinia polysora. The sequence continues at coordinate 12,406,876 of CM062636.1, forward strand.
ACCCAGACCGCAACGGACAGAGTAATGAAGGTGTCCTTTGTCGCAAGTGATACTTTGCCCAAACCTTTGATTGCAATAGCTGCGTCCTTTTTTCCAGTTTGAATCTGGCCAGCACCATTGCTCAAGGTTAGAGAGTTGAAGCAATCCTTTTCAGTTATCATGTGTACTGAACATCCTGAATCTAAAATAAAGCGGCTTGAAGGGACGTTGTCATTTGTGTTGAGACCGCAGAAGAACAAATAGAAGTTTGCTTCCTTGCCTTGCGCTGACTTTGACTTCTTGCCACAACTATGTGCATTTGGGGGTTTCAGTTCTGGAAACTCAAACCAGCACGATTTGGCGGAGTGCAAGGTGACTTTGGGGTTGTGTTTTTGGTTTTCAGACCTAGGTCCGCAATAAAGGCCACATTGACAGGTTCCGCCTTGTTGTCCTGCGCCATGATTTTGTTCTTGTGCTGAATCAAGTGATTGAGGACAACATCAATCTTCATTTCAGTTGTGATGTGCATGATTTGCGACTTCATGCTTTGCATTGACGTTGGAAACTTGAACAAAACAAGATAAGCCATGATGTTGGATGGTAGTTCTATCCCTACTTCAGTCAGTTTTTTGAGATACACTTTGACAAAGGTCACAAAGGCTTTGATATTGGAGTCCATAGACAGGTGGAGAAAACCATTGAAAACCCTCACCCTGTTTGCTGATTGTGAAGAGGCAAAATATTCTTGAGTTGATAACCAAATTAGCTTAGCATCATCGTTGTTAACATTGTCAATGATATTGTCGTAGGTGTTCAAGTCCAGCTTGGAAATGATATGTGCCACAAATTCTTGGTTTGTGTCTTCTTCTAGGCAATTCAAAGGGTCAGGATTGTCCATAATAGAGAAAATCCCCCGCAGCTTGAATAGTTTTTCAAAATTCTTTTGCCACATGCTGTAATTGTCCGCTGTTAGAAGAGGTGTTGATTTGATTAGCAACTTGATGGCTAAAGATTTGTAGTTGGTAGCATTCCCCCCTGGTCCTGGCGTCTGAGAAGGCCCCAGTCAATCCATTGCGAGCAGAAGGCTTTGAACCGTGTCAAAATTTGAAGTGGTCACCAAGACCAGACTATGATGTAATTGCAAATGGAGGTCAGTAGGTCTTGAAGAAACAACATTTTGAAAAGAAAGAATTGAATAAGATAACCAAGGGGAAAAGATAGTTGACAAAACTAAGGTGTCAGGATATGTGCGTGTAAAATCAAAGATGAAGTGACTCTAGTGCCAATTGATGATGTTGATGGAGCCAGCCTTGTTGGTACAATAGTAACCTTGAGCGCCTTGAACAATCTATTGAAAGAAAGAAAGTGAGAAACCAGTGATTGTTGGGTTGATGCTATTCGTCTTACAATTGATGGACTGGCTGCTTGGGTTGATTGAAGATGGTGAGTCAGAAGTTGTTGTATAAGGAGCAAGGATGATCCTTATGGTTTTAGTTGATGGTTGAGAGGATGACCTTTAAGCAGCCAAAGCGTTGACGGTGATTGAGGTTTTGTCAAACAGAGAGCGCGCGTCTTGAGAGTTAGAGTATCTGCAGCGGCAGCAGAGAAGTTGATATAGAAAATAATACAGATAGATAGAGAATAACTCAAACAACAAATCACAAAAATGGCAGTCTAGAAAAGGGAATAAAAGGAAACACAACATGATGAGCATAATTCCTAACAAAAATCAAAACTCCTGAAGGATCAAATCAAAAGTCTCCCTATCTCAAATTGAAGAAATCACTCTACGGTTCACGTCAATCACCCAAGAATTGGTATGAGACACTTACCGCGTGGATCAAATCTCAAGGATTCCGTGAATCCACCAGCAATTCATGTTTGTATCTCAATTCTAAGTCAGGGGAAGTCCTTTACTTCCAAGTTGACAGTCTGATCCTAGTAGGAAAATCTGACTTTTTTGCAGTCAATTTCCTAAAAAGATTCTTTAATTCTCCCTTTTACTCGTCAAATACAATCCTTGGAATGCTAATGCAATTCAACGGAGACAGCATATTTCTAAGCCAACTAAAACATATCAAAAGAGGCCTGGAAGAATTGGGTTTCACCAACTGCAAAAAAATTAATATGCCTCTGACTCAAAACTTCCATCTCAAACCAGCTTCCAACAAAGACCATGCTCAGTTTTGTCAACTCAATATCAACTATCAATCTACAATTGAGCTGCTAAATCATCTTTCTCAATACACTTGTCCGGATATTTCATTGGCCGTTTCCAGTCTAGCAAGATTCAATGCAAAACTGGGACTCACTCAATGGAAAGAAGTACTCAAGGTATGGAAATACCTCAAGACCACTAGGGACTTCAAGTTGACCCTGAAATACAACTCAGCCAAAGACAGTATCTTGGGCTACAGTGATGCTACCTGGGGCAACAACCCACTTCTTGCAAGTCTCAAACTGGGTATATAGTACTACACTAAGGTAGTCCAGTCCTCTGGATTTCCTCAAGACAGCGGAATGTAACATACTCCTCTACCTAATCTGAACTCAAGGCCTTAAATGATTGCTACCTCAAATTGAAGTGGATCACCCACCTTGTGGAAGAAATCCATGGCTCTTCTTCTAACAAACCAACAATAGATGTAGATAATAAATGATTAGACAATAAAATAAAAAAATTGGGGTCACACTCCAAGTCACAACACATCAACATTAAAACTAAAGGTCTACGTGAAGACTTTTCTCTTGCCAATTTCAACCTCCATCTTGTCCCCACCAACAGAATGACAGCGGATCCTTTAACTAAAGCCACCTCTGTTGGAGCCTTTCAACTTCTTCAACAAACAATATTTCCTAATAAATCTAATCAATACTAAGTCAAATCTCATCTTACCAGTCACGAGGGGTGTTGAGTATTCTCCCGCTCTCATCTCTTACCACCCCTATGGGCGCTTGAGTACTTTTCAACTCTCATTTCTGACCGCCCCTCTGTGCGCGGGTGCGCACTGAGTCTATGACGTGGACCCCAACATGATCTTCTCATTCACACTTGGTCTCATCCCTTCTTACCAATCTCTGGATGTTCACCAACCTATTTTTCTATCTTCCTTTTCTTCTGTCTATTTTCTTCTTTCTGTCTTCCTTATTCACTTCTATTTCTATTTCCTTTTCCAATCTCCTTGACAATCAACGTTCCTCCATCAAATGATCTCTCAACCCAAATACGACAATCTCTGACCAGTGAGATATTGACTTCTCAAACAAAGCCTCATTGAACCCAGTCGGACTCCATACTAAAAATAGTCCATCTTCATCTATACTTGAATCCTATCCCTTTTTGCTCCTCCATTGTCTCTCAGTCCATCAATCTCCCTAAACTCAAAGCTGTCTCATTAAAGAACGCCCATTGATCTATGCTGTACAATTCTACACTTCTATCTTCCTATTTATTTATTCTCATTTGAAGTCTCCTCCTGATATGCTACTCTTTGATTCTCTTTGATTTCCCAGCCTCAGCTGGTTATAATTTCTCCAGAAATAAAATCAAATCTTATTAGAAATCCCCTTCTGATGAACAGAGTCACCACAATACTTGGCCTTGAGAATTTTCCATACAATTTTACCCATCCTCTTCTGTTCCTCCTTTAAAGTCTAGCAACCCATGCCATATGACTTTCATCCAAATTCCTAAGAATGAGATGATAAGAATTCCCCTCTAACTCTGAACTAATCAAAGTGTCATTTGCATCCATAATTTCCCCATAACAAATGTTTTCCAACTCCCTGTCCATTCAAACAGACCAAGCAATATAGTTTTGGCCATTCAAAACAATCTTGGTGGAGCTGGACTCAAGGATATAGGAAATCTTCTTGGAAAACTTGAGGTCTTTGAGGTTTTCCAGAGTAAGTTATAAGGTTCTATTCTGCTTGGAAGGAATGATGATTATGGGACTGATAAATTGTGAGAATTATTGGCCCACAAGCTTAGTCATAGAGCAGTAGTTAAAGCAAAAGAAATGCTGAGACAATAATGTCTTATGATCAATCCTTAATATGAGTCAGAGGCAATTGGATGAAGTTATGAAAGTTCAAACTGCTTTAACTTTTGAAAAACCTAGAACCACTGAACCAGTCCATCCTCCTTCTTTTAAATAATCTAACAATATTATGAATAATATTATGAATAATATGATGGAAGATAAAAGACCTAAAGCAGATCCTAATTCTACTTGAGAACCTAATAATTTAGAAAAAATAACTAAGATTCTTTGAGCTTTTGAGAAAAAAATAGATCAAAAGATTTATTCTCTTGTTACTCCTAAAACCTCTAATTCTGTACCTAAATCTACCCTGGTATGTTAATAATTTCGTAGGGAAGGCCATGGAACTGGAAGATGCTTGGAACTCCAGAAGGATATAAAGGAAAAGTTGGTGGAGAATAAGGGGAACAAGTTCTTTCTTCCTAATGGTTCTCTGATCCCTTTTGATTTATCTTTTCCTATTTTTCATTTTTTGGCCTCTTATCAGCCTCCACCTTCAATTAAAGCATCCCTTTCTTCTTTTGATTTCCAATCTTCCTGTGGTACTCTTCAACCTTGGTATCCTACAGCTATCTTTTCCTCTAGTCTTGATGGTACTATTTATCAATCTGGTCTGGCCAGGAAACAAAATGAGGAACCTAAATCTCACAAAGCCCCTCCCTTTCCAACTTCAATTCTTTGTAAACCAGTCAAATGTCAATCCTCACACTGAGCCTCCTTCCTCTGATGTAGAAGAAATGGAGTTGGAAAAGGAGCCACTCATGGAAAGTTTTCCAGATAACTCAGATCCCTCTCCTTCATCCAAGTCACCTCAACCTTCTGATCCCATCTTAGTTCCTGATTCACCTGAACTTCCTCCCTCCACCCAGCCCAATGTTTTATTTGAAAGGGGAATCTCCAAGGACCACCCCAATGCTGTGGAAGGAGTATTAAAGAAAATTTCTGATCTCAAAATTCCTGATCTATCTGTGACTGAACTCCTATCAATCTCTCCATCTGTTGATGAAGGAATGAAGAAATGGGTCTCTTGTTTACGTGTGGAGATTGGTCCTGACAAATTGAAGGTCTCTTCTGGCACTTTTATGAAGACTCTGGTTGGCATAGGCCTTCTTCAGATTCCAATATTTCCTCCTGTACTCTTGGTTTCCTACCCTGTTATCTTGGTGACCCAGCTAATACTATTTCTCCTCTTGTGGACTCTGGATCTCAGCTCAACTTAGTTTTGGATGCTATGGCCTGTAAATGTCTTATTAAGCTTAAAACCTGGAGTGTTATACCTACCTTTCTTCTTGAGAATTGAATTCCGCCACGCTAATCTTGAGCCCCATGAAAAGTGCTGGGTTATTCTTGTTCAAATCTGTTATTTCTTTGCTTCTAGAGCTTCACAAACAAATTGCTTTTGTTTTGTACAGCCACCCACAGTTATCTGGTACCCTTCAAGCGCTTGATTGCGGAGAGTTGGGCAGGTTCATTGAGAACCTGGAGGTTAGTTGGGATTTAGTTGATCTTTCCTAAACTTCTGCTGACAACCAGAGTTATTAGCTTGTGGGAGTTGTTCCTTTCAACTGAATTTTTCCATTCAACTCTGAACAGAACTTTGACTTATTTTTTTCAAGTCTTTTCCTCTACCTTCTTGCTTGAGATAGTGTTGATACCTTTGCTACCAACTATTCCCAAACTCATCCTTTAGATTGATTCCTTATTTACAAGTTCCTGGACCTTGATTCTGGTTAAATTTAAATATTATTGTAACTCTTAGGAGGGCAGCCTAAACAGCACCTTTCCCCTCCACAGAACTGCCTTTGGCTTAGCACTGTTTGGAGTCTTACAACAGATTGGGAAATGAGATAAAAGTATAGACACTTCTGAGGTCATAACTTTGATGCAAGGTAAATAGAGTCTGAGTTTACAAGGGAATAACAAATCAGATAGGAAGGAGTGACGTGAGAGACAATACAAATATGAGGATGTAGCTTATGCAGGGTAAGGGACTAGTCCACTTGAAAACAATACAGTTGGTGTGGCTACTTAGAATGGGTGTAAGGTAGATAGATTGTATGAACAGAAATGAGAACCCAAGGGCTATAGATACCCAGGGTTGAATGGCGGAGCTCAAACAGATGGTCAACTGGAGTAGATTTAACATTGATTTTATAATTCTATTTTTTTCACAGTTATGGACTGAGGTAGATGGTACATAGGAAAGTATATTTCAGAGTGAGGGAGACAATAATCCTTAAGCTTGAAGCAAGAAAAAGTCAGGGAATACCCCATGCTCTAGTCGGGCCATTCGCTATGCCCTAGTCAGGGCATCCCCTATGTCATAGTCAGGGCATTCCCTATGCCCTAGTCCCAGCATCCCCTATGCCCTAGTCCAGGAATGCCCTATTACCTAGTCAGGGAATGCCCCATGCGCTAGTCAGGGCATGCCCTATGCAGTAGTCAGGCACTCCCAATGCCCTAGTCAGGACATTCCAATGCCTCATTCAGGGCATCCCCAATGCTCTTTTCAGGTAATTCCCTATGCCCTATGCCCAAGTCAGAGCATCCCCTATGCCCTGGTCAAGGCATCCCATATGCCCACCAGGGAATCCCTTATGCCCTATTCAGGGAATCCCCTATGCTGTGGTCAGGGAATCCCCTATGCCCTAGTCAGGGCACCCCCTATGCCCTTGTCAAGGAATCCCGTTTGCCCAGTAAGGGCATGAACTATGTCATATTAAGGGCATGCCCAATGCCCTAGTCAGGTCCTACCCTATGCCCCAGTCAGGTAATTCCCTTTGCCCGGGTAGTGGCTTCCCCTATTTACTAGTTGGGCATCCCTTATGACATAGTTGGGGAATTGCCAATGCTATATTCAGGGCATCCCCTATGTGTGAGTCAGGGCATCCCCTATGCGCTTGGCAAGGCATTTATTATGCCCTAGTCAGGGCATTCCCTATGCCCTTGTTATGGCATCCCATATGCCCTTGTCAGGGCATCTCCCCTTATGCCCTAGTCCAGGCATTGCTTATGCCCTAGTCTTGACATCTCTTATGTCCTATTCAGGCCATCCCTTATGCACTAGTCAGGTCATCCCTTATGCCCTAGTCAGGGAATCCCTTATTCCCTAGTCAGGGAATCCCTTATGCGCTAGTCAAGGCATCCTGTATGCCCTTTTCAGGAAATCCCTTATTTCTCAGTCATGGCATTCCCCATTCCCTAGTCATGGAACTCCCCATGCCCTTTTCGGGCCATGCCATATACCCTAGTCAGGGCATTCCCTATGCCCTTTTCAGAGCATCCCTATGCCGTAGTCAGTGAATTCCCTATGCCTTATTCAGGGCATTCCGTATTCCCTAGTCAGGGCATTCCCTTTTCCCTAGTCAGGGCATTCCCTATTCCCTAGTCAGGGCATGCCCTATGACCTAGTCAGGGAATGCCATAAGCCCTAGTCAGGTCTGTTAAAATACATATGCACTTACGCATGTGATATGTATAAGTGTAATCCAAATGGATGCACATATGGGCCTGCCGGGCCCATTGGACACTCACACGGACCATACAGGCCTGTTTGGATGTCACCGATGTGGGGAAACTGGCCTCAAAACGCATGAAACAGGCCTATTGGTACAAGGGCCCTAATAGGCCCGGTGAGGTATATGGGAAAATACAGCCAGATGGGCTTGTATGGGCATAATTGGGCCCAAGGCTTATTTTGGACATACTTGGCCAGACGGGCTGGCCCACCAGGGTATGGTTTACTTAGTTTTTGGGCATGGGCCTTCCCATTGGGGCCACCACCCGTGTTGCAGCCCGGTTGGGGCTGCCACCCTTGTTGCCGCCAGCTCGGGGCCACTGTTTTTACCTTCCGCCCGTCTATGGGGCCCAAAGGCCCGCGCCGGGCGTTCTTAGGGGGAAGGGGGACTCAAAATGGAGCCCCCCCACCCCGGTTGCGGCTGTTGAGCCCGTCCTGTCTGCTGCGCTGGGTGGCAGCCACAGGACTGGTGGTCCCAGCTCCTCCCCCTCCCCTTGCTTGCCATTGCTAGGAGGAGGGGGAGGGCTGGCTGGATGGAACCAGCCAGCAACTGGTTGTCAGGGGCAACCTGTCATGGTGGGGGGCACTTGATCTCCCCCCACCAAAAGTGGTGGCTAGGCCGGTGGCATCAAGGCAACCGGCGGTGGGGGGGAATTGACCACCCCCCACCATCAAAGGGGCGCTCTCCCCCATTGCCTTTACCAAGGGGGAGGAGCAATGGGATGGAGGGGACCTTACCACACCCCAGCCCACATAGCATAGCAACACCCTGGGGGAATTGACCTCCAGGGCCCCTGGTAGGGTGATTTGACCGCCCCCTCCAGAGATTTGAGAGAAAGAGGGGGGGGAGGCATGTTTGCCAGTTAAACCCCCTCCCATGTGTGTCTGAGACCGGACCCAGGTGTGTCCTGGGTCCCTCCTTGCCATTTGTATGGCCAGGGGCTGGTTGCATGATGCAACCAGCCAGCATGTGAGGTAGCAGACCTGTTTTAATAGAAAAAAAGCCAGGGTTTTGAACAGCTAAGGGGCTGGTTCAGACCCATTGAGGTGGAAACACCAGAAATAACCAGAATAGGCTGGTTTTAAGCATACAGGGACTGATTCCATGTGGGCTGATTTAGCCCAAACCAAGTAAAAAGGGAGCCTGTAGAGCTCTTTTGGAGGGGGAAATTTGCCTTTTGGCTTGTTGTATCATGGGCTGACAAGAGGCCAATCTTTTGTACTTAAGGAGCTCTTCTCCCTGCTGTTTTCCATCATCCATTCATCATCCAATCAAATTCATCACCAATATCATCCAAAGTATTGCCCCATCGTGAGAGTCCATCATTAATTATTGACACAAGTTGTCCAGCTTTTCTTTTGCTTTAAATACTTCTAATTTTCCTAAGCTAATTGCTGGAAATAATTATAACAAGGGCATGCCCTATGCCCTAATCAGGGCATCCCCTTTGACAAATTCAGGACATCCCCTATTCCTTAGTAAGGGCATCCCTTAATCCCTTGTCAGGGCATCCCCCATGCCCTTGTCAGGGAATCCCCTATGCCCTTGTCAGGGCATCCCCTATGCCCTTGTCAGGGCATCCCCTATTCCCTTGTCAGGGAATCCCCTATGCCCTTTTGAGGTAATTGCCTATGCCCTAGTCAGGGCATTCCCCATTCCCTAGTCAGGGCACCCCCTATGGGCAATTCGGGGCATCCCCTTTTCACTTTTCCCTAAGAAGGGCCTCCCTTATACCTTTGTCAAAGCATCCCTATGCCCTAGTCAGGGAATCCCCTATGGGCTTGTCAGGGAATCCCTTATGCCCTATTCAGGGAATTCCCTGTGCGCTAGTCATGGAATTCCCTATGCCATAGTCAGGGCATTCCCAATGAACTAGTCAGGCCGTTCCCTATTCCCTATTCAGGGCCTGTCCTATAACCTAGTAAGGGCATGCCCTATTGCCTAGTCAGGGCATGCCCTATGCCCTAATCAGGGCCTCCCCTATGCAATATTCAGGGCATTTGAATAGCCTAGTAAGGGCATCCCCTACGCCCTAGTCAGTGCATGGCCTATGCCCTAATCATGGCATTTCCTATTTCCTATTCAGGGCATTCCCTATTGGCTATTCAGGCAATCCCCTATTGACTATTCAGGGACTCTCTTAGGCTTGTTTCAGGGCATCCCTTATGCCCTATTTGGTGCATTCCCCATGCCCTAGTCAGATAAATCCGCATGCCCTCTTTAGGCAATTCACTATGGCCTAGTCAGGGCATGCACTATGCACTTGTCAGGGAATGCCCTATGCCCTAGTCAGGGCATGCCCATGCCATATTCATGGCCTTCCCTATGGCCTATTCTGGGCATGGCCTATTCCCTAGTCAGAGAATTCCCTATGCCCTAGTCAGGGCGTGCCCTATGTCCTTGTCAGAGCATGCTGTATGCACTACTGAGGGCATCCCCTTTACCCTAGTAAGGGCATCCCCTACGCCCTATTCAGGGCATTCCCTATCTCCTATCAAGGGCATCCCTTATCCCCAATTCAGGGTCTCCCTTATTCTCTATTCAGGGCATCCCCTATGTCTTATTAAGGGCATATCCAATACTCTGGTCAGGGCATCCCCCATGCCTTAGTTACTGCGTCCCCTTTTCCCTAGTTATGGCATCCCCTATGTCCTAGTCAGGGCATCAACTATCCACTTGTCAGGGCATCAATTATGCCATAGTCAGGAATCCCCTAAGCGCTAGTCATGGCATCCCCTATTTCCTAGTCAGAGCTTCCCCTATGCATGTCACACAGCCACCCCATATACTATGGGGAAATCTTAGATGATCATGAGGGCAAAGGAAGAGACTGAGTGCAAGGAAAAGTGCAAGGTAGCAAGGCTAAGTGCAAAGTGCAAACTTATGGTTGGGTAACTTGACACACAGTGAGAGGGATGAATTTTTCCAATGGAAAGGAAACTAAAGCCAAGCCCAATGTGATGACTGGATTTAGCAAAATGCAAGAATGTACAAAATTCACTTACTGAGGAGACCATCTTCTGGGAAGCAGCTTAGCATTTATAAGGTAAACTGAATTGACTAGATACAACCTGATGGAGGGCCAACCACAGTTAAGAGGAAATGAGGCAATGAATTACATGAATAGATTGGTAATTGAAATCAAAGTATAGACATTCCCAAGGGCATAACGTAGATGCAACGCAATAGAGTCTCAGCATACAAGGGTTTAAAGGATGAGAGAGGGAGGAGTGACGTGAGAGACAATGCAAATATAAGGATTTAATTTATGCAGGGTAAGGGACTAGTCAAATTGCAAACTATACAGTTGGTATGGCTGACCAGAATGGGTGCAAGCTAGCAAGATTGCGTGACCAGGAATGGGAACCTAAGGGCTATTGATACGCAGGGTGAAAGAGAAGAGCTCAAATGCATGGTTGAATGGAGTAGAGTTAACTGCAAGGTTTGCAAGTAGTTTCTGAGTCAGTCGCCAAGAATGGAAGGTTTTAATGCCAGCCAGAGTTGATAAGCAGAAGGTACCATTGATTTTGTGCTTCTATTTGTCATGCGTATTGGCTGAGGTAGATGGTACTGAGGAAAGGATATGTCAAATTGAGAGAGACAATAATTCTTAAGCTTGAATCATGAAAGTTGCCTGGTTATAAAGACGCAAGCTCTTGCAAGCGGTTGAATGATTTCTCATCAATTCAAAAAATTTTTTTGATTACTGTATACCCCTAGTTATCATCCTACTTCTTTGTCTCTCAGATAAAGTTATAATTAAAATAAGTTGTCCTCCTCATTTTGTTTTTGTGAAAACTGCATTTGTCAAATTGAACAATGTGTCCCTAGTACTGCAGCAAGAGGTTTCCAAGGCAAAAGAAACCAATTTTGTCTGCGCAAGGTTGCTTGCACTTTTCCTATAAATAGCAAACCAATAGTGGATAACCCCACAGCTTCTAGGAGTGAGGTGCCAAGGTTAAGTTCTGCGCTGCAAGTGAACTATCATCTACCGCCAGTGCCAGAGATCAAATTCTTAGGCATACAAAACCATGGAAGGTTAAAGACTTAGAGAATAAAAATAAATAAAAATAAAAAGAAATGTAACTAATATAATTTTTTTCATGATAGTAATACCAATATTCAGAAGTTACACTACCAATGCCTTCACTTTATAATGGGTAGTTGTCTGAATTCAAAGTGAATCAGATGAATCCCAAGGTGCAAGGCAAAGTGCAAGCTGAGGAATTGGCCGTAGTCAAAGAAGCAAGGGAGGAAGGAATAATGTCTAAAGAAGAGGTTGATACGGAACAGAGGGAAGGAAATAAAGAAGAATTAAAAGGGACAGAGGGAAAAGATGGAACGGAACAGGAGATAGAGCAAGGGGGTAGAATGTCAGGGAATGAAATGCAAGGCCAAGGTGAAGAGAACCGGGCGCGCTTCAAAGCACCCATCAAAGCTGATGCAAGGAAATTACCTGGTGACGTTGGAGAAGGTTTCTGAAGGGGTCAAAGGAAGAGAGAATATGAGGAGCTCTTGGAGGTGTTACATTACTGTGAAAAGATTCAATGAATTATGAACAAAGAGGGATTGAGCAACTGGAAGAGGTTGAGGATTTGCCAAGTTCTTCAAGTGATAGAGTTAAGTGTAGATAGATAAAAAACATTGAGTGGCGGTGATAAAAGACTTTGAAAGAGATTAAGATAGAGCGTTGGACTTCATTTATGAGAAAGAGTTGAAGGCAATCACAAGTCTTACCAGTAAGAACTTGACAAGATGATAGGTTGAGAATTTGGGTTTTATGAGTTACAAGAAGTCAAGTGATGGTTAAAGAAGAATCAGGAATGAGAAGAAAGAATAGGAAAAAGAAGAAAGAGAAAGAGAGTGAGTCAGGAAACATGAGTGTGACATGCAAAGGTAAACTTGTGACAGTAATCAAAGACGCGCAGACATGACTGAGATAGTAAAAGAGACAAGAAAAATAAAGAAAAAAGGAAAAGAAAAATAGAAATAAAAAGAAAAGCAGGGATAGAGTGATTTATTTGACAGGAGGAAGGTAAATGGAATTCCCAGACAAAGAGGGCTTCAACTGCAAGGTGCAAGGAAATCTTTGAAAGACACCTGGTGATGCAATTAATCGTGTTGTAAAGGATTTCTCCTCTGATAAAGGACAACAATTGGGATGAATTTAGGTCAATGGTAGGGGAATTGACAGAAAATTGGAAGGAAGCAGAAAGAGAAGTAAAGAAAAAATTTTAGAAATTTATTTCATTTGTAATCTTATTTTATTATAATATATTTAGGTTATTTAATTATTAATATTATACATATATATATGTTTTTCCTTTTTTATTATTATTCACAATAAACAAACATGAAAGAATAAAAGATTTTGAGTAGGAAATGGATAATTTTTAGCAACTGAAAAGGAGATAAAGTAAAGAAATGGGATGAGATTGATGAGATGAAATGGGATGAAAGTGTGGAATGGGATTTAAGTAATGATTGGCAAGTTTTGTGAGGGTAACTTGCATGAAAGTCTCAAATCAAATTCGGAGAGTTAAAAAAGTGATGGGCTGGTTTCCACAAGGTGCAATCTTTTTTGGACTGGAAGCTATTCAATTCAACAAGGTATTAAAGTTTTCCTTTGCCTAATCTGGAATACAGAATACAAATTACTTCCCAATCTAACAAATTTTGGACCTTGACCGGTTCAGGAGGGGGATTAGTCTTTCCTGGGTATAAGACTCAAGCTGGCTCTAGGAGAGACACATGAAATACAGGGTGGATACCTTTCCATTTCTCAGGTAACGTGAGTTTAAAAGCATTAGAGGAACTGACTTGTTTGACTTTGAAGGGGCCAAGTTTTCTTTCAGAGGGTTTTTGGGTTGGGTGAGTACTTCAAATATTGCAAGCATCAAGCCATACCTGATCTCCTACTGCAAATGTTGGGGCCAAAGTGCAAAGTTGGTCTGTTTGTTACTTTTAGTGCTGGTTTTCTGATTCAAGGTTGGTTCAAAGTTGCGTTTAAAGAGAATGAATGTGATTAAGGTAATTGGTAGCAGGTTGAGAAGGTTCTAAGTGAATAGAAGAGAAATTTGTGTTTCTACCATAAGGATTCTGGAAGGGAAACTGTTTGGTGGAGGAATGAGTGGAGTTGTTTTAGGCAAACTTGGCTAATGGGAGCCATTTGAAGCAGTAGTCCTGTTGGTAGGCAACATACATTTTAAGGTACTGTTTGAGAATCTCATTGAATTGCTTGGTTTTTTCATCTGTTTCCAGGTGGTAAGCCATTGATGAATTGCAAGTGATCTTCAAATTTTTTTAAAGCAAGGCCCAGAAGCTAGAGACAAAAAAGATCAACAATCAATTATTGTGTTATCAGGGAGACCATATTATTAGAATACATATTCTATGAATAAATTAACTAAGTCTTCTCTAGAGGCTTTCACATTATGCAAAAAAATAAAGCCATCTTTGAGAAGCAATCTACTACTGATAAAATAGCATCATAACCACTCAAAAAATTCAATTTCAAAATGAAATCCATAGACAGTGAGTGCCAAGGAATAGTTGGAATTTGAAGTGGCTAGAGCAGCCCACACTTCTGGTGTTTTGATGACTTAGTACAATCACAATCATTGCATGCATTAACATAGGCCCTTACTCCCTTGGTCATACCAGGCCAGTAGAGGTATTTTTCAATCAATTGTTAGGTTTTATGCTTCTCATTATGACCAGAAAGCAGAGAACCATGCCTTGACTTGAAGATATCCAACGTGATGCACGGATTATCTGGTACTAACATAAATTGTAAGACTCCAAACGGTGCTAAGCTGTGGCAGTTCTGTGGAGGGGAAAGGTGCTGTTTAGGCTGCCCTCCTAGGAGTTCCAATAATATTTAAATGTAACCGGAATCAAGGTCCAGAACCTTATGGATGAGAAATCAAAGTAAGGGAAGAGGATAAGAGTTGTTGGTAGCGATGGAAACAACACTATCTGAGGCAAGATGGTGCAGGGAAAGACTTGAACAAATAAGTCAAGGTTTGTTCAGAGTTCAATAGAACAAGTCAGTTGTAAGTAACAACGCCCACAAGCTAATTACTCTGGTTGTCAGCAGCTGATTAGGAAAGATCAACTCAATCCCAACCAACCTCCAGGATCTCAATGAACCTGCCCAACTCTCCGCAATCAAGCGCTTGAAGGGTACCAGATAACTGTGGGAGGCTGAACAAAACAAAAGTAATTTGTTTATGAAGCTCTAGAGGCAAATCAATAACGAATTTGAGCAAGAATATCCCAACACTTCTCAAGGGACTCAAGAATAGCGTGGCAAAATTCAACCTTAAAGAAGAAGGGAGGTATAACACTCCAGGTTTTAAGCTTAATAAAACCTCTTCAATAAAACTTGATTGGCTCCAGAAAGATGATCAAGGAGAGATCAAGACCAGTACAGTCGGAAAAAGGGATCAGAGTGGTATAACACACTCAAGAATTCAGACAGACAGGAATTCTTCTTCAACCAGAAAGGCTATTGGTTGGTGATAAGGATCAAGGTCACAAGGGACAGAGTTTAAGTATGGAGGCTCAAAGGATCAAGGGGAAATCATAGATATACCCGGATAAATTGCTCAGATAAGTGGGGAAGGATGCCCACGGATAAGTTTGATTATGATGATGGTCTCATTGGATGCTAGGATGATGATGATAGGATCCTCTGATGCTGGGCCAAAAGGCAGGGGAGAGCCCCTCCTTTTATAGACATGAGGCCCTGTATACTATGTACAAGAGAGATTTACAAATAGAGCAGAAAAAAAGATTTTTTTTTCTTTTTTTCTTTTTTTTTTTTTTTTGAGGATGATTGACATGAGAAAACAAAAGAAAAAAAAGAAACAAACAAACACTCAGAAAAAAAAGAAGAGTTCAATCAAGACCCTGGCCCGTGTCAATGGTGGGCACGTGCAGGAGAGTAGTTATTGAGGGGCCTGCGGACAGGCTGATGGGCCCGGGAGACAGCTGAGACCCGCGCGGGCAACAGACAAGCCGGGCAGGAGACCAGCCAGCTGGAGGTTGTGAGTAGGAGGATCCAATCCAACCGGTTGGTAGGAGAGTGAGGGAGCCCGCATACATTGGCTAGGTACGGGTAGAGGGAGGGGATGATGATTGGGTGATGAGCAAGCCGGTGAGATGGTGTAGAGGACAGTTGTTGGGGTGAGTCTGAGTAATTGATCTGGATCGTGGGTCGAGATGAGTCAAGAGTCTAGATAATCCTCCGCCTTGGTATAATCATGATCGGCATTGAGGTAGAGTGGAGCACGTTGGGATGGGGGATAGAAGTTAGTCAAGGATCAATAGGATGGGAAGTTGGTAGTTGGATTGGTCGAAGGATGTTGATGGTGGTGATGATGGGTGCCATCACAACGGTTGGAGTGCTGATGATGGGATGAGGGGGATGAGGATGACGATTCCAGGTTCATGATGATGAGTGAGGATGATCAATCAGTTTCAAGGTTTGCTTGATGGTCTTGATCAACGTGGGCTTGGGATGAGGAAAGGGTGTTGGATGAGTGTGGATGGAGTGGAGAGGAGGAGAAGGGATTGTCAAAAGTGGTTCAACGATCGCTCGCATTGCCAAAAGTCAGGGCCGCGAGCGCGACAAGTGGGAGTTGAACATAGGAAGAGAGGATCAAAATGGGGAGACAGTCAAGAGGCCTTTCCTAGACCGCTAGGACAGGGAGAAGTTGGGAGATGGGGTACCCATAGGGGTACAACGGAAAAAAATATTTTTTTTTTTTTTTTTTTTTCCGTGGTGTCCTGGATTGGTCACCACATCTCTTACCAACTTACAGAATGTCCCTAGTCTGCATCTAAAATTTGAAGGGATTAAAAAAAAGGCAGGGAACAAAGAAATTGAAGCAAAGATTGGCCATTTCTTGATCTTGAGAGCAATTGAAGAGTTGAGGAAAATATCTTGATTCTTCCAAATGAGCCCTAGAAGCGGCAGGAATAGAACAAGGAGGGCGTCCCAGGTGCTCACATATGTGGCATGCAGTAGAGTTTTACAACCAAAAACGCAGCAAATGACCCTGGTGGTGCACAATTGGGAGGACTTACTTCTGAGATAAGTTGCCCGCACGACAATGAAACTTCTTGACTTGATCAGCAGACAACCTTCTGGCCAACTGAGTACCATCCAGCTCCTCCAAAACGTAAGATCCACCTCTAACTTGATGAATCACTCGATAAGGGCCATTCCAACGATTAGAGAAAAGCTTGCCCCACTGGGTCTCCAAAGATTGATTATAAGCTAAAACTAGGTCACCAGGGTTCAAGGGCTCCCTGATTCAATTAGAGTGCTTGTTTTCCCAATACTGGACGGATTTTGCTCTGGACTCCATCATCTTTTGATAAGCTTCATCACAAACATCTTCACTTCACTCCAGTTGCTTGGATCTAGCAACTAACACATCAGTAGTTGAGGAAACCTCTTCCCAAGAGATACCCAAGAAAGATTCCATTTCCAGATCTAAAGGAAGGACTGCTCTTTGACCAAAGATGATTTCATAAGGTGAGTAGCCAGTAGTCCTTTTGGTTGAGATTTGATCAGAGAAGAGAACAAGAGGAAGGAATTTGCAACAATTCTTGCCACTTTCACCAGACAGTTTAACAAGTGCAGCCTTCAAAGGGGCATGGCCTTGTTCCACCATGCCTTGGCCTTCAGGATAATAAGGAGTAGTAACTCTATGTTGTCCAGGAAGGGATTGGATCATTTCAGCAAGATTGCCCCCAAATTCAGAGCCACCATCAGTAGAGTAAGATCGAGCCAGGCCATAATGCATTGTCCAGGTCTCGTAGAGGAAAGCTGCCACTGATTCAGAGCTAAGGTTCTTAAGAAATTTTGCTTCAACCCATCCGGAAAAATCATCTCTAGCCACAATGAGGTACTTAGCACCACCTGCCTTAATATGAACCACATCCATAGCAATCCTTCCAAAGACAGTGGACTCCCCAGTAGGATAACAAATTTCAGCTGGGCGCCTAAGATCACGTTTTTGACAAACTTCACAACTCTTGCACCATTGGGAGACGGATTTCTTCAAAGATGGCCACCAGAATTGTTTGGATAATCGTTGATAAGTTTTGGTTTCCCCACAATGACCAAGGCCTTCATGGAGACTTTCAAGGATAGAATCTTGTTTAGAGAGAATAGTAACAACAATAAGAGCACAAGGATTGCCCCTCTTCATAAGTCTAGAGCCTTGAACAAAAAAATTAGAAGACTTTTGTTTAAGAGATCAAAATTCCTTAGCAGAGAGATCAGGAGGTTTTTGAAGAGTTGAAAGGTACTGCTCTAATTTAAACCAGAAGCCTTGTTGAAAGCCAGAATAATTTTGAGAAGAAAAAGAGAGAATAGGTTGGATTAAAGGTTCCTCTTCATTGAAATTGGTTCCAACATCAGATTTGTTCTCCCCAAGAGGTCGTCGAGATAAACCGTCAGGCATGGTGAAAGATTTTCCCGGCCTGTGAACAATATCAAAAGAGAAAAGCTGGATAAAGGCCACCCAACGAGTCATAGGAGCATTGGGAAGACTGGGAGCGTTGATCATTTCAATGATAGATTGAGCATCAACTTGCAATTCGAAATGTTGGCCCAAGAGAACGGTTTGAAGTTTCTTCATCATTTGAGCCACACCACAGAGTTCCAGTTTGGGCTGGGAGTATCTAGATTCTACATCTGAAAACAAAAAAGATTCATAAAGAGCAGGACGGTCCCAACCATTTTCATCTTCCTGATTAAGGACGGCCCCAACAGATTTATAACTAGAATCGACAGCCAGCTTGATCTTGCCAGCTCCAGGTCCATAAGAGATCTTTTTCAAAACTATGTCTTTACCAACTATCCTTTTGAGTAGCTGGAAAGCACATTCACAACCTTGGGTCCAAATCCATTCAGCATCTTTTCTGGTTAGACGACGCAAGGGTGCACAGATTTTGGATAAAGATGGGATAAAGATTCTAACATAAGTGACAACACCTAGAAAGCCCCTAACTTCAGTTGGATTGTTTGGGGTAGGCCAAGAGATGATCTTGTTGACTTTGGCTGGTGCCATCCTTCTTCCTTCCTTGCAGACCACATGACCAACAATTTCCAGAGCAGGGACACAAGCCTCCAGTTTGGATCCAGAGACAGTAAGGTCAGATTCCTTGATTCAAAACAGAATCCTCTCCAAGGTAGTAGCATATTCCCAGATAAAACAACAAATTACTGAA
Source organism: Puccinia polysora (assembly GCA_025617555.3). Classification (NCBI taxonomy): domain Eukaryota; kingdom Fungi; phylum Basidiomycota; class Pucciniomycetes; order Pucciniales; family Pucciniaceae; genus Puccinia; species Puccinia polysora. Next base: position 12,425,666 of record CM062636.1, read on the forward strand.
TGCCAAGGTAAGAGCTCATTATCATAGTCAGATACTGGACCTTTAATTCCTCCATCGTCAATAAAGATACCAGCATGATCAGGGATTTCATCCTGGAGGATCCACATCATCTGAGCCTGATACTGCAACCGAGTTGGTGGCTCCTTGAGGAAATCGAGTAAGTTGAAATTGACCAAGAGGAGTATTGAAAGTAGTGAGAGGACAAGAAATAGGATGTAAGGATTGTTCGTCATAGCCACCCATAATATCCCCTAGACCATAGCAAGCTCTCCCCGCAAAGGATTCAACAAATTCTTCAGTAGCAGGAGGGATACCAGAGTCTTTAATAGTAACTTTATTAAGAGCTTGAAGATCATGAACTATTCTAAGTTTACCATTACTCTTGAGGACACAGAAGACGGGGCTGGAGTAACTAGAAGTTGACTGTTCATACAGGCCAGTTCAAACTCGTTCCCGGACCAACTTGATGAATTTGTCAACTTTAGCAGCAGGGATAGGGATCTTTTTCTTTTGCCAAGGATCATGTTCAACTACAGGGATGATATAAGGGAGGCCATAGGATTCCCGCAAGACACCTCTCTCTTCTTCACAGAAAGCAATAGATTTTTCCCTTAGAGATAAGACATTTTTGATTAAATTTAACTCATCAGGAAGAAGCCATTCATCTGGACCAAAGTTGACCACCTTCAGACGTTCTTCAGTGACCCATCCATTAGGCACAAAGGGACCAGTAAGAGATTGAGGAAGACCACAGTAAGGATTGCGAGATAGAGGAGGACGCATAAGGGGAGGATTGAGGTTGAGAGGCATAGGCTGGTTGACTGGTTGGATCTTCTTGGCAACTGATTTATACTTAGTGGCAAAAGAGAGAATTTCTTGTTTCCTCCAAGAGTTGACCAGAGAGACTTGATTACAAAAGCTGAGTCCAAGTTCCAACATCTTCCAAGTCCAATGTTCTGCAAAATCCTTGAAGGGTGCCTTTTCCATAAAAGGAGAACCAGGAGATAATACGTTTCTCACATGTGTGGCACAAGTTAGGGTTTCGAAAATGACGGTAAAAGATTGCCCTGGCAGTGCACAATTGGGAGGACTTACTTGTACCCCAAATTGCCTCCACTGAAGCCCATATTCCTTCATACCAAAACCACCAAAAATGGAATTGCAATTAGGATCTAGTTTAGACTCATTGCGCAGATTCAAACCGGAACTGAGAGAAGATTGATCAGACTCAAAAGTAGAAGGAAAAGAAGACACAACAGATCCAGAGAGAGAAGGAGATGGAGAAGAAATATTTTTCGATTTTTCTATTTTGATATGTTTTTGTTTTTTAATATTCTTGAGCTCAGAAGAGAATGATGAAAGGAATGAAAAATAAGCCTGAGGGATGGGAGTTGACCCTTGAGTTGCATTCTGAGGCTGAAAAGAACTACAACCATTAGTAGGATCAACTATTCCACTAAAAAATGAGAGGAACTAGAGTTATCCTTCTGCTTCCCCTTAAAAGATGATTTGGGAGAATGACCAGGAAAATCTCCTTCCCAACAACCAGAATCCAAGGAGCAAAGAGGAACTTCAATTTTCCTGCCATCAGCATCAGGGAGAAGAATTCTCTCCCCAACTTGATCAGAAAACATCAGAGTTGCACCAAATTCCATTAAGAAGGGTCGTCCCAAGATCATAGGACTGTCCAAACGAGTAATCCAAAAGTGGAAGGTTCCAAAAATATTTCGACCAATCCTGACCGGTACATCTTCAGCAATACCAACCAGTTCACAAGCTTGATTTCCTATCCCATACACTGCAGAGTTGAAGCTGACCCTAGGACTAATTTTGAGCTTGCAGGCCATAGCATCTGAGATTAAGTTAAGCTGAGATCCAGAATCCACAAGAGGAGAAACAGTTTTAGCTGAGTCACCAAGATAACAAGGAAGAAAGCCAAGGGGACAGGAATAAAGGTTGGATTCTATAGAAGGACTGGTTCCACCAGAGTCCTCCATTAAAGTGCCAGAGGAGACTTTGAGTTCTTCAGGGCCAATTTCCACACGTCGACAAGAGACCCATTTCTTCATTCCTTCAGCAACAGATGGAGAGATTGATAGGAGTTCAGCCACAGATAGATCAGGAATTTTGAGATCAGAAATTTTCTTTAATACTCCCTCCACAGCATTGGGGTGATCCTTGGAGATGCCCCTTTCAAATCAAACTTTGGGCTGGGTGGAGGGAGGAAGTTCAGGTGACGCAGAATCCAAGATAGGATTAGAAGTTTTAGTTGAGGGAGAAGGATAAGGGTGATTTGGGAACCTTTCCATGAGTGGTTCCTTTCCACCTCCATGTCTTCTACTTCAGAGGAAGGAGGCTCTAGTGATGATCAACATTTAACGGGTTTTCAAAGGATTGAACTTGGCAAGGAAGGAGCCTTATGAGGTTTAGGTTCCTCATGTTGTTTCCTGGCTGGATCAGATTGATAAGTAGTCCCAGCAAGACTAGAGGAAGAAATAGCTGGAGGATACCAAGGTTGGAGGGTACCACAGGATGATCAAAATTCAAAGGAAGCAAGAGATGCTTTCACAGGAGGTGATGGCTGGTAAGAGGCCACCACATGTTGGATAGGAAGAGACGAGTCAAAAGGGATTAGGGCACCATTAGGGAGGAAGTAATTGTTCCCCCTCTGCTCTACCAACTTTTCCTTTAGGTCCTTCTGAAGTTCTTGGCATCTTCCGGTTCCATGGCCTTCCCTATGACAGTAGTAACAGACCAGAGTTGATTTGGGGACAGAAGAAGGAGTTTTAGGAGTAGCTAGCGAAGAAATCTTTTGATCTATTTTGTTCTCAAAGGCTCTAAGTAACTTGGTGATTTCATCTATAGTAGTAGGTTCCCGATTGGAATTAGGATCTGCTTTAGGCCTACGATCTGCCTCCATTTTAATCATAATATCATTTGACTCTTTAAAAGAAGGAGCATGGACCGGTTCAGTAGTTCTAGGCTTTTCAAAGGTAAGAGCAGTTTGACCTTTCATGACTTTATCCACAGTACTCCTAAGGGTAAGAAAAACAGGGAGCTTGAATCGATTATCCCTGGTGGTAATCATGGATCCAGATTTGACCAGTTCTTCTTTAATCCTTTCCTGCACAGCCGACGAAAAAGATTGGAAGAACTTTGCTCGAATTTCGTCCACTGTGTCAATGTGATCGTTTCGGATAAGATAGTTTTGAATGGGATCCCAAGACTTCCTAAAAATCTGATAGTCAGAGGCTGAAGAAATACCACCATTGGAGATCCACTGAGAAACCAGAGCATCCAAATCCTGCAGAGTAAACCTAGCCACATCTATTTTACCCTAGTATGCCAACATAGCCTTCCTGAGAAGCGTCCAGTTGTGGGATTCAAATCCCTCGAAAGACTCGATTACCTCCATAACTTCATCAGAGGAGATAAAGAATCGCAACTGATAAGCCATATCAAATTCACTAGCTCCATCCACTTCAGCAGCCATTACGTAGGAGTCCAAGAATCGCTTGACATTTGTACCGTTGAAGCCTAATTTCTTGTTCTGAGGTTTGATCTTTACGATCTTAGGTCGGACAGGGGTGGTTGGAGTAGCGGAAGATGCCATATTGAATAACAGAGTTCCTAGGGGATCCAAAGAGCAGATTTCCAAAGTGGCTCACGAGTGTGGCAAGAGTAGGGTTTCGCCAAAAACAACAAGTATCTTGCCCAAGCGGTGCACAAATTGGGAGGACTTACTTCTAGGATAAGCTGCCTCCACCGATTCAGATTTGAGGAGAGAAAAAAATAGGAAAAAAAAAATCAGATTTTGAGGTTGATTTTAAATGTCTTGGGACTGTAAATCCCAAGGTTGCTGGTTCGATCCCGGCCCGGGGGACCAAATGTAAGACTCCAAACGGTGCAAAGCCGTGGCAGTTCTGTGGAGGGGAAAGGTGCTGTTTAGGCTGCCCTCCTAGGAGTTCCAATAATATTTAAATGTAACCAGAATCAAGGTCCAGAACCTTATGGATGAGAAATCAAAGTAAGGGAAGAGGATAAGAGTTGTCGGTAGCGATGGAAACAACACTATCTGAGGCAAGATGGTGCAGGGAAAGACTTGAACAAATAAGTCAAGGTTTGTTCAGAGTTCAATAGAACAAGGCAGTTGTAAGTAACAACGCCCACAAGCTAATAACTCTGGTCGTCAGCAGCTGATTAGGAAAGATCAACTCAATCCCAACCAACCTCCAGGATCTCAATGAACCTGCCCAACTCTCCGCAATCAAGCGCTTGAAGGGTACCAGATAACTGTGGGAGGCTGAACAAAACAAAAGTAATTTGTTTATGAAGCTCTAGAAGCAAATCAATAACGAATTTGAGCAAGAATATCCCAACACTTCTCAAGGGACTCAAGAATAGCGTGGCAAAATTCAACCTTAAAGAAGAAGGGAGGTATAACACTCCAGGTTTTAAGCTTAATAAAACCTCTTCAATAAAACTTGATTGGCTCCAGAAAGATGATCAAGGAGAGATCAAGACCAGTACAGTCGGAAAAAGGGATCAGAGTGGTATAACACACTCAAGAATTCAGACAGACAGGAATTCTTCTTCAACCAGCAAGGCTATTGGTTGGTGATAAGGATCAAGGTCACAAGGGACAGAGTTTAAGTATGGAGGCTCAAAGGATCAAGGGGAAATCATAGATATACCCGGATAAATTGCTCAGATAAGTGGGGAAGGATGCCCACGGATAAGTTTGATTATGATGATGGTCTCATTGGATGCTAGGATGATGATGATAGGATCCTCTGATGCTGGGCCAAAAGGCAGGGGAGAGCCCCTCCTTTTATAGACATGAGGCCCTGTATACTATGTACAAGAGCGATTTACAAATAGAGCAGAAAAAAAGATTTTTTTTTCTTTTTTTTTTTCTTTTTTTTTTTTTTTTGAGGATGATTGACATGAGAAATCAAAAGAAAAAAAAGAAACAAACAAACACTCAGAAAAAAAAGAAGAGTTCAATCAAGACCCTGGCCCGTGTCAATGGTGGGCACGTGCAGGAGAGTAGTTATTGAGGGGCCCGCGGACAGGCTGATGGGCCCGGGAGACAGCTGAGACCCGCGCGGGCAAGAGACAAGCCGGGCGGGAGACCAGCCAGCTGGAGGTTGTGAGTAGGAGGATCCAATCCAACCGGTTGGTAGGAGAGTGAGGGAGCCCGCATACGTTGGCTAGGTACGGGTAGAGGGAGGGGATGATGATTGGGTGATGAGCAAGCCGGTGAGATGGTGTAGAGGACGGTTGTTGGGGTGAGTCTGAGTAATTGATCTGGATCGTGGGTCGAGATGAGTCAAGAGTCTAGATAATCCTCCGCCTTGGTATAATCATGATCCGCATCAAGGTAGAGTGGAGCAGGTTGGGATGGGGGATAGAAGTTAGTCAAGGATCAATAGGATGGGAAGTTGGTAGTTGGATCGGTTGAAGGATGTTGATGGTGGTGATGATGGGTGCCATCACGACAGTTTGAGTGCTGATGATGGGATGAGGGGGATGAGGATGACGATTCCAGGTTCATGATGATGAGTGAGGATGATCAATCAGTTTCAAGGTTTGCTTGATGGTCTTGATCAACGTGGGCTTGGGATGAGGAAAGGGTGGTGGATGAGTGTGGATGGAGTGGAGAGGAGGAGAAGGGATCGTCAAAAGTGGTTTGACGATTGCTTGCTTGCCAAAAGTCAGGGCCGCGAGCGCGACAAGTGGGAGTTGAACATAGGAAGAGAGGATCGAAACGGAGAGACAGTCAAGAGGCCTGTCCTAGACCGCTAGGACAGGGAGAAGTTGAGAGATGGGGGGAAATGAAGGTACCCATAGGGGTACAACGGAAAAAAATACTTTTTTTTTTTTTTTTTTTCCGTGGTGTCCCCGATTGGTCACCACAAAGTTTGTTATAAACTAAATAACCATTTTTGTGAATACAGTAACCAAAATCTTGTAGATTTTCACTCTTGTGAAGTTTTTTACACTTGGTTTCATCAAGTTGAGCTTGTCATAGTTTGGAAGCTTTATCTCAAAGGTGATTGATTATATAACTGAGTTGGAAAGATTGGGTTGAGAAAAGTGTCCTAAGATTTTCAGGGTTCTTGTCAGCAAAGGTGCTCCCCCACCCTGGTAAAAGTTGTTCCAACGTGATAAAGCAACAGGGACTACCGCTTTTTCCCCCCAAAGGTAGGTGATTGTAAAGTTGAACTTGGAGAGGCATTTGGCCCATTGTGCCTGTCTGAGTGTAAAAGGTTACATAAGACTCAAAAGGTCTGAATGACATTTTTTCAACCAAAAAACAATTTTGAAAAGTTCCTTGTCATGTATCTTGTAATTAATCTCTGAAAAGAGAAATTTTCAAGACTTTAAAGCCATGGGATCAAAGAGGGAAGAAGAGGATAAAAACTGCAAGATTACTCCTGCAACCCCATAGTTGCTTGCATCTTTTTCTAAAATAGTGCAATCCAGCTTGTTGAAGTGAGAAAGTATTTGAGGAGTAGTGAATATTTTATTCAGAGCTTCAAAATCTAAAGCAGCTTGTTCTTTAAAAACATAATGAGTGTCTTTTTGAAGAAGGTTACTGGGTTTTAATGATTTCTTGGCATGATTCTCAATAAACCTCCTGTAAAAATTACTGAAAACAAGGAAACCTTGAAGGGATTTGACATAAAAAGTTTGGGGCCATTCCAATAGGGGCTGGCTCTTGGCTCAATCCATTGATAGTCCTTGCTGCAAGACTATGACACCTAGAAACTGAAGACAAGGAGTATGTAATTTGCACTTAGAGGCTTTTGAAAACAGGTCATTCTTGCAAAGTTGCTGTTACACCTCTTGAACATGTGCAGTGTGATCCTCAAGATTTTTTGGGTAGACTACTATATCTTCAAGATACACAACAAGGTATTTCTGTACAAGTTCAGAAAAATGTTGTTGCAAAAGTGTTTAAAAGTGGAAGGAGCATTGCAGAGGCTAAAAGGCATGGCATTATACTCATAACTACCAAACCATCTTCTCATTGCAGTGAAATGATCATGACCTCTTTCAATATGAACTAGGTTATATGTGTCTCAAAGGTCTAACTTTGAGAAATAAGCAGCTCCATGGAAGAGAATGAGGAGGTGCAACATAGGCAGTAGTGGATAGGCATTCTTCCGGGTTACCTGGTTCAGTTTCCTATAGTTGACACATAGGAAAATTCCCCCTTTTTTCTTTGGAACAAATAGGACAGGTGAACCCTTATTCAAATTGCTTTTTCAAAGAACTCCTTTTGATAACTTTCCCACAATTTATTCTTGAAGCGCAGTTGATTCTTCCTTTGAGAGAGAGTAGACTGGTCTGGGTTCCAGAGGTGGGCCAGTAGGTTTGAGCCTGTGATCATAGGAACGGCATGGGGGAAGTTTATCTGCCTTTACAGCTAAAAAGACATCAGCAAATTCATGATAAACCAGAGGTAAAGACTCTTGAATGATTTCTAGATCTTCAATCTTCTCATCTTTGAGAATGGGGTTTGAATTGCTTGCATGATGCAAGAGGGTTAAGGAGCTCAAGATACACTGTTTGGTTGGTGCCTTTTTCTCTTTGAATTAACAAGGAAGGGGTAAGTTGGACAAATAAGCAATTAATCCCAAATCTGAAGAGGGAAGTTGGGAATGGAGGTCAGGATATTGCAAATCTCCTGGCGGAAAATTGTCATTCAACTCAATGACAGTGTCAGGTCGGTTTTTTAATTCCTGTTTGACAGAAGGGTTATTTTCCTGGGGTTGCAAGTTTCAAAGTTGAATTCATACTTCTTGCCAATTCAAATCTGGATTCCAGTGAACTAGGAATTTTTGGCCTAGAATGGTATAGTCCATTGCTGGAATATCAAATACAAATAAGTCCCATTCAAATCTAGGGAAATTGGAGAATTGAAGGTTCACTTTGCCTTTTGTGAAGCCAAATGATATGGCATGGTAGCACTACTTACCAAATAGATGGGAAAATTATCTATTTTGGAATGCATAAGATTTTTGGAAGTGAAAAAAGATTCACTTATAAAAGAAAAGTTAGCACCACAATCAAGCAAAACTTGATTAGGGGAGTTGGTGGTATTATAATTATGGCCAGCAATTAGCTTAGGCAAATGAGCAGTATTTAAAGCAAAAGAAATTCTGGAAACCTTTTGTCAATAATTGCTGATGGGCTCTCACAATGGGGCAATATTTTGGATGATATTGGTGATGAATTTGATTGGATGATGAATGGATGATGGAAAACAGCAGGGAGAAGAGTTCCTTAAGTACAAAATATTGGCCTCTTGTGAGCCCATGATACAAGAAGCCACAAGACAAATTTTCCGCCCCAAAATAGCTATACAGGCTCTACAGGCCTTGTTACTTGGTTTGGACTACATCAGCCTGCATGGCTTCAATCCCTGTACCCTTACCACCAGCCTGTTCCGGTCCTTTCTGGTGTTTCCACTGTTAGGGGGATGAACCAGCCCCTTTGCTGTTGAATCCCTGGTTGGTTGTCACCTCACAGGCTGGCTGGTTGCCTCATGCAACCAGCCCCTGGCCATGCAATTGGCCAGGTGGGACCCAGGACACACCTGGGTCCGGTCTCATACTCACATGGGGGGGGTGACCAGCAGACATGCTTTCCCCCCCTCCTTCTCATTCATCCCTGGAGGGGGCGGTCAAATCCCCCTACCAGGGGCCCTGGGGGTTGATACCCCCAGGGCGTTGTTAAGTTAAGGTTGGCTGGGGGGTGGTCAAATCCCCTCCAGCCCGTTTCTCCTCCCCCTCAGTCAAGGGGGGGGGAAGAACCCCTTTGTTGCCCTCCCCTTTGATGGTGGAGGGGTGGTCAGGTCCCCCCCCCACCACTAGTTGCTTTGTTGCGGCCAGCCAACTTGTCATTCCTCCTGGGTGGGAGGGTGATGAAAATCCCCCCAACCCTGAGCGGTCGCACGTTGCAACCAGTTGCTGGCTGGTTCAACCCAGCCAGCCTTCCCCGTCGCCCTCCCAATGGCAAGCAAGGGGAGGGGGAGGAGCTGGTGCCATTGGCCCCAGCCATGTGGCTCCAACAGATAGCCGCCACCCCGCGTGGCAGCGGCGCTGCCCCCTACAAAGGCCCCACGTGGACCTTTGGGCCCCGTAAATAGGCAGTAGGCAAAAACAGCGGCCCCAAGCGGGCCGCAACACGGGCGGCAGCCCCAAACAGGCTGCAAAACGGGTGGCGGCCCCAATGGGCAGCCCCAAGCCCAAAAACTGAGTAAACAATACTTTTGCAGGCCAGCCCGTCTGGCCAAGTATGTCCAAAATAAACGTTGGGCCCAATTATGCCCATACAAGCCCATCTGGCTGTATTTGCCTCTATACCCTACCGGGCCTGTTAGGGCCCATGTACCAATAGGCCTGTTTCACGCGTTTTGAGGCCTGTTTGCCCAAATATGTTACATCCACACAGGCCTGTATGGTTCATTTGTGTGTCCAATGGGCTGCAGAGGCCCACATGTGCATCCCATTTTTATTACACTTATACGTAGCACACGCGTAAGTGCATTCGTATTTTAACAGTTGGAATGAAAAATGACAAATATCAAGCTTGGAGAACCTATTGATTTGCAAGTGCAAAGATTGAATTGCTGTAATTCAGATAATGTGTTGTTTACCTTGCAAGTATTAGAAAAACTAAAAGCTAATTTTTTGACTGTCTAGCCATGTAAGGCTTTGGTAACCAATTGGGGACACCTCAAGTATTACCAAATTTTTTTTGTAATTTTTTTTACATTACCTTATCCATCAATACAACTTCAAAAAAAAATAGCTGTTGTGTTTCTATGGGTACCTATTCATTTCCCATTCTCTCAGCTCTTCACTGTCTCAGCGGTCTAGGCAGGCCTTCTCTGGCCATCCAAAACCTGCCTCCTCTGTTCAAATTACCCTCTTGCACATGCTTCACCCAGATTTTTTAGCCAAGCGCATGCCGGTGGGCACCCCTCCTTAACCCATCACCTCCATCCAATCATCACCCTCCAAGGATCTCTCAAATCTTGATTGGTTATTCAATCCCAATTGGTCATCCATCCCAAAACCCTTCCAACCTTGCTGCCATTGACCAATGACCGCAAGCAACACTTGCGGTGTTTGGAGACCCCATGACCAGCCCCCATCACCCATCTGATCATGATATGAGATTGGTCACGGGGACAATCCTTGATTGATCACTCCCATGACCAAACTCATCCCCATCCTTGCCTTTTATAACCTGGCTCTACCTCAGCTCTGCCCGCTTCATCTCTGATTTGCACAAACCAACAATTGTTGTTTCCGGCAATTGCAATCTTTGCATTTCCACCAACCAATGACCTCAAGTGTTTGCCTGCGGCCGTTAGTGACTTTGCACCACCTTCAAAGATCCCCCCGGCTGACCACGGTTGCGGCCAGTCAAACCTGTCATCCACCTCCTAGCCCACTGGTCTCCCATGGGGCTTGTTTGTTGCCCGCTTGGGTGTCAGCAGTTGCCCAGGACTGTCAGCATGTCTGCGGGCCTCTCACTTGCTAATCTCCTGCCCACACCTATCATTGGCACAGGCTGGGTTCTTCCCATTCCTGCCATTCAATTCAATTCTTCTTTTTTTCCTGAGTGTTTTCTTTTTTTTTTGTTTTCTCATGACCATCTTCAAAAAAAACCTCACATTTGTAAAAATATCTTGTAAATAGTCTACAGGCCTCTGGTCTATAAAAGGAGGGGCTCTCCCTTGCTTTTTCCAAATCATCAAATAATCCATGGGAGTGTGTGTGTATGTACCCCCCCTGTTATCATAGTAATTTGATCCTAATCCTCATCCTGGGTATATCCATGATTGCCCCTTGATCCTTTGAGCCTCCATAATCAAATGATTGGTCTGTCCATCTGTGAACATGTTCCTTATCACCAACCATAGCCTTGCTGGTTGAAGAGAATTCTTTCTTCTGGGATTCTTGAGTGTGTTATACCACTCCTTGATCCCTTTTTCTGAACATACTGGTCTTGATCTTTCCTGATCATCTTTCTGGAGCCAATCACGGTGGATTGAAGAGGTCTTATTAAGATTGAAACCTGGAGAGTTATACCTCACTTTATTCTTTCAAGTTTAATTCCTCCATGCTCCTCTTGAGTCCCTTGGGGATTTTTGGGTTATTCTTGTTTGAATATTTTATTTCTTTGCTTCTAGAGCTTCACAAACAAATAGCTTTTGTTTTTTACAGCCACCCGCAGTTATCTGGTACCCTTCAAGCGCTTGATTGCAGAGGGTTGGGCAGGTTCATTGAGAACCTGGAGGTTGTTTGGGGTTGAGTTGGTCTTTCCTAATCTTCTGCTGACAACCAGAGCTATTAGCTTGTGGGCCTTGTTACTTGCAACTGCCATGTTCCATTGAACTCTGAACAGAACTTTGACTTATTTTGTTCAATTCTTTCCCTCCACCATCTTGCCTCAGATATTGTTGATCTCATTGCTACCAACTATTCCCAAATTCCTCCCTTACATTGATTCCCTATATACAAGTTCCTGGACCTCAATTCTGGTTACATTTAAATAATATTGTAAATCTTAGGAGGGCAGCCTAAACAGCACCATTCCCCTCCACAGAACTGCCTGCGGCTTAGCACCATTTGGAGTCTTACAAAGTGCTAGCCTCTTTGCACAACTATTGACACCATGTTTTCCTCCAAAATACATACATAACCTATTCTTTTCCCCCCTTAGCCATTTCTTGTTCCAAAGAATCCCTGTTTCTTTTTCCAGGACTTTTGGAGTTTTTGAAAATGCCTCCACTTTCAGTTTGGAGTGCAAGGTTGTATTTGGCTTGGATTTTTTTTTGATCATTTGATGATTGGTTTGAGGAGCCATCCACCTTTGGAGCTGAGGTTGACAGTTCATGGTTGTTTTTTCAAGAGCGGTTCTTGTTGTGGTAGCCATTATAAAGCTCAATCATCCAGTCAATTGACGGATGAAGGGTGGTTGTCTTATTTTACCCAACTGCAAGTTGCTCAATTAGGTGTGCGGGTAAACCATTTCAAAATTGAAATAGGAGAGCTTCCTTTTTCCATCAGATGCAAGACTACAAAGTTTGGAAATTGGAGATATTAACGGAAACTGTACTATTCTCCTTCATTACTAGGTTATTAAGTTTGTATTATGTGTTTTGGACTTCATTAGGGTTGCAAAACAGGGTGAACAATTGCTTCTCAAACGTTTCCCAGTTCATGAGGATCAAAGTGGGGCTAGTTTTATCTAATATTTTGAGGTAAGTTTCAAACCACTGGGAGCCTTTTCCACCAAGGAAGAAAGAAGCATACATAACTCTTTGCCTTTCTGTAGGAAAATTATGACAATTTTTCAAGAAAAAAATTTCAATGACTGTAAGTAGGCTCTAAGTTTATGGGAGTGTTCCGCAGTAAAATTATCAGACTGCTTTATGGCCATAGTATAAAAGCTAGGGCCCTTTGGACCAGATTTCAAGGCAGTTTGGTCACAAGCCTGGATCAGGGGCAAGAGAAAGGTCAAAGCGTTGGGTTTGGGAGCATTAGGGCAAACCCTTGATCTACCACAAGTAAAGGTTTCATTGGAAGGGTGGTTGGAGTCTTTGATTTCTTTGAGGGAATCCACTGCTTGCCAAGGAGGAGAAATGGGATAATCAAGAGGTTCAACCAAAGGAGATTTAAAAGAAGGAACAGGGTATTAAGGTTTTCTGGACTGAGAAGCGCTAGATCTCCCTAACCAACAGATACTATCATTGTAAGGGGTGAGAAAAGAGTTCCCGGTTGAGAAAGTACATGAAATTTTGAAATGATTGTATTATAGGCTGGCTAACTACAATAGATGACTTTATTTAGTTAATTTATTTTCACACAACCACCCCATGTACTATATGGAAATCTTAGATGATTTTTAATGTGAAGGAAGAGACTGAGTGCAAGGAAAAGTGCAAGGTAGCAAATCTAACTGCAAAGTGCAAAATTGTGGTTGGGTAACTTAAAAACAGTGAGAGGGGTGAATTTTTCCAATGGAAAAGAAACTAAATTCAGGCCCAATGTGATGACTGTACCTAGCAAAATACAAGAACGTATGAAATTAACTAACTGAGGAGACAATCTTCAGGCAAGTGGTGGCACCTTTATAAGGTAATCCAAAGTGACTGGATCCAACCTGATAGATGGCCAACTACAGTTAAGAGGCAATGAGGCAATGTATTAAATGAACAGATTGGGAAATAAATAACATTATAGACTTTTCTGAGTTCATAACATAGATGCAAGGCAATAAATTCTGAGCGTACAAGGGGCTAATGGATGAGAAAGGAAGGAGTGATGTGAGAGACCATGCAAATATGAGGATTTAATTCATGCAGGGTAAGAGACTAGTCCAATTGCAAACTATACAGTTGTTGTGGCTGACTCAAATGGGTGCAAGCTAGCAAGAGCGCATGACTTGGAATAGGAAACCAAGGGCTATTGATACCCAGGGTGGAAGAGTGGAGCTTGAATTGATCTTTGAGTGGAGTAGAGTTAACTGCAAGTTTTGCAAGTGGGTTCTGAGTCATTTGCCAAGAATTGAAGGTTTTTATGCAAGCCAGAGTTGGTAAGCGGAAGGCACCATTGATGTGGTGCTTCTATTTGTCACGCATATGGACTGAGGTATATGGTACTGAGGAAAGAATACATTGAAGTGAGGGAGACAATGATCCTTAACCTTGAATTGTGAAACTCCCCCATGTGTTTTTTCATGGAAACTAATTTACACCACCACATGTGGAACCCAGTGGGGTAAAAATCTACGCACAAGGAAGCCACTAACCTGATCAACTTTTGTGGTAGGAACTGTTGCAAGCTCAGGTTCCATAGCCTACTTGGCTGTGTCACCATCATCCACAGGTTGAGAGGGACCTGAAGCAGGGTACTTATAACTGCTCCATATCCCATTTTAATCTAATCTTACCAATTTCTCATACCAAGTCCTAACAGGTCATGAGCCTGTGTTGCCAGTTCTGCTGAAGATATCCTTTTTTTCAACACCCAATTCTGAAAGACTTTACTTCTGCTTCCCCCCGCTTGCTTTCTTGACCCCTTGAAATTTCAACTAAAAACCACACTGCTTTTGGCAGAGTTTTTGATTTCCTCAGCAAACCTTGATATTTTTTCCAAACTCAAAAGACCCCCAGAACCACCAGAAAATCCAAAGTTTCATTCAGAGAAATATGGAGGTGTTCCCGTCTATTTCAATTTTTCCCATGCAAATAATGGTAAATCTTGCTGAAAAGGTCCCACTGTTTCCTCTTGGGCTTGAAAGCAGCTACATCCCAAACCACAGGCAACTCCAGCATTCCATGAGACCCACTGTCTTAATTTTTTCAGGAATCCTGGAGATCAGGATGGCCTTGCTTCCAATGAGGTTGGTAGCATCCTTGAGTCTTCCCAGGTCAATCAGCTTGGAGCAGACAATCATTTCCATGCAGATGAGTTTTGACAATTCAAGCATTTTGCATCCTATTTTGCTGAAGATCTTGAATAACAGGCCTCATCTGTTGAATTGATTATGGATTACCTTGACAGCCAGTCTCCCAATGACAATCCTCAACTACCAGATCCTGTGCAACCAAATGAATGGTATGATTACCAAAAACCTCTTTTTAAGCCCTATCAATCATTACCCTTTTACTCCCACAATATGCTAGGAACACTACCACCACTCCAATCAGTATCTCCTACACTGATATTCTGCTGGTGTCATCATGTCCCCTCTGGAATGTATCTCCCAACTCCAACAGTCTGCCAGCTTCACCGCTCCCACGCTTGCAATAGCAACACTGATCTATGTCTCCCTACTCTGACCATCAAGAGTGATTTCCCCTCAGAAATATGGCCCGCCACTTCATTGGCCTACCGGAATCACCACCTCCTCTCCGAACCTGGAGTAGCTACTCCAATGATCTATTCTCACCACCACCTCTGAAACATCAAGGCCAGTACTTGAATTGCTACTCCCATAGTCCGCTGGCATTGCCGCCTCCTCTCCAGGCCACTTCACCATACTTAAATGATCTACCATTGCCATTATCACCTCTCAGGCCCCAGTCCCCATACCTAGGCCCAATATATGACCAATCACCATCTCCCATCATGAAACGGTTTGAATCATACAATGATAGGGTGGATGATTATGACAATACTGGAGGATATGAAAATGACAGCAGTGGGGGCTATGATTATAATGGTGAGGGTGAATATGATGATGGGGGAGGTGGTCACAACTTCAATGATGATTATGGCGGTTAAAATCATGGTGACGGTGTGGAGACTCCTTTGGGATAGGGTAAAGTTTAGAAAATAGCTTGCTGAAAGTCACTTGAGGGGGAATTTAGTATTACAACTTCAAATAAGATAGAGGAATTCTAAGGGTGGTTTTGAATTGCCTGCCCCTCTGAGTACTATAGTAGTCTCACAACAATAAAAGAAAAGAGAAATGGTGGCTGATTTTCAAATAGAGTTGCTACTATAGTAGTCTCTATCAGACCTAGGATCAATGTATTCAAGCTTGATAAGGAAGAAATGGTGGAACAGATAGGTGACCTGGTGGATAGAAGCTGAGTGAGGGGAGAATCCTTTCTCTAGTCTTATCCTTTATATATTTTTTTTATATTTATTTTATTGGTTACTGATTGATACAAATTTGGTGATACAGGTGATGATTTGAATAAATGTTGAAATGGTTGGGCCTATAGTTGATGACTGATGGTGATGTTTGATGATGATGATGATTGATGAAGTAGGTGATGATGATGGATGAGGTAGGTGATGCTGAAGACTGATGATGATCAAGTTTGGTGATGATGATGATGGTCAGAGATGATGATGATTGATGATGGTCAAGGAAGGTGATGATGATGATGACCAATGATGATGATGGTAAGGGATGATGCTGATGACTGATGATGGTGATGGTAAGTGATGATGACAATGGATGATGATGATGATGGTAGGTGATGATGATGATTACTGATGAAGATGATGGTAGGTGATGATGATGACTGATGATGATGATGGTAGGTGATGATGTTCAGGTTATGGGCACATGGTGGTGATGGTCAAAGGTATGGGGTATGGAGTAAATAATGGTGGTGGTGGATGGTCAAAAGTATGGGTTACTGGGTTGGTTCATGGTCAAAAGTATTTGCTGATGATGGTGGAGGATCCAGGGTAATGATGGTGGTTGATGATGATGATGATGGTGATGGTGATGGTGATGGTATGGGATATGAGATTGGTGATGATGATAGTATGGGTTATGGGATAATGGTTGAGAGTAGTAAAAGTATGGGTTAAGGGTGCCTAGGAGGCATGGTGATCCCTGGAGTGGAGGATGGGGGGAACTGATGATGGGACCTGGAACGGGGAGAGAGGCCCTCTATTTATAGAAAATCCTGCCCTCAGGGCTGCCCCTGAGGGTCTCCCTGGTACAGTGAATACAGTTCATGAGGCATTTTTGCTGGTCAGAGAAGGAGGATGTGCAGGATCTACATGCATGTAAACCCTTGCATGCATTGCTGTGCTGCATTGATACAGGTTTCCCCCGCATAAATTACTTCTGTATAGTGTCCTGTATGATGCTGTACAGCCTCTGCATGCAGTGTCTTGCATATATTGCTGTGTATACAGGTGATTTGTTTGGTTCTCCATGCAGTGCCTTGCATATATTGCTTATCTATTATGTCCTGTATGATGCTGTACAACCTCTGCATGCAGTGTCTTGCATATATTTCTGTGTATACAGGTGATTTGTTTGGTTCTTCATTTAGTGTCTTGCATATATTGCTGTGTATACAGGTGATTTGTTTGGTTCTTCATGCAGTGCCTTGCATATATTATTTATGTACACTGCTGCAGGTTTATTTGGTGCTGTATGGTTTTACTTTATGGAGTATGTACTTGAAGGCATCCAGGGTATGTCCATGAACCTTCACTGGTCTGTGACACCTGGTAGGGGTATGGGTAGGCCAGGGTTGATTTAAGCTGTATCTTCTAAACCATGAGAGATCAAGGGGTAATTAGGCTGAGTGACTAGGGGTCATTTTTGGTGTAGAATCCATTTTTTAGGTCTTTTTGATGATTGAAGCTGTCCTTATACTAGAAAAGTGAGTCTGATGGCTATAGGTTAGGTTTTGGAGCACCACAACGGCAACTTAGATTACAACTATTACTAGTTGCTTTTTTTTTCTCTTTTCCCTATGGTTTCATGGGTGCCAGTGTCTTGCCAAGGGGTGTGTTCTGTGACCTAAGGTCCCATAGCTTACTTTTCTGTTTCACCATCAGCCAGAGGTTGAAAGGGACCTGGAGCAGGGTACTTATACCTGCTCCATATCCAATTTTCATATAACCTTACTAATGTCCCATACCAAGTCCTAACAGGAATGGCTTCTGCCTGGTTTCCCCACAACACACCCCTACCTTCTACACATCCAAGGGTAAAGGAACCACAATTGACCTGATTTGGGAAAAAAAAAAATCCTTGGACAAGATCACCAATGTTTTAGTATCAGAAGAAAACTTTGGATTGGATCATCAGGCCCTGAAGGGGTCCCTGGCAATCCAAGGCTTCATTCATCCCAAAGGGTAGGCAGAACCAGTGTTTCATTCTTTTAAAAAATGCACAATAAGCAAAACATTTTCAAATTTACTTTTGCCCCCTTTTGCAGAAATGGATTCTCCCAAGTTGGCACAGGCTGTGTCTGATACTCTGTAACAAACACAATCCAGCTTGGGCCCAATGATATGCCATGATGAAACTTGAGCAAAAACATTGTGGGACCCTCTGGTTCTTAACCCAATATTAAAAATAAGAAAAAAAAACCAGAAAATGGATGCTGCTAGCAAAATCAGAAGAGGCATGCCAATTTTGTGAGGAATTGAATGAATACTTTTGTGTGGCTGTCCAGAGAGCCAAAAACTTGCACTGGAGGAAACACCTTGAGAATGTTGCCTCCAAAAAATTCAGCGCACTACAACAAGTCAAAATAAGGTCCAATGGTAAAGTGGTCCCATACAAGAGATGGGATGGGTCCTATGCCACTTGAAAAGTCAAACATGCTGAGAAGCTTTTTAAAGGCACTTCCCTGATTGAGACTCCCATTGACCTGCAAGATGTGGTTATTGGGCACAATCAGTGACTCAAAATTTATGTTTAAATCACAACTGGCAAGATTTCTAAGGCCATTGAAAAGCTGGCAATGGGGAAATCTCCGGGCCAGGAAAAGTAAGAAATGAAATCTTGAAGAGTGCAAGCCCAAAACTCCTTCCTACATTACTACATCTTGTCAACTGCATCCTGAGCAGGGAAAATATCCCTTATGCTGGAAGCAGGCTGATACAGCCATCATCCAAAAGTTTCACAAACCAGATAATAAAAACTCCAGTAAATACTTCCCAATGGCACTCCTCAACACCCTAGGAAAGACTCTGGAAGTAATCCTAGCTAGATGGCTAACTGAATGGTCAGCCAAATCCAGCGCTCTTCCAGACCTACATTATGGGGGTACAAAGGGAGTAGGCATGGAAGATGCCATACTTAAGCTTGATAAATGGATAAGTGACCATTGGAGAAAGAAAAAAAAAACTGTTCTTGTGATTTTTCTATATTTTCAGTCTGCTTACCCCAAGGTTCACCCAGACAGGCTTGTCCACTTGCTACAAAAAAAAGGCTTCCCCATGTATATTTGACTCTTGATCCAGGATTTCCTCCAAGGGAGAAGTACAAAAATGCGCTTCAAATATTATTTTTTGCCTCCAATATCGTTCCCAGGAGGCCTCCCACAAGGCTCCCCCCTTTCTTTTATTCTTTACATCCTCTATAACTCCAATCTGCTACATTTTCCAAAAGTCTGGCCTCCTTCGCAACATCAATAGGCTATGTAGACTGTGTGGTACAGCTGACAGCTGTCAAAACCACTCAGAATTCCCTAAATATGATGCAGGAGCTAGCCTAGGGGTTGCTGCTGTGGGTCCCAAAGCACGGTGTGGTGACCAAATCTGCAAAACTCGGGGAAAAACATAAAATTTAAAATTTTTCATGATTTTTTATAATCATCATTCATCAAAAAAAAACTTCTTTTCCAGGATGACTGTTGTTCCAGTTCCCAGTGTACCAGCTCCCCTTCTCCTAGTTGTTGAGGAGGATCTCTGGGGCGTTCTAGACCCCTGGCATGGTTTTCAATCCTATTCCTTCTTGCTTTATTTGCCTTTTGCCAAGTGCGCAGGCAAAGATGGCTTGGCATGGCTTGACCCTTGCGGGCATTGGCATTGTTGTTGAAATTTATGGCAATGGCCATCTTCCTTGTTGGAACATCCTGACCAATCCCCCAAAGACAATTGTTTGACCTTGCCAACTCATCCTTCCATCACCCCCCTTGCTTGGAATTGCAACAAACACCATTTCCATTGTTGCTGAAAACAACAAAAATGGCGGCTTGTTTTTTTCTTTTGATCATCTCATCCAACCCATCCCTCAAACCTACTCTCTGGCACAGCCATTGTTGTCAACATTGAAGGCAACAGCCACCTTTTCATCAGAAGATTGTCATTGTTGTTGCTGCAGATGACAATGACAACTCTTATATTGCTCATCTGACAAGCCAATCAACTTTGACTGATGGGTCAAAGACCTCCTGCTCATCCAGATCCTCCCTTATTTCATCTTCAATCCACTACCCCCTGCCGATTGGACAACCCAGAAGGGCAAGGAGGAACCTTGCTCATCTCACACCTTTGATCCCATCCCCATTTTCAACCCAATCCTCAGCCAATTCAATCCCCACTTGCAACCGTGGTTGTGACTGTGGTTGTGCTTTCCTCTCCAGCCTCAATCTCTCTTTGCTCATCCATGTTCTGTGATCCCACCAACCCCTATCCAATTCAACCAAGCCAGGAAAACCTGCACTTTTCCTTGCTCCCATTGTCACAATCATCCACTTGCCTTGCAATCTCAACCCAAACTTTCTCCGCCTGCCCATCTTGCGCTTTTCTGAGCAGCTTGCTGTTGTGTGCGGGGCCCGCTGTTGCTCATCTGGGTTTTCCAGGCCCATCATTGCCTGTTGCGCGGACCCTCACCTGCTAATCTCCTGCCCATGCCCATAATTGGCACTGGCTGGTGTCTTTCCATTCCTGCTCATCCATGGTTTTTCATTATTTCAATTTTTTTAGGTTTTTGTTTGTTTCTTTTTTTCTCATCAGTTTCTTTTGTTTTCTCATGATCATGATTGAATCCGTTTTGTTTGAAAAAAAAAAATGATTTTTTTTCCCGCGCTATATGTGTCATCTCTTGAGAGGAGTCAACAGGAACCCATGACCCATAAAAGGAGGGGGTCTCCCCTACCTTTTTCCAGGGATCCATGGGAGTGTGTGCATATACCCCCCGGTTAACATCAGTAATTGATCCTCATCCTTATCCTGGGTATATCTATGATTTCTCCTTGATCCATTGATCCTGATTCTTTGCCCCTCTGTGGCGTGATCCTTATCACCAACCAATAGCCTTGCTGGTTGAACAGAATTCTATCTGTTGGAATTCTTGAGTGTGCTACACACTCTTTGATCCCTTTCTCTGAACATACTGGTCTTGATCCTTCCTTGATCATCTTTCTGGAGCCAATCAAAATTGATTGAAGAGGTTTTATTAAGCTTGAAACCTGGAGTTTTATACCTCCTTGAATTTTTTTTCCAAAGTTGCATTCTGCCAGCCTACTCTTGAGTTCCTTGAGAAGTGTTGACATTATCCCTGCTCAAATCAGTTACTTTTTGCTTTTAGAGCTTCTCAAAAGATTGTGCTTTTTCTTTTACATCCACCCTCAGTTATCTGGTACCCTTTAAGCGGTTGATTGCACAGAGTTGGGCAGGCTCATTGACAAACTGGTGGTTGTTTGAGGTTTGAGTTGATCATCCCCAATCTTCTGCTGACAACCAGAGTTATTAGCTTGTGGGCGTTGTTTACATACAACAGCTTTGTTCTTTTGAACTTGAAACAAAATTTAACTTCCTTTATTCAAATATCTCCCACATAATCTTGCCTCAGATATTGCTTTTCCATTGCTACCAACTATTATGAAACTTTATTTAGTACTTGATTCCTCACTTAAAAATTTCTGGACCTTGATATTGATTAAATTTAAATATTTTTGTAACACTCAGGAGGGCAGCCTAAACAGCACCTTTCCCCTCCATAGAACTTCCAAGTCCAAGCACCATTTGGAGTCTTACATTTGGTCCCCCGGGCTGGGATTGCACCAGCAACCATGGGATTTACAGTCCAAAAATTGAAGAATCAACTCCAAAATCCAATATGATCCTTTTCTTTTTTTGTTTTTTTCTGTTATCAGCTAGATCTGATCCATGGAGGCAACTTGTTCCAGAAGTAAGTCCTCCCAATTGTGCACCATCTGGGAAAGATTCTTCTTGTTTTTTTGTGAAACTCTACTCTTGCCACACCTGTGAGCCACGTTTGAATGCTACTCTTTGGATCTCTTAGGAACTCTTCTCTTCCAAATGGAATCTACAGGTACCTCCTCCTCCTCTGTTTGGTCAAGATGGTCAAGATCAAACCTCAAAACAAGAACTTAGGCTTCAATGGAACAAATTTCAAGCAATTCTTGGACTCCTATGAGATGGCTGCTGAAGTTGATGGTGCAAGTGAACATGATATGGCTTATCAGTTAAAATTTTTTATCTCCTCTGATGAAGTTATGGAACTGATTGAATCATTTGATTGATTCAAAACTCATGACTGGAGGCTCTTGAAGGAGGCTATGTTGGCTTATTTTGGCAAAGTAGATGTGGCTAGGTTTACCTTACAGGACTGGGATTCTCTGGTTTCTCAATGGATCTCCAATTTTGGTGTCTCTTCAGCCTCTGATTATCAGTCTTTTAGAAAATCTTTGGATCCTATTCAGGCTTACCTCATCAGAAAAAATCACATTGAAATGGTGGAAAAAATTTGATTTTGGCTTTTCCAGTCTTTTTCTCCAGGAGTGCAGGAAAGGATTAGAGATGAATTAGTTAAATCTGGATCTATGATTACTACTAGAGATAATTGGTTCAAGCTTCCAGTTTTTCTGGTCCTAAGGAGTGCAGTGGATAAAGTGATCAAAGGTCAATCAGTTCTCACTTTTGAACAAACTAGAGTCACTGAACCAGTACATACTAATTCCTTAAAGAGTCCAATGAAATAATGAGCAAGATGGAAGAAAATAGTACACCTAAACCAAATCCCCAGGCAAATAAGGAAACTGCTACCATAGATGAGATCACTAAATTGCTTCAGGCCTTTGAAAGCAAAATAGATCAGAAAATTTCTTCTTTAGCTACTCCTAAACATTCTTACTCTTTTCTTAAAACCACTCTAGTCTTCTATTACTTTCATAGGGAAGGCCATGGTACTGGGAGATTTCCTGAACTCCAGAAGGACAAGGAGGAAAAATTGGTGGAAAAGAAATGAAAAATTTCTTTCTTCTCATGGTTCTTTGATCCCTTTTGATTTTTCTTGTCCAATAAGTCATGTGGTGGCCTCTTATCAACCACCAACTCCCAAGAAGCAATCTTTGGTCTCCTTGGATTTTCAATCATCCTGTGGTGCTCTACAACCTTTTTATCCTCCAGCTGTCACTTCTTCCAGCTTATCTGGCACTTATCAGTATGTTCCAGCTAAGAAACACCATGAGGAACCCAAACCTGACAAGTCTCCCCCGGTTCAATATTCAATCCTTCAAAGACCCTTCAAATGTCAATCCTCCTCCTGTTCAATTGGTTCAAACTCCACAACCTTCTGATCCTGTTCCAGTGCCTTCTCAACCTGATCATCCTCCCTCCACCCATCCCAAAGTTTGATTCAAGAGGGGCATTTCCAAGGATCACCCCAATTATGTGGAAGAATTATTAAGGCAAATCTCTGATCTAAAAATTTCCAATCTGTCTGTGGCTGAACTACTGTCAATCTCTCCATCTGTGGCTGAAGTTATGAAGAAATGGGTTTCTCATCAATGTGTGGAGATTGGTCTGGAAAAATTAAAAGTTCCTTATGGTACTTTGATGGAGGACTCTGATTGAACAGATCACTCTGCAGATGCAAACTTGTATTCCTGTCCTTTTGGTTTCCTCTCCTGCTATCTTGGTGACTATGCTAAAATGGTTTCTCTTCTAGTGGATTTTGGTTCCCAGCTCAATTTAATTTTGGATTCCATGGCCTGCAAACTCAAACTCAGCCCAAGGGTCAGCTTTAACTCTGCTGTATATGATATAGGGAATCAGTAATGAGAATTAGTTGGTATTTCTAAGGATTTCCTGGTTTCAATTGCACAAAATATTGTTGGCACCTTTCATTTCTGGATTACTTGTTTGGATGGATCTATGATCTTGGGAAGGCCTTTCTTGATGGATTTTGGTGCAACCCTAATGTTTTCTGAACAATTTGGGGAGAGAATTCTTCTCCCTGGTGCTTATGGCAGGAGAATTGAAGTCCCCCTTTGCTCCTTGGATTCTGGTTATTGGGAACAAGATTTTCCTGGTCATCCTCCTAAATTGGTTCTGAAAGGGAAACAGAAGGACACCTCTTCTTCCTCTTGTTCTCATTTTTAATTGGATTAGTTGGTCCTACTAACAGTTGTAGTTCTTCCCAGCCTCAGAATTCAACTCAAGGATCAACTTCTGTCTCAGAGGCATATTTTTCTTTTTCCTCATCATTTCTTTCTCATCCAAGTAAGATTAAGAATCAAAAACATGAACAATCCAAAAATCCTAAAACATTTTCTTCTCTCTCTGGATCTGTTGTCTCTTCTTTTCCTTGTTATTTTTAGCCTGATCATTCTTTGCCTATTCTTTTTTTAAATCTCTGAAATAAGTCTAAACTAGATCCCAATCCCAATTCTCTTCTTGGTGGTTTTGGTATGAAGGAGTATGGCCTGAGGTGGAGGCAATTTGTGGTAGAAGTAAGTCCTCCCAATTTTGCACCATCAGGGGCTCCTAGTACTGTCATTTTTGAAACCCTATCCTGTGCCACACATGTGAGAAATTTGTCATCTTTTGGATCCTCCTTTATGGAAAAGGCACCTTTCAAGAAAGTTGCGGAACATCAAACTTGAAAGATGTTGGAACTTGGTCTCAGCTTTTTTAGTCAGGTCTTGCTGTTCAATGCTTGGAGGAAGCAAGGATTTCTCTCTTTTTCAACTAAGTATAATCCAGTTTCAAAAAAGGTTCAACCAGTCAACCAACCAATGCCTCTCAACCTCAATCCTCATCTATCTTGTGACCCTTACTGTGGTTTATCTTGATCTATCACTGGTCCCCTTTTTCCTTTTGGTCCTGTTATTGAAGAAGTCTGAAGGTGGTCAACTTTGTTCCAGATGGATGGCTTCTTCCTGATGATTTAAATTTGATCAAAAATGTTTTAGCTCTTAGAGTAAAATCTATTGCTTTCTTTGAGGAAGAGAGAGGTCTCTTTAAAGACTCCTATGGCCTACCTTATATCCTTCCAGTAGTAGAACACCATCCATGGCAAAAGAAAAATATCCCCATCCCTGCTTCTAAGGTCAACAAGTTCATCAAGTTGGTATGCAAACAAGTACTTATGGGTTTATGCAATCATTCAAATTCAAGATATTCCAGTACTATCTTCTGTTTCCTCAAAAGTAATGGTAAACTTAGAATATCTCATGATCTCCAGCCTCTAAATAAGGTTACTATTAAATACTCTGGTATTCCCCCTGTTGCTGAAGAATTTTTCAAATCTTTCTCTGGGAAAGCTTGCTATGGTCTAGGTGATATTATTGCTGGCTATGAAAAACAATCCTTACATCCAATTTCTTGTCCTCTCACTACTTTTGATACTCCTCTTGGTCAATTCCAACTTACTTGTTTGCCCCAAGGTGCCACCAGTTTGGTTGAAGTCTATCAGGCTCCGATGATTTTGATCCTCCAGGATGAACTCCCTGATCATTCTGGTATTTTTATTGACAATTGCAGAATTAAAGGTCCCGTTTCTGACTATAACAATGAGCTCTTACCTTGGCAATCAGGAATCCATTAATTTCTCTGGGAGTATGCAACCACTTTGGAAAGGATCTTCTTTTGAATCAAGGATTCTGGTCTCACTGTCTCTGGATCCAAATTGGCTGCATGTGTCCCTGGTCTGAAAATTGTTGGTCATGTGGTCTGTAAGGAAGGAAGAAGAATGACCCCATCCAAAGTCAACAAAATCCTCTCTTGGCCCACTCCAATCAATCCCACTGAAGTCAGAGGTTTCTTAGGTGTTGTCATTTATGTTTTGATCTTCATCCCTTCTCTATCCAAAATCTGTAGTCCCTTGCATTGCCTAACCAGGAAGGATGCTGAATTGCTTTGGACCCAAGTTTGTGAAAAATCATTTCAGAAGCTCAAAAAAATTTTTGAGAGACATTTTCTTCAAGAAGATCACTTATGGACCTGTAGCTGGCAAGATCAAGCTGGCTGTCAATTTTGATTATCAATCTGTTGGGGCTTCCCTTACCCAGGAAGACAAAAATGGTTTGGATTGTCCTGCTCTTTATGAATTTCTTCTCTTTTCAGATGTGGAACCTAGGTAATCCCAGCCAACACTGGAACCTTGCAGTGTGGCCCAAATGTTGAAGAAGCTCCAAACTATTCTCTGGGGTCAACACTTTGAGTTATAAGTTGACGCACAATCTGTCATAAAAATGATCAATGCCCCCGGCATTCCAAATGCTCTGATGACTTTTTGGGTGGCTGTTTTTCAGTTGTTCTCTTTTGATATTTTTAATAGGCCTGGAAATTCTTTCACCATGCCTGACTGTTTGTCTCTATGTCCTCTTGGAGATGAATAATCAGATGTTGGAGTGGATTTCAAAAATGAGGAAACTTTTATTTGACCTGTCTTCAGCTTTTCCTATTATTCTGGATTCCAGAAAGAGTTCTGGCTTAAACTAGAGCAGTACCTTTCCACTCTCCAAAGACCTCCTGTTCTCTCAGCTAAAGATTTTTGATCACTTAAAAGAAAGTCCTCCAACTTCTTTGTACAAGGTACTAGGCTTATGAAAAGAGGAAATCCTTGGGCTCTTATTACTTTGACTATCCCTCCAAAACAAGATTTGATCTTGGAAATTCTCCATGAAGGACTTGGTCATTTTGGAGAAACAGAAACTTATCAACAAATATCTGAAAAATTCTGGTGGCCATCTTTGAAGAAATCTGTCTCTCAATGGTGCAAACTTGTGAGGTCTGTCAGAAACTTGATCTTAGGCGCCTGTCTGAACTTTGCTATCCAACTGGGGAGTCCACTGTCTTTGGAAGGATTTCTATGGATGTGGTTCACATTAAGGCTGGTGGAGCAAAGTACCTCATTTTGGCTAGTGATTATTTTTCTGGATGGGTTGAAGGTAAATTCCTTAAGGACCTCAGTTCTGAATCAGTAGCAGAGTTTCTCTATGAGACTTGGACAATCCACTTTGGCTTGGCCCAATCTTATTCAACTTATGGTGGCTCTGAGTTTGGTTGCAAACTGGCCAAAATGATCCAATTGCTTCCTGTTCAACATAGGGTGACCACTGATTATTATCCTGAAGGCCAAGGCATGGTGGAAAAAGGCCATGCTCCTTTGAAGGATGCTCTGGTCAAAATGGCCAGTGAAAGTGGGAAGAATTGTTGCAAATTTCTTCCTCTGGTCCTTTTCTCTGATCAAATTTCAACTAAAAAAACCACTGGCTACTCACCCTACAAAATTATCTTTGGTCAAAGGGCTGTCCTTCCTTTGGATCTGGAAATGGAATATTTTTTAGGTATTTGTTTGGAACAGGTGTCTTCTACCACAGACCTATTAGTTTCCCAATCTAAGAAACTGGAGCAGAGTGAGGATTTTTGCAGTGAAGCTTATCAGAAGATGATAGAATTCAGAGAAAAATTGGTTCAGTATTGGGAAGATAAACATTCAAAGCAGATCAGGGACCATTTGAATCCTGGTTATCTTGTTTTAGCTTATAATTGATCCTTGAAAACTCAGTGTGGAAAGATTTTCTCTAAATGCTAGAATGGTCCTTATTGGGTGGTCTGCCAAGTCAGAGGTGTATCATATGTTTTGGAGGAACTGGATGATACTCAGATGGCCAGGAGGTTCTCAGCTGATCAAGTAAAGAAATTTCCTTGTTGTTGAGGCAGCTTACAAGTAAGTCCTCCCAATTATGCACCACCAGGGCCATGTGCTGCATTTTTCTTTGTAAAACTCTACTGTATGCCACATATGTGAGCACGTGGGACGCCTCCTTTGTTTATCTCCATCACTTCCAGGACTTTTCTTTGGATGGATCAAGATATTCTTTTCAAGTAACCCTCTAGATCCAATTCCCATTCTTTGTTTCCAATCATCTTTATTTCCTTTTTATATATGTCATGAAACTCAGATGCAGACTAGGGACATTCTGTAATTTTGGGAGATATGTGGTGACCAAATTTGGACACCTCAGGGCAACATTGAAAATTTTAATTTTTTTATGATTTTTTATAATCATCATTCATCAAAAAAAAAAATTCTTTTCCAGGATGAATGTTGTTCCAGTTTCCAGTCTATTATCTCTCCTTCTCCTAGTTGTCTAGGAGGATCTTGTGGGCGTTCTAGATGTCTGGCCCGGTTTTCAATCTTCTTCCTTCTTGCTTTGTGTTCCTTTTGCCAAGCTTGCAGGCAACAACCGGCTTGGCTTGGCTCAACCCTTGCCTGCACTGGCATTGTCCTTGATATTAAAGGCAATGGCAATCTTCCTGGTTGAAAAATCCTCACCAATCCGTCAACAATGGCCAATCCCCCAAAGACAATTGGTTGACCTTCCCAACTCATCCTCCCATCATTGCACTTGCTTGCCATTGCAACAAACACCATTGCCATTGTTGTTGATGACAACAATGATGACAGCTTGTTGTTCTCTTTCAATCATCTCATCCAACCCATCCCTCAAACCTACTTTCCTGCACTGCCATTTTTGTCAAAATTGACGGCAATGGCCACCTTTTCATCAGAACAGTTTCATTGTTGTCACTGCTGACAACAATGACAAATCTTATATTGCTTATCCAACCAGCCAATCAACTTCAACCAATTGGTCAAAGACCTCCCACTCATCCAGATTCTCCCTTGGCTCATCTTAAATCCACTACCCCCTACCAATTGGCGAACCCACAAGGGCAATGAGGACCCTTGCTCATCTTGCACCTTCAATCCCATTCCCCATCCTCAACCCAATCCTCAACCAATTCAATCCCCGCTTGCCACTGCAGTTGAAACTGTGGTTGTCCTTGCCTCTCCAGCCTCAATCTCTCTCTGCTCATCTGCGGTCTGTGATCCCACAAACCCCTATTCAATCCAACCAAGCAAGGAACACCTGCGCTTTGCCTTGCTCCCATTGTCACAATCATCCGCTTGCCTTGCAATCTTAATCCAACCCTGCTCCACCTGCCCATCTTGCGGTTGTCTGCGCGGCCCGCTGTTGCTAATCTTGGTTTTCAAGGCTTGTCATTGCCTGTCGCGCAGCCTCTCACCTGCTACTCTCCTGCCCATGCCCATCATTGGTACAGGCTGGTGTCTTTCCATTCCTGCTTATCCATGGTTTTTCATTATTTCAATTTTTTTTAGGTTGTTGTTTGTTTATTTTTTTCTCATCAGTTTCTTTTTTTTTTCTCATGATCATGATCAAATTGGTTTTTTTTGAAAAAAAGATTCTTATTTTAGTTGTTTTTTTTTCTGCTCTATATGTGTCATCTCTTGTAAGTAGTCAACAGGGACCCATGTCCCATAAAAGAAGGGGCTCTATCCTACCTTTTTCCAAGAATCCATGGAAGTGTGTGCGTATGACCCCCCCCCGTTATTATCAGTAATTGATCCTCATCCTTATCCTGGGTATATCTATGATTTCCCCTTGGTCTATGGATCCTGATTCTTTGCCCCTCTGTGGCCCAATCCTTATCACCAACCAATAGCCTTGCTTGCTGAAGAGAATTCTTTCTGTAGAAATTCTTGAATGTGTTACACCACTCTTTGATCCTTTTCTCTGACACTACTGGTCTTGATCCTTCCTTGTTAATATTTCTGGAGCAAATCATGTTTGATTGAAGAGGTTTTATTTATCCTTTATTACTTTAATCCTCACTCAAAATGTTCTGGACATTGATCTTGGTTACATTTAAATATTTTTGTAACGCTCAGGAGGGCAGCCTAGAAAGCACCTTTTCCCTCCACAGAACTGCCAAGGCCTAGAACCGTCTGGAATCTTACAACAGGGGTACCTTTGACAGATGCAAATTGCAGATTATGATAATTATCAATGCCAGGAGGCCCCCAGAGAACCCCCCCACTTTATATTTGCATTCAGGCTGACAAATTTTCCTTCCTAGGCTTTATGGCTTGGAGTAATAATTGATAAGCATCTCTCATACCACCAACACATAGGTAATTTGACATCCTAAAGCCAACAGAAATTGAAGATTCTAACCAGACTTCCCAACTCACAGTGGGGTATTTCTGAGAAAAGTTGTTCAAGGCTAATGAACTTGGTTCTTTCTCCAAGGGTCACTTATGCCCCCCACATATGAGCCACCACATAAAACCTGCACCGCATCAAGTCAATAATGGACAAGATGGACCAGAGCCGTGCTGTATGGGCCAAGGGTGTCTTCAAAACCACTGGAGCTAATTGGATAAGGAAAAACACCACTAATAAGCCATTTTTTGAAGCCATCACCACAAAGGCATTCCTCTTATTCACAAGAAATCTCACTCAAACTGGTGTGGTGTTGTTATATAGTCTTGGATTGGGAATTGCGCTGCGGTTGGTTTTCTCAGCATTTGGTAGGTCAGGCTCAGAACTCTGATGCGGGCGGTCTCAGCAGTGGCTGCTGCGGGCTCATCAGCAGCCGCAGCGGGAGTAGCAGGAGGCACTGCGGGGCTTGGCATACTCGGAATGGGTTGGGCTTGGTTGGATGTGATGGGCCACGGCCCGCTTGGACATTACAGACCCAAGAAGGGAGCTGCCCCAACCAGGTTTGCGGGGAGCTAGTTTGGGGGAGGAGGGCGGGGCTGATTGGGGCTATGGGCCTGGGCCAGGCGCGTGCAAGTGCGGGCCAACCTGCGGAGCAGAGAATCATGCAGTGCGCAAAGCGGATACAGACAAGCAGGGGGCTCCAAGTAGGGCCCGGCGGAGGGCTGCGCCATGAGAAGGACAAACTGAATGTAAGTAACGGTAAGTGGGCAGGAATGGGTTAGGGTTAGGCTAGGGTTCTAGGCTTAGGGTTTCTTTTACATCTGTTGTTTGGCTTTTATTTTGCTTGTACTTAGGTTAGGGTTGAGAGGGTGGGCATAAAGTCCACATTGTCAAACTCAGCTCTGGGGGGATATCTTATCTTACCATTGGATCTGGGGAGAAGGGAAGGAATTATTTTAACTATTTGAATTTCAGATAAAGAGTTAAAAGAAAGAATGAACCTAAGAGGAATCAAGCTTGAGGAGCTTTTGGCAACAGTCAAGGACAAGCAGTTGAGGTTGTAGAGAGATTGAGGGGAAATTGGGTTAAGCTGGTGAGAGGCAGTCTGCCAGGGTGAAGATTGAATTAGGAGTGGATTTTGGTCTGTTGAAAGAGTTGGGAAGGTTATTGATAGTTCTTACCAGGCATTTGAAGATGATGTATTCAATGGAGTCAAAGTCAGTGTGCTTAGGAGGTTAATGGTCTTTGAGGAAGTCGCACGTGATAGGGAATGAAAGGAAGATGAAAGAATAAAAGAAGGGATCGAGATGAGAAAGAAAAGAGATTGGTGTAAGAGTTGTTGGATGGAGTAGAGTTGGCAAGAAGTCACTGAGGAAAAGAACTCAGGAAAAGATGTTGAGCCAACAGGAAGAAAGGAAGTCGAGTCCAGTATTTGAGAGTCATTGTGGTGTTGCTGAGAGATAACAGTTGAGTGATTGTGAGAGCTGGCGGTGACATGAGAACAAATTGTGACATGAAGATGAGAACCCGTGACACTGACATGAGAACCCGCGCATAGGCATGGGAATCCATGTCAAAAGCAATATGACAAATGAAGAGATCAAAAGAAAACGATCGAATAAGAAAATGGTAGAAAAAGGAAACAAAAGAAAAAGAATGAAAATATAAAACCGTAGAAAAAGGCAATGCTGAGAATTGATTATTCAACAAATTCAACATCTTTTTTTACTCTCTTTTCCCTCTCTCTCTCTCTCTCTTAACAACAAAGGATCATTCTAAAACTTAAAGACACTGAGACCGTTGCCTTACAAACTCAAGGAAAAGTAGGGGAGTAGCTCTCTTTTGATTTCCACACCTGTTTCCCCCTGAGCATATGTGACCACCTCTTGGATTGCCTCTCTAAAACTAAGCCAGAATTTTGGCCGTAAGCACCACCATCTGTAGAGATATGTTACTACTTTTCATCTCCTGCAATCCAGAGACAATCACAATCAGTTCTAAGGCCAATGCAGCTACTTTAGCAAAGACAGTAATGTATCACCACCTCACCTTACCAAAGCAGGAAGCAATAGAATCCACAAAAACCTTTGTCCAGGATGCCTTGGATAAGTAGATGCTTATCTTTACTGATGGTTCTTTTGATGAAAACAGAGAAGGAGGAGCTGCTTCCCTGGCCCCAAAAGCAAACATTGTCCTGCTCTTTTGAACCAGGAAGGATTTTGCACACTCCAATCACAAGTGCAAAGCATTGGGACTTCTGGAAGCAATCAATTTCATAGGGTTTCTTGAAACAACCTCCTTTGATAGTATAATTGTCTTTGATGATAACAAAGGTGTCTCATTGCAATCCTTGTACCCCTTGGCGGGAAAGCATGGCCAATAAATTCTCCAGGAAATATTACACAGCCTCCTGCTTAGCAACTGACAAAGAAATCCCTTTTTTTGGTGCCCAGGACATGCAAAAATTGAAGGAAAAAAACTAGCAGACTCTAGGGCCAGGGAGGCGGTCATCATTGGCAATCTCCCAGCCTTCCCCCTTTTCAGAAATATCACAAAGGTCAAACGGGTCATCTTGAAGGAAAAGATCACATGGGCCAGGATCCTAGCTAAAGGCACCCCACAGGTGGGTATCCATGAATCAGCTATAAGAAGCCAGCTTGCTTCAGGAAGTTGCTCTCTGAACGGCTAACTTTTTCAATTGAGGAAAGTCCTAATCCCTACCTGCCCATATGCCCATATTGTGGCTACAGGAAGGAAACAGTCACTCATTATTTTCAATTTTTTCAAGATTACAAAATTGAGCATAGGAGGCTAAGACTACGTCTGCAAAAGGAAAAATTACCTTAAAACCCAGATGAAATCATCTCATCCCCTTTGAACCCCAAATTTTGTCCAGCCCTGGAAGAATTTCCACAATCTGCTGGAAATTTTTGCTTCCTGGCACAAGAACCAGAAACATTCATCTCAATGTAGCCCCCCAGAAAAATCCCTTAAAAAAATTCAAAAACTAAAAATGAAGAAATAAAAATCAAATTAAAAGATAAGAGGAAAAGTATACAATTGTAAAAAGCAAATGTCTAGAACTTATATTTCCTTGCCTCTTGTTCTTATTTCTCAGTTTTTATTTTTATTTTAATTTATTTATTTTTTTATTTTTTCTTATCCTTTCTCCTCTCATTTCTCTCTCACCCTAACTTGCTATATAGATTCTGTTTTAAATTCAACGTACTCACTCATGGGTTCCCTCAAACCAATTTTTATTTCCTTTCTGGCCTCTTTGAATATGCAAAGTGGTTTATGGGAAATTAAAAATACAACTATAAACAAACAAAGGTTTATTGGTATGGGTTTTGGTGGGGGTATGGGTTTTGGTGGGGGTATGGGTTATAAGAGTTTTTATGGAGTATTGACATAGGTATGGGTTATTGAACAGGGTATGTACTTCTTGATATGGGTATGGGTTATTTGTATGTGTATGGAGGTATGAGCTATGGGTTTGTATATAGTTATTGTTATATATATGGGTTATTGGTTATGGGTTATGGTCATGGTTGTTATTGGTATCCCTTTATCCACAGTTATATTGACTGGGCTTGTTGATTTAGATTCCATGATTGATTGATCCCAATTTAAAGGCTCCTTCAGTCCACTGACTAGATCTTCATTCTCTTCCTAGCAGTTGCTTCAGATCCTTGTTCTTGAATGGTTCATTTTCTTTTCTTGCTTGTTAGTTCTTGAGGTTATTGATCCAAAAGAAAGATAAAAAGGCCACTTTTGGGACACCAATTGTAGAGAATTCTGTGGGATTTGGGTTTAGTTTAGCAAATTGCTTTCTGGCAGTCACTTAAGGGGGAATCCAGTACTACAACCATTCATATGATAGAGGAATACTAAGGATGGTTTTGAATTTCCTGCCCCTCTATGTACTTTACGAGTCTCACATAAAGAAAAGTAAAGAGATTGGTGGCTGATTTTCAGATATAGTTGCTACTATGGTAGTCTCTATAAGAAAAAGGTTCAATGTATTCAAGGTTGATAAGGAAGAAATGGTGGAACAGATAGGTGACTGTGGCTATAGAAGCTGAGTAAGGGAAGAATAATTTCTTGATTCTTATGCTTCATATATATTTTTTTGTTTTATTGGTTAATAATGGATAATAATGGGATTTTACAGATGGATTTTTTATTTATATAAGGGTTGATGATTGTTATTAATGGTTGATATACTTTATAAGGGTTCAATATCTTTTATAAGGGATGACCACCCCAGGCTGGGTACCTGGGGGGATGGTTTTTGGCCAGGTGGTCTGATATGGGTAGTGATACAACTTGGATAGGGAAGAGAGGCCCTCCTTAAATAGAAAATTCCTGCCCCCAGGGGTGATCAAGGCTTCCCCTGAGGGTTCTCCCTGTTCTGTTGAGGAACGGGGAGATACAATCACATGAGACATTTCTTCTGGTTGGAAAAAGCTTGAACATTTACATGAGGCATTTCTTCTGGTTGAAAAAAGCTTTTCCAGGGGTTTCATGCATTCACAGCCCTGCATAAACTGCTGTGAAGTGCAGATAAAATATATTCCTGTGAAGTACTGGTAGTTGGTTTAGTACTACTTGATTCTTCCTACATATTTTTGAAAAGGATCTGGATTTCTTATTAAAGAAAAACCAGAGACTAAAAAGTATTCTTGTCAGAACATCATTGAATAAATGAAACATTAAAATTACAATTCAATCAGGAAATGATTCATACCGCTAATCTCATAAATGTCTAAGTAATTGGTAATAAATGATGATGGATTTGATAAAACAAGGCAACCCCTCTCTCTTTCTCTAGCCCTTTTGAAGAAACCCAGACTTTCATTTAGTATTACAGCTCAAGTTCAACCATGAAGAATATTTGAACCATATTATCCATGTCCTCCAGACAATATGGTCTCCTTTCTTTGAATTGTTTTTTTGTAAAGTTTTGCGGTTTTTTAAGTTGATTGAAGAAGCCCTTCAGAATTTTATAAAAGAAATTCAACGGGTTTCTTCTCTTGGTTCCTAGATCCTCTGTGGTTTATTATCCATGTTGGGATTTAGCCAAGTTGAATATGAAAATGAATAGAAGACAGGTTTTTTTGGGTGATTTGATGCGCATATAGGTGGTTTAAGAGATCAGGTGAAAGCCAAGAGAAATTTTTTTTGCATACATAATAAAAGTAATGATAAAAGGATAATAATAGGATATTGAAGAGGAAAAGGAAATATAAGAAGAAACAAGTAAGATTATTCAAATATATTCAACGTTTTTATTCAAAATCCCCCCGTAATTTGTTGCGGATCAAAAACATGTTCCACAAGATGGTCAGTCATCTTCCTGCTGGAGGATTTTGAAAACGCATCCCCAACCATTTCCTCAGATGGGATGAGGTGGATGCACAGCTCATTTTGTTCATATTTCTCTTGAAGCCGCTTGAACCTCATCTCAATGTATTTGGTCTTTGATTTCAAACCAAAGTGCCTTATCTTATCCCACAACCCTTTTTTATCAATCAGAAAGTAATTCAGAGGGATTTGCTTCTTCCATAGCTCCTCCGTGATTGATTTCAGCCATATGTACTCTTGAGCCCCATCAGTCAATGCATTCAGTTTGGCTTCTTTTGTAGATAGAGTTATGTTTGCTTGTTTGTGAATTTTCCACGCAACCGGGCACAACATCCATTTGATAAGAAACCCGGATTGTGATCTTCTGGTGTCTGGATCATCAGCCCAGGTTGCATCTGAGAAAACCTCAAGACCCTTGCTGTCTGCACATGGATTAAGATACAGTGAGTGTTCCAGCGTTTCTGCCAGATACTTATAGACATGCAAGACTTCCTTCCAGTGTGACATCCTGGGCTTTTGATTGAATCCAGATAAATTGAAACTGCTGCAGAAAGGTCTGGACAAGTTCTACAGGATAATTAATTCAAAATTCCTGAGAACCTTCTATATTTGATGTCTAGCTTCTTGAATTTGTCATGATCTTTGTTCAAGGCTGGCACTAGCCGCAAACCTGGTGTCAGAGGAGAGAGTCAGACCAACCTGGTAATAGGCCAAGTTCTTTCAGGCTGTCCCCAATCAGCAACTGCTGATTGAGAGTTATCATCCCAACTCCGGATGATACCTCCATCCCAAGAACAGTGTCCGGATTGTGAGAGGATGATTTTGGAAATTGACTCAGGAAGAGATCCTTGAACCATTTGACTGCTCATAAAACAACAAGATTTTCTACATGAAAGAAAAATGAAGATTTCTTGAGTTTTTGGGTGTTAGGCATGGGTCCAATGCCAATTCTCTATGTCCTATGGAACTCAACCAGCTAGTAAATGTATTGAACCAGTTTGCAGAATCTTTTTGTAGGCCATACAGTGACCTCCTCAACTTCAGAAAGGTCAATTTACAGTTGCCTTCCTCCAGTTGCAATATGAAAATATCCTTGTCAAGAGGAGCAAATAGAAATGCGGCCTCAACATCAAATTTACAAATCTTCAGCCTTTGGTCAAATGCATATATCAGAAGGAGGAGTAAGGTTTCAAAATTTCCTGTAGGAGGGAAGGTTTTTCCAAAGTCTATTCCAGGCATCTGCAGATTGACCATGATGCACAGTCAAGACTTCTTCCTTTCTGTTGATGACTGCATTGCGGGTTTAACTTTGTCAACCCAGATATTTCTCAAAAAATGATCCAGTGTATTTTTTTAATGTTCCCAGAACTCCTGATTTTCCATGTCTTCTATTTTGGTTTGACAAGAATCCTTACATTCTATCTTTGACTTACTGTTCTGCAAGTAGTGCAGCAGTTTGATGCTCTCTGTCCGCTCCCTTAGATTATATTCCCTTTTAGATGTAGAATTTTTTTCTGGCGTCAAAGACCAAATAGATGAGTTTTCTTGATGCGCTGTCACCTCTTCATTACTTGACTAATTTTCTGGATTGGTTCTGTTATTTGAAGAACAAGGGTGGTATTCTGGTCCAATTGAGGCAGTCCCCCCCTCTAGAGTAAGTGATGTAAGAGGTATGACACTGGCATCCGCATCCTTTCCTTCTGAGTCCATCTCCAGCGTGCAACCAGGTTTCGCAATTAAGATCTCAAAATTGAGAAACTTGACACTCTTTGTATCCACAATTTTTTTTTTCTTCAGTATGAATCTTATACAATAGTAGATCCTTATTGTATCCCACCAGTCGTCCAAAAGAGCCCCAACGTTCAAGATTAGTAGAAGGAGATTTTTCACCAGCAATGAATGTAAGAGGGTTTCCAATAGGATTAAAAAAGCTTAGCTGAATTTCGTCCTTTGAACAGCTCGTAAGGAGATTTTTAGGACCTCTTTGAGGGAAATTGATTTAAAATCAGTACACAGGCTTTGAGAATTACTCCCCAGTAGTTGCTGGGAAACCCTCCAGTGTATAGCACAGTTTGGAGACATTCAAGTATTTTATGGTTAAATCTTTCTGCCAGGACATTTTCCTGCAGGGTTTAGGGATCTGAAAAAGTCTGTTTAATGTTGTTTTCCATGAAAAAAAATCTCATTGAGTTGTTTAATAATTTGTTCCCCCTGTCAGAATGAAGAATCATGGGGGTGTACCCAAACCTTTTTGATTCATTTTGAATTAAGAACTGAAGATTAGATCCTACTTGGTTCTTGTTTGGTTTGATGGGACCAATCAAATCGCAGTGAAGCTCTTTAAAGGTCCTTTCTGCCTGTATATTTTTTCCGGTGATTGAAGATTGAGTAATTTTGCAGACTGCGCAAGCTCTGCACTTGCCCGGCTTGGATACCTTGATTCCTTGCTTCTGCCTAATACAGTAATAGCTGGCATGCCAAAGATATTTATGAAGAACTTTTTCATGATTTAATTAGGAGACTGCAATAAAAGCACCATGAATTATTTGAATGACAGGTATATTGCAATCATATCCCCCAACAGTAAACCAACTTCCTTTTGAAAATTGAACTTTATCCAATTGTAAGGAGACATCAAACCCTTCTAAAAGTGATGAAAAAAGAGATATGAGATTTGCAGTCGAAAGAGGAGTGTAGAGAACATTGTTCAGGGTCACTTATTGTTCTTTATCATTCATGACATTTATTGTTCCTTTTGTCTTGTAACAAAGACTATCCATTCCTGAACTGGTTGATATAAATCCTACTATGGATCTGTCTAGTTTATTAAAGAAGGAGGCATCAGACACCATGTGTGCCAAAGATCCTGATTCAAGGAAGAATGTTTGAGAAACATTATGATGAAGGTTAAAACAAAAGGATCTAACGCTTGGGTTTTCTCCCTTCACCTTGGACCCCTCCAGCTTTTTCTTTTTTGGGGAATTTGGTTCAAGTTGAGGATACAGCTTCTAGCATCAACCTTCTGGATGAGCCGCTCTAGGATTGTGCCAAGTCTCCTTGCAAGGTTTAAGGTTTTTTTTAAAGAAAGATACTGTGTTGAGGTTGTCTTTCTTACCGTTGTATGTGGTAGCGTTTCCAAGCATACTTCTATTATGAAACAGACAAAGATGATCAAGGAAATGATTGGGATTGAGCTTCCTATCAGAGTGGTTTATCTGTTGTATAACCGTCTCCATAGAAAGGGGAAATTTCTTGAGAATGAGATAGGCAACAATATTGCTTGGTGGTTTGATTCAAACTTTTTGAAGTCTTGAGATGGTTGTCTTAGTGTCAGCAATAAAACCAAGAACGTTTGAGGCAGTAAAAGGAGGTCTTCAGAATTCCTTGAACACTATAGCCTTGTTGGAGAAATGGTTGGATGCAAATTATTCATTGATACTTAACCAGATGAGATGAGCGTCCTCTTTGATTTCTGGCGTAATGATGTTGGCTTGAACAGAGGTATCAAGTTTGGAGTTTAAGATAGTTCAAATGCGGACATTTTCAATGTGAGTAAGGCTAATGGGAGTTCCATTGGCGTCAACATTTTTTTGGTGAGTTTGGCATAAAGATCTTCTTGAAGATCCATCATTTTGACCACGCAATTACGCCAGATTGAGATTTTTATCCATAGTTAGGAGAGGAATGGCTTCAATGGCTGTTTTTAGGACATTTGCTGAAAGTGATTCTGACATGGCTGGTCTCTGGTTCAAGTTATTAGTTGATTCCAGAAGTTCAACTTTTAATTGTGAAAAGAATCAAAATTTCTTATTAGATAAAATACCAGATACTAAAACATATTTTTATCAGAAAATCACCAAATATATGAAAGATTAAAGTGATAAGTCAATCAGGAAATGATTCATACCGCCAATCCCATAAATTTCTAAGTAATCAGTAATAAATAATGATAGGTTTGATAAAAAACAGAAACCCCTCTCTCTCTCTAGCTCTGTTGAAGAAACCCAAACTGTGATTTAGTATTAAAGCTCAAGTTCACCCATGAAAAAGATTTGCACCAGATTATCCATGTCCTCCAGACAATTTGGTCTTCTTTGTTTGAAGTGTTTGTTTGTAAAGTTTTGTGGTTTTTTAAGTTGAATGAACAAGCCCTTCAGAGTGTGATAAAATAAATTTGACAAGTTTCTTCTCTTGTTTCCTAGATCCTCTGTGGTTTAGTATCCAAATAGGGATGGAGCCAAGTTGAATATGAAAATGAATAGAAGACAGGTTTTTTTGGGTGAGTTGATGCGCATATAGATGGTTTAAGAGATCAGGTGACAGCCAAGAGACATGTGTGTTACATGCATAATAAAATTAATAATAAAACAATAAGAATAGGATATTGAAGAGGGAAAAGAAATATAAGAAGATATAAGTAAAAGTATTCAAATATATTCAACATATATATTCAATAATGTTGCTGCTCAATCACTGGTGGTTTGTTTTTTGCTATTGGATTCTACCTACATGTATTGCTGTGCATTACTGGTGGTTTTTTTGGTGCTGCATGTTGTTGACTGCTTTTATATATTGCTGGGTCGCCCTGTAGTTATTTTACTGTTGGATTGTTTGTTTGTCACATGCTTCTGACTACATAAATTTCTCTGTGGTTAT
Source organism: Puccinia polysora (assembly GCA_025617555.3). Classification (NCBI taxonomy): domain Eukaryota; kingdom Fungi; phylum Basidiomycota; class Pucciniomycetes; order Pucciniales; family Pucciniaceae; genus Puccinia; species Puccinia polysora. Next base: position 12,465,222 of record CM062636.1, read on the forward strand.
GGGATTGTTTTTTTTTGATCTGGTTGAGCCTGGTTCCACTTTCTCCTCCCTATACTGCTGCTGTATACTCCTGTGCAGCTTTCTTTATGTATATTTGCTTGTTTATTTTTTTTTGGTTGAGACTGGTTTCACTTACTTGTGCCTGTACTATTACTGTATACTTCTGCACAGCCTTCTTCATGTATATTTGCTTGAATTCTGGGTGAAGTGACAGGAGCTGAACTAGTTTCACTGCCCCCTGTATCTGTAATGCTGTATTCCGGCTGAGGTGACAGGGTTGGTGTATTTTACTGGTGTTGAGGTAAGCTTTTAGTGGTATGCACTTGAGTTTTTCCTAGTTATGTCTTTATGCCTTCCTCAGAGCTGTGACACCTGGTTGGGTATGAGTTTTCCACATTTGAAGGTTTCTTGGGATATATCTTCAAATCCATGAGGGATAGGGGGGGTACTTTGGCTGAGTGACTAAAGGTTATTTTTAATTTAGAATCCATTTCTGAATTTAATTGGAGGGTTGGAGCTTTTTTTTTACTATAAAATTGAGTGTGATGGCTATAGGACTGCTTTGGGCTACCACATTGTGCAGGAAGGGTGAACCAGAAGCTCATCTTGGGTGAGTATCAATTTCTTTAATTAGATTGGAATTTTGGCTAATTTATTTTTGATTTGAGGAGCCAAATGTGAATTACCTCAATCAAATACCTGAGAACTTACATCAGTTCTTGGAGGAGGTTTGGGATCTGCTTGGTGATGGGAATTTTGGATTTGGAGTCATTGCAAAATCAATTGGGCATGATGAGAATTGATGGATTAATTTTCAAAATTAAATGCTTGAAACATTTGGAAAAGATAAGCCATTCTATTTTAAGATCCTTGGCAGAATAAAGAAATTGAAAAGATAGAAAAAAACTTGATTTTAATGAGAAAAATGAAAAGATCCCCTCTTCAAAATGGCTTTCAAAGCTTGAAACGGATCAAATAATAGCTGATCCTTATTTAAGACAAATATGTTTCTTTTCATTGGATTAATTTTGTACTGAGAATCCTATGAAAATGGGTGTAAAAGAAGCATCAGAACCAATATTAATTTCATTTGTTAATAATAACCATTGGTTCCAGATTTTGCTTAGTGGAGATGTGATTTTAATCATTCCCATATTTTCTTAAACACTTTCCATGATTTCTAAAAGAGCCTCTGGTTGGGTTGATCACCTCAAAGATCAACTCCAGTTGTATTCTAATTGATAGACATAATTTTAATTTCATCATTTGGGTTTGGTCTAGCATTCTGATCTTTTAATTCTATTAATATAAAGGGTGATCAAATTTTGAACATCATTATGTTGAGGGTTTAGAGTTGACCTAATTATTTTGATTTAACATCATTATTTTAATTTAACATCATTATTTTGAGTTAAAATCATTATTTTGAGTTAAAATCATTCTTTTGAGTGTTTTAAATGAAAATTAACTGGTAATTGAGTTCAAATTGTGTTGGGCTGATCTCATCATAAGGATTATTTTTACTTCTTGTGATGTGATCAGCTTAACACAAGTTTAACTTTTTTTTGGTTTGTTTACTTTAGGTCTAGTCAACTTGAACTTTTTTTTTTTGGTATCTTTAATTTACATCTAGTCAATTTTAGCTTTTATTTTTTGGCACTTTTAATTAAGGGCTGCTCCATAGACTCTTTCATGGTTTATTTAATTTCTGGTGTTTTTACTTTAGGGCTAGTCAAGTTTAACTTGAATTTTGTGGCACTTTTACTTTAAGGCTGCTCCATAGACTCTTTCATTGTTGATTTAATTTCTGGTGTTTATAATTTAGGGCTATTCAAGTTGAAGTTTTTTTTTTCAATTTTTTTTTCTTTTTTCTTTTTCTTTTTTCTTTTTTCTTTTTTTTCAATTTAAAAATCAACTGGTTATTGTTGTTTTGGTTGTCTTTGGTTTTTTTTGTTTTTTATTTATGTTTACTTATTTTTACTTTTTATTTTTGCTTATTTTTGTTTCATTTCATTTCTTTTAACAAACAAATCAACATTTTTTGATTTTCTGGTTGATTTCTTTTTTTTGAATTTTTCTTTATTTTATTTGGGTTTTTGTATTTTTTGGCCCACAATTCTTGTAGGGGTGTAGCAGGGAACACCACTACATAATAGTTTTGTACAAGCCCACAAATCTCAAATGTATTGTGTTTAGTGCCACAAAAAGACAAATTGTTGTGTGGGGGCCACACGACTCAAATTAGTTGTGAATATAACATTACCTGTTTCAAAATTCAATCAATATCATTTTTTTGCAAATAATTTTCAGATTTGAAAAAAATATCATCCAATGTAAGAAAAATGAGAAAAATGATAAGAATTAATTTTGTTTAAAAAGAATAGGATATTTTTTGTTGAATTTAAACAACCTTGTACCAAACATGAAAGAATTTTACATATATCTATCTTTTTTGGGAGTTCAAATATTTTGAAATGAGTAAAAAAATCATCCAGTAAATAAACAAAAAATATCAAATATCAAACAAAGTTTTTATTAAAAAAAGTCTTTTAAAATTGAATTTTTCTATTTTTTTAGTGAAAAAAAAATTGATTGAAATATTTCAAGAACTTTCCATTATCATTTTGTAATAGAAATATAATTCTTTTTTTTCTATTTTTATATGCTTGGTGAAAAGGAATATCAGAAATCTTTATATTTATTCCATAAAATATGTTTTTCAAATTTTTCATAATTTTTTATGTACTAGTTGATATATTTGTTTAATCATTTCATAATATTTGATTTCCCAAAAACCATAAAACTACTCAATCCCATGGAAGTGGCAGGACCTATTCCAAACTTTCAATTCCATGAAAACTGGTATCCTCCCTCAAGCTCCTTCTATATCTTCTCCTTCTCCTGCACCCTCCTTCTAGATGTTCTCTTTCTCCTGCACCCTCCTTCTAGATGTTCTCTTTCTCCTGCACCACCTATAGCTAGTTTTATCACTAATCCTGAGATAAGTAAATATCCAAACTCAGGACTTTGATCAGATTCCAAATCTTCAAATCCAAGAATCATTACTACTCCTGAAAAACATGGTGAGAAAGAAAGTGAGGACTTGACACCAGGATCCTCAGTAACCTGAATTCAAAATCTATTGAACCACAAGCAGTATTCCCACCTTCAACATATATTTCAATCCCTCAACCTCCAACACAACCTTAACACTCAAAATCTACTGTGGAATCAACAATCCTAGACCCAGGCAGACCATGAATTCAGCTTTGGAAAAAATTTATCAACCTCCATTTACCAGAAATTCTTTTTCTGAAACCTTCAAGACTTCTTCCATGAATGCTCCGGAAAGTTAAGAAGGCAAACACCCCAGAAAACTTTCAAAATTCTTCTTATTTTTTGAACTAATTTTTTTAAATGATGAAGGAATTTTCAGTATGGACCAAAAGAAGGTAAATTCTCAAGTTTCTGATTTCTCTGGAAACAAAACCTGAGGGATCCAACCCTATCTGGATTACCTTTCCAACCAAGAGACCTTTTTCCCCCTCAACTCATGAGACAACATTATAGAAAGAATTCACACCCTCTGTTGCAAAATAATTGAAATTGACAATGCAAAAAGGAACTTGTCAACTCAAGGGGGAAGGACTCTGGCTATTCTTCAACACACATCACAGAATATGAACCACTCATGGCCAAATTCTCTCAATGTAGTGATAGATCCTTTTAAATAAATTTTCAAAAAGTCCTCCCTTAATTCCTTCTGGAATTAATAGCAGGGTAAAATTTCTCTCAAGAAACTCTCCAGGATTTTATGGATATAGATTTGGACTATGATATAAGGTATCATGAAAAGGTGAAAAAAAATCCTATAAACTTAATAATTCTCAACCTTAAATTCCTCCCCAATCTCAATCTACCTCCAAAAAGACTGACAAGGGTAAAGGTAAGGTTAGGGAGCAAGAAAATTCAACTTGAACTACTTCAACTACCAGAACCTCTATTAACCTTGGTCCAGACAGATGACTCAATTTAGGTGACAATTAAAGAAGATTGAAGGAAGACCTATGCCTATATTTTGATTGTAAACACAATAAAAAGATTGTTAGAAAGAAACCTATCAAATCATCATTTTATTTTCACACTCCAGAACCTTTGATTGCTACTCCAAGCCAAACCAAAAATAAGCTTGCCTCTTATCAATTTTTAAAATTCTCACTTATAGTGTTTTGTTTATTCATTTGAAACTCAATCTGTAATGGAAAATTCCATGGTTCAAAACAATATAACACTTACAGCCCCTTCCTGGTGGAAAACAAATTCATATTTTCAATATAATACCAGGTAAATCAGCTTCCAAAATAACTCATGAAAAGGAAAAATGTGTGATTTAAATTACTTATTTTCCTAGCTTTGAATTGGATCTTGTTCTAACCAAAAAAAAACATTTCTGGATGACATTATCCTGGAAATTGGTTCTGTTAATCACTGTAATCCAGGGTTAAACTGGAAGATGTGGCAGGTAAACCCAATAAACCAAATAAAAGCTGATCTTTCCTCCTATGCTGTTGAAATAAAACTGGCCACCCTTCCTAAAACTGAAAATTTCTAAACTTTGCGTTTGGAACTACATTCAAATTCAATCTCCTTCACTTCAGAAACTTTGAAGTTTCCTCAATAAAAAATCAAATTTTCCATTTTAGTTGAACAATCATTCAACTTTCTTGGATATTGATTGATCCTTTCCTGATTTTATGGGAGGAAGGTTTGTTGGCTTCATTCTTGCATATTATGCAAATTTTGACCTCTTCTCATTTTTTTCTATATCCCTCAAAGGACACTCAACCTGACTGGGATGAATTTGTTGGTGATGAAAACCCTTTAGAATCATAAACTGGGTCACAGAATTTTCTTGCTGATTATGATTGATTACTAGATTATTTTTCTCTTGGGTTAACCCAGAAATACTCTCCCCAAAACACAATTTAAATAAATGTATTGGACTGGAATTTTTTATACCTCCTGTTGGAATTCTCTGATCACCAAATCAGGATTTAAGTTGGTCCCTGAAGGCATAAGTATTAGAGACTTTGGAGGAATTTTTCATCAATCTCCTGAAATTCAAGTACAGGAGAAACTTTCCTTTTTTTATTTCAAGAAGAAGGATGGTTTTTCACAATTATGTTTTGATTTTTTTAAAACTTGAAATTCTGAGAAAGTAGGAACTTCATGAAATTCCTCCAATGAATTTCTTACTAAATTTATTCTTGGGTTCTACTACTCTCACCAAAATTGACCTCAGGGTTCTTACACTTTATGCATCACAGGCCTTTTGATATACTAATTAATCATCCTTCTCCAAATTATTTCATTTCTTCCATATCTCTCACCAGAAGAATAGGGTATTTGATAGAGATCCTCCCTGATTTTAACTCACTCAAATACCTTTGAAGTTGTCCATTGGATATACCAAATCTCTTTTCATGTTTGGAAAATGTGTATCAAGAAAGGGGAACACTTTCATAACCGTAGTTCTGACACTCCTTCAACTAAACCAATCCAATCTCTTCATCAAACTCACCTTCATATCAAACCCAACTTCACTACTCCTGTACCTTCCACCAGATAGTACTACCTCTGCATCTCTTGCAGTCTCCATCCTCTTCCACCAGCTTCACCCTCTCCCTGTATGGTATAAGCTCTATGTCCATGTACACCTCACCTGTCATGTGATTCAGCCAACCTTCTCAGGACCTCTCACTCTCTCCATGGATTTTTACAACCTTCATTACTCCTCAATCCAATTGGTATATGAGTTAGTACATACTACACTTAGTATATACATAGTAGATACTCTCCACTGTCTGTTCAGCCCATACTCCCAGGACTCCAGATCAGTACATGTCAAACCTTCCTGGATAGGCCCATCACCCAATTAGTCAACTGCAGCCTCCAGCCCAATCAGTCAACATGTAATACCATGGGAACTCCAACCTGCAACACCAGCCACTCATCCCTCAAGGCCTCCTTCTCAGCTCTCACATATACTGGCCTCTCCTTCCCTCCTGGACTAATTCCCCCCAAGGAATTAGTATACTACTTCTTACTGGTTAGTCCCTCTGCCAGTAGGTGTCATCTCAGCACAAGACAACCTTCACCCAGCCTGCTTAACTCATATCACCTTGCCCCTTCCTGGTGTTACTCTTATAGGATTCAACAACTCTCTCTTCAACAACCTCCTGGACTGTTCTTCTCATCCTTCCTCTTCTCATCACTTGTACTCCTCCTTTCATCTCCTTCATTGAAATCCAATCAATCATCCTTGAGTTCTATAAGTAGTAGTGCCTGTGCCTTCAGCCCCTTGCACGCCAGGGGCAGTTGTGACATCATACTAATTCCTTCCCCTTAATTACTGCCCACTCTCTACCTCTCAAATCATCACCTTCAACCAACTCCATCCCATTCCATCTTTGACCTTGGATAATACTGCCTACGCATGTTGTGGACCAGTGTGTGATTGAGCTGAACAGTGTGCGGCCTTTCACGTTTCCAAAGGAGTGCTATACAAGTTGTGGCCACCCCTGCGGAAGCTATCCATTCCCCTCATCAACTGCTCATCGGCCAAAACTTTCCTCTTCAACATCTTCAACCCCTGGTTTCAACACTTCCTCAAGAGACGCTTTGACCTTCGACTTTGACGCTTTGAAGCTTTGACCTTTGACTTCAACGCTTTGAAGCTTTGACTTTGACGCTTTGGTGCTTCGACCTTTGACTTCAACTCTTCGACGCTTTGACGCTTCAACCTTTGACTTTGACGCTTCGACGCTTTGACGCTTTGACCTTTGACTTTGACGCTTTGACTTCAACGCTTTGACGCTTTGACCTTCGACTTTGACGCTTCAACGCTTCGACGCTTTGACTTCAACGCTTCGACGCTTCAAACTTTGACTTTGACGCTTCAACGCTTTGACCTTTGACTTCAATGCTTTGACCTTTGACTTTGACGCTTTGACTTCAACGCTTCAAAGCTTCGACCTTTGACTTCAACGCTTTGACCTTTGACTTTGACGCTTTGACCTTTGACTTTGACGCTTCGACCTTTGACTTTGACGCTTCCACTTTGAAGCTTCGACTTTGACGCCTTTGACGCGCCTTTGAAATCTCTTTGACGCGTTTGATGCACCTTTGAAATATCTTTGATGCCTTGGACGCGCCTTTGACCATCTTTTACCCTTTTCAAAACTTTCCTTTGAAGCTTGTTCTACGCTTCTTTGACGCTCCCTGGAGGCCTCTTCGGCGCCCCACGGCGCCCCTACAACGCCCTTTTGGCGCCCCCTTCCTTCAAAATTTCTGGGAACTTTCTTCATTGAAAATTGGCCGTTCTTCCTCAAATCTTCTCTGGGTACTTTTTTTGGGACATTTCTCTTCTCTGACGTATTTGGACACCATGCCAGCCCGACGTGCACAACCTTCATTCATTTCAAGTCCACCCCTCACCAGAGCATCAAGAGGCAGAGGTTCTGTCATCAACATCTCCAATCGGGACCAGACAACTCCTCAAGCTCGTAGACGTGGGAGGACCCCTTCAAACCTTCCAATGCCAGCATGCTCCACATCCATGGAAACTGGTATCCTTCCTCCAGCTCCTCCTAGAGCTTCTCTTTCTCCTGCCCCACCTGCAGTTAGTCGTATCACTAATTGTGTAATTGGTCAATATCCCCAAGCAGGCTTTGGATTAGATTCTCCATCTTATGATCCCAGCATCATTCCTATTCCGGAAGGCGAGGATGAGGAAGGAATTGAGAACTCCGACTTTGATTCAAGGATCCTAAATAATCTTAATTCACAAACTATGGAACCTCAAGAAGCATTGTCACCTTCAGCTTCTACTTCAGTCCCTGGACCTCCAACACAACCTCAACCTCCAACATCTGCTGTGGATCACAATCTATTAGCCCTTCTCCAGACCATGACTTCTGCTTTGGCAACACTCTCTCAACCCCCATCAACCAGTACTTCTCACTCTGGCACCTTCAAGTCTCCTTCCATGAATGCTCCGGATACGTTTGAAGGCAACAATCCTAGCAAACTCCGACCATTCCTCCAATCTTGTGAACTCTTTTTTGCAAATGATGAAGGAACCTTTAGCGTGGACTGGAAGAAGGTAATTTTTGCAGCTTCCTACCTCTCTGGAAGTGCCAATCGATGGATCCAACCCTATCTGGCTCACCTTTCCAACCAAGAGCCCTCTTTCCTCCTCAACTCATGGTCCCACTTCACAGAGCAACTTCACACCCTCTTTGGCGACAGACTAGAAGTGTTCAAGGCTGAAAAGGAACTGGTGAACTTGAAGATGAAGGACTCTGGCTATGCTTCAACCCACATCACTGAATTTTGATCACTTATGACCAAAGTCTCTGGGTGGGGTGATAGAGCCTTGTACTTCCATTTTTGACAAAGCCTCCCTTCACGCCTTCTGGACCAACTAGTAGGGTACAATGGCTCTCAAGAAACTCTCCAGGACCTTATGGATATAGTTTTGGACTATGATACAAGGTATCATGAAAGGGTAAAAGAAAAATACTCTTCTCTCATTAATTCTCAACCCCACAGTTCTTCTCAATCTCAACCTACCTCTAATCAACCTTACAAGGGTAGCGGTGAGGGTAGGGAGCATGACCAGTCCCCAGAAAAGTCAACTTCAACTGCCAAATTTACCAGACCCTCTTTGGACCTAGGTCCAGATGGAAAACTCAAGGCAGATGAAAGGGCAAGAAGAGAGAGGGAAGGATTATGCTTATATTGTGGTGGTAAACACAAGACAGAAGACTGTAGAAAGAAACCTGTCAACTCATCTTCTTCTCCTAATCCAGCACCTTCCAGTGCTTACCCAAGGCCAAACCAAGATTAGACTCACCCTTTTCTTCCTCTTTTTCAAGGATTATCTCTATTGTTTATTTGATTCAGGTGCAAATCAATCTGTAATGGTCAATTCACTGGTTCAAAAGTATCTATACCTTGCAGCCCCTTCCTTCTGGGCAAACATATTTCATCTTTCCAACCTCAGCTCATCAAATCTACTTCCAAATGGTTTTACTTACTTCCTTTCCTAGCTTTGAATGGGAACCCCTTCAAGTCAATGCACCATCCCCTGAAAACTTCACCCTGGGAATTGACTCTCCTCATCACTGGAATCCAGAGGCAAACTTGGAAGATGGGGCTGATCACCTCAAGACACCAACTAACCACTGAACTTCCCTCCAATCCTGTTGAACTCAACCTGGCTACACTGCCTACAGCTGTCCTTCCCTTCAACTCTGCCTTTGGTGCTGCAGCCCAATGCATTCCCCCTCACTTCAGAACCATTTGCATTTCCCCAACACAACTTCCAATTCCCTTTGAGTTCAACACTCTTTCCACTTGCTCGGATATTCATTTATCCTTTATTTTTTCACAGGAGGAAGATATACTGGATTCATCCTTGCATACAATGCAACTGGTTACTTCTTCTGATGTTTCTCTTTGTTACTGATGAAGTTCCTGAAGAATCAGAAACTGTGTTGAATAAAGTTACTGCTGATTTCCATCCATTCCGAGATTCTGTTCTCCCAGGTTAAAGCAGACCAACTCTCTTCACACTGCGCTTACAACCACCATGTTGGACTGGAAGGGCTCATACCTCCAGTTGGGCTTGTCTGTTCACTAACTCACAATGAAAATTCAACCCTACAAGCCTACATAGCAGAGAATGTAGAGAAAGGTTTCATCCAGCCCCAGCACTTCAAGCACTGGAGCACCTGTCCTTTCTTCTTTCAAGAAGAAGGATAGTGGTTTACAATTATGTGTTGATTTTTGCAAACCTGACGCTGTTATCAAGGAGAACCTTCACCCATTTCCTCCAATGACTTTCACTGACTGTCTTTCCAGGTTCTACCATCCTCACCCAAACTGATCTCAGGGTGCTTACCCCTTAAGCATCACAGGCCTTTGATTTACTAACTGATCTTTCTTCTCTAAAAGTATTTCCATGTCTTCCAAAGCTCTCATCAGAATACAAGGGTAGTTCATGATACTCCTTTCCTTCTTCAACACTCACTTACAGTCTTTGGAAGTTCTTTATTGAATTCACCCGGCCTCCTGTCAAGTTGGGACAACGTGCTTCCAGACGGGGGAACGCATACTCTGAACAGAATCCTGATGAACTTGAAACTTCTAAACCTTTTTACCTCTCTTTGATAATTCTTGAAGCTCAACTGAGTGAATTGACCATAAATCAACAAGCTGAAAAGTTACTCCAGGATATTATTCATAGATTGAAGAAAGGGAATGAAGTGACTAACAATTCTATAGATTCCTACAGTTGCTTACTCCTGTTCATGGTTAAAGTGGGTATACCCAACAATCCTGAAAAGCCAAAGCTAGAAGCATTCCTTTAATCCCAGTCTGATTGTTTTTCAGAGAATAAAGTTTGAGAAAAACTTCATGATGAAGTTCAAAGAGCCTATCAACAATTATAGGAAATAATATGAATTAATGGAAACTTGACTAAAAAAAGGTAAGAACTTGGTAATAAAGCTTAATTATCTGAAAGAAACATCACTACTGACAGATCTTCAAAGATGGATATTGAGAATTGGTTTGGAACCTTCTCTTATTATGAACAAAATTGGTACTCTTTCTTTAAAAAAAAATCCCTGATAAAATCATCAATTCAAAAATTCTCCAATCTCACCAACTACCACCAGGGAACCAGTATTCAAAATAAACACAAATGGACTTCCCTTCTAAATTTAATTGATTTCATTTATCATTTCAAACTCAATTCATTCTATAATTCCCTTCCCAATCCAAATTCCAATCATCATCATTTCCCAAATTCAATTCAACCACTTTATCTTCCATTCAGAAATCTATCAATATATTCCATAATCATAAAATTTTAACTTCTTTCAATCAACCATATCCAAAATAAAGTTGAATTCAAAAAGAGAAACAAGATTAAAAAATAAACCATTTTCCTTCCTATCACACAACTCCAAAATAATCCCTTCCATCCTTCATATTTTTTCAAAAAATATCCATCAGTTCATCTATGACTTCTCTTGACATCCCCTATCTCCTTTCTTTCTTAAACTCATAAAAAATCAAACCATACAGAATCACCTTATTGGTATCTTCAAGAACTCACCCAAAAAAATCCTGGATTCAATTCAATTTCCCTCCTGTTTCTTGAACACCACCAGTACCTTAAACAGCCTTCATAACCCCAAAACCTGCGATTAAACCTTGGCCTAACTGTTTGGAGTATCTGCCAACAAAAACTCCAGCTTGTAATCCTCCTTCATAATAGCTTCTTAATCTTTCCCTTTACCTTCCAAATCAACCTTGGTCAACTTCAAAACTTCCTCTTATATTTCTTCATTCTTCATTCTCTATTTTTTTATCTTTGTATTCCTCCATTTCTTTGATGTCTTCCAAGTCCATTTCCCTCCTGCAATCTTTCAATGAGAATCTTTATCATTTTCCTACTGCAAGGAAGAATCCTTTTCTATCCCTTCTCAATTCTCATCAAACTTTCCACTTCAAAAATCAAAAATCAAATTTTTGATGTCTGAAATTTCAAAAATCAAAAATCAAACTTTTGATCTCTGAAATTTCAAAAATCAAAATCAAGAATTTGAACATCAAAAATCAAACTATGGTTAATCCAATTTTTTGGGGTGGTCAACTCCCGCTGGTCATTTGAAAAGGTGTGGTTGATGGCTGGACCAAATGGGTTGATGGGGCAATAGCCTAGGGATCCCCATCTTGTTGGGTCATCAACTTGGCGTAGTTGTTGATCAACTTGGGGAAACAAGAAGAATTGTGACTGTTTTTGTGACCCTCATGAACCCAAATATCAAAAAAGTTTGTTTTTTTTAGGAATAAAACCTCTTGGCGGCTTCAGTTGAAAGTGGAAATGGCAAAGTTGATGGCACAACACCATTGGTTGACCACCTGACAAGCACTCGTTGAGTAACCACCATTTGGCTTTGAGCACCCGCCAACCCTTGTTTAACAAAAGCCCACTGAGTTTTCAACCCAACAAAACTAAGTGGAAACACCCTAATTCAAACCTTTAACTTCAAATGTCAAGTATTGCACTTTGAATGTCAAAAATCAAAATTTTACCATCAAAATTTGAACTTTGAATTTCAAAATTCAAAATTTTGACTTTGAAAATTGACCTACTTCAATTTTCAAAATTGGACCTTGAACTTCTAAATTCCAAATTCAGACCTCAGACCTCAAACTCCAAATTTCCAACTTCCAAATTTATTTTTCAAATTCCAACTCAAAATTTCTGACTTCAAGTCCCATCACCCATGTAACCCTTTACCTGCCTCTAGCTATAGACCCTTGCTTCAAAGCCTCCAAGATTCCAATGATTGGTTCCTAAAACAAAACTCAATTCTCAAGTGGAGCACCTCTTTTTTCTTGGAATAATGATCTTACCCTTCCCTTTCAGCGGGTTCAATATTCATAAAAAATTTTTGAAACTACTTCAAATAAAACAGATCAACATCTCATCAGATGCAATCTTAGTTCAAGCCCAACTTCACCTAATCCTGTAGCTCCCACTGGATATTTCTCCTGCATTAATTGCATTATAAACCTTCTTCTACAAGGCCCACTGATCTCCCTGTATTGCATAAGATATATCTCCATAGCCACGTGAAAATTACCACTATGCTTTTTGCTTCAGTAAAACTTCCCAGGATTCCCCTCTCAGTATGGTTCAATAATATCTAAATATCTTCTACCATGGAGAAGTAAATGTGCATGTCCAACTTTCACACAAACTCCAGATCAGCCACACCATGGGAAATTTAATTACTAATTGATTGCAAATAAAGGCTCAAGCACACTGAAAGTATGACCACCCCTGGGAACTCTCCTCTTCTATTTGATCAAGCATCCCTCAAGGCCTCTGCTTCAATCTTCACATATACGGGCCCCTCTTCCTTTCCTGGAGTAATTGGCCCCAATAAATTAATATATTAATTCTTATTGTTTAGTTCCCTTCCAATAGGTTTCATCTTGTCATAAGACAGCTAAAAAGCCTGCCAGGATCATTTGACCTTGCCCTCCAGTATCACTACTGCACAATTCAGTCAAATATACTCCTTCAGAGCATTACTCTTGGATTATCCTGATCCCTTCATCATGAAAACTTGTTCTCACCTCAATCTTCATCATTTTTATTGTAATCTATCACTCCTGAATCTGATTTTTGTATTAATTAATAACTGTTCGATCTTCCTCTGGCATTCCAGAAGAATTTGAAACAATTTGGCTGGTTGAGTATAGTTTATTTCTTGTGTAAAATTTACCTTTGAGTATTTTAATTTTTATTATACTAGAAAATTGAGTCTTATGTATATAGGTAAGGGTTTATCTTCCCAATTGAAAAGGTAAGATAGCAAGGCCGCCCTTAATATTGAAGCTATAGATCTATCTTTGAATTTAAAACCTACTTCTTTTCAGAAAGTTGTGAGCTTTCTAAAACATTCTCAATTATTAAAAATGGCACAAGATTGGTTTAATACTTATTATTCCATCAAATTCAATAATTTAGGAAATTAACCCACCATGGAGAAAATATTCTAGAAAAATATGGATAATTTTAAATTAATTCAAAGGCTAGTGTGTGGGTGTGGTAAAATCTGAGGAATTACTGCACTATTCAAAAGAAATAGTTCATTCAAAAGCTTCATGCCATGTAACAAACCTTTGTACACTCATTCTCACACTTTATCCAAAAATTAACCCTCTTTCACTAGTGATTCTCCCCTTCCATCCCCCCCTCACCTCTTCCCTAAACCTCCTCTCCCATTTCTACCTCTGCGTATGAAGGTGGATACTGTTGGTCCGGGTGGTAGGAGTTGGCCCCTCCCCAACCCCACCAACTACATTCCTCAATCATTGGGCTTTCATACACTTCTAAGCAAGCTCCTGCATTACCAAGAAATTACTTATTTTAAGGGAACTTTTTCCCAAGATTCTAATTTTTTCAGGATCATCCTAGGCCTCTAAGCCAATGCTGAGTGTTCAAACAAGCTCATGCAAGATATGATTGAAGGAATGAACTCAAAACTGGAAACCATGGACAGTCAGATTTCTCACCTCTCCTCTGTGCATCATTCAGCAGGATCCACTTATGCCTCTGTTAATGGCGCCAAATACCTCACCTAAAATCCTCCCCTCCCCAAGTCCCTCCCACCCCCCGCTCCTTTCTCAACAGGTTAATCCCCAAACATGTTTTCATTCACTCCAACCACCTCAACACCACCCTGAAAGAAATCCCACCTCTGCTCTGTAACAGATGGCAAACAAGTACTTTGAAGCTATGGACACCAAATTAGATGGAGAGTTGTTGGTAGCAGTCAATACATTCAAATTCATTCCATTCAGTGACATCTCCTGTTATTCTCAGAACTGTGCCAATAAGAAGTGGATGATGAAAAATCAAAATGATTGGTAAAATGAAGTCCATTCACATTTAGAAGCCACCCCCATTAAATACCCAGTAATGGCCCATGGTATCCCAAAGTCCTTCAATTTTACCAGAAAAAAACTATTGGCCTGATTGGCATTGGAGAATAATGATCAGAGAAGTGAAAAAATGTTTAAATTGAATTGACACAAACCCTGGGGACTGGTGACAAGACACGGGACAATTAGATCACAACAACAATGACAACTGAGAAAATGGAATGAATGAGACCAAAAAGATTACAAAGTACATGGTAGGATGAACACAATCAGAGAGAAATTTGAGGAGGTGGTGGTGACTCAGCATGTTGGATCAAAGAGTGGCTTGCGTAGTTTGTGGATCATGTGCTATGTTTGAGATGGATAAGTACGGGGGTATTGAGTGTGTTGAGTTGATTGCAATCTCACCAGGCAGTCAGCAATGACATCCAGTTGTATAGCTATGGATGGGTTGAGGTTGAAGATGGTGGTTGACCTAGCTTGGTGGTGGACAGGTTGAGAGACTGAGCTTTGTGGTTGATTTGAGTTGACAAGGGGTGAGGAAGAGAATGAGAGACAATAAAGAAAAGGATAATAAAAAAAGGAATGAAGAAATTGGAACGGAGAAGAAAAACAATAGAGTGCTCAAGGGAAAACATGCAAGACTTTTTTCAAGAGGGGAAGGATCCATCCACCCGCCTATTGTAAGCCGGATTACCAGTGGGGGATGGGTTTTCCTGCAGCTTCCAGCATCTCATTTCTGCGAGTTACTCCTTTAGGTTGTCTCCCTTGAGCCCTCTCCCAGGGTTTTTCTGGGCGGAGATTTTTCCGTGGGGTCCCTGAGAGTTTGAATTCACTCTCTCTCTCAGAGATTCCAACACACCCGGTGCCTGATGAGATGAAGAGACAAGACAGCAAGCATGCGTTTCAGGGAGGAGTAAAGATAAACTTAGGTTTCAATGTTTGAGAAAGTAGATTGAAGCAGTTGGAGACTGGTAAGAATGGGACTTTTGGTGAGGGCGTCAGCAGGCATGTCCTTGGACTTGATGAGTTCAATTTCAAGTTTTCCAGATTAGATTTCTTCTTGAATTCCTTTGGTCTTCAGGTCTAGGTGTGTTTTCTTTGAATTTGAACCCAATTTTGTTAGATTGTCATCTAGGCCCCTGTTTTCTGTGAAGAGTTTTATTTTTGCCAACCTGCTGGAGTAAATTTTGCAGGCTAAAGCTCTAATCCATGTTGATTTGTGCAATGCGTAAACCAGAGCATTGATTTTCTTTTGCTTTCAGCTGTTCCAGGACACAACGCACTATCTCGTCTGGGAGCATATAGTGTCAGGTTCATTGGACCAGGAGGCATTGGAGTAGGCCATGGTGAGTGAGTTGGCAGAACTTATCTTCAGGCGCAATTAGAGGTGATTGGTCCCCTTGATGTATTTCCAGACCTTCTTGAGCTTGTTCCAGTGCGGCAGGCCTGGTTTGACATTGAATCTTGAAAGTCTTGATACCGCCAAGCTGATTTTGGGTTGGGTGTAGAAAGATATGTGATTAAGTAGGCCAACATCCGCTTTGTAGTTAATGTTGAGAGATTTAAATTGATTGAATTCCTTTTTGGAGGTGGTCTTGAGTTGCAGGTTCTGAGTGAGGGGACTGGCCCTTGTGCAAGCATTCTCCAGGCCAAGTTCCCTGATACCTTGTTCAATGCAGTTTGGTTGGCTGAGTAAGGTGTCATTGTCACCGAATTCTATTCTCATACCCAGGATGATATCCGGGTCCTTTGAGGTAGAAGCTGCAAATCTGGACAGGAACTTCTTTTCAAACCCTTCAGCTTTGCCTATTAAGATAAAATTGTTGACGTAGAAGAAAAGATGTGATTTCCCGTTTTTGGATAGCTAGAGACAGGGATTGAACGCTGATTAGCTGGATCCAATGTCCTTGATCCAGTTTTTGAGGGTTTCATACAAATTCTTTGGTGCCTTTTTGAGGCCATAGAGGGATTTTTTTCAGCCTGAGGAAGCGTGAGGATTGCTTTGAGCCCTTTAGGGTCCTGATGATGACCTCCTCGTTAATGGGAAAGTAAGGGAATGCGCTTTTGACATCAAACTTCTGGATTTGTTGTTTTAATTCTAGGGCATAAAGTAGGAGCAGCTGCAGGGTTGAGGTTTTTCCAGTTGGTGAAAATTTTTTGAAGTAGTAAAGTCTTTTAATTTGGCTGAATCCCTTGACACACAGGCAAGCCTTGTATTTGACTGGGTCTCCATGGCAGTTTTGCTTAATTTTGTAGGTCCAGCTGGTTCTGAGGATGTTGTGTGGTTAAGGACCATTTTAATCTTTCTAGACTTTGAGATCTTCCATTGATACCAGCTCCAGAAATATGGCTTCTATGCACTGAGTGTGCTTGTTGCTCAACAGTGCATATTTGTACAACTTTGGCTTGTAGTAGTGGTAGAATCCATACTTTTGAGGCAGCTTAATTCTTGACTTGTCCATTAGGAATCTGGTGGGAGGGTCAGCATTTCGGGACTCCCTGCACGTTTTATTTGGTTGAATCAAGGTTTGAGTTTTTTCCCTGTTGATTTCCTTGGCTTTGGCTAGATATCTGGGTGATGAGTTGCTGTTGGAAGTTGAGCTGATAGACTCCTTAGATTTGGGCAATTTGCTTCAATAGTTGCTCCAGGTAGCTTGAGCCGTGGAGTGGGAGTCTGGTTGGGCAGTCTAATAAGGAGATGAGTCTTCCACTACTTCTGAGGAAAGGGGGTTTTCACCAATAGAGAGGCCAGGCTTGCGCGGTAGAGGCATCTGGAGAAATTTAACTTGTTTTGAGGAGATGATGGAGCCAATTTTAGTTAGAATGTGGTATGAGTGGAGAAGGGAATTGAAGCCTACAAGAGTACCCTCTTTGCCTTGTATTTAAACTTAAATCCCTTCTACCTCCTATTAAGGAGGAAGACTCAGGGAGTGCAAAGGGGCTGAAGAAACATGGGGGGCAGAAAGCAATTGTGCATCTTATCAAATGAGTTTCAGATTTTCTTTTTGCAGTTATGTGATTTAGCATGAGGCAGAACCCCTTGACAAAATTGTGCCAGGTCAACATAGGGAGCCTTTGGTCCTTTAGCGTTTCTCAAGCAGACTCAATGATAGTGTGATTTGCGCGTTCTTCCCATCCATTGTGTTTGGTGTGATTGGTTTCAGAGATGATCTGGGTGACATGTCTTTCCTCAAGATATGAAGTGAGCTTGGATTTGAAAAATTCTGTACTGCCTTCCAAGCAGAATTCCAGGGGATAGTAGCCTCCGCCTTTATTTTCTTTTTTGAGGAGGTCTATCAACATATTTGCGGTCTTGTCCTTGCAGGCCATAGGGAAGGCGGCCAGATGTCTGCGGGAATTTTCCACAAGGGTAAGCATATATTGATGGCAGAGTTTAGAGAGTGGTCAAATAGGTCCTATTGGGTTGAGGGGAATTCTTTCAAGAACCTTGTGGGATCTTGTGGATGGTTGGCTGAATGATGATTTGGTGATCTTTCTTGTTACACAGTCAAGACACTGAAATTTTTCCTTGACATCCCCTGGGATTTTTTGAGTGAGTGATGACAGTCTAGAAAGCGGCGCGTTTCCAAACTACCAATGGATTTCCACAAGCTCTTCTCTTGGTGAAACTGAAACAGTTGACACATGGGACACAAGTTTTCTGTTGCCTTGTGAGATGGTTTCAGGAGAGTGTCAAGGTTGTGGACTTTACTACCGTGAAGAATTGGTTGGTTGTGATGAGAGATGGTGAATTGGTTGTTCTGCAAGATGATTGAGCATCCCTTTGCATTGAGTGCTCCTGAGCTGATGAGATTGATTGTTAAATCCAGGGATTAGAAGGTTTCAGTGAGTCTAAGAGGGAGATCTTTCCAGTGCAGTACTTCAAATCCTCTTCCTTTGATGGGAAATCTGGCTCCTTCTTTTCCAGTCTTGATAGGATCACAGGTGTAGGTTTTCATTTTGACAAAGAAGCAACTGTTTTTGATCATTTGAAACAAAGCACAACTGTTGAGTAGGAATTGTTGATGATTTTCCCTGTGCTCTATCTATTGGTTTAACAGAGCCAGGTAGTGAGCTGAGGGAGGTGCGTTAGATTTCTCCTTGACTGATCCCTTTTTGGATTTCCATTTGGCTTGATTGTCTCTCCACCACTTTGGAGCTACCTCAGGATGGAGATGCCAGCAGTCTTGAGAAGAATGGTTCTTGTCTTGGCAGGGATGGTGAAAGCCTTCTATGCATTTCTTGGGTTTGGATGACATGCAAGACTCTTGTCTTGCTGACTTCCCCCATAGAATGCAATTTCTCCCTTAAATTTGGAGGAAGAGGAGGAGGACTGAGCCAAAGATTCATTGTTGAGTTGGGTGAGATGATTGATGACAAACTCAACTGAGAGATCCTTATCTGAGTGCATAATCTGCCTCTTGAAGTTTTCCATTGAGGGTTGTCACAAGGCTGGATGCGTACATCTTCCATCTTCTTGAGGCTAACTTGGGTAGAGGTGATGAATTTGGTGATGCTGTTGGCGCTGAAGGAGAAATAGAGAAACCTGTTAAACACTTGGTCTCTGTTTGAAGCTTGTGACAAGGCAAATTTTTTGATGATGGCCTTCCAGAGCAGTTTTGCTGAGTTGAGGTTTTTGGGAGTTACTATTTTTTTGTGAGTGGATGAGTTGAGTTTAGAGATGAGCAGAGGTTTAAGTTTTTTGTTGATTCATGGTTTGAGTATGGAGTCCTCATTGTTGATGTCCAGATCAAACCCCCTCACATCAAGTATTGCATCCGTCTTTTCCTTCCAGATCCCATAATTCTTGTTGCCAAGGAGTGGTATGGTCTCAAGGGCAGTCTTGAGCATAGTCTTGCGGAAGATGTCCATTGTGCCCGGATTAGAATGTTCCCCAGCTTTGGCAATCCAGAGGTGAGTCTGTTCTGGCTTTTAACTGTGATAAGAAAAGTGAAAAAAATCTGAAACTGAATGGACAAAAAAGCTGGGGACTGGTAACAAGAAACGGGAAAATTAGATCACAACAACAGTTACAACTGAGACAATGAAATGAATGATACCAACAAGATGATGAAGGACACAGTAGGATGAACACAATCAGAGAGGAATTTGAGGAGGTGGTGGTGACTCAGGATGGTGGATGGAAGAGTGGCTTGCATAGTTTGTGGATCATGTGCTATGGTTGAGATGGATAAGTAGAGAGGTAATGAGTTTTTTGAGTTGATTTAAATCTCACCAGGCAGTCAGAAATAACATCTGGTTGCATAGCTATGGATTGGTTGAGGTTGAAGACGTTGGACAGGTTGAGAGACCAAGATTTGCGGTTGAGTTGAGTTTACAAGGGGCGAGGAAGAGAATAAGAGACAATAAAGAAAAGGATAATAAAAAAAGGAATGAAGAAATTGAAACAGAGAAGAAAGAAAACAGAGTGCTCAAGGAAAAACATGCAAGACGGTTTTCAAGAGGGGAAGGATCCTTCCACTTGTCTATTCTTAGCAGGATTGGCGGTGCAGTCTGGGTCATCCCGCAGCTTCCAGCATCTCATTGCTGCAATTTACTCTCTTAGGTTGTCTCCCTTGGGCTGTCTCCCAGGTTTTGTCTGGGAAGAGATTTTTCTGCGGGGTCCCTGAGAGTTTGATGTCACTCTCTCTCTCAGATATTCCAACAAATAATTTCCAAGCCTCAGAGTTGGCTTGTATCCATTGCATGGGATCCAACTCACCCTCCAAGAAGAAAGCCGGTTCCATTGTAATTTCCTTCCTTCAGAAGGATCTTGCCCTCAGGATTGAGGGGTTGCGGATCTTTAATAACTATTACTTTAATTGTACTGAGAAATTCAAGTCCCACCCCCCTCAATGCTACCAATTCTTACGCATGGGCCACTTTGGAAAATTCAAAAGTGTCCCAAATTTGGAGGAAAGGACTCAAATAATGAATTCCCCAATGAAACCTTTGACATTCAGTCTTGCGTCCTATGTAACAAGTGTCTGAAGGCCACTATTTCAGGTTTATCTGAAACTCAGAACACTCCCTTTAGCCTAGCCTTCCCTCTCAAGAAAGGTTGGTTTGACAAAAAACCCCTCCCTCACTCATGTCACATACTCCCAAGGCAAAACTCTCTCAGAACCCTCACTCCCCCTCTTCCCCCACCCTTATTCCAACTGTCACTGATAGTAGGTCATCCCTGGATTGGTTCTGAGTGAAACCCCCTCTTCTTTCCCTCTGGTACAACTGAACTTCCATGTCTCAAAAGATGTCACCCTGATAATCTTAAATGAGGGCCTCCACACCAAAGTCCTGGTCGTGCAAGAGCAATGGGTAAAAATGTATGACTTCTCACTCCCCTTGCCCCCTCCCAACCTGCTTTGAGGGCCTTTAAAGCCTTCATAAACTCCCCTATCAAGTTGTCCAAGAGCCACAAGGTAACCAACTTTGTTAAAAAGTTGATTCCCACTACCAATTTTTACCCCTTTCCAGACTGGTCCCAATAGGATTTGACCTTCTGGGTGCACCTTTCAAATTTTTGAACATTGAAAACCCCACTCCCACCTTTTCCTCTATCCCCTTACTAATTGACTAGCTCTCTGCATAAAATGAGTGATCAATCCCCACCTTCTTTTTTGTTGACTCAAATATCCACCATTCACCCTGGAACCCTGCAGGCTTCAGGAAAAGGGAACCCAAGTCTGAGTTGATGCTTTCCTCTCTGTTTTTGAATGGTTTTTTATTTTCCTCACCCCAAAATTTTCCCACCTTCTACTCCAGGACAGGAAATGGATTCACCATTGAACATATTTGGGGAAAATCTTTAGGCTCCAAGTTATGCATAGGCTGTGATGTGTCTAGCAGAAATTTTGGGTCCAACCATCAGCAGATTTGTCTATCCCTTTTCTTGGGCAATCCCCCCCTCCCCCTATTTTTTGGGTAGTACCCTAAACTAGAACAACCTTACGCAACAAGAGGCCCATTGGGCCAACACAGTTCTTGAAAGATTTGCATACAACCCCAACCGGTCCATTAAAAAGCGTTTAAAAGCATTGAAAGATAATCTCTTGAGTGCCCAATGGCTCCTAGGCCAAATGTTCTGATTTCCTCCTGACAAGAAGAAAAGCTGGTTGTGGAGTGCCACCCTTGGGCTGCTGGTCCAAATCTTGAACTGCGCTTGGCACTGGTTCATTCTGACCAAATCAACCAAGGCTTGTGCATGCTACAAGGAGTGGACAAATTACTTTCTTTATCTGGTTCTTGCATTAATGAATTTAGAGTGAATGATTTTACTGGAATCCTCCCCGCCACATAACGACTACCAAGTCTGTAACATATCTTAGAGGAAGGCAGGGTTGGAAATCCTGCCCCTGCAAGAGGAAGATGGCACTCTGGACCACCTCACAAATTTTAAGGCTGAATTTCTCTTTTCAGGTTCCTTTTCACCATTGAATCTGTTTGACCCCTTGGGAATTTCCCCTCCAGAATCTTTCAGATTCATGGTATACCCCCCAATAAGCACAAAACCAATGCTTCTATCCTGAACAAAACACAGTTGAAGAAAGCTTGGGGGTCAATGGTTTCAGCAACAGGATGCTGAAAATCTCTTTCCCTGTGCTGGCTCCCCTTTTGAATCCCCTCCTAAACAATATCACCCGCACAGGTTTCTTCCTCAATCCTTGGGACCAGGCTGTTAAAGTAATCATTAGGAAAGTGGCAAAAAAAATATCATAATTTCCCAGAAGCCTACCACCCGATAGCTCCTGTAAACTCAATAGATAAATTATTTGAAGTTGTACTGGCGCAAAGGCTTCCTCACTGGGCGGAGACACAGCATGTTTTGGCAGAAGGCCATCCAGATGGAAGGGAGCGCTCAGTTATGGAGAATTCCCTCTTTGGTTTAGATAGGTGGATCAGGACCAAGTCCTCCAAGGGGGAGTTTTTGGTGTCCCTTTTTGAGGAAATCAAATCAGCTTACCCCTCTGTTCAACATGCTTGTTTGATTCAAATTTTTAGGGACCTAAAATGCCCAGCTTAACTTATACTGATGATATCCTCTTTCTTTACTTTTGATCCAAAACTGTATTCCTTGAGAATTACATGTCCCAATTTACTTCCCACGAGGGTACCCCCTCTTAGTGATCCTTTAAATCCTTTACAAAAACGGGCTGCTGTCTCCTGTTGAAATAATTGGTCAATCCTCCAGAGAGGCAATGAGAGGGAATAAGGAATGGACTCTTGTCATGCTAAGAAGAGCCAATCTGAGAGTCAAATTGGGGTAATTCAGGTTCAATGTAAGTAAGAAAAGGTGAGGATTGATTGGCTTGACTAGAAGGGGTATAAATAGTCTAGATACAAGCTCTATATTTGAACAGTTTAATATTAAAAGCAAGGTTATTTGGAGAAGGAAGGAGTATGGTAGGCTACTGAAGAGCCAAATGAGATGTATTGATAAGGCTACAAAGAGCCAAGGACAGAGGGAAATTACTTGTATAGTCAAGTGGAACTGATCTGAAGAGGAGGAAGGGACACTCTGGTTTAGTTGTCTGGTAATCAGATGATTTTTCATTCATGGTCCCAAGGAAGGACCAGTATTTAAGCACAACTAGAGAACCCCAAAAGGGGCCTAAGACAGCAGGTTAGTGACAACTAGAGAGCCCCAGAGGGGACCTGAGACATGAGTAGTTATTTAATGGAAAAAGTAAGTTAGAGACAAAGGTAACTAAATTTGTTAGTTAGAGAATATGAACAACAAACAAACAACACACCACCTTAACTGACAAATTTAGGAACCAATTTGAGACCAATAAAAATTTCAGAGATTTCATGAGAATTGAGAAGAGGATATGAGAGATATGAGATTTTGAGAATAATTGACAAGACACCACCTTGTCAGGATATGAGATGGGGAAGGAAAGCCTATTTTAAGAGGAGCAACAAGGACCTCAGGAATAGTTGCCTAGCATGATGAAAGCCTATTTTAAGAGGAGCAACAAGGACCTCAGGCATAGTTGCCTAGCATGATGCAAGCCTATTTTAAGAGTAGAAACAAGGACCTCAGGCATAGTTGCCTAGCTTAATGGGGAGAATAATATGATGATGATGATGATGATGATGATGATGATGATGATGATGATGATGATGAGGGTAATGGTAATGGTGATGGTAAAGCTGATGATGATGGTGATGGTGATGGTGATGGTGATTGTGATGGTGATTGATAGGGATGAAATGGATTGGTAGCTGTTGTTGAATAATGGTGGGGATGACAGTTTTCAATAGTAATGAATGTGATTGTAGTAAAGATAGAAGGTGGAAGAGTAGGAAGATATAGAGATAGTATTGAAAAAAAAATAGGAAGGATTCCAACACACCAGCCTGTTCAATACTAGATGAGAAGGAATATAGATATGTTGCTGAAGTTCAATTTAATGTTGTTGATGGTTGATGGATGGAATGATGATTGAATCAGATTGATGATGGGTGTATTGATGTTGGAGATGGAGCAAGTAGAGAAGCAGCGGGTGAAGTGGATGAGATGGATGGGAGCAAGAAAGTGTTGATGTAGCGTGAGGATTGGAGCAAGCAATTAGTGATGTAGCATGAGCAGCGGATGAGATGAAGGGAGGAGAGAGGTAGCAGGCAGAGCAATGGGAGAATGGCAAGGATGACAGGACGGGCCAAATGAATGGACCACCCCTAAAGTTTGATGAATGGGAGTGAGAGCAATTAGGATGACAAAGGTTGGTAGTTGAATGGACAAGAGTGCAACAATTTTGCGAGTGAATGTTGAGGAGGAGGTGCAAGCAATGTTGCGGGTACGGGCGCGACTGAAGTCGGTAGAAGAGGAGCAGATGAAAAGTGAACAAAGCCACAAGCAAGCAATGTTGCAATTGGTAAGGTTGAAGGGTGACCGCGAGTGAAGTCTCAAGAGGAGCGGTGAACAATGTTGCAGGAAGAGGAACGAGCAAGGTTGAGGATGAGATGAGAAGCAGTTGGGGTCGCAAGCAAGGTGCAGGTGAATAGCAATCAAAGTTGGTAGATCAAAGGTGAAATCAATGTTGAGGACAAAACTGAGTGGGGATTAAGTAAAACAGGAAAGGTGGCTTCTACCAAGCCTTGGCCACAAGAGTTTCTTTGGTTTTGCCAATGTTGACACTAGGGGTTTGGATGAAGCTTGATGAGATTGATCCCGGCCGTGCAAATACCGGGATTGGCGGTGGAGATGACATGGAGCCAATCGGTGGGTGAGGTGCTGAGGATTTTCAACAGATCACGGAGAAAGGGTTTCTTGGACAAGCGTTTGATCGAGGGATGGAAAGTAAAGCAGTAGGAGAAGTTGCAGATGAAACGCGAGCAAGGTTGCAGGTGTTGATGGATGCAAGATTGAGCAAGATGTCGGAGGTGAGTAGCAAAAGGGAGGAAATCAAAGTCGCAAGTGAGGTTAAGTGAGTAAGCAAGCAAAGGCGGAGGTGAGCGCCAATTGAGATTGCCATTGAGGTTGCCATCAAGGTAGCAAGAGAAGTAGTGGACAAGTGAGGAGAGGAGCGTGACCGATTTCACAATCAAGGTGGAGGAGATGGAGCAATTTGAGGATGGAGGGGGTGACAGGATGTGCCAAATGGATGTACCACCCCAAATAGAATGATGGTTGATGAGGAAAGCAATTAATGGATGAGGTGGGGTTTGATGATGATGAGCGGGGATGGCAAATGGAGCAGTAGGAGAGGTCGCAGATGAAGCGCAAGTAATGTTGCAGATGTTGAGAAGCTGGGAGGCAATTGATGTCGCAAGCGAGGTGGAATTCAGGGTGCAAAAGAAGCGGGCAAGGTTGTAAGTGGGGAAATGAAAAAATAGTAGGAGGAGCAAATTTCTGGAGCAAGCTAGGTTGCAATCAAGGTGATAGCAAGATTTTGCATGGTTGGAGTGGAGATATTGAGTAGCAACCAAGATCAAAGATGGCAAAGTGATTGCAAGCAAGGTCACAGTCAAGGTTGAGGATTGGGATGGATGGAGGATGGTACCAGTTCAAACAATGAAGTTGGCCGGATAGCTAATTTGGAGGAGCTTTCTGCTTTTAACTGTGAAGAGTTCAATATGAGAAGCAAGGTTATTTAGAGAAGGAAGGAGTATGGTAGGCTCCTGAAGATCCAAATGAGATTTATTGATAAGGCTACAAAGAGCCAAGGACAGAGGGAAAGTACTTGTATAGTCAAGTGGAACTGATCTGAAGAGGAGGAAGGGACACTCCGGTTTAGTTGTCTGGTAATCAGATGATTTTTCATTCATGGTCCCAAGGAAAGACCAGTATTTAAGCACAACTAGAGAACCCCCAAAAGGGGCCTAAGACAGCAGGTTAGTGACAACTAGAGAGCCCCAGAGGGGGCCTGATACATGATTAGTTATTCAATGGAGAAAGTAAGTTAGAGACAAAGGTAACTAAATTTGTTAGTTACAGAATATGAACATCAAAAAACAACAATATTCAAGAAAAACTTGTGGTTTTAAAAACAAAAGGTATAACTAATAGTGAATGAAAGGATAACCAAAGAGCTGTCACTCATTCAGTGACAGGCAGTAAACAACATGGAAGAGACACAACAGGCCATAAGCCAGGGCATAAAATCTATCCAAAGAATAGGAACAAACAAAATACAATTGGAGTGTTAATTCAGTTAATTTGGCTACTTAAAAAACTTGAAAAAATCAACCAGAAAAGGAAAAACTGATTAGAGTTATGAGAGATGGTTTCTTAAAATCATAAAATAATAATTTTTTCAGGTCCATAATTCCAGAAAATATCATTCAATAATAATTTTTAATTGATTTTTTTTTTAATTTTCATTTGATCAAAGCAAACAAGGGCACTAGTTTCCAAAATTCCAAAACTCCATCCTGCTCTCCAACCAGTGATAGAATGTTGATTGGCTAAGTGGACAATGTGGTACACCTTATAGCTGCCAAATCAACCTCTGGGACAAAACACCTGATCAAGGAGGGCTTCCCACTCCTTGGAGTGGTGCCTCCACCATGGTGCAATCTTTGATGCCAACAAGGGCCAACTAGCATGGATTGAAGAACTATCTACCTCTCAGGAAGACATCCTTATTGGCCCACAGCCCCTCTCCCCAGTCGGGGTGGTCAAGTGGCTTGGTTTCTCTTTGAACTCTGGACTAACTTATGATAGTAATCTAGGTCTCCTGGAGACTAAGGTTATCTTTACCATCCATTGGCTACAAATATTTGGATCATCCAGGGTGGGCTCAACAAAATCCTGTTGGTGGACCATGGTTATAATGATACTTTAGCCAAGGGTATCTTATGGAGCCCACATCTGGACCTCTTATGCACGCAAAGCCTCAATTTTCAAACTTGTGACCAAAACAGATTTTCTGTCAGGTGTCTTTATCTTAGGAGTGTATAAAACCACATACCTTGGATTCATTTTCTCCAAGCTTTCCACCATGTTCTCTTTTTCTCACTTTCATTGTAGCAGTTTCTCTTTTTACAATAGGAAGATCTCCCTCCTAAAAAAGAATTACTTGGTCAGATGGCTGCTCCTGAATATGTTTGACCCCTCCGCAAGGGGTTTGGTCTCCCCCCACTTGGACCAAATGGTTTCCCAGCAAATAATGCAGCTCTTCTCAAGGGTGTCCCATTACCTTCAGCTCTCCTTCAACTTCCAGAATTGCCAGCAACGCAATCTCATGGAAAATATTCTCAAGATCCCAAAATTTCCAGCTAAGTCAAAAATTCAATCCATGTTACACAAAATATCTCAGAATGACTCTGCCCTCCCTATTTTTTTATATGGGTCCTATTTTTCTGAAAGGGAGGTGCTGTTACCACCTATTTCCCAAAAAAAAAAATTCCTAGCTTACAAGACACCCCCCCTATGCCATTATCTGCAAAAAAAATTCAAGATAGTTGGCCTTCTAGAAGGTATTCAACTAGCTGCTCAAGACCTACCCTCCTTCACTTTGTTATCCATCTATATCTTCATTGATAAACAGGGTGTGAGGTTTTGGATGAGGGACCCTTTTAGTCCAAAATCCAGCCAGACTGTCACACTTCAAGGTTAAGGCTTATTTTTTTGCCCACTTCAACATATTCTTTTCCTCAGTACCATCTACCTTGATCCTTAAGTGTGACACAAACAAAGCACAACATCAATGGTGCAGTCTCCTTACCACCTCTGGCTTGCATAAAAACCTTCCAATTTTGGAAAATGACTCAGTATATACTTGAAAATCTTGCTGTGAACTCTATACCAGTCAACAATCCATTCAAGCTCCATTCTTCTACCCTGTTTATCATCAACTCTCAGACTTCCATTCTTTCTCATGCGCTCACACTAGCTCGCAGAAATGCCTAGAAAGCCACATTAACTGTATAGTTTGCAAATGGACTAGTCCCTTACCCTGCAGTAGCTACATTTTTGAATTCACATTTTCTTCATATTTCATTCCTTCCTGTCTCATCCATCATTTCCTTGTACACTCATATTCTCTTTTCTTGCATCTATGCTACAACCTTGGAAAAAACTTTACTGTTATTTTATTTTCCCATTCTGTTCCTGTGACTCATTTCCTTACCTCTCTGTAGCTGTAGATGGCCATCCATTGGGTTTTATCTATTTCTCTTTGGATTAACTTATAAATGCTTCTTTGCCTGCCTGAAGATTGTTTCCTCAGTTATTTAATTTAATACATTCTTGCATTTTTTAAATCCAGTCATCACATTGGGCTTGGATTTAGTTCCTGTCCATTGGAAAACTTCCTTCCTCTTGCTGTTTGTTAAGCCATCAAATCATAATTTTGCACTTTGCAGTTAGCCTTGATACCCTTCATTGTCTCTTGCACTCTCAGTCTCTCCCTTTGCGCTCAAAATAATCTAAGATTGACCTATAGTATGTGGGGTGTGTTGGTATTCAAGTATTTCCTCAAATTATTTTCTCACACTATTTTCTCTCATTTTATTTTATTTTATTTTACCTTCCATTTCCAGTTATTTTATTTCTCATTTTATTTCTTTCTAAGTTCTCAAAATGCTGTCTTCATTCTTTTCATGCGTGTCCCTCATAATCAACTGCTGCCAAAGCTCCAATTCTGAAGGCCCGCAATTCTGCTCGCCAGGATCTCTCAAACCGCCATCCTCATTCACCCGGACGCGCCATCATCCATCAAACAACAACAAGTCCTCCCCAACATCAACAAGTTGATTCACCAGCTACGGCTACAGCTCAAGGTCAATCTCACCCAATCACCAACTTCAAGAGTATTACACCAGATCAATCCCCCTCTATTCTTTGTTTCTCCCTTTCTCTTCTTCATTACCGCTCTGTCTAGTCAACACGCTGTCTGGTCCTTTTTAAGTCTCTTATCTCTTCAGATTTACAGTCCCAGCTCACTTACTGGACCAGATAGGCTCTCTGTCCAACTCAGAAGAACAACCCAATCCGTCAAAGCTCAACATTCCCCTTCTGAATTACTCAAATTCCCCATCTTTGAGTCTCAGGATCAAGAGTTATCTCCGCAGGAAAGGACTTCTTGAGTTGACCATTGAACCTCCTCCATCACCCATGACCCGGCCTCAAAAGCAGAAGATATACAAAGCCGCAGACATAATCATCCAACATCTTGGCGAATTGGCTTTTGAATCCATTGTCAATGATTTTAACAATGGTAATCCTCACGCCATCTGGCAGGCAATTCTTGAACAATATGCCTTGCAATCCTCTAATAATTTTGGCTGCATCTGGCTCAATTTCATCTGCTACCTCTTCAAAGGCAATCTAACAACCTACATCAAAGACTGCAGGAAACTCATGAAAGAACTAACAGTTGTTAGACTCAAAGTTCCCCCCAATATCCTCAGCTACACCATCCTTGCCAAAATTCCCAGCTCGTTCTACCACATCATCAACTCTCTAATTCTTAACAACCCCCTCCTTCAGAATCCAACTGGTATCTTGAACAAGCTCCGCAAGGTTCTTCACCTTGAATCCTCTCGACTGCCGGAAGCCAACCTGTCTTTAGATACAACACCATCAGTCTCACTACACAAGTCCACAGTAAAGTCTACAGCAAAGAAAAAGCCCAAGCACCCCTGCTCAAAAGGACACCACAACCCCTTAGCCAAACACCCAGCGAGTAAATGCTGGTTTGTTCATCCCCACCTCAGACACAAATGGAACAAGATTACCTCATCCAATCTCCACTCATTCAATGAAAGCCCACCCGCCAAAGATGAAAGAAGCTCCAAAGGCGCCAAGCTTCACTTCAATGCTCAAATCTACCTGTCTTCCAACAGAAAAGACTCACCTTCCAGTCCTGGAGTCTGGCGCAAGCCACCACATTGTTAATTAACCCCAGGACCTGTTTGAGTGCACTCCCATCCAACTTGAGGTAGGAAAAAGCTCTCCAAACAAATCCATTAAAGCTACACATTCTGGATCAGCCAAGCTCATCAATCATCTCTGCTCAACCATCATCCTTCAAAACGTTCTACTCATTCAGTCCATCAACCAGTGCCTTATCTCTCTCACCCAATTAAACTCATCTAAGGCAAGCTTCTCAAAAGTTGGATACTCAGGCTTTGAATTGAAGCTGGATAAGATCAGTTTTGTAGGCACCACAAACAACAAATTAACGTAACTCTGTGGTACCGAATTTCTGCAATGCAATCAGTCTACAATGCTTTTCAAGGCTCCGGACAATCTCTGGCATCTGCGTCTTGGTCACGCCAGTGCTCAATCCCTCAAGACCCTCAATCTATGCTCTGAAAACTCTGACACTCAACCCACCGTCTGTCAAATCTGCAAGACTTGCAAGCAAGTCTCAACTCCCTTAAATCATAAATTCAAAAGGGTCACCAACCTCCTTGAAGCTGTCCATCTGGACATTGTCGGACCTCTCTCCATCACCTCAAACTTGGGGTTCTCCTACTTCCTCTCCCTCACAGATCAGTTCTCCGGATATTTCTCCGTGGCCCTCCTCAAACAAAAAAGTGAGGTGCTTTCCGCCATCAAAGACTTTGTGGCGCGAGCTGAATGTCAAACTGGGCACACCGTGAAACTTCCGATTTCTGACAACGTTGGCAAGTTCATCTCCTCTGATCTTCACGCCTTCTGCCTTGAAAAAGGAATCTCTCAGCATTTCTCTCCCCCTTACACTCCTCAACAAAACGGATTGGCCAAGAGATCAAATCGCCTTATTCTGGAGAAGCCACGCTGCCTGCTAAATCAAAGTAACTTACCGCTCAAATTCTGGGATGAGGCTGTCAACACCGCTACCCACATCCTTAACGCTCTCCCTTTAAGAACCCGTGGAAACATTGTTCCTTACAAAATTTGGCACGGACAATCTTACAATCTCAACTGCTTACAGCCATTTGGTTGCGCCGCCTTTGCTATCATTCCCAAAGCCAATTGAACCTTCAAACTCCTCCCCACCAGCAAGAGAGCTATTCTGCTTGGGTACGTCAATGACTTTTTGTCATTCAGACTGCTTGACATGGATTCCTCCAAAATTTTCATCTACGCAAACGCGTCATTTGACAAGCTCTCCTTTCCTTCTCTATCAGGCTTGAAACCTTCTCCTTGTCCTACCAGCTCCGACCACATGCTGACCCCTTTTTCTCCTCTCCCTCCTCCCATCAACAACTCTTTGGACCTCCTTTCTGCTCCTCTTCCTTCCTCCCCAAACTCCTCCAATGTCCCTCCTGCCAACTCTCCTCCTGTGCCTGTATTCCCTCATACCACTCCTCACTCTATCACCCCACCTGCTGTCAATTCCTCTCTCCCCGCTCATCAACTGTCTCACAACAGGCTAACTCACGACAAAATTATCCCCTATCCACGTTGTCTCAACTCAAAAATATGTCTTCCCGCCATCTATCTCATTGTCGACAATAGCTATTCTGACCCCAAGTCAGTCCAGGAGGCTCTCAACTCAAAATACCGAGAAGAGTGGCTTGAAGCAATGAAGAACAAAGAGCTCAACCTGCTTGACTATCAAGTCTGGTAAGAGTCTAACCTCCCCAATGGCAAGCTAGGACTCAAATGCGTATGGGTTTTTTGAACAAAACAAGATGAGCAAAACTGGATCGTTGAGTTCAAAGCCTGCCTATGCGTTCAAGGCTTCAGTAAGCAGTATGGCATCAACTTAACCTCCACCTTCTCACCCACTGGGGACAAGACCTCCCTCCATATGCTCATTGCCCTTGCAGCTCATCTAAAACTAAAATTCCATCAAGTTGATGTGAAAGCTGCTTTTCTAAATGCCCCGCTGCGCAAAGAACTCTACCTCACTCCTCTCCCCAACATCTCCATGGCTAGTGGCAAGCATCTCAAGCTGAAGAAGGCCTTTTACGGTCTCAAGCAGGAACCAGTGGCCTGGTACAAAATTTTAAGCAGCTGGCTACTTGATCTTGGTTTCCACAAGAGCAAGGCAGATCAATGCGTTTTCTGGAAAGATTCCACTTACCTTTACATTCATGTAAACAATATTGCAATATTCAGCAACCAACTAGGAATCTTTTTTGGCCAACTCAGCTCCAAGTTCAAAATAAAGGACCTGGGAACGGCCTCCATACTGCTCAGAATGAATTTTAGTCACCTACCAAATGGATTCAAGCTCTCCCACAGCTTGTAAATCAACGAAGTGTGTGGACAATATGCGCTTCTGACGCACAAATTATTCTTGACTCCCTTCAAACCTCACGGCAAGATATATGCCTCAAGCAAGGAAGACCATGACAAGTTTCTACAGTTGGGATTTAACTATAGAAAGATTGTTGGTGAGCTCAATCATATTAGTATATGCACAAGACCCAACATCACTTTTGCTGTCAATTATCTGGCTCAATTCCTTTTTAAACCAAATCTTCACCACTTTCAAGCTGCCCTACACGTCCTCCAATATCTCCAGCACAGCTCAAGTCAGGGAATAACTTTTATCCCCTCCTCCTCTGCCCCTTGCCTTGAAGCGTACATTGATGCCAACTGGGAAACCTGTCCCACCACAAGGAGGTCAGTCTCTGGGTTGGTCATTTGCTGGCTTGGAAGCGTCATCACCTGGAAATGCAGGAAGCAGCCAACCCTATCCTTATCCACCACTGAAGCCAAATACAAGGTGCTGGGCAACGCCATCAAGGAAGTGAGCTGGGTGAAATTGCTGATGAGCAAGTTCCTGCCGGAAGAAGCTACCAGACCAGCCATCATCCACAAGGACAACAAAGGTTGTATTAAACTAGCGCTTAACCAAGCTGATCACGCCATGTTTCACACAAAACACATGGAATTGAGGTTCTAATATGTACATAGCAAAGTTCTGAAAAACGCTTTCAAGCTTCAGAAAGTGTCTTCTAAGAAGAATCTGGCGGATTTTCTCACCAAACCGGTAACCCAAGTAGGGCTTTGCCGCGCATTGGACGCTCTAAGCATATCAAAATAATTTGAGCAAGGGAGGCTGTTGGTATTCAAGTATTTGCTCAAATTATTTTCTCACACTATTGTCTCTCATTTTATTTTATTTTATTTTATTTTATTTTATTTTACTTCATTTTCCCTTCCATTTCAAGTTATTTTATTTCTCATTTTATTTCTTTCTAAGTTCTCAAACTGCTGTCTTCATTCTTTTCACGCGCGTCCCTCATAATCAACTGCTGCCAAAGCTCCAATTCTGAAGGCCCGCAAGTCTGCTTCCCAGGATCTCTCAAACCGCAATCCTCATTCACCCAGACGCGCCATCATCCATCAAACAACAACAAGTCCTCCCCGACATCAACAAGCTCATTCACCAGCTACAGCTACAGCTCAAGCTCAATCTCACCCAATCACCAACTTCAAGAGTATTACACAGGATCAATTCCCCTCTATTCTTTCTTTCTCCCTTTCTCTTCTTCATTACCGCTCTGTCTAGTCAACACGCTGTCTGGTCCTTTTTAAGTCTCTTATCTCTTCAGGGTGGTCATGTGACACAGACCCTTTCAACAATTATTACACAATAATTATCCACCCTCCCCCCTTCCATAAGTATCACCCTGTTGTGGTTCCCTTTTCACTCTGAAATCCAGGACAACAAGATAGTGGAAAAAATTCCTTGTAAATCAGTTGGGTTCCCCAGTAATTCTAATCTACGTGTAGACGATAGCCCTCCCAGAGTGAGGCACTTTATCATGGGACCCCAACCTGAAATACAGGTCCCCAGGGATAAGCTGAAGATAGGCCTTAGCGCTTTTATTGAACAACTCCTCTCAGGGCACTGCGCACTTAACTTCTATCTCCATCAAATAAGGAAAGATACTGACCCAATTTGTACATTCTGTGGCTGCAGGGAAACTGTAGCTCATTTAATGAACACCTGAAAGAATTACAAAGCCTCTTGGGTGGCCTTAAAAAATTCCCTGCACCAAAACAAAATACCATTTGGGTCAAACCACTTGCATGATATCTTGCAGCTCTCCAAGACCCATGCCGCTCTGGCCACTTTCCTCTTTGAAAACGGACATTTTATCTAAAAATCTCCCCCTCCCCTCCTTGATTGTTGACACCTCCCCCTGTAACCCCTCATATCAACCCACCAAAATTCCAGCAGCCCTTGTTATTCTGATTTCCTTTGACTCTCTCCTTTCTGTTCCTTTTACCTCCTCTTTTTCTGTTTTTTTCTGTCTCATTTTCTTTTAATCTACATAGCTTTGTGTATGCTGCTAGCTTTTAGCCCCTAATGATGAAGCCTCCCCAGTGTCTTTTTCTCCCCCTGGTCTGCAGGGGTCATTTAAGAGTGATTTTATATTCATAGTACGCAATGCAATATGCAAATATTCACTCAAGGATTAATTATACTAGGAAAATATGGATATTTTGAAATTGATTTAAAGCCTAGTGTGTGGGTGTGATAAAATATGAAAATTTGTGCACTATTGAAAATTAATAGGGAGTATAATTATTGGGTGGGAAATTCAGGATGTAAATGAATTATTTTAATCAATTTACAAGCTAATTACAAGAGTTAGTGTGAAGAGAAAAATTCAAAATAAATAAATTTACAACTCAATGACAGTTAATGATAAATTGATACATGAAAATTAATACAGATGATACAAAAAAGAATTTCTATTTTTGGAATCGATGGTAAAGGATTGCATCCTGAGCATTATTAATTTACATGAATAATCAATTTTTTTGCAAAAGACAGGAAAAAAAACCACCAAATTCTATGAGGATGAATGGAAATGGATCAAAAACCAATGAAACCAGATCCAGATTCTATGTTTGGTGGTTAATGAAGGTGCAATTTCTTCAAATATTGATTTCAGAGTTGATGACACTAGTAAAAGTTGAAATGCAAGATTTGAGGATTTTTCAAATTTTATTTCTGTAGTCAAAACAAATTATCCCCTTCTTAGATGCAAAAAATAATTATGCAGACTGAAATAATTTTTTCAATTGATTTTGAGCTTTTATCTTTGATTTTGAAAGTAGGCCCCTAGTGGGCAAAGGTATTAAAAATTTTCATCTAGAAAAATAAGCTTGAGATTGAAGCAGGACACGTTCCAAGGTATGAAAATTCAATTTCCTGCAATCTTCTAGAATATGTCATTTATAATCTAATAATTCTAAATTTAACAAACAAAATTGATATCTTGTATTATATTGTGAAATTTAAGAGGTGGAGCTGTGGTTAGGAAGTTGCGAAAGAAGGAAGAGAGGGTCTGATTGTTGCAGAGACAGGTGGACCAAGGAGTCTTATGAGGAAGCTCAGGGGGACACTCCAGTTCAAGGTAAGTCAGAACTGATGATTGTCATTCACTGAAGAGTTGGCTGCTTAAGTAGTCTAGATTAAAGCAGCACCAAAAAGTGGTTGACAAGAAAATAATAATAATTAATAAATATTCAAAGCTGAGCCTTGAAGTCCGCACTGATGGAAGGACAAAATTTAACAGACTGAGACTGGTGAGCAACTAGGATCCAAGTCAGAGGTACAACTAGAACAGTGACTAAACTAGAACATTTTAGAGTGCACACTGGGCTGAGATACTCAAGATCTTCAATAATGATAAATAAGAAGCATATGACAAGTCAGGAGAAGAACTCAAGATTCAGGCAGAACCATCAGATGAAAGAAATTCTAAAAAATATTACCCTATTTTAATTATCTTTTGTAATAATGTCAAATACCACACAAAAATACAATAACTAAATCAAATAGACTGACTTTGGAGTCCAAATTAGTGCAATGGGGGGTGATAGGGAAAATTGAAAGCAATTCTTGCTTTAAAAATTTGGTTTCCAATATACCCTTCCAGATGTCAATAATGAACTAAATCCAATACCTGAAGCATTGAAAATGATTTTTGAATTCACCACACAATTCCAGGATTAATTATAAACTGAAAAAAGCTCTGGGGTTTGAATTTTTTGACAATAAAAATTTTTGTGGTATAA
The DNA here is from genome assembly GCA_025617555.3 of Puccinia polysora. Lineage (NCBI taxonomy): Eukaryota > Fungi > Basidiomycota > Pucciniomycetes > Pucciniales > Pucciniaceae > Puccinia > Puccinia polysora. The sequence goes on from CM062636.1 coordinate 12,501,193, forward strand.
TTTAGTGAAGGCAAAAGCAAATGAATAAAAAAATATAAAAGGAAAATGGAACTTCCAAGGCTCCAAACATACTTCATGGAAAATTCAACTCAGAATTCTCCCTATATTGATTACAAATCCATCATCAAACCAAAAATTTGATGGATTAATGAGGAAGAGGAAAAATGTGGATCTGTTGGAGAAGTTTTAAATCCAGGGAATAAGGCTGTATTAGAGAAAAGACAAGATGATTCACCAATGAAGATGGAAAAAAGAATATATTGATGGGAAATTCTGCAAAATTATTTTTGAACCAGGTTCAAAGAAATAGAGCGCATGAATAGGGGATGTAAAATGATGGATGGGGAGACAAGTAAAAGAGGGCTTAACATTGAAGTTTTGAAGAAATTCATAAAAACAGATTTGTAAATAAATTGAAAGGTTTGACTGATTTGTCCTTCCTCATTAATACATAATATACAAGAAGAAATAAATTTAGATAGATAATCAAGTAATTGAACAAAAAATTGATATAAAATCAAATAAAAGACTATTTTTATAGAAACAGGGGATCATTTTCTCATGCACACAACCCTTGAACTCACTCTATTTCTATCTTTAATCAAATTCTGAAATGCATGACTTTCTCCTTAAATCCCCACCCTTTTTAAGTAATTTCCTTTTTTTGAAAATCATACAATTCAGCTAGTTAAAAAGGCATCTAAAACCCCGTAAACAACATTCCAGATTTTTCAAATTATTTGAAGGCCTATTGAAATCTGTCCAAAATTAAAAAAATAAATAAAAAACAGTTAAAAACACATTTTTGGACAAATTAATTTGTCTTTTTCCTCAATTTAATTAGGTATTACTATTTAAAAAAATATTTTTTAAATAAATTAAACAGATAAAAAATATTTTTTGGTGAATTTTTTGATGTATTTGGGTGATGTTAAATTCAAGGCTCCAACTGTGTGGTAGTTGTTTAGGGCCCTACACAACTAAAATGAGCAGTGGGGGCCCAAAGACAACTACAAAGGGCCATTTCAAAAACGCGCGACCCCTGAGGGGTTTTTTAGGAGCCGTGTAACCCCCAAACACAGCTCATTCAAGACATGTACCCCCTGAAACGGCTCAAATCAGCCGTGTTTGGGGGTGCACAACCCCCTGGAAGTTGTGTCAGAATTTTGGGCACCCTCTGGACCACACTTGGGTTATTTCAACCCAAATTTGGGTTTAAGGCATACTTTATGGGACTGTTGTTCCACACCTAGCAATCCCAAGGGAAATTAAAGTGAAACCAAAGTGAAATTCAAGTGAAACCTGAAATTATAAATCATATAAAATTCTGCAAACAATTCTTTCTCAACTCAGAAGTGAGCAAACTTTGTTTGTTCAATTGAAAGTTGGATTGAATACTGAATTATACCATTGCATTTTTTTCATGGGAAAAGTGGCAAGCGCTCCTTATTTTCACATGGCTGCGTGGAAGATATACATTGATATTACCATCAACAAATCTTTGGAAAAAGAAAAAAAGGATTCTGGTAATGAAAAATTGGAATCCCCGATTGCGTCCTCATCAAGGGTGACAATTCAGGAAAAAAATGATTCACAAATGGACGTGAACTCTGGTGGTGAGTAACATTTCATGTTAATGGTCTTTGCTGTATTTAATTTGATTGAAACTGATGGAGTGAATGCAATCAATATAACTATGTAACTATGGAAGATCCACTTGACCAACCTCCCTTGAGAGCTTTTCCTACTAGGGAAGAGGCACAAAACTATTTTCAAACAAAGGCAATGAAGCATGGTTACGCTTTAACAGTTTTCAACTCAAAGTGTGACCAATATGTGAATTTAGCCTGTGATAGACATGGTTCCTATTCAGGAAATCTTCTTACCAAAAAGTCTAGAAAAACTCACACAAGGAAGGTTGGGTGCAAATTTTTAATCCATGCAAGTAGCACAAAGGCAGACCCCTTGTGGTGCCTCTCCTACAAAGAAACCCAACATAACCACCAACCATCTGAACATCCCTCTTTGCCTCCTCAACTGAGGAGAATCTTGGGGGTGGCCTTAGAAAATCTAGTAGAAGGCATGAATGATGGGCTAAATACGTTAAAACTGAAGAGAAAATTGAGCCAGATTGATCAGGGGATTATGTTGATGACCAAACAATCTATAACACTAAGCAGAAGTTAATGCTTGCAGAACTAAAGGGGAAAATTGTTATGGAGGTACTCTATGAACAGCTTGAAGAAACAAGTTGGATTCACTGGTCAAAGTTCAGTGGAGAGGGTTCCTTGGAGGACCTGTACTTAGCAAAGCCAGAAGCAGTAAAGCTTTCAAGACAATTCCATCATAATGCTATGTTGGATTGTACTTATAAGACAAATAAGTACAAAACCCCACTATTGCATGTTGTAGGAATGACAGCCAATTGGAAAACTTTCACAAAATCTTAGGTTCCTATTCAGGAAATTTTCTTACAAAACGGTCTAGACCAACTCAAAAAGGTAAGGTTGGTTGCAAGTTTTTAATCCATGCAAGTTGCAGAAAGGCAGACCCCTTGTGGCGCCTTTCCTACAAAGAAACCCAAAATAACCACCAACCATCTGAACATCCCTCTGTGCATCCTCAACTGAGGATAATCTTGGGGGTGGCCCTATAAAATCTAGTAGAAGCCATGAATGAGGGGCTCAATATGTTAAAACTGAAGAGAAAATTGGGCAAGATTGATGGGGGTGATTATGTTGATGACTGAAAAATCTATAATACTAGGGTAATGTTAAATTCATGGCTCATTGAGCTGTGTACAGGGCTCTTTGAGTCATGTACAAGGCTGAATGGGCCGTGTGGCACCCTACACGACTCAAATGAGCCGTGTGGTATGCTAAAAGACTCAAATGGGCTGTGTGGAATGCCACACGTCAAATGTGAGTTGTGTGGTACGCTAAACAACTATAATAAAGTTGTGTAGCCTCCACTAAATCATAAATGATGAATAATAAATAACAAATGATGAATAATAAATGATAAATAATAAGTTATAAATAATAAATTATATGTGATAAATAATAAATAATAAATAATAAATAATAAATAATAAATAATAAATAATAAATAATAAATAATAAATAATAAATAATAAATAATAAATAATAAATAATAAATAATAAATAATAAATAATAAATAATAAATAATAAATAATAAATAATAAATAATAAATAATAAATAATAAATAATAAATAATAAATAATAAATAATAAATAATAAATAATAAATAATAAATAATAAATAATAAATAATAAATAATAAATAATAAATAATAAATAATAAATAATAAATAATAAATAATAAATAATAAATAATAAATAATAAATAATAAATAATAAATAATAAATAATAAATAATAAATAATAAATAATAAATAATAAATAATAAATAATAAATAATAAATAATAAATAATAAATAATAAATAATAAATAATAAATAATAAATAATAAATAATAAATAATAAATAATAAATAATAAATAATAAATAATAAATAATAAATAATAAATAATAAATAATAAATAATAAATAATAAATAATAAATAATAAATAATAAATAATAAATAATAAATAATAAATAATAAATAATAAATAATAAATAATAAATAATAAATAATAAATAATAAATAATAAATAATAAATAATAAATAATAAATAATAAATAATAAATAATAAATAATAAATAATAAATAATAAATAATAAATAATAAATAATAAATAATAAATAATAAATAATAAATAATAAATAATAAATAATAAATAATAAATAATAAATAATAAATAATAAATAATAAATAATAAATAATAAATAATAAATAATAAATAATAAATAATAAATAATAAATAATAAATAATAAATAATAAATAATAAATAATAAATAATAAATAATAAATAATAAATAATAAATAATAAATAATAAATAATAAATAATAAATAATAAATAATAAATAATAAATAATAAATAATAAATAATAAATAATAAATAATAAATAATAAATAATAAATAATAAATAATAAATAATAAATAATAAATAATAAATAATAAATAATAAATAATAAATAATAAATAATAAATAATAAATAATAAATAATAAATAATAAATAATAAATAATAAATAATAAATAATAAATAATAAATCATAAATAATAAATAATAAATCATAAATCATAAATCATAAATCATCAATAATAAATAATAAATCATAAATCATAAATAATAAATAATAAATAATAAATAATAAATGATAGTAAATAATAAATTATAAAAAATCATAAATTATATGGAGTAGTGTATGGGCCCCACGCGTTGAGTGGCCCTAAACAAATCCCACAGGCCCTGAACATGGCTCCCAAAGACTGGAGCAGTGAATTTAACATCTCCTATAACACTCAGGGGAAGGTCACGCTTGCAGAACTAAAGTAAAAACGTTTTATGGAGGTACTCTATGAACAGCTTGAAGAAGCAAGTTGGATTCACCGGCTAAAGTTCAGCTGAGAGGGTCACTTAGAGGCACTGTACTTAGCACATCCAGATATAGTAAATATTTCAAAAAAATTCCATCACATTGCTATTTTGGATTGTACTTATAAGACAAATAAGTACAAAAGCACACTATTACATGTTGTAGGAATGACAGTCAATTGGAAAACTTTCACAAAAGCTCTTGTTTTTATAACAAAAGAAACATTTGAGTTCTAAAGTTGGTCTGTAAATGCATTAAAGGAGAGGGCTTATGTTTCTGAGAGACTTCCAAAAGTCTTTGTGACAGATCATGAAAAAGCTCTGGTTTTTGCTATTGAATCTAGTTTCTCTGAGTCATCAAGACAAATTTGCACTTGGCCCTTGTCTAAACAATACAAGCAAACTGTAAAGTGTGCTTTGTTAATGATTTTGAAGGATGGAAAAGCTTTATGAATCTGTGGGAAAAGTATGGGGCCTAAAAGACAAAGGAGGAGGCGGAGGTCAATGATGCAGAGCTCAGAGTTGGTCCAAATCACTGCTTCTTATTCTTTGTAGTTTTGGGTTCTGACCTTTTGAATTTTATAGTGTTTCTTGAAATACTATGAGGATGTACTGGAGTATATGAAAAATGACATTTTCCCTATCAAAGAGTCATTTGTAACAGCGTGGAATTGTATAAACCCTGATTATGGAAACAAAACAAAATCTTGGGTTGAAGGGGTGCATGCAACTCTCAAACAATTTCTTGCAAACTCTTTGGGAAACCTTTTGGATGTTTGGAAAAGCCTTTACAGAAAATTTCTGAATCAAATTAAATCAGTTCATTCATCACTTCATAACTCTCAAATTAGGTTGGGGACAGTTATCCCACCTGAAATGTTACCATTGGAATAAAATTTTTCTTTAGAGGCAATTCATCTCATTAGGGAACAATTCCATAAATTCAAACATGATCATGATGGCAAAGTGTGCACCAAGTCATATTCCCAGACTATGGTTTTGCCCTGTTCCCACAAAATAGGTGACTATCTAGCATTCAGAGGATCTGTGGTACCCAAAGATTTTCATCTTTGGTGGAGTTTGGACTATGACCCTTGCAGTTCTAGTTCTGCAAGTTGGCTTAATTTCAATTGTTCATGTTGTATTTTTCAAATTACTATGTGATTAATGCTTTTTTATTAATGAATCCTAATTCACTAATGGTTTATCCTTTTGAATTTTTCAAGTTCAATGTTAATGAAATGCTAAGCATTCCTCAGTTATGCAACAAAGTGAATGAAATGATCTTGAAATCTCCAGATCATGAGCAAAGCGCAATATTGAAGTATATCATTCAGAAGATTACAAAATATCAATTAAACCCAGGACTTGAACCTAAAGTCTTACAATCAAGTAGGGTCAGGCAGAAATTGACAGATACGCAGCAAAAACCATCTCCATTTGAGCTTTTTGAAAAACAACTCAAGGCGGAGAAAAGGACTAGAAGGGCTCCAAACAAGAAAAGAAATAAAATTTTAAGATTTTTCTTTTGGGATATGTTCATTTTTTGGTTTAATGAACTTAGTTACTAACTAATGATGAATTGTTATTCAAAGTTGATAGAATCTGAATCTGAGTTTCATACTTCAGAGAAAGAGACTGAAATTGAATCAGGATCACTTAATTTGGAATCAGAATCCTCTTCAGAGGTTGATAAACTGCAGAAAAGCTCAACCAGAAGCTCATTTTTGGTGAGTATGTATTTAATTGATCTAATTGAAGAAATGAATACTAAGTTATTTTTCATGATAGGAACCCAGCTGGAAATATCTCAATAAAATACCCAAGAAATTCCATAAGCTCTTGGGTGATGTTTGATATCTAATTGGAGAGGGGAATTGTGGATTTAGATTCATTTCTAAATCTCTTAGTTATGAAGAACATAGTTGTTTTAAAGTTAGGAAGGAAATTATTGAAACATTAGAGAAACATAAAGCATGCTATATTAAGATGCTTGGTGGTGCAAAGAGGTTGAAAATATCAAAAAAAGACTTGATTTTGAAGAAATAAATGAAAATATTCCCTCCTCAAAATGGCTGGCTAAATTAGAAATGGGTCAAATCATAGCAGACAAATATTCCAAACCTATATGTTTCATTTCATTGGAGTCATGTGATACTTATACTCCAATGAAAAATGGTGTTACTGATCAATCAGATCCAATGTTCATTTCCTTTGAAAAAAAAAACCACTGGGTTCTATTAGTAGTTGAGGGAGAAATGATTCCAATCCCGCCCATTGTGGCAAAACCACATTCCTTGATTTCTAAAAATTCCTCTGGTTGGGTTAATCATCTAAAATTTAAACTGCAAATGTATTTTGGATTATGGAGATTATAGACTTTGACTTCATTTCATCATTGGGTTTCATATAAATTCCAATTCTAATGCAGCTAAAAAGTTCTATTAATATTAAGGGTTATCACATTTTGAACATCATCATGTTGAGTGTTTTGAGTTAACATCATTATATTGATTTTTTTGAATCATAGTTTAATGTTAACTCAGTTTGACTTGTTTTGGGCTGATTCCTTCACAACCTTAACTTATGTTAAGCTTGAGATGGGATCAGCTTAACACAAGTTGAACTTGTTTTTTTTTGGTGTTTTTCCTTTAGGGATGGCCAAAATACTTGTATTTTTTTGGGCAATTTTATGTAAGGGCTGTTCAAAAGACTTCTTTAATTTTGGGGCCCTTTTAATATAGGGCTATTCAAGTTGAACTTACTTTAGGGCTTGTCAAGTTACTTGTATTGTTTTTGGTGTTTTTACTTTAGGGCTTGTCAAGTTACTTGTCTTTTTCTTTGGTGTTTTTAATTTAGGGCTTGTGAAGTTACTTGTCTTTTTTTTGGTGGTATTAGTTTAGGGGTAGTCCAGTCCCTTGTGTTTTTTTGGGTCTTTTTACTTTAGAGCTATTCCATTGGGTAGTACCAGTATTTTTTTATTTTGATTTATTTATTTATTCATTTTTTTTCTTTAACCAAAGGTTGGACATTCATTGAATTTTTGGTTAATTTCTATTTTTTTGGAAGGTTTATTTAGTTTATCAGTTGTGTTAGTACCCTTTCATTCCTTTTCCTTTTTTTTTTGCTCACTGCAGTCCGGTGTTGTGTGTGATGCCACACAACTACATATGAGCCGTTTACAACTCCACACAGCTCAAACGTAGTCTTGTTGAAGTTCACACAGGGGCAGACCAGGCTGGGTGGGCCGCACAACTCCTTGAGCCATGGGGGGTTGTACACGGCCCAAATTGGACCATGTGGAGTCCCACATGGCCCTTTTTAAACCGTGTGCATGGCTCAATGAGCTGTGAATCTAACATTAACCAATGTATTTTTGGCCTCAAAAACTTGGAACCAATGAAAAAAAATAAAAATCACACAAACATTTCAATAATTATCTGTAAGATCAGGGTTCATGACTTTTCTGAATTTTATTTTTTCTTGGTCTCTTGCTTTGACATTTATTATTATTTTGTAAATTGGTTTTCAAAATATAAAAATGATAAACCCATTAGGAACGGTTTGAATTTCACTGGTTGGAATAAATTTTAGACCTGTATAAAGACCCCCAACTTCAATTAAAATTCTGGCTGATATAACCCAAGGCAGCTCAAGAAATCTCAAATCCAAAAAAAGAGGAGAAAACTTAAAAAATAGGGCAATTTGAGCTAGCAAAACTTCCACTTTAAACCCTTCATTAGTTTTCAATCAAAACCACCATTTTTATGGTGATTTTATGACATACACATACCCCCCTACTTCTTTATTTCAAAAAAGTGTATTTCATGGGAATTTATTGTTTAAAAAATCAAATACACCATATATATATAATCATGCATCCTTAATCATGGAATGCAAAACACCCATCCACACCTCCAAATTTTCAAATCTAAACCAATACTATAATTATTTCTTTGAATATCAAATATAATCTCCATTGCCTCACAGAATCATCACTCCATCCCAAAATATCATGAAATACTGATGCCGTTTAAATATAAAACCATTGCTTCAAATTACATTTAAATCATTCCCAAAAATTCCAGACTAACCCCCAAAGATCACATTTGAAATGCAATAAAGCTGACTGAGCTTTTGCTAATATTTAACTGTGATTCAGACCCTGACTTGGAATTCAATTTTTTATCCTTTAGTTCTCTACTGGAAATTGAATACATTTTCTTTAAAAGAAAGATGCTCCATAATCCTATAGATTAAATGAAAAATCTCCATCTCCTCCCTGACTTGACCTGCCAAATTTTCCCAAATTCTTTGGTGTCATTCATGAAATTTTTTAACATGATTGAAGATTACCAAATATTATAGAATATTTCTTTGAATTCCCAGTGTGATCCAGACATCACACAGGAATTTTCTCTCTTTTTATTGTGATAAAATGAAATTTAGCAGCCATTCATTCATTAGAGAAAATATTCTCAATTGGATATGGAAAAATCAAGTCATAAACCAAAAGGGTTATGATTTCTATCATGGATTCTATTGGTCAATAACTTTCTGGAAAAACAAGGGATAGTGGAAAGAGATATATCAGTTCATGGATGATGATTTTTTTTCTGGTTTAATTGGCTTTTTCAATGGCAGAAACATCCCCTTGACTCAATTAAACAAGCTTGATGCAAAGGACTATTTTTACTGGAACAAAAGTAAATCCATTCTTTCATTCTCAAATTTATTTTATGAGACACTTATTAGAAATAATTCCTCATTTTGATGAGATAATCTATTTATTTTCAAATAGGTTTTGTTAAAAAAAATTAATTTATATCCATGCTGGCATTCCAGCTTCCTGTCACAATCCATGTGTTTTGAATTGCATGTTTATTTATTGAGAATCACATAACTACTTTGATCAGCTTTTTTGGAAGATCCATATTATGCTTGTTGAAAATACATTGTTCCTGAATACCAGAATTTTTCTTTAATTTTAAAGTAAAAAGCAGTATCAACTATAATATTACTCAATGAAAAGATTCAAGTGATTATTCAAAAGGATTTGTGAAGTTTGCATGGAAAAGCTTAACATAATTACAGAGAAATCATCAAAATCACAAATGAATGAAGAAACTTATCAACTGTATTTTCTGCTGCATTATTCCACATATATTATGGAACAAGTCAAACATTAATGGGATTAAATCTTGGAAGACAAAATCCCTAATTGTACTCAAGAAATTCTGGTCTTATCATTCTTTTCAAATTTTTTAATTAGAGAGAATATTCTACCTCTGAATCTTGCTCAGTTTGAATGATCTTTTTTGTCTAAGTTCAAACCTCAAACCCCCAAGGTTTTTTTTTGGTTTTTTTCTTGGAAAAAGTTTTTGGTGTATTTTCACCCAACAATCCTGCACTAATTTTCTTTTTGTCCCAGGCTGTAATCATTCCAAAATTGGTCTAATAGCACACCAATGACGCAAAAAATCTTCATTTTATCAAATAAATTTTCTAAGAAAACGCCAAAAGGTGTCAATAGCCTCATATTGGTAGTTTTTTATTATATTAATGCCGACTGGCCTCCTATCCCATGCCAGGAAGTCATAGATACTTTTTAGGTTTTAAAGGGGTGCCTGTTGTGAGAGAACACACCATTGGATGGCCTTCTGGGCATCCAAAGGCCTTTAAATATTAATTGAGGCCTGGGGGCTACCTTTAGGCCTCCAGAGCCCCTCTCTGGGTTAGAATTGTTTCCAGAATTCAGATATGAACAAAAATTGAGTAATCTAATATTCAAAAATACTAAAAAGATCAAAATAATTCAAATCTGAGCTTAGATTGTTTAAAAAATAGTATCAAATGTAAGAAAAATGAGGAAAACAAGAAGAATTAATTTAATTACACAAAATGGAATATTTCCAGTGGAAACCAAATACCCTTTTAACAAAAAAAACAAACACATAAAAATACTGAAAATATCTATTGAATTAGAAGATTTCAAAACTATCCAAATTTATGAACAAAAACATAAAGCAGTACATGAATAATCATTTAAAATATGAAGAATTTACATTGAAAAAATATCCATATTCCTGATAGAATATGAATACCTTTTCACCAAAGATTGACTGAAAAATAGAAAATTCTACATATATCTGTTTCATTAGAAGAATTAATTGAACCCCAAAAAATAATTGATTGGATTCAAATACTTTCAAATAAAAAAAATGAAAGCCTTGCAATCCAATTCAATAGCACCATGCTTTGGATGCAGATACATGGTTTTCCACAAATCCAAGCACTTCTTAAAAACACTCATTGACCTATATTACTTCCAGAGTTTATCAAATTTTTGCATCGGAAAATTCTTCTTCCAGAAAAAGTCCTTTTCAATCATTAGGGAGTATCAAAGTTAAAATTTTTAAAAATTCAAATTGCTTATTTCATGAAAAATATCAATTTTTAAAAAAATATTTTTTTTTTCAAAAGAAACAATGAACCAATGGGTTCAGCTCACAAAAATAAAATTTTTAAAAAATAGAATATAAAAGCCTGAAATTAAGCCATTTCATTTTTTGAAAGTTTTAACTTTGATATGCCCTATTTTAAAGTCTGAGAAACAAAATTCATCCACAAAAGAACAAAAAAAAACAGGGTATTTCAAATTTATATGACAATCAAAATGGAAAATCTTTTATGATTCCTCCTCATAGATCAAGACTATTAGGATTAAATAAATATTGTTAAGCATGAAAAAATTGTGCCAAAATCATTAAATTATTTTTGTAAATCTTCATACCATCAGAATCAATGCTTTCCAGAACTTGATCAAAATCTGAGGTATCAGAAAAATCATTCCAAATACCTTGATAAAATGACTTCTTTTTTTAAAGTCCAAATTTTCATTTAGATTAATGTTAAATTCGAGGGTCATTGAGCCATGGAAACGGTTGAAAAAGGGCTGTTTTGCACGCCACACAAGCCAATCCAAGCTGTGTACAACCGCCCATGGCTCAAGGAGTCGTGTGGCCCACCCAGCCTGGTCCGCTGACATGTGGATTTCCACACAACTACATTTGAGCTGTGTGGAGTTTTACACGGCCAAAATGTAGTCGTGTGGCATTCCACACGGCACCGGACTGCAGGGAGAAAAAAAAAAGGAAATGGAATGAAAGGGTACTAAAAAAACCCATAAACTAAATAAAGCTTCCAAAAAAACAGAAATGAACCAATAAGTCAAAGAATTTTCATTTTTTGGTTCAAAAAAAAAAACAAATAAATGAACAAATAAATGAACAAATAAATGAACAAATAAATGAACAAATAAATCAAAATAAAAATAAACGGGTACTATCCAATGGACTAGCCCTATAGTAAAAAGACCCAAAAAAACACAAGTAACTGGACTAGCCCTAATTTAAAATCACCAAAAAAAAAGACAAGTAAAATCACAAGCCCTAAAGTAAAAACACCAAAAAAAAGACAAGTAACTTGACAATCCCTAAAGTAAAAACACCAAAAACAATACTAGTAACTTGACAAGCCCTAAAGTAAGTTCAACTTGACTAGCCCTAAAGTAAAAGGGCCCAAAAATTAAAGAAGTCTTTTTTCCAGCCCTAAAGTAAAAGTGCCCCAAAAAATACAAGTATTATGACCAGCCCTAAAGGAAAAGTGCCCAAAAAAATACAAGTACTTTGACAAGCCCTAAAGTAAAAACCCCAAAAAAAGTAGTTCAACTTCTGTTAAGCTGATCCCATCCCAAGCTTAACATAAGTTAAGCTTTTGATGGAATCAGCCCAACACAAGTTAAACTGACTTACCATTAAACTATGATTCAAAACAATCAATATAATGTTGTTAACTCAAAACACTCAACATGATGATGTTCAAAATGTGATAATCCTTAATATTAATAGAAATTGTTAGCTGCATTAGAATTAAAATTTATATGAAACCTAATGATTAAATGAATTCAATGTTTAGAATATCTATAATCTAGAATACATTTGCGGTTGATCTTTTAGATTATCAACCCAACCAGGGGCTTTTTTGGAAAGCAAGGAATGTGGTTTTGCCACAATAGGCGGGATTGGAATCATTTCTCCCTCAAGTACTAATAGAACCCAGTGGTTCTTTTTTACCAAGGAAATCAACATTGGATCTGATTGATCAGTAACAATATTTTTCATTGGAGTATAAGTATCACATGACTCCAATGAAATGAAAAATGTAGGTTTGGAATCTGTGTCTGCTTTGATTTGATCCATTTCTAATTTAGCCAGCCATTTTGAGGATGGAATCTTTTCATTCATTTCTTCAACATCCAGTCCTTTATAAATCTTTTCAACCTCCTCTTCCCCAGCAAGAATCTTAATGTAGCATGCTTTATTTTTCTCTAATGTTTCAATCATTTCCTTCCTAACTTTGAACCAACCATGTTCTTCTTGACCAAGAGATTTACCAATGACTCTAAATCCACAATTCCCATCTCCAATTGGATCCCAAACCTCACCCAAGAACCAATGGAATTTTTTGGGTAATTTATTGAGGTATTTCACGCTGCTTTCCTATCATGAAAACTAACTTATTATACATTTCTTTAATAAAATCAATTAAATGAATAATCACCGCTTCTGGTTGAGCTTTTCTGCATGTTATCTTCCTCTGAAGAGGATTCGATTCAAAATTAGGTGATCCTGATTCACTTTCAGTCTCTTCCTCTGAACTGTGAAATTCAGATTCAGATTCTGCCAACTTTGACTAACAATTCATCATTTGTTAGTAACTAATTTCATTAAACCAAAAAAATTAACATATCCCAAAAGAAAAGACTTACAATCTTTTTTCTTTTCTTGTTCGGAGCCCTTCTAGTCCTTTTTTCACCCTTGATTTGTTTTTCAACAAGCTTAAACCAAGATGGTTCTTGCCGTGTATCTGTCAATTTTGGCCTGCCCCTACTTGATTGTAAGACTTGAGGTTCAATTCTTGGCTTCAATCAATATTTCATAATCTTCTGAATGATATACTTCAATAGTTGGCTTTGCTCAGTATCTGGGGATTCCAAGATCAATGCACTAACTTTTTCACGTAACTGAGGAATGGTTAAGATTTCATTGACATTTCACTTAAAAAATTCAATAGGATCAACCATTAGTGAATTAGGAATCATAAATCACATAGTGATTTGAACAATCCAAGCCAAGCAAACTGACAGAACTAGAACTTCAAGGGTAATAGTCCAACCTCCACTGAGGATGAACATCTTTGGGTACCACGGATTGTCTGAATGCTAGACAGTCACATATTTGGTGGGAACAGGGAAAACCCATAGTCTTGGAATATGACTTGGTGGACACTTTTCCATCATGATCATGTTTGAATTTCTGGAATTGTTCCCTAATAAGATGAACTGCCTCTAAAGACAATTTGTAACCCAATGGTAACAGTTCAGGAGGAAGATATGTCCCTAACTTAATTCAAGAGTTATAAAGTGATGCATGAACTGATTAAATTTGATTCAAAACTGTTCTTTCAAGGCTTTTCCAAACATAAAACAGATTTCCCAAGTAGTTTGAAATGAATTGTTTGATAGTTGAATGGGTCCCTTCAACCTTAGATGTTGATTTTTTTCCAAAATCTGGGTTTATACAAGTCCATGCTATTACAAACGTCTCTTTGATAGGGAAAATTTTATTTTCAAAATACTCAAGTACATCGTAATAGTCTTTCAAGAAATGCTAAAAAACCCAAAAGTTCAGAACCCAAAACTAGGAAGAATAAGAAGCAGTGATTTGGACCTACTCTGAGTTCTGCATCATTGACCTCAACCTCCTCCTTGGTCTTTGAGGCCCCATACTTTTCCCACAGAGTCATTAAGCATTTCCATCCTTCAAAATCATTAAAAAATAGCACTTGACAGTTTGCTTTTATTTTTTTAGACAAGTTCCAAGTGCAACATTGTCTTGATGACTCAGAGAAACTAGATTCAATAGCACAAACCAGAGCTTTTTCATGGTCCATCAAAAAGACTTTTGGAAGTCTCTCAGGATCATAAGCCAACTCCTTTAATGCATTTACAGACCAACTTCAGAATTCAAATGTTTCTTTTGTTATAAAAACATAAGATTTTGTGAAATTTTTCCAATTTGCTGTCATTCCTACAACATGCAATAGTGGGGTTTTGTACTTATTTGTCTTTTAAGTACAATCCAACATAGCATTATGATGGAATCTTCTTGAAAGCTTTACTGCCTCTGGATTTGCTAAGTACAAGGCCTCCAAGTAACCCTCTCCACTGAACTTTGACCAGTGAATCCAACTTGTTTCTTCAAGCTGTTCATAGAGTACCTCCATAACACTTTTCCCCTTTAGTTCTGAAAGCGTTAGCTTTGGCTTAGTGTTATAGATTGTTTGGTCATCAACATAATCCTGCCCATCAATCTTGCTCAATTTTCTCTTCATTTTTAAAGTATTTAGCCCATCATTCATGCCTTCTACTAGATTGTCTAAGGCCACCCCCAAGATTCTCCTCAGTTGAGGAGGCACAGAGAGATGTTCAGATGGTTGGTGGTTATGTTGGGTTTCTTTGTAGGAGAGGCGCCAAAAGGGTTTGAGAACCACTTTGACCAAGATCAATACCTTCTGGCCAATTTGGCTTATGCTATTGGGAAATATGTAGTTCCAGAATACCAGGATTTTTTGAATTTTATGTCCAATGATCAAGGAAAAACCAATTTCAACTATCATCTTGCCCAATCACAAGTTTGGATTGAGAATGCCATAGGAATCCTGAAAGGAAGATGGGCCAGCTTATGGGAGATTCAAAATCAGCTTCAAAATTGAAAGGACATGAAGATCCTCATCAACTGGATTATCACTTGTGTAATCCTTCACAACCTTCTTGCCAACATCAAGGATGAATGGGACAAAATATTTGAAGAAGATATTCCTGATACTCCTCAAGTCATCCCCGTCTCATCTTCTACCTCATCTTTTGCCATGAGAGAGCGGACTCTACCCCTCACACTTGCTCACTTTGATGTGTAGCATTTGGTTTTTAAATAGGTGAAATATCTTTTTTTTTTTTAGTTTTTCAACCAAGAATCCAAGGCTGACTTGGAATTTTTTTTTTTTTTTGGTGGGCTTAGACAAAAAAAGAACCAAAACTTCCAAACTTCCCACTTCACCCCACCAAACCACTGGTCCAATCTCCTCCTCACCCACCACTGGTCCACTCTCCACCTTACCCTCCACCTCCACCTCACCCATCACCTCCACCTCCCCCTCCGCCTCCACCTCACCCACCACCTCCACCTCACCTCACCTCACTCACTGCCTCCCCTCCTCCTTTGGTTGGCAACCCTGGTAAGCCCCTTCCCCCCTCTTCCTCTTCCTGCCCCTTACTGGTTGCTGATCCTTTGATCAATCAACCTTTGGGTCCCCCCTGATCAGAAAGCTTTGGGATATGACTGGCAAAAAGACCGAGCAAATCAATTGCCGCTTCTGAAAGAAGAATACTAAGCCAGTGGCTGAAGATCAAGACAATTATCAAAATGGAAAAGATTGTGCCCATTGCTTGAGGAAGAAAGAGGTGGAGGGGAAGAAAAATGAGCTTCACAAAAATTTGAACACTCAAACAAAAGGCACCCCAAATCCATTGAGGTAATGCCTTCACTATTATATTAGCCATTGCAGAGCGTTTAGTTCTGATGTTCAGGTATTAAGGAACGTTGGTTATCAAGGGTCATAAAAGCGTAGGATTGTTGGATTCCTGATTGAGACGCATAACCAGACCATGAATACATTTGTACCACAATTGCTCCTGAGTACAGTTGTTTGCATAGTCATCCTTTTCAATAGTTGTACATCAGACATTAATACTTCCATATCATTCCATCTAAAGCATACCCCCAGCCGCTTGGCCCAGTTATAAACAGGCTTATCCCTCAATGTGTATTTTCCCTTCCATTGTGACGCTCCAACCTTGACCAAGAATCTTCTCCATTGCAATGCTACACAAGTATAATTCCTGTCATGCTCCACCAACTTGTCTCATATCCGCCTGCCACTACCTCCATTTTGTACTTACTAATCCTTCAATCAACACTGCATTGCAATCCACTGCCGGTCAGGGGATCTTAGTCCATTCAAGTGAATTTATCAAAAGATTATTTACTCACAATATTCCTTATGCCTCAAAAGGAACCCACCGTCCAAAGCCTCAAGGCAACCACAACTAGCCTACAGCTACCGCATCAGTATACAGTGAAGATATATATTTTGAGCCAACTCTCCCAGCTACAGCAAACAGATTTGATTCCATGTAATTTTTTTCTTTGAATAGCCCCTCAAGGCCTCACTGCCTCTGAATTGCACCAATTTCTTTTTCAACATTCCATACCTATCCCCAGTGGCAAGGCCTTCTCCAGCTTAAGCCACAAATGGAACAAGCTGCTTATATGCAACCACTACCTTGAGGAATGTCAACAAGGGGGCTGGCCATATAAGTTGAATTTTGTTGATTCATCATGATTTGCTCTTCAAACAAAGCCTTAGTTTGTATTACAAAAATTCATACGTGGTTGCAGCCACAACTGGCCTGAAAGTCTCCAATCTCCGTCACATACTCACAAAGTATTGAGTTTCATGTGGAGTCAGGAGTTCTTGCGCCAGTTTAATCAAAAAGTACAACAACCTAATTGCTTCCCAGGGTATTTCAACTCAAGGTATCAGCTCTTTGGGGCCCCAGGATAATAACCCAGCCTTGCAAACCTCTTCCAGGCTTTCCACCAAGCGTAAAAGGGAGGATTATCCAATCAGGCCAGAGGACCCAGAGTAGTTTTTCTGTTTACCTGGTAAGGCCTTTGTTGTTACATGGGGTTAAAATGTCCATCTTAATATATTTGGTTTGGCCACTTGTAGCAAGTCATATAACCATGGTCCAATTAAGGAAGATTTTGAAACATTTTGAAGTACCTTTCAAACCATGCAAGAGGCAATCCACATTGGTCAAGCGCTATTGTCATCTTAGAAGTCAAGACCCAAAAGCAGTATGCCTAAAAAGGAGAAAAATTGAAGGGGGAAAGCACCTTTGTCCCAATGGACCACTTTGATCATCTTTGCCCCCCAGTGCCCATCCTGATGTGCAACCCTTTCCAAACAGGGAATCTCCAGAACCTGTGAAAGCAGAGCTCCAAACCCCAATCATTGGACAGCGCAAAAAAGAAGATTGGCCTTTGGGTCCATTCACGCCACCAGTTGGTCCTTGCCAGCAGCAACAAAAATTTCAACATGGGCCACCTGCATCCATTGACCAATCACCTGCAAATGAGCCTTTCAAATCAGGGGCACCTACCAAGAGAAGAACCAATCCTCCACTACCAGGCCCAAGGGCCTCCTCTTCTTTGTGTAGGGGCCCAAACATGCCAGAGCTTCCCTTGAGATCTGATTCTGTCTCTTCCCCGCGCGCACTACCTGCATTATCATTGGCCTGTTTTACCTTTCAATAATCACTTCCTTTACCATGCCAGTCCAAGAGTACAGGCAGAAAATCAGTCCCAATAGATTTTATCCCCAAAACATCATGCCCTCTTGCTTCACTGCCCCTTGGTCACAAGGAGTCCTCACCAAACTCACCATCCAATCAAAACTTGGAATCAATCAATTCCAGTGAATTCAAATTTCCTGTCAGTGTCATACTGAATAAAGACTTAATACCTGAGCATTTAACCCAAGAGCTTTGAAAATTCACCAATCAGCTGGAAGTTCCTAGCTTAGAATCAGTCAGCAATACTAATCTGGTACCCATTGACAAGTTTCCAGACAATCCACCCCAGCAAGATCCAATTAAACGTGATATGGACTCTTTAAATAATTTTGATGACTCAAGCAATGAGTTGCCTGCCAAATCACCTGATCATTTGGATCAATCCAAGGTATCCAACAGCAATTTGGGTGGTATACAACATGAATCTACAGACAAATCTGATGCGCAGTCTGATGCTCATGACTCAATTCAATTGGCTTCCCAATCATCTGATATTTTCAGCCCACCTGTTGTAGAGACTACTGAGGGATTATATAAATAAAGTAGCAAATAGCTTGCTGGCAGTCCTTGAAGGGTAATTTGGAATTACTTCTACTCCTTTAGAGTATTAGTAAGACTCATAGTGTTTTTGAATTTCCTGCCCTTCTAGTACTATAGTAAGTCTGCACAATAATTTATTTAAATTAATGGCTTGTTTCTTTCAGACTTGAAATAGGTCTCAGATAAGACCTAGATTAATTATTAACTGTGATATTGGTAGTAGTTGTTGAAGAATAGACCAGATGTATTTGATTATTGGTTATTTATTTATCAGATATATTTGATCTTAACCAATATCCCAATATTAAAGGGTTCAAGGGTTTTATCAAAGGGATGGTTCAGGAGAGGAACCAAGGATGGGTTTACCCACAGGGGGCTGGGTAGAGGAAAGGTTGGTGGTTTTTTTTTGTTGTGCTCTCTTTCTTTTTAAGGGTTATTTATTGATTGATGGGTGGTGTTTCTTTAATGTGGTGCTGAATATTTAGGTCACAGAAGAACCCTTAATCAAGCACCTGTTGGATGGTTTTTATTGGTTAAAGGTGTGTTATAACTTGTTTTCTGATTTCTTGTTTCCTTATAATTGGTTCACTAATAATATTTATCTGGATAGGTACCACAGATGGATGATGAGATGGGATGATGGGGATAGCTGATGGTTAGGGATAGGTGATGTTAAAACTTGAATAGGGCAGAGAGGCCCTCCTTAAATAGACAAATCCTCCCTCAGGGGATGCTCAAGGCTTCCCCTGAAGTTTCTCCCTGTTCTGGTGAGGAACAGTGAGATACAGTTACATGAGGCATTTCTGCTGGTTGGAAAAATGTTGTACAGTCACATGCAGCATTTCTGCTGGTTGGAAAAAGGTTTTACAGGGGTTTTTTTGCATGCACAGCCCTGCATAAATTTCTGTGTAGTGCAGATATGATATATTGCTGTGCTGTACTGGTAGTTTTTTCAGTGCTACTCAATTCTACCTACATGTATTTCTGTGCAATACTGGTGGTTTTTTTGGTTATTCTTAAGTCTGGTCCCACTTCCTCCTGCATATATTGCTATTTTATACTGCTCCACAGCCTCCTATATTTATTGCTCTTGTATTTGCTTCTGTACAGCCTCCTGTATTTTTTATTCTTGTATTTTTCTTCTGCACAGCCTCTTGTATGTATGCTTGCATGTTTTTTTGGTTTTGGTTGAGACTGGTTTAACTTCCTCCTTCATATGTTGTTCCTGTATACTTCTTCACAGCCTCTTGTATGTATATTTGCATGTTTTTTTGGTTCAGGTGACCAAATCTGACTTGTTGCACTGCCTCCTGTATCTGTATGGCTGTATGGTGATGAGGTGACAGGATTTGACTTGTTTCACTGCCTCCTGGATCTGTATTGCTCTATGGTGATGAGGTGACAGGATCTGGACTGGTTGGACTGCCTCCTGGATCTGTATTTCTGTATTTGATGAGGTGACTTGATCTGGACTGTTGCACTTCCTCCTGGATCTGTATGCTGTATTTGATGAGGTGACAGGATCTGGACTGGTTACACTGCCTCCTGGATCCATATTGCTGTATTCTGATCTGGACTGGTTGCACTGCCTCCTGGATACATTGCTCCTGTATTCTGATAAGGTGACTCAATCTGGTCTTGAGGGTATTCTGCCACTAGTATGTCTTTGAGGGTTTACAAGCTATGCCTTATGCCTTCTACAGAGATGTGACACTTGGTTGGGTATTGGTTGCCACAATTGAATGTCTCTTGGGCTTTATCTTCTAATCCATGAGAGATAGAGGGGTACTTTGGCTGAGTGACTATGGGTTATTTGTAATGTAGAATCCATTTCTGAGGTTAATTTGAGGGCTTGAGCTTTTTTTACACTATAGAAGTGAGTCTGATGGCTATAGGACAGGTTGGGACTACCACACCGTAGGATCTAACAAGCAGCCGGCTGGTTCACATGATGGCCAGTCCACTGATAACAACGGTTCTCTTAATAATGTTGAGGACTCAAGCAATGAGTTGCCCGCCGAATCACCTGATCCTTTGGATCAATCCAAGGGATCCAACGGCAACTTGGGTAGTATACATCATAAATCTATTGACAACTCTGATGCTCATGACTCAATTCAATTGGCTTCCAAATCATCTGATATTTTAAATCCATCCATAGGATCTGAAAAGCAACTGGCTGGTTCACAAGATGGCCAGTCTACTGATAATGATGGTTCTCTTAATAATGTTGATGACTCAAGCAATGAGTTGCCCGCCAAATCACCTGATCCTTTGGATCAATCCAAGGGATCCAACGGAGATTTGGGTAGTATACATCATGAATCTATGGACAACTCTGATGCGCAGTCTGATGCTCATGACTCAATTCAATCGGCTTCCCAATCATCTGATATTTTCAATCCATCCATAGGATCTGACGATAAACCGGCTGGTTCACATGATGGCCAGTCTACTGATAACAATGGTTTGGATTCTAATTCTACTTTCCCATCAGGTAAGTCTTTCCAGCCATTTATTTCTTACTTTATCTGCATACATGTTTCTAAGTTTTACACATTTATATTAACATTTTGACCCTACAGCTCAGGAGCTCACTGTTCCCCAAATAAAAAGCATATTGAAATCGCACAACGTGCCCTTTAAAACTTTCCATTGTTGGAATGTAAAATCAATTAGTCGCTGATCAGCAACATCAAAGGATTTTGTCAAACCCATCATGCAGATCAGTTGCGATCCCTCCTCTGGTGGAAGATGCTCCTGGAGAAGGGCCAGCTTATCATGCCAGACTACTCCCACCACCCAACCGTCAATTTATCAGCAAAAAAAAAAATTGAGGCCCCATCAGGTTCCAATGAAGCTGTTTTGAATGCTGGCCTCCAGCCAACAGGTCAGTATCAGATTAACTCATTTTTACGTCTTCATTAATTGACATGCCCACTTTTGCCTCCAGTCAACTTATTCTATTGCAGCTCAAGAGATCTTTGGAGCGCTTTGGGCTGGTCACTTTGCCAAATTCTTCCCGGTCAACTCTTGAAAAGTGTTACAGACTTTTCCTTAACAATAACCTGTCCGCTTCCAGCAGCTGGAAAAGGCCAAGGATAGAAACTGCCCTCCCTCCCCTTTGTTTGCATTGGCAAAAGCGCTTTAGAAATTCAGCCACCATATCAAATGATGTCACTTCTTTACAGCCAGTCCCTGCCCATTTCTCTAGTGATACTTTTACCTTTGGATATGTGGTGGATCCATCTCACCACTCCTATCACCCCTGAATCCAACACACTTCCAAAGATGCAGAGAGAAGAATGCACGGAGAAGACTATGAAGTGGAACAAATTTATGAAAGACCCCAGGAAGTGGAACAAGCAAATGTGCATCAACAGGATGAAATGGAGGGAATCATTGAACACAAAAGCCATGAAACGGACACAACTCAAGAATCCCGTCACCTAACCAGCCTGAGTTCAATGTCCTGTAGCAATGTAGTCCCTCAAACCAATGAACCAGATTCTGCGGTGTTCTCATTGGAATCAATTTCTTGCAGTGACCAAGCCCAATCTGAAAATCAGAGATCCAAAGGACTCTGATTGCCTCCAGTGCTAACAATGAATAACAGTGATAATTATTCTTATTTTGATTCCAATCAATTGGATAGCATTCATTTGGATACTGCCATGGTCCCTGCTCAAGACCCTCTTACAACTGTGTCTCCCTCTGTTGCTGTCTCCAACCATTCACCTGATGTGGTACTCCCTGCGTTTCCCCCCGGTCAGTTACTGGATGCATTTTTTTTGCCATGAACTATGTATTAATGACAATTTTGCTTTTTGGCAAACAAACTTACAGTTTGTGATATAAAATCTCATTTCAATGCGCATTGGATCCACTACATCACTCAAATGCGGCTTCCTGCCCTTGTTCAATTATATCACCAATTAGTTCACAACTGGCAATGCAAATGTATAACTTCTGCACAAATCTCCACAGATTGTTCAAGTGAGCATGTCCCACCAGTGGGAATCATGCCTACAGAAAATTTTCCACACCCCACAAGATCTAATTAAAATCCACTTCAAGCAACAGGAAATACCTCAAGCAAAGATTTTAGTGATTGGACAATATCTTGTCTCAAAGAGTACTTATTGCAGTTTCAGACGTCAACAAGTGGTTTGAACAAAGCTGATCTGATTTTACTTTGTCGAGCTTATTCCAAAAAGGGTATTTACTGAACCGCCTTTTTGTCTTTCAGTATGTTGTGGTGCTCTTTTATGGACGCAAGTTGGGAAAGGGCTGCGGGCGGCGGGCTCAGCAATGGGTAGGGCCTCGCCGCAGCTAGCCGCGCTGCGGGCTCATCAGCAGTCCGGTAGGCCCAGCAGCGGTTGGGTCGGGCTCAGCACCTAGAGATGGGAGACAGACGGATTGCGCAGATTGGAAAGCTTGCGCGTATTGGAAGGCTCGCGCGGACCGGATGGCTCGCGCGGACCGGATGGCTCGCGCGGATCAAGCGGATCGCTGTAAGACTCCAAACGGTGCTAGGCCGTGGCAGTTTGGTGGAGGGGAAAGGTGCTGTTTAGGCTGCCCTCCTGAGTGTTACAAAAATATTTGAATGTAACCAAGATCAAGGTCCAGAACCTGGTAAATGAGGAATCAAGGAGTAGAGGATAAAGATGATAATAGTTTGGTAGCAATGGAACAGCACTATCTGAGACAAGATTATGCAGGGAAAAACTTGAACAAAAGAAGTTAAAGTCCTCATAGAGTTCAAAAAACAAAAGCTGTTGTATGTAAACAACGCCCTCAAGCTGATAACTCTGGTCGTCAGCAGAAGATTGGGGATGATCAACTCAAACCCAAGCTACCTCCAGGTTTTCAATGAACCTGTCCAACTCTCCGCAATCAAGCGCTTGAAGGGTACCAGATAACTGAGGGTGGCTTTACAAGACAAAGCACAGTGTTTAAGATGCTCCAAAGCAAACAGTAACTGATTTTGAAGCAAGGATAACCTCAACACTTCTCAAGGGACTCAAGAATAGGCTGGCAAAATGAAAATCCAAAGAAAATAAAGGGAGGTATAACACTCCAGGTCTTAAGCTTAATAAGACCTCTTCAATCAATCGTGATTGGCTCCAGAAAGATGATCAAGGATCAGGACCAGTATGGTCAGAGAAAGGGATCAAGGAGTGGTATAACACACTCAAAAATTCCAGAAGACAGAATTTTTCTTCAACCAGCAAGGCTATTGGTTGGTGATGAGGATCAGGCCACAGAGGGGCAAAGACTCAGGGTCAAAAAATGGATCAGGGGGCAATCAAAGATATACCCAGGATAAGGATAAGGATTGAATTTCTTGATAATGGGGGGGCACAAGCACACACCCTTCTGGATAAATTGCTATGATAATGATATGATGATGTCTGATATATATTATGATGCTCCCCCCCTCAAAAAGCAGGGGAGAGCCCCTCCTTTTTTAGACCAGAGGCCTATAGGCTATTTACAAGAGAGATTTACAAATGAGAGCGGAAAAAAAAAACAAATAGGTACTTTGGAGAAAAAGAAATCCAAAGGGGGGACGCCTGTGGGCATCCTGATGGGCCCGGGCAACTGCCAAGGCCGCGGATGACCGCCGGCAGGTGTCCGACGGGCCCGGGCGACTGCCATGGTTGCGGATGACCGCTGGCCGGTGTCCGACGGGCATTGGCAACTGCCAAGACCCGCGCGGGCAACCGACAATGTAAGAGACCCGCGGAAAACCGCGAGCTAGGAGGCAAGGAAGAGGGGTAGGCTTGACAGCCGCTCGAGACGGCCAGTTGAGGTAGAACAAACAGTGGGGCAAGGGTGGAGTTTGGGTTGATCCGGTGGCAGTGGCGGTTGTGTTGCGTCCAAAGGTAGGAACTTGGTTGGCCCCATTTGCCCATGTCAGTGACGCAGGGGAGGTAATAGCAGGAGATTTTGTGGTAACAATCTTCGCAATAAGGATACCTAGAATAGCTGGAACTAGAATTGCCAATATCCAAGTTGCCGTTTTGAATTTTGAGCCGGCTCTAGATTGCTTCTGCAGCCAATTGCTAGATCCCTGTGCTTTGGCTTGCTCCAAATCCTTCCACTGGAGACTGTCTGCATGAGAGTGCTCCAATTTCAGAGGTTTCTTGGATTGGCCATAAGTCAATACATGGGACTAATGAGAATCAAAGCTGTGAGAGGTAGGTGAGGCTGGTTCTAGAAAGGCGTCTCTGGACGGTGAGAGTTTGCATTCTAAGGGAGGCGCAAAAGGATTCTTGTTAGAGTAGGCGGGCGGAGTTTGGGGATCATGGCTGGAATTTGGTGAAAAGCAATCCAAGGGCGGAAGAGGATGCTTGGAGGGTGCGACATTGGGCCGTTGAGGCATTGGTAGGCAATGTGCCGGAGTAGGGAAGGTTCTCCGTTGAGAGGATGGGGCCTATGTCAGTAGATCTTTGAGCGGGTTCTGATTGATGACCAGGTGGATTGGCGCTCAAAGGCTTGAGGAGTGGATGGAGGCAGGGAGAGGGAAGAGGGAGGAGGGAAGCTGGGAACTGAATGGAAGCCTATTCCAGATCAATTTTTTTTTTTTTTTTTTTGATAATGATACCCATGAAAGATGATAAGGAAAAAAATTAAAATCTCCGCACTGGCCAGGGTGTCCAGGTTGGGGCACCACATCGTGCATTGCAAGACGCGCAGATTGGACCACGCGGGTATGCCCCGGATACCTGGAACGGGTTGTTGGGCGGACGCGCGCGGGCGGGCAAACCGGGCGTAAGATTGATATTGAGGGGCATGGGTTATGGGGCAAGGGTTGGGCTAGGGTTCTGTGCTTAGGGGTTGTATTTCATCATTCTTGCTTACTTGTGGTTGTACTTAGGTTAGGGTTGAAAGGGAGGACTTAAATACTTCGCTCTCAACTCCAGGTTGTAGGGGGGAGATCACTGGACTTTCTTCACCAGATCATCACATCACATTATCACATCAGATTGGATTGGATTGGAAAGGAAGGAACCCATCTTATTATCACTCTATCACTCACTCTCTCTCTCTCTCTTCCTCTCTCTATCTCTTCCTCTCTCCCTCTCTTGACCGGCTGCATTCAATCTCCTTACAGACACTTTGATCAATAACTTCTGGAAATCGAGGACAACTTCAGGGGTATTGCCCATTTGGTTTCCACAACATGTATTCATTCAAGCATCCATTTTACTATTCAGATTCCCCTATGCAACTCCGGAAGAAACCTCCAAGCTGTACGTCACAACTACCAATTTCTATGGCTCCAACTGGCAACCTGTCTGAAGTTAGGCCTGGTCCAACCAGCTCTCTCAATCCAATTGTTGATTTGCATGCAGAAATTCCTGATCATTTGGCCTGCAATCCAATGGTTCCGTTGTCTGCTGAAAATCCTCACCAATCTGCCCCCCCTTCATGCATTGAAGTCATTCCTTGTAACCGCCTTTGCAAATCAGCGGTCCCCCTACCTCATCATGATGAATTTTCTGCTCAGCAAACCAACTCCCCTTTTGTTGAAGCCCCTCAACCACCATTTGTCCCTCCTTCAACCATCCATTGAATTTCAGATGCTTTTTCTCATGCATACATCACCAATCAATCAGCTACTTGGCATCAATCCTGCCCACCACTTGATCAGGAGGTTAATTTGATGGACTTTGATAGCCCACCTCCGCCTGATGTACCAGGAAATCTAGTTGATGTACCAAATATAGCTTCTGCGCCAAACTATATGGATCCTATGTCACAGATTGATTTGATGATAATTGACTTGGCTCCATTCATGTCCAACCCAGTTATTGCTCCACCTCCAACAAGTTCATTATATCCTTTATGCGTGTCATCATCTCTGCCTTGCTTTGGCAACTCCTCTGCCAGCAATCCCATAATACCACCACCCCTCTCGCCAACTAGGTCATCTTTGGTCTTCCACTACCCCAATCATCTGGATTCCACCAATGTGCCATCATTTTCATCCAGATATTGTTTCTCCATCTCAAATTCTCATAGCAAAATGCTTGTCCTTCTTCATCAATTTCTTGATCACCAAAAAATTATTGATCATCAAGGGTGTTCCTATCTTAATCATACCAACACTTGCCATCCTACGTCCAATTGTGAGATTTATACCCCAGTTGACAAGACAGAATATGGCACTGCATCTGGCACTTCAGTTCCCCAACCACCACCACAAAGACAAGCAGCTCCTCAGCGCCCAGTTGTAACTCGACTGGACACACCTCAGAGTGGTCGCCTGGAAGTAATTCTCCATTGATGTACACTTCTATAATTGTCTGAAATCTGACTAGCCTATTCTCACTTGGGCTTCTTCCTTCCAGGAGCTTTTGCGGATTCATTTTGAAACCTTCTTGGCATCAAAAAGGGTCAATTGCTCCCCCCACCTGCCAGCAACGCGGATAAACTGACCTGGTCAACTAGCATTTTCAAAGAGGACAATCCTCCACCTACAGATGATCCGTGTTTCCCGCACCTAGGTGGACAGGGAAATGATGATTCCACTCCAGAAACCCTTGCCATAATGCGGCAAATGATGAAGGAAAGAGGAGTTCTTTCATTTTGGCCAAATTTTGGTGAGGCACTGACCACCACAGAAAATCAATTCCTTTGGAACCTGGCTTTGGACATTTTCCTCAAATTAGTGAAAGCTGGCAAATAAACTGGTCTGACAAATAATATTTCATAGAAAGAATATGTTAAACTAAACCTTCATCTCCATTTTAGAGAATGGCTTACAAAGCTGTACAGCAAACAATAAGTTCCGCATTCCAATACATTTTGGCTGACTTTGCATGACTGTGAGGTAGATATGGTTCACAACAGCAATTGACCAACTCAGACCGCCAAGCAAGTGAGAAGGTTGCACAGCGCAGGTCTTGCCTATTTAAGGTTGTCAACATTTATACTACCTTTACTTCTGTTAATTGTGCCAATTCAAGTGTTATTTTGACGCCTCTAGTTACAACAGGGACGGACCAAGGCCCTCCTGACCATACCTGCACTACATCCTTTGGTAACTGCAATTGAATTATGTTCTAGCAAAGACAATAATGATGATGACACAGACGTGGGCAATTCCAATGTCAAGATGGACAACATTGCCAGTGACGACAACAAACGCTCTCTTTCCCAACAAGGGTTGCTCAGATTCAGGCGCGCACCCACAAAGTGCACTGTGGTTCTGCAGTACTTCTGGAGAAATCCACTGTTAGATTCATTCATGGCGGCACTCAATGCCTGGCGTCAAGAACGCAGTTTATCAGGACGCAAAAGAGCTCTGGGGCCTCCTCCAGAAATACGTAGCCAAACTGAAGTTCCTAAAGAAAGCACCGCAGGGCCAAAGCCTGCTATGCCCTCTGACTGCTATCATCCTGAATGACTCAACACCATTTTGACCTTTGCTTTTGGTGAATTAAAGATGTTGCCTGAGTCCAGGTTCATGTGATATTACCAATACATTGAGTTTGGACCTCAATTTGTGTAACCAGATGCTTTCATTTGTTATTTCCTTTCCTCCTTCAACCCTCTTCTCTTTCATACAATCCTTCCTGTGTAGTTAATTTTCTACTTTTTGAATTTGAAATTGCCTTGTTTGATTGTTTCTGCCCTCCTTGACTAGCCAGTTGATTGATTGGTGTGTTTGTGAACTGGCTGTTTCAATTATTACTCCCTTTTAAATTGTCTGATATTCCAATCTAATTCCTTACATCAAATAGTGGTTTCCATTATGACTTTTGGTACTCTTTTAGGGGGTTGGGTAGGGGAACCGTCTTACCTGGGGCCTGTGGTCATGTAAGCTTATTCCAACTGAATTTGCACCATGATGATAATTCAGTTCCTTGTCCCCCTCTGCTTCTTGTACAATCCAGAGCTCCATAACCATTAATTCTCAGCACAAATTCCTCCTCAAGCTTGGAATAAGCAAGTCTGTACCTGCATCAGCCATAGTTGTTTCAGTTACCAGCAGGTTAGTCTTGATGGACAAACCCAAAACGGTTTCCTTCTTATCTCTGTTGCCGCTCAGCTGAATGCACTTGCAGATGCCAAGATTACCAAGCTGGGCTTACCAGATTCAAGCAAACGCTCCCAAAGGATTTTCCACCAACCTCAACCAGCTGATGATTCCCATGTGCAAACTGCGGGCCCAAACAACAATGACTTTGTGGCATCTAATCATGGTGATAACAATCTTGGTATGTTCCCTCTGCTTTTGGCATCTAATTAATTGAATAGAATCAACCCTGATCTTGGAGTCAATGAACCAACCAACATGCTTTGTGGGGTTGAAGACAAACTGGGGTCACTCTGCCTTGCAACTGCTCTGGTGTGTCCCGCTACCGCCAGTCCCAACTTGATAGCATTATCATGCAAACTTCAATTGGGATCTTCAGTTTGTACTAGCTATGACTCCAGTGAGCATTCAATCATTGTAATAAATTGTTAATTCAAGGATCCAGCATTACTATACAACCTGTCTTTCCTGCAAAGCTCAGATATGTGAATTTGCTCTCAAAATGAGCAACCCAGTTGTTATCCATTCTCAATGAGTCGCCCCTGTTTTGTTGCTAACAAACCATTTCTCTATGCCCACAATCTCCTGGTTCTTAAAATCCCAACAAGAGGCCCTTGAACTAACTAGCTCTAACCCATTTCTAACAGCATCTCCAAGACTCTCCTTTGGCGCAAAAACGTTAATCAATAGCATCCCTCTAACCATCCAAACCGTGTTCAGCAACTTGCAGTTGGATCCCTGTCTCCATCATTTGATACTCTTTCCAAGATTCTTTTCCACCTATCAAGACAATGATGCCACTCCAATTTTTTGCTCCAAAACAAATTTGGTCTCTAAATGTGAAGATGGCAGCAGCAATATCACCTCCAATGATTCCCAAAGCAAAAGCTCCAAATGCACCAAGGGTTCACTGAACAATTGCTCCAAATGCAATAGTCCTTTTTTTGTGCTGACAACCAACTACATCCTATCCAACATTATGCCTATCAAAATATTGCCAAATGGATTGGGCAACTACTCTCTTGCCCTGGTGTAGAACAAGCCCTTGAAGAAACTTTGATCAAATCCATGTCCCTATTTTACCCAAGGGCACCCATCCACAAAATTGAAGATTCCAGAATTTGGAAGGAATTTCAAGGATCCAATGACAAACCTTTTAACGCTGGGAGCAGTAACCTGACGTTTGGAATTTTTTTAGATTCTATCAATCCATTTGGAAATTGGAAAGCTGGAAAGT
This sequence comes from Puccinia polysora, assembly GCA_025617555.3. Lineage (NCBI taxonomy): Eukaryota > Fungi > Basidiomycota > Pucciniomycetes > Pucciniales > Pucciniaceae > Puccinia > Puccinia polysora. The sequence goes on from CM062636.1 coordinate 12,531,066, forward strand.
ATGTTTCAATCACATTCATTGTCATGACCTGTCTCTCTCTTCCTATTGAAATCCGCAGTCTTCCAAAAACATTTTTCTGGCCACAATTGTTCCAGGCCCTAAAGAGCCTTCTCTTGACCAAATCAACTCTGTCCTTCATCCCATTGTTGATCAGCTGAAAGTTCTTTGGGCACCAGTTATTTGCATCACCTCAACTTATCAACATTGGCATGGTTGGCAAATTTCTGAGGCACTTCTTCCATTCTTTGCTGATCTCCCAGCTTTGCTTTGTGCATTGGGGTTTGCTTCTCCTACCGCCACATTAATGTGCTCATACTGTTACCTAAAAAAAATCAAAATCAACAATCTCAATTGTCAGTCATGGAACCATCAAACAACATTTTACCATTGTTCCCAGGCTCTTGACTATCAGCAAGCACAAAACCTTGAAGACCAATACAAAATATTCCATGAGTACGGTGTTTGTTATTCTTCCCCTCTGCAACTGGAATATTGGGACATTGTCAATAATCATGTGGTTGATGCCATGCACAACCTACTACTTGGACTCTTGGCATGGAACTGACGCCATTTTTGGGCAATGTCCAACACTGATGACAAAAAAGAACCTGGGGGTGTTGGATCCCGCAAAATTTCCAATTTTCTGGCTGATTCTCATAGGCCTTTGCCAGTAATAGAATTTGAAGAACCCTTGGCTTTTCTTGTTGACTTAAACAGTGAATGTGACTTACTAACCTTCTTTTGATCAATCACAGCCTCTGAAAATATGGCCTATCCCCGCTCCCTGTCTGAAAGTGGTTGGCATGGTCAGTGAACTGCCCCTCCAGAAGGTAAAATTGTGCTTGAATCTAATGCATTATGCTTCATCAACGCTTGACTTCCTCTGGTTTACATTCATACCTGGGTTGGCCGTGCTTTTCTGGTTTTGGTTAATGTTAAGAATGTCAAGATTCACAAAACTATTTCTAGTTTCTATCCTAAGTCTAAGTGCGCGTACACTTCAATGATGAGTGTGTATACTCTACTACGAGAGATAATAAGCCCCGGAGACACTCTCTGATTCGGGGCCACCGGGGGCGGATTACAATCAATACTTAGTTCTCACCTCATCATGAGGAGACTCTGCTTTGTTTTTTTTCTTTTGGGGTCGCTTCTTTTTTTCTTCTTCCTTTTTTCTTCTTCTTTTCTTTGATTATTTCAATTCTTTATCTATTTTTGTTATTCCTTTTCACTTACGTCTTGTCAAGCTTATCCACACCTAATCAACTCAAACTTTGTACAATCGTTGACCTATCCAGTTCTCGATCTCTACTCTGTCTCAATCCCTCGACAAAATCGCTTCAATCTGAATATCTCTTTCAAGTTGTCTTCCTGGTAAGAATTCACTTTCTAAAGATTAATAAGCTAGGGAAAACTCTAACAAAATAGCATGGTGGATTATAGCCTTCATCCTGCCTCCACGTGCCTCATCTACTCTTTCCGTGCTCATCTCTTCTTCTCAACTTAACATAGTCCAACCTGTTGGTGTTTCTTTTACTCTTATTTTCTTTTTCTATTATTTTTGACCTAAGCCTTCATGTCTCTAACTTCTATCTAAAGTCTGCTGGTTTTTAGTAATAAGAAATTGAATTCTAAACTTAACAGTTAAGGCATCCTTTGGGCAATTCAAGGCTGATGAATGGCAAAATCTATTCAAAATTCAACTGCCTCTCATACTTCCGGCCTATTGCAATGAAGCCAATCCTCAGAAGCTCTTGTTACTACACAACTTTGCGCATTTGGTTTCATTAGTCATTTTTGCCCTCAAACGCAGTATGAACCCTGAGTTAATAGCCAAATATTGACATCATATAATGGAATACTTGAGGAGTTCCTTGATTCTCTTTGGAAATGTCATTCTAAAACCTAACCATCATATGGCCATCCACCTTGCTGACTGTTTAGAAAGGTTTGGGCCAGTGCAAGCTTGATGGTAATTTCCAATGGAACAAATTATGGGCTCAATCCTCAAGGCATGCCACAATAATCAACTTGGTTAGTATTTTTTATGACCTCCATGTAACTGGCTTCTTGTGGTGACCTCTGGGATTTATGTATGTTACTCCAGGTAAAATGGAATCTACATTCATGATGACTTTCTTCTGAGCTGGAAACCTGAAAGCCTTGTTATAAAACCTGGAAAAGCTTCCCAACAGCCTTGCAACCTTCCTAGAAGAGCTAGTTTGACAATTGCCATCTGCTGACTTGCACCTTGTCCTCACAAAACTCATCTTACAACCAGAAATTCTCAACACCTTGAACCGGCTTTATTCAAGAAGCTAATCAAACAGATGAACTCCAAATGATCAGCAAGCAATTGTTGTCAATTGCTATCCTCTTCTGAGTGGTCCCGTCAGAAACCTACTGAGGGGGAAGGATTTGCATCTGCAAATTCCAGGATTGAGCCCTTAGAGCGCAGCACAATTGATGGTGTACTTTATTCAACATTCAATGAAAACTGTAACAACAGTGTTGTTGCTGCCAAGTCGCAATCTGGAAAAATGATATTTGGCATGATTAGAAGCATATTCAACCACCAGCAAAGAAATTTAACTAATTGTATGCTGTGTGATACATGGTTGGTTGTTAAGCCATTTCCCCCTTTCCCCCATCCTACCCAAATACATTTCTTCAACTTGCTCCTTATGACATCAAACTTTATTTGCCCCTTGATGTACCTTGTGCTACTCAAATAATTTACCAAAAGCAACTAGTGGCACATTGTGCATGGACATGCTATGACCCTGGTGTCATTAGTAAGGAACTGAAAAGTAAGACTATTGCACTGATTGTACTATAAAATTGATGTATCCTATTCATGTGTATTTGTTCCACAAGTACTAGGGTTGACCAGTTTTGAATTTTGAGCCAAAATGTAAGAATTAACTGAACATTAGGAAAAAATGAACAAATTTTGTATGAAATATTCTCAAGAAAAATATGCTTCATCATTTGTTGATTAACCACTAACCATTACCAGAGTATCCCATAATTTTTTTCTCAAATTTACAGTGAGAATTAATCAATGACAATAGGGTAGTTGGTTTCTTCAGGAATATATAGTTTTCTAGTCCACTGAAACCATTTCAACATGGAAATAAGTGACCAATTATGTGGAGGAAGTATTGTAATATTAGCAATAAAAATTCAGTTTGCCTAGGGAAAGTGGAGTATAGCAAAGCCATCATAGGAGAAAAGATTAGACCATCCTAAAATTGAATGCAATTACTATGGTTGAAACCAATTTGTAGGTTGATATAAAAAATAAGAGTAAGTGAAACTTGAAATTATAATATCAAAAAGGCTTTCACAAAAATTAAAGAAAATGAGCAACATAGGAACATCCAAATTATCTGGTGGAATGAAGGGAGTTCTACTGACTTTTTGGATATGCACCAGGGAAGCCTCCCCCACCCAAAATAAAAATGAAAAAAAAAAAACAATTATTGCACTTTTGTTGCGGTTTTGCTGCACCTTTGTTGCACCATTGTTATGCCCATGGGAATAGTTTGTGTTTTAAAAAACTATATAGTTTTTTGGAGAGTTTGTGTTCTTGGAATCATGTATTGCTTTTCTAATAGACAATTCAAATCAAACAAAGTTGATTCCAAATTGGAGTCTGGATCAGAGTCAAACAATAAAAAAAGTTCAGTCAGCTTTTTTGTGTTTTCAACTTGTTGCTGGGAAGTTTGATTGGAAATGTTGAGAAAGATGGTGATGTGATGTGGGGTGATGAGATGATGATGGGATGTGTGTGATGTGATGGAGATGTGAAGCAATGGAGATGTGAAGTGATGGAGATGAGATGTGTGTGATGCAATGGAGATGGGATTGGTATGGATTTGCTGAGGTGGAGGTGTGGATGGGTGTTTTGCATTCAATGGATGGTGGATGGATGATGAAACATACATGGCAGGTTTGATGTTGGAAATCCGCCATTTTCATGAAACCTGCCATTTTGAAATACACCAGTTAGGGGGTATGTGTATTTGAGAAACAATGGCGGGTTTGCTAACTCTGATATTGGGTCCTGGCTCACTGTCTCCAACTTTTTGACTCTTTGGGGGTTTGATTACAAAACCTTAGCAGACAATGGTTGTTCACACGTATTTTTGGGCTATCAGTTTTGTACTCTCAAGTGCTTCATTTTTGTTGGAATAACAAAATATGAAGCAGAGGTTAGTTTGGACTAGGGAATCATCCATGCCGCTTCCAGGCGCACCGCGACCGTGGTTTCTAACCGCGAGGGGAGGAGAGCTTGGAGATCCCGCATCTGCAGCTGGACGACCCACGTCCGGAGCTGCCATGCAAACCTAACAGAGACTAACTCAAGGCAAATAAATAATTATTTATTGACATGGTATCACTCGGCCGATACTCAGCAAGTTCTTCAGCTCGACCACCATCACCCCCTTGAACCTGTCAGTGGGCGATTGATGATTTCTAAGACGGAAGCGGCATTTCTCAGCGATTCCCTTGGCTTGCCAACTGAATCTACTTCGATTCGAGCCGATGGTCGAGCTCCCTTCAGTTACCGACCGATCAATTTGATCGATCAGATCTCGGTGCAATCCAATGGCAGCGCCCGATGTCAGCTCAAGACCTCCTCGGATGCAATCCTGACTGATGTCATCGTCGGTTGTAAGTTGGAGGTCGAGGAGCGGGACTTTGATACTCACGGAGCTAGAGTAGAATGTACAGTGGATTTGTCAGTCTACGCATTTTCATCTCAGCATCCCTGGGATCCTAATCCTTCTATACCCCAGGCTGTTCTTCCGTCATTCAAAAGTTTACTGATTCTGATACTCAGCCCACCTGCGGCCTTGATTGCTTTGCCTCATGACCCGACTCAATTATACACGACGTACTTAAACATGATTTACTCACCGCTGGGATCTTCAAAGCAGCTTATGATTTCATCCACTCTGACCTGGGCGATCTATATCGACGTAGTCGTAATATGTGCTGCCGCCGGAAATGCCATCGACGTGATTTGCATGGCGATTCATAAAGCACTGTGTGATTTGAAGATCCCAAAAACAGAAGAAGTCCGTTATCAACGTACGAAGAGCCCTGAAATAGGCCTAATCGATGCCGAGCAGTCAAGCTTGCCACCTCAAGATCTCACGGTCGATCACGGTGGTATCAAAGGTCTCCTATGGCACAGTCGGCCGTCCAAGAGGACCAAAACTTCTGGCAAGATTTTTGACTTCGAGCTGAAGGACACTGATGCTGAACATGGCGATCGATTATTTATTAAAAAATTCATCCCCATTGCCGTCACCATCAACTTGGTGCTTATGGTTCACTTGGCAATTACACCCATCGGAGGAGTATCTTTTTGGTCATAATGCAGGCTGATATATTTTTCTTCTCCTGTTTTTCTTCGCCCATTTCCCGGACCTGTGCCAACAGATTAATCAAAAGATGTTTTTGGATGCGACCCTGGAGGAGGAAAGTATCAGTTCTAATAAATTGATATTGGCCTATACCGAAGGAGGAAAGAAGATAGCCAACGTTATTCAAACAGGAGGCAAGAGTGAGATTGGCTTTGATTTACTGAGATCCATCATCCAGGTCAGTTTAGTGACCCATAGCAAAATGTGGCACAATTTACTTTTCCGACATCGTAACAGCTTGTCGTGATAATCGAATGACCAAGTTTTTTTTTCATGGATACATACAGGAAGGTGCAAAGGTTGTTGAGGATCTATCGCAGCAACTATGAATCGCATGTATTTTGCTAAATTCAGGAGCCTGCAATGTCCCTTGGCGTAACTTTTTTTCTTCAGAAGCAAAACAAAGGATTGTGGATGCTTCCATCCAGTGCTTTCTTATTTAATGCTTGAGCGCTTTTTCGACAAGCTGTTTCCTAAAGTAACAACAGCTCGAGACCATTCAACCGTTACAGCAAAAGCTGCCGATTCCGAGTTCAAGAAGCGTTGATGGATCAATCCAGAATCTTTTGCTTTGAAGTTGGATAACTGACGTGAGCTGGTGGCTGGGGGAGCATTTGCACTTGCACTAGCTTTGATTGGTTTTGTGGCGGCTCGGGTCTGCGGAAAAAAAGCCATCCATCTAAAAGTGTCTTCATAACGAATGTTGAATATTCTGGTGCCAACATCCGGAGAAAGCTCGGGTTGGTTAAACTTGAAATGAGGCAATGCAACATAAACCATTCTTGGGATGAAAGAGAAATGCTTCCATATCAATAAATGGGCCTCCAGCTTGAATCGCCGTGACAAATGGCAGAACCTAGCTTCCTTACTACCATTTCAAGATTGATTCAGGTTTTTTGATTCTTTCAGATTGGAGTTCTCCACTGGTCACATGGCAGGTTGGGATGCAGCCACACCTCACAATTTTGTGAGCACCAAAAACTCAAGGGAAGGCAAAGACAATGCATACCGATTTTTCCTGTCAAGTCTTGTTACAAAAAATTTGTGCATCAGATTGGCTCCCTGGGAGAGCTTGAGATGTTCAAACTGGCTTGTCAGGAATCTGGTGGATCAAAGCTTGTATATCTTTATGACATGAGGGTGATGAAGTTTGGTTTTGTAATTTCAGGAGGTCTCACTTGATTTGATCCCCTTTTGCAAAAGATGTTTGCCAGACTGTGAGATCTGGCAGTGATATTCATTTGCAGAAAAACAAGATAACTGGGTTGTATGATGCATCAAGTAGTGATGAGGAGCTTCTTCCTTACTTAACTAGTTCTATTTCAGCTGGAATATTTTGATGTGTGGACATGCGCATGCCAAAAATATTGGTCTCTGGACCTGTTCAAACCAAATTAATTGGTGTGTGGGAGCACACACCAAAAGAAATGGTGTGCCATTAGTAATTTATTAGCAGTGAAACAGTCAGGTAGTGGTTGCTATTGATAGACACACCCTACAAAGCACCATTCCAGCCAAGCTGTGGTAAGGGAAGGCATCTGGAGTCAAAAAAATGCTAAGCTGAGCCAAAAGAAGCTGAGCCACAGACCCTCTGCAGGTCCTGCAAAAGGAAGGATTCAAAACAAAGAGGCATAATCTATTGTCTCATGGTGCAGAAAGACAAAAGGATATTGGTCGTGCTTGAAGAAAAATGGTAAATGTAGATTACCAAATCCAGGAAATAAAAGGATACAATGCAAAAGGGATTAAAATGTAAGAAAAAAGAGTGGGAACAGGTGAGGCAAGTCATTTCTAGGGAAATGGGTGGAAGAACATTGAGGGGAATGTGGACAGCAGCCAATTCATGGGGGCTAATCTGAAAATGAAGTTTGGGGGATCAATGATGTTGGAATGAATTGAGGAATGGTAGGCCGTCACCTACTCTCTGCCTAGCTACACTCACAGTATCTATCTCTCTACGCAATCCCCTCTCACGCTCTCCCTTCTTCATACCTGTCAACTACTCATACAACTACAGTAACATCTCACTTCACACAATGTGTTTTTTCACACTTTACCACTCATTGCCTGTCTACCATTCTTTCCATTTGTCTACCATCTACTCATGTGTCTATTGTTTCTATTCTTCCTTTGCTTGCTCTGTGCCTTCTCACACATCAATGCCTCCCTTTACCCATCTTCCTATCCTTTCTTCCTTTTGCACCTATATAAGACGCACCACTCTATCCTTTCTTCCTTTGAACATATCAAACTACCTTCAAAGCACCCCTATCTGACCACCTACTTTATCCTCCAATCATCCAAGCATCAGGTCCTCTGTCTTATTTGGTGAGGATGTTCATCACCGGCTGACCCAGGGACAACTCAAATTCATTAATTTTTCTTCTTAATTTTAGTCCTCCTAGCTTTGTCTCTCTCTCCTTATCCTGATTTTCCTAGTCCTGCTTTATTTCCTTTATTATAAGAAAATCTACAGTGTGTAGACATTCCTTTCTCTATCTATTTGTTTCCTTCTATTGTTGTATGAATCTGATCCCTTGTCTCAACCACAGTCTGGTTCTACTTTGCTCAGTTCTGCAGCTATCAAGGAAATTGAATTCTTTCACACTTAAAATTAAAAAACCAAAGAACTCTCCACAAAACTCTCAACCAAAAAACAAAACTGACAAAGGAACCAGACGCAAGCATGGGCCTTGTTAACCAGACAATCCTAAAAACTACCATTGAAGCCATACCCCTGCTTTCTGAGGACAACTTTATATTTGGAGGACCCAAATGAATGCTCTTTTTAATCTGGCTAAACTCAAAGATTCAATGGTCAATGAAGACTCTCTGAGAGCCAAGGAAAACTCTTCTATCACGTCCATCATCATCTCCAAGCTCACTCCCGCCGTCCATTCAAACATAGTCACACCAGAGAATGAAGAAAAGGCCAAAGATATCTGGCAAGCTCTGCTCAAACCTTTTGTATCCTCAAAACCTGCCAATAGAGCCTGGGTCTACAAGAAATTTGCCAGAATCTCCTTTGACAAAGCCAAAATACAGCTTTTTATCACTGAAATAAAGACCAGGATCACTTGACTGCAAGAAATTGGTATTGTTCTTCCAACCAACATTCTAGCCTACATGGTCCTTGATAAGCTGCCTTCCACCCAATCAATGAAAAGCATACAACAATCCATTACCCACTCAGCCATTGAATCTGAAATCACTCCTGACGCCTTTCTGGACCACCTTTTCATCCACCTCAATGAGCAAAAGATGTCTGGATCTCAACTCACTTGGAACTCATCCCTGTCCTTATTTACCAATGCATGCTCAAATGCAAACCCAAAAAGCATAACACTCTTGCAAACCATCACAAACATCAATGCTGGATGCTATACCCTCATCTTCAACCCAAGACTGATGGAACCTCTGGAGGAGATCATGTCAACTACTTATCTAAAAAAACAGATAATAATCCCTTTTTATTCATAATTGACTTGGTTTCTTCCAATGACATGATTTCTAATCTGGATGTCTTCAATTTTTAGACTGCAACTACAAAGGAGTAATCAATACAAGCTGTGGTCATGGCACTCTCAAAATAACAGGAATTGGTGGTGTTACCCTGAAAAAAGACTCCGAAGATATTGTCTTAAAGAATATTCTTTATGTTCCTTCTATTTCTGCCAATCTTCTGTCTCTTCATCACCTAATACTTGAAAAATATCAAGTTCAATTCCTGCCCCACCAGGTGCTTGTCACGCCGAACTCCTCCATACTTTGCAATGGATTTTATAGCAATCACATTCCACACTTGAGACTGGATCTCATTCCACCTGTCTCCTTTTTTCTGCCATCTGCCAAGCTCCTTCACAAATCCTTAGGAAATGTCAGCTATCATTGCATTTGTCAGAAGCTCAAAATTTCTATGAGAAAGGAAGCCAAATGCAAATCCTGCTCCATAGCAAAAATAACTAAGGCGTCTTTTAAGGATCAGAGCTCCAGAGCCAGCAGAGTCTTTGAGGAACTCCATCTTGACACTTTTGGGCCCCTTCCCATCTCATCCAGGGGTCATAAGTACTTCCTTACGGTTGTAAACTCTCACTCTTGTTACTGTGCTGCTCTCCCTATCAAAGGAAAAGACAAGATACCCAAAAGTCTCATTAAGTGCATTGAACTTGAGGCTAAACAACTTGGCTAATATCCTTGGGTTCTCCATTCTGACAGGGGTACCAAGTTCACCAAAAATAGACTCTCCAAATTTTGCAACTCTAATCAAATTAAGTAATGGTTTTCAGATGCCTACACCCCTCAACAAAATGGACTGGAAGAAAGGTTCAACCAAACCATTCTGGACTCCCTCCAAACCATTATCTTGGACTCTGTTTTTTCCCCTTCCTTGTGGCATGAGCTAATATACACTTCAAAGTTGACTCTGAATCAAATTCCTACTTTCAAATTCAAAAAATCTCCCTATAAAATCTTCAAAAATCACTAGCACTACCCCTCTCCTACTTTTTTCCCATTGGAAATCCATCACCTTTCTCCTGAAGCCTAAGACAATCAGAAACAAACTTGATCCACCAGGAGGTAAAGGAAAAATCTTAGGATACAACCCTGAGCTCCAGTTGTATTGAATTTTATCCAACAATGGCAAAATAGTTGACACCAAGAATTACCTTTTTGGAATTTGAGAAAAACTCCCCATCTCCTTTGAAATCTCCGACAATCTCCTTCTTCCTGTTTACCAAAATCCTTTGGAACGCTCTCCTGAAGAATCTGCTGCCAACCCACTTTTGGACTTTGATGACAAACATGCTGAGGGAGCTTTGGAGAACACTCCAGAAGCCTCAACTCCTGAACCTCATCTCAAGCCCAACTCTGAGGAGACAACAGATTTGCCTGCCATTACCAAATCCGTCGGCAGAGTCTTGCGGGAGCAATCTCTCAACATTTTGCCTTTCAAGTACAGCTACCACACGTCATCAGCCTCAGCCCATCACAAGAAAGTTGCCAAGGCCAAACTTGTGGAACTTGAGAACATTGAAGATCACCAAGGTTGGGAGGACTTTGATGGAACTCCCAACCTTTTTCTAAATACCACCTGGGCTGTTTGCAACAAGCCGGCCTCCATCTCTGCTCATGCCAAGACAAAAGCAAGGTTATGTATTCAGGGTTTCCTTCAAACCCCTGTAATAAACTTCAGTGAAGCCTTTGCTCCAACAGGAAAATTTCCCTCTCTCCTTGTATTATTAGTCTTTGCTCTTGAAAAGAATCTAACCATTTGACAGTTCAACGTTAAAAGTGCTTTTTTGTATGCTTCTCTCTCTGAAGATATATTCATTAAGACTCCTTGCAAATCCCACCGCTCAGCTCCTTACCTGATACTGAAAAGATTGCTTTACAGATTAAAGCAGGCTCCTCTCAATTGGCATGAGAACATTTTCCATTGGCTTAAGTCAATAGGGTATCAACAATCTGAATCAGATGCCTGTGTCTTTGGTAACCCAACATCCCACTCCTATCTTTTGTTTCATGTACATGATCTAGTTGTGGTGGGGGATGTGGAATCTTTTGAATCCCTTTTCTTACTTTCTCAGCATGGATTTCTCCATCAACAAATCCTCCTTCTCCTTATCCCATACTAAGTTGATTCAAAAGGGCCTCAAGATGTTGAAACTGGAATCCTGCAACCCTGTACTCACACCTCTCTGTCCAAAAATTCAACTTAATCCTGCCAATGACTCTGATGCGGAAGACTTCTCCAAACTCAATATCAACTATTGCTCCTTTACAGGAATGCTCAACTACTTGGCATGTAGGACTCAACCAGACCTATCCGCAGCCACATACTTATTATTCCGCTTCAATCATTGGCGGGACTCTCCCACTGAAAGCAGGTAGTGCACTGTTGGAAGTATCTTAAGGGTACTATGAATCTTTATCTCACACTTTATCCCAAGCCTGACTGGCCCAACCACCTAATTTACTACTCCAACGCCACCTGGGGGAGTGACACTCACAATCAAACTTCCCAGAGCGGCACCATATGTTTCTCAAAATCTTGTCCAATAGTCTGGAACAGCAAAAAGCAAAAACTGATCTCCATTTCATCCACCAATTCAGAGATGAATGCCTTAACCAACTGTGCTCAAGAAAACCAACAGCTCTGCCACCTGATCAAAGAACTATTGGGTGAACCTCCTAATCCATCTGTCTTTCACATCAATAACAAGGGCCTCCTCAAAAAAGTCAAGCACTTTGGCTCCAATGCAAAAACCAAACATCTCAATATAAAGATCAAGTTCATCTGGGAGCAGGTCAAACTGAAATTGGTCATAGTTCAGCTGGTCAGCTCCTCAATGATGATTGCCAACTCCCTATCAAAAGCTGCAAGCTATGGATTGTTATTGGGTTTATTGAAAGCTTGCTTTTCTCTGTGACCGGAAGATCTTCTGCTTCCATTTCTTCTCCTCACCAAATATCTGGGTGTGTTGGAATGAATTGAGGATGGTTAGTCTGTCACCTACTCTCTGCCTAGCTACACTCACAGTATCTATCTCTCTATGCAATCCCCTCTCACGCTCTCCCTTCTTCATTCCTGTCAACTGCTCATACAGCTACAGTAAAATCTCACTTCACACAATGTCTTCTTTCACACTTTACCACTAATTGCCTGTGTACCTTTCTTTCCATTTTTCTACCATCTACTCATGTGTCTATTGTGTCTATTCTTCATTTAATTGCTCTCTGCCTTCTCAAACATCAATGCCTCCCTTTACCCATCTTCCTATCCTTTCTTACTTTTTCACCTATATAAGACGCATCACTCTATCCTTTCTTCCTTTGAACCTATCAAACTACCTTCAAAGCACCCCTATCTGACCACCTACTTTATCCTCCAATCATCCAAGCATCAAGACCTCTGTCTTATTTGGTGAGGATGTTCATCAATGGCTGACCCAGGGAAAACTCAAATTCATTAATTTTTCTTCTTCCTTTTAGTAATCCTAGCTTTGTCTCTCTATCCTTATCCTGATTGTCCTAGTCCTGCTTTATTTCCTTTATTATAAGCAAATCTATGGTGTGTAGACATTCCTTTCTCTAGCTATTTGTTTCCTTCTATTATTTCATGACTCTGATCCCTTGTCTCAACCACAGTCTGGTTCTACTTTGTTCAGTTCTGCAGCTATCAAGGAAATTGAATTATTTCAAATGAGTAAGACATTGGAGATGACACTTAATAGAGAGAGTCTAGCTGAAAAATATTTTGGTGGTCAAATTGACTGTTGGATTCTAAGAAAATTTGTCAGATATCCAAAGAGGGGGAACCCTACCTGTACCAAGAGTCAAATGAGTTTTGTATAAGTTTGTGAACCACAGATAGGTAGGGGAAAGCAACCGGAAATTATTGGAGGAGGGCTTTGACTGGTTGGTTGTTCTTTTTCTGTTTTATTTACTATTTAAGGAGGGATGTTGATGAGATGAGGAAGAAAAATATGAAGGGTGATGAGATATTGAAAGTTGTTGAGGAGGATGGGTGATACAACCTTACAAGATTTCATCAAATTCATCTTTGATATCAGTAATGAATAGTCTATGAAGGATAAAATATAAGACCATCTGATTGAAAATAATATTAATTCCTTTTTGTGTTTTGAAGCTGATTTTCAATTTTCCCCTAAGCTTTCTCATCTTCTTTAGATCATACCAATGGCATGTTCAGTTTCTACATGTGATTTTGAGATTTAACTTTGCTTTATTGTGATCATGAGGTGAAACATGAAAGTATACTAGGAAAAACATTTGGCCACTGGCCTAAGCAGATTCATCCAGAATACATTCATTTTAATCAAAATATTCTTAATTTTATGTTTAGATTTGAATTCCCTTGAAAATATGTGAATCATGAAAGGGTTCATGAAGCTCAGTATGGAGTGGTTTTTTTTTTTGAAAAAAAGTTGAACAGCAACAGTTTATTGATTATGTTTTTTTTCACTCAGATGGTGATCTGATCAACAAATACAATAAAACCTGGAAAGCCTTCAGTTTTCATCACATGAGATATTGTATTCATACTTAAGCTTGGACCAGGCAACAACTTTCTTTTTTTGGTTTTTGGTTTAATTGATTTTTGACAAATTTTAATCTTTGATTTTTCAACCAAGTTTTGTTTCAATCCTCCCTCCCAGATTTTTCCCCCCTACCCCCCAATCATTTTTTTTTTTGGATCCTCCAATTGGAACCATTTTTTTTCAGCCATGATTCAGACCAATATCCTCCATTTTGCCATCCACCAACCCATCCAAGGATTTTCAATCAATAATTTCTGACACCATCACCCCATCAGTAAGTCTTCCAATCCCTGTTCTTTGTAATGAACCATCTCTTTAAGTGACTGACTCCTTTTTGGTTTTTTTTATTTGGGGGGGGGGATAAAAATTCAAGGCCTCACAAAAGAAAAATTGAACATCATTAAGCAAAACAGAATTTAACAAAGGATAAGATGAGATTCAGAAAGGGGAGCAGTGAAGAAAGTTCATGTCATGGGCAGGTATCAATCTGATTTGGAGACTTTTTTTTTCAGGAGATCATTTCCAAACAATTTCCAAAAAAATGGGCTGGATTCCCTCAGACCCATTAAAAATGTGGGAAAATGGATCAGTGTCATGAAAAATACTTCTACCCTTCTTAATAGGGGGTATCAAAGTTGACCAAACCCGCCATTTTTTAATGGCGGGTTTCAACCCAAATCCACCATTTCAAACCCGCCATTAAAAATCAAAAAAAACCACTTATTTCAGATCAGACGTGTCAAAGTTAACCTGAAATAAGTGGGTTTTTTCAAATAAAGTATTTAAATGCTTCCACCACCTGTCCGCATCATACACCCCTGTCTTCCCACCTCCTTCTACCTCCGACCTCATCGGAAAATTTTTTACCCCCACCCTCATCATAAAATTGATTGACCACTCTCATCACTTTATCGCTCTCATCACTTCATCACTCTCATCCACTTCATTGCTCTCAAAACTTCACCACTCTTAAAACTTCATCACTCTCATCACTTAACCGCTCTCATCACTTGATCACTCTCATCCACTTTATTGCTCTCAAAACTTCATCACTCTCATCACTTAACCGCTCTCATCACTTGATCACTCTCATCCACTTTATCGCTCTCAAAACTTCACCACTCTCATCACTTTATCGCTCTCATCACTTGCGTAGCCCAAACTCTTTCAAATGGCCCCTCAGCAAACCTCCCCCCACAAGTCCAACACACCCAAGAGAACATTTCCAAGGAACTCCACAAAAAACAATCCTCCCCCATCAGCTTCCAAGGGCTCAAGTCAGCTCAAGAGAGCTGATCACATCATCCTGGTAAACTGGCTGAAAATTCCCTCCAACTACGATGCCTGCTTTGGATCCAACAACAAAACACGTGTTGGCCAACCCCAATCCTCTAAGGTCAATGGTTATCTCCTGATGGCCAATGAACTCAAGAACAAAACAAAAGGTAGGCTGGATCTGTCATCCAAACAGATGAGGGAGCGGTTCAAAAACTATCAAGCCAAGTACAAAAAGGCCCACTCCATGTCTATCTCCACTGGCTTTGGTATCACCGACTTGGACAAAGCCAAAGGAATCAACTCGGTGGTTGATAAGTTGGACTCCATTTGTCCTTTTTATATTCAAATGGATGAAATCTTCGGAAAGAAGGCCAACATCACCCCCCTAGCTGCTTTCGATGCCCAACAATCCGATTCCGTTGATGCCGAGGACTTGGCTGGGGATGCTCAGCCTACCAACGGGGACCTTGATCAAACCTTGGCCTTGGAGTGGCCCCCATCTGATGACAAGGAGGATATTCAAACACAATCAGCTCCAATCACTTCTACTTTGGTATTGATTGATCAGTCAATCCCGACCTTGGACCCCTCACTTCCTTCTTTTGATTGCTCTCTTCCTGGGGCAGAACAACTGGAGAACTTGCCCAATGAGGAGGATGTTATTCCTGGATCACCGTTGCCATCAACATTGGCTCAAGTAAGGAACTAAATTGTTTTTGATTCTGTCTGGTTGCTCCTGACTGATTTAAATTGTAAAAAAACAGGCTCATCCATTTTTGATTGGCCAAAAACTCAAGCCAATGGGGCCTCCCACATTGCCTTCAAATACTAGTGAGGACTTTCAGACTCAAACCTCCTCTGCCAAGGGTAAGCAAAAGGCCTCCAATTCCATCAATGTCAACCCCAAAAGTCATCAAAAGAGGAGAAACACTTCCAGTTTTTCGGGCTTTGAAGAAATCATGGAGAAGCGAGATTCATGTAAGTTGATTGATTCAATATCCTTGCTTTCAAAATCATGCTCATTGCCATTCCCCTCCAAAAAACAGTGAAATCACAAATTGAATCAGATAAACTTCAGTTTGAAAAGCAAAAGTGGGATTGCCAACTGGCCATGGATGGTCAAAAGCAGCAAGCCAAGACTTTGGCTAATCAACAAAAATTGGATGCTGAGTGGAGGTTGAAACAAGCTGAGCTAGAGTTTCAAAAAGAGGAAAAGGAGAAGGATTGGCAGCAAGTGCAACTGGAAAAGGAGAGGGAACAACGGGCAAATGAAAAAAAGGATAAGGTATCAGTAGCTTTGGCTTGCATTGGCAGTGGTAGATTGGTAGAAGAAATACAGCAGATTACTCAAATGCTGGGCTTGTAAAGATATTTGCATGGATGAAAGAAAAACAAATTATTTTTTACTACAACAACGTTTGAGAGCATTCTTAACCCCACCAATAAACAAATCTTTTTTGTTTTTATTGATATTTTTTTCTCTAGAGTAAATTTGGCCGTTTTTCATGTCCCTACAAGTGCTCTGAGTTTTTTTATTAATTTGGAGTGACATGGCCATTCTGGTATGGGTTGCTGTGTCCACAGCTGGAAAGGTACAGTGCTTGTACTTGTTAGCCGCCCAAACCATTTTGACTATACCTTTTTGCTTGAAATCAATTCCAAAGCCAAGGTCAGGAAAAACAAATTGACCGTCCGAAACTTGATATTCATCCGTATCTTCAATAAGTCAACCATTTGATTTTTTGGTTGGGACCACAAGTAAAAAGGAATAGCCAGAGATGTTGCCTTTGTCAATATGAGGAGAATTGTAAAAATAATCCAAGGTGAAAGTGAGGTGTGGGGAGCAATCAAAAGGTGTAGGCTTGGAACCAAATTCCAACGAAGAGAAACAGGGGATGTTGCTGTCCTTCATGGTATCACGGTTTGATTCAAAGGCAAGTTTGGCCAAATTACAAAACATTTTTCCTAAAATTTGGGATACTTTGTCGGCCTTCAAGTTGAGGACAGCGTACTCTTGAGGAGAAGATCTAATGGATGATTTCTCCACATAACGTCCGAATAACTCCAAAGGGTTCATCGATTTTTGCCAACCAATTTCCCACATTTTTACACCCCAAGATCTTGAGGGACCAACCGGGTTGACAAATTTTTTTGAACTGTGAAGGAATGTTGTCACAAAGTTGATATCTTTCTTATCTTGCTCAGATAGTTAATCCAAAGGCACCAATTCAATGACGGCAATGAGAGCATGGTGATCATATTGGTCGAGAACAATAACTTTTCCATGGTGGAAGAAGTGGAAAGCCCCAATTGTCTGTTTTGCTTGCTTAAATTCTTCCTGGGTGGGTTTTTGAGGGTTGTTTTTCTTTTCAGCCATGATAGCAGGGTACAGATCCAAAGGGAATAGCTTTTGTCTAGACCAGGCAAACTTTTCCTTGATCAAGTTGTCAGTCACTTCCAAAGAAATTTCCAAATCCCTCATTTGAGCCCTCCTTTTTCTACAATTCCTCTGCTTGCCACCTCTCTTTATTTTTTTCATACCATCTCCTTCCATCTTTCTCCCTCCCAGGCACTTGCTGCACCCGAGATGAGGATCAAGGTGAAATTTGAATGGATGTATAACATTTTGAGTTTGGTAGGCATTGAAGGAATCAATATCAAAAAAGGGGTTGGACAAACAAAAAGACCGGTCAAACAAATAAAAAAAAAAAAAATGTCAGCAATGTTCTCATTATGGAAACGGTGGGATTAAAAAAATAAAAAAGAGATGAAAATCAACAATTCCTCTGCTTGCCACCTCTCTTTATGTTTTTCATACCATCTCCTTCCATCTTTCTCCCTCCCAGGCACTTGCTGCACCCAAGTTGAGGATCAAGGTGAAATTTGGATGGATGTATAACATTTTGAGTTTGGTGGCCAGTGAAGGAATTGATAGATATCAAAAGAATAGAATTAGATGGGGAGGAGTGGTAATGATGAGGAGCCGCAGCCGGCATCATACTAGGAAAACCAGACTGTCCCAGGACATAGCTTGGTTGGCGTAAGACTTGAGAGAATGTGTTCTGGCCAAGCTCGAAAACCTAAAAAAAAAAAAAAAAAAAAAAAAAAAAAAAAACAACGGGGAAGTCAGTTCCTGTACCCTACAAAAACCCTTCATCAATTGGCCCAAATGATTGGCCAATCAATTGCGAATAGATTGCTTGATTGATTGCCAATCGATTGCCGATTGATTGCCCAATCAATTCGCAATCGATTGGCAATCAATTGCTTGATCAATGGCCAATCAATTGCAAATCAATCAAGCGATCAATTGCTCGATTGATGAGAGGAGAAATTGGAGGAGGGGAGGGGCTCACCTTGAGGGATTGACCTTGAGGGATTGACCAAGGGATCCAGGGGGGGACTACAGGTTGAATGATCAAAGGATCAGCAACTGGTGAGGGGAAGGAAGAGGAAGAGCGTGGAGGGGGCTTACCAGGATTAGGAGGAGGGGATTCAGTGAGTGAGGAGAGATGAGGTGGTGGTGATGAGTGAGGTGGTTTGGTGAGGAGGAGGCAGGGTTTGACCGGTGAGTGAGTGGGGTGGATCCAGGGGGGGACTACAGGTTGAATGATCAAAGGATCAGCAAATGGTGAGGGGAAGGAAGAGGAAGAGCATGGAGGGGGCTTACCAGGATTAGGAGGAGGGGATTCAGTGAGTGAGGTGAGATGAGGTGGTGGTGGTGAGTAAGGTGGTGGTGATGAGTGAGGTGGTTTGGTGAGGAGGAGGCAGGGTTTGACCGGTGAGTGAGTGGGGTGAGGTTGAAGGGGTTGAGTGGTGAGGGGGAGGGGGGTGCCATTTGGTGAGTGGCAGGGTTTGAGGTGGAGGTGTTTTTGGATTCAAGTCCACTAAAAAAAAAAAAAAAAAAAACTCAGCCTATGAATCTTGGGTGAAAAACCAAAGCCAAAAAAATACGGTGAAGGGAATTTTTAATAATTTCAAAATCAAAAATTACTCATCAAAGCAAGCAAGGGTGAGAGGAAGAATCTGCTCTCTCATAGAAGAAGATTAGGGACCAGATGAGACAGGGATGACTTGAGGCGGATCAGGAATATCATCTTGGAATATTTTGTCCCATTCATCTTTGATGTCGGCCAAAAGGTTGTGAAGGATTACACAAGTGATAATCCAGTTGATGAGGAACCTCATATCTTTGGAACATTGGAGCTGGTTTTGCATCTCCCATAAGCTGGCCCATCTTCCTTTCAGAATTCCTATGGCATGCTCAATCCGAACTTGTGATTGGGCAAGATGATAGTTAAAATTGGTTTTTCCTTGATCATTGGACGAAACATTCCGGTATGCTGGAACTACATATTTCCCACTAGCATAAGCCGAATTGGCCAGAAGGTATTGATCTTGGTCAAAGTGGATCTCTGGTTTTTGGGAAATCCGCATCCAATTGAAAGCATATGAATCATGACAAGAACCTGGAAGGCCAGCATGGAGGGAGATGAACTTCTTGTTGTTATTGCAAACAAGTTGTAGTGCCACGGAGTATCTAAACAAAGATATGGAACATATTTGGTCAGTGTGTGATCCAAAGTTTTATCATAGCAATTGGAAAAGAAATGAATCAATTGCCTTTTTTTACAATCAAAATAGTGGTTGCCATCTAGGTTGGGTTTTTGACTCAAGGGGATGGTGGTTCCATCAACAAAACCAATGCAACCAGGAAAGCCTTCTGTCTCCATTACTTGAGATTTCTCCTTGTGTTCTTCTTTGGTTGGCCATGAAAGGACCAAGCAACGGAAAGATAGGATAGCAATCATGACTCTTTTGGTGTATAAGTCAATGCCTCCGTAACTGACTGAGAATAGATTTTCCAATTGATGGATTTCTGCTCCATTTCCATTTGACCCCAATCTACAAAGAGCAACGGCAAGTTGGATGGCTGGATCGCGTTGGGGATTGCGAGAATTGTTCTGGAAGATGTGGTGGTCTTCAATCATTGCCAAAAGTTTCATGAAAGAAGGCAACAAAGTTTGGAACAGTTGCTGGAAGCTTAAGTCAGGGAGAGATGAAGCTTTTTCCTTTCATACATAGGGTTATGGAGAGTGTGTATTCTTGGAACCATGTATTGCTTTGCCAACAGAGAATTCAAAGCTAACCAAGTTAATTCCAAATCGGAGTCTGAATCAGAGTCTGAATGGGAGTCAAACAATAGCAAAAGTTCAGTCAGCTTTTTTGCGTTTTCAACTTGCTGGCAGGATGTTTGATTGGAAATGTTGAGAAAGGTGGTGAGTGATGTGGGGTGATGAGATGATGATGGGATTTGTGTGAAGATGGGTATGTGAAGGTATTTGAAAAATGATAGAGATGTGTGTGATGCAATGGATATGGGACCAGTATGGATTTGCTGATGTGGATGGGTGTTTTTGATGTGATGGATGGTGGATGGATGATGATGCATAAATGGCGGGTTTAATGGCGTGTTTGATGACTGAAATCCGCCATTTTCATGAAACACGCCATTTTGAAATACACCAGTTAGGGGGTATGTGTATTTCAGAAACCCGCCATTAAAAATGGCGGGTTTCGTCAAAAAAAAATGGCGGGTTTCTAATGGCGGGTTTGCTAACTTTGATACACCCTAATATGTATTCTTACACCTTTTTTTAAAAAAAATGATTTTTTTTGAATTGATCTTTTTTTAAATTTTTGAAATGTTGGATTTTTTTTCTTTATTCATTTATTTTTTCATTTTTCTGCCTTTCTTTTGATTTTTTTACTGAGGAATGGAATTGTTGGAAAATTTTTACCTGCCCCTTGCTGCAACACCTGTCTTCCATGTTGTATCAGTGAAAAACCTGTTGCTTCATCTTTTTCTCTCTTTCTTCTAGTTCCAGAGTTCAAGATCAGTTTTTGGAGAGCTAGCATGGAGTTAAAGAAGGTCTTTTTTAACAAAGCTTGTGCAATTGTCCAGCTAGATGTGATACCTTGTATGCTCAAATTGTTACCTGGGCTTATGATCCTAAGTGATTTCCATTTCAAAGGAGGATGCTCAGAGGAATAAAAGAGACAGCTACTGTTGATAAATGAGTTGTTATGGACACTTTTGAACTGATCCAGGAACTCCTTGTAGCACCTCCCAAATTTAAGATGGATTGGTGGTGATCCAGATTCCCAAGGATTCAAAGGTGCACATCTGATTGGACTCCCAAGCCACCATAGAAAAGTGGGATCTCCCCTTTTATTGGTGGTTTAGTTATGAATACCTTATAATTTTACCTGTGTCCATCCAGATCCCATGGACTTCAGGTAATTTAAAATTTCCAAAAACCCATTGCTTGCAATTAAAACTTCAAAGGTGGAGGGTAGTAGATCAGCTCTTGTATCTCACCTGTGTGCAAAAGACATAGACACAAAGTTTCAGATTGTTTTCCAGATTTTCAATATGATTACTTCTTTCATTGAGCTTTATTACATATACTTTTTTTAAGTGTATTTTGTATTGCACATGGACCACTTTGCATATACAAGAAGTCTTGTGGTAAAAAGTACACTCAGGACCTAAAAAAATTGGCCCTCTCTAGTTCCTTTGGATCAAAAATGGCAGGATGACAGAGGAGGGGAGAGAGATGAGAGAAAGAAATAAAAATGAAAAAAATAAAAATAAAAAATAAGATAAAATAAAACAATAAAAAAAATGAAAAAATCATGAGAGGACAATGTGGGAGGACAAAGTGATTCTTCAAGTTACTAGAGATCACAGTATGCCCAAGGGCATGATGACATTCCCCAGGTTTTTCAGAGGTTCTTTGGGTTCTGTGGCATCTTTTAGGGGTTGGAAACGTCCTGAAGGGTGAATGAATGTTGCAAGGTCCAGCCATGCCTTCTGGTTCTTCAGAGCCATGCTTAGGCTGTTGGGGTTTTAAGCCACTTGATTCCATTTCAGCTCCTTCCGCAGATCACTTTGGGACTGTTTGTAAGCAGAACAGAAATGAAATAAGTGAGACTCTTTCTTTAAAATAGCCACACTTAGGGCACAAAGGATTTAATGCTTTCCTTATTTTAAAAAGATATGTGTTCAAACTGCAGTTTTCAGATTTAATTTGACTCAGTATAAACAAGAGCTGAATTGCCATGTTTGGGGTTTTTTTGGCCAGCATCTTATTTTTTGTGACCCACTTGGACCTAATACTTCTTTTGACTCTGGTAAAATTGAAATACAAGGGGAATGGCAGATTGGCCCCAATAGTTATTGCCTTCTTTGCTTCGCTTTCCTCTGCATTGTTACCTTCTATACCTGCATGGCCTAGGAAGCAGATGAGTAAAATTTGTGTCTTTGTGTCACTATTCATTGTCACTTTCATCAGCTCTTGACATAGGTACTGGCCTGGTTTTTCTGAAAGGGGGTTTGCAGTCCCAAGTAGGACTCCCTTATTATCTGTGAATAGAAAATAAGGCTGAAAGAATTTTTCTGTTGCAACATTGATTAATTTGAATGGTCTGATCACTCCTAATTTCTCACACTTGTGGTCGGATAGGTTGATATTGGCCCCTGTATGGAAGAGAAATTTTGATTCAGCATTGAGGATGATAGCAGCTGCCCACCTTTTTTGGATTCATACAACCCATCTGTAAAAATGAGTGCATATTTGTCAGTAGCATGGTTGATAATATCTAATGTAGAGGTGATTTCCTCCTCCTTGGGCAAGTGCTGGTTGTTATACATCAAGTTTACAGATAGAAAATTGACCTTTTCCTGGAGTTGTGTAGTTACAGTCTCCACATTGAAGTTTCAAAATGCAAGTAGTATGTCTTGAAAAATGTTTGTGTTTGCAGCGGACTGGCCTGTAGGGGGAAACCTATTTAGCCTAGGTAGAAATTCATTCCTGATGCTTTGGGAGAAGCCCGTTTGTGTTATTTTCCTGGTTTAGGAAAGAAAAACAACCTTCCTAACTGCTTTGAAAAATGGTCTATGTGAGATATTGGAGTTCAGCCATACAATGTTGGTGTTTTTAAAGATGCCTTTGGACCATGTGGCACAGAGTTAGTCAGATTTGGATTCCAGGGATGAAAATTTGGTGGATTTTCTCTGGAAGGCCCATATGTGGGCCACGTAAGAAAATCTGGGGAGGAGGACTGAATGCAGGAGATGGGTTTGCTTTCTTTCAGAGATGCCCCATTTTGAATTTCCAAGGCACGCAAAGTGCTGTAGAGTGGAATGTTTTTTGTAAGAATGTTTCATAAATGCTTGTGCTAAGATAATCATTGGTCAATGGTAAGCCCTAGCCATAAAACCTACACAGAGTACTCTACTGGCGTATCCACAAAAAATACAGAGGGAAGAAGAGATTGTTAACCATCTGGTATTAGATAAAACTAATATTTTTGTTTTGCCCTGTGGTGGTCTTATATAGACCCAATTTGGAATTGGCTGAGCGCTGTGCTCTCAGCAATGGGTGCAGCTTTGCTGCATTAAGCTGTGCTGCGGGCTCAGCAGCAGTCAAATAAGGCTCAGCATCTGGAGATGCGGGGTGGATCAGATTGGATTGCGCGGATGTATCTTGGATATCTGGAACAGCGCCGGGGGCTTCATGTTGGGCCCGGTGCAAGGGCCGCGTAATGAGAAGGACAAACCGGGAGGAAGTAATGGCAGGCGGGTAATACGGATGGATATGGGGTATGGGATGGGGTTGGAAGGATAGAGTTTGGCTAGGGTTCTGTACTTAGGGGTTGTATTTCATTATTATTGTTTGCTTGCGGTTATACCTAGGTTAGGGTTGAGGGGAAGGTTACTTAAACCACACCCTCAACCCAGATGTGGAGGGGAGGTATTATCACGGATCATCATGGAGGATCATACCATTGGATAATTATAGGTTTTGGAAGGATCTTTACTCTCATTTCTCTATCTCTCAGTCAAAGGGTGAACAGTTTCACTCAGGGTTTACAGACGCAAGGGATCAATAACTTCCAAACTTGGGAACCATTCTAGGAGAATTTCTCTTCTGAATTCCACATCTGGGGGTCTGGCCAGGAAGTAACCTTTTGTTACTTGTCTCTTGAAACTAAAAAGCGTGATGTTCCAGTACCATCCATTGACTAGTAACCAGAACCAAGGTCCAGGAACTTGCAAATAAGGAATCAATGTAAGGGATGAGTTTGGGAATAGTTGGTAGCAAATGGAATCAATACTATCTGAGACAAGATGGTGGAGGGAAAGACTTGAACAAAATAAGTCAAATTTCCTTTCAGAGTTCCATGGAAGAAGGTAGTTGTAAGTAACAATGCCCACAAGCTAATAACTCTGGTTGTCCAAAGACAATTAGGAAAGATCAACTCAATCCCAACCAAGCTCCAGTTGCTCAATGAAACTGCCCAACTCTCTGCAATCAAGCGCTTGAAGGCTACCAGATAACTGTGGGTGGCTGTACAAAACAAAATCAATTTTTTTGTGAAGCTCTAGAAGCAACGCAATAACAGATTCAAACAAGAATAAACCAACACTTTTCAAGGGACACAAGATTAGCGTGGCGGAATTCAACTTTAAAGAATAAAGGGAGGTATAACACTCCAGGTTTTAAGCTTAATAAGACCTCTTCAATCAATTTTGATTGGATCCAGAAAGATGATCAGGAAGGATCAAGACCATTATGGTTGGAAAAAGGGATCAAGGAGTGGTATAACACACTCAAGAATTCCAGCAGACAGAATTCTATTCAACCAGCAAGGCTATGGTTGGTGATAAGTAACAGGGTCACAGATGGAAAGATCAAAGATTTGAGTATGGAGGCTCAAAGTATCAAGGGCCAATCATGGATATACCCAGGATGAGGATTAGGATCAAATTACTATGATAACAGGGGGGGACATACAAACACACTCCCCTGGATTATTCAGAAAAGGGCAGGGGAGAGCCCCTCCTTTTATAGGCAAGAGGTCTGTAGACTATTTACAAGAGAGATTTACAGATAGAGGGGGGAAAAAGTTTTGATGGATAAGGGAATGTAAAAAAAATTCAAAAATTTCCATGATCCATGAGGTGTCCTGGATTGATCACCAAATGTCTCCCCAACTTACAGACTGTCCCTAGTCTGTATCTCAAACTTGAAGATATAAAGAGGAGTGAAAATGCATAGAAATTGAACAGAAAATTGGCCATTTCTTGATCTTGAGAGGGATTGAAGAGTTGGAAAATATCTTGATCCATCCAAAAGAGCCCTAGAAGGGGTAGAGATAAAACACAGAAGGTGTCCCAGGTGCTCACGTATGTGGCATACAGTAGAGTTTACAACAAAAAAACACAGCAAATAACCCTGGTGGTGCACAATTTGGAGGACTTACTTCTGAGATAAGTTGCCTCCACAACAATGAAAATTCTTAATTTGATCAGCAGAGAACCTTCTGGCCAGTTGAGTACCATCCAGCTCCTCCAAAATATGAGATCCACCTCTAACTTGGCAAACCACCCAATAAGGACCATTCCAACAATTTGAGCAAAGCTTGCCCCATTTGGTCTCCAAAGATTGATTATAAACTAAAGCTAGATCACCAGGGTTTAGGGAGTCCCTGATTTGATTGGAGTGCTTTTGCTCCCAATACTGGACTGATTTTGCTCTGGACTCCATCATCTTCTGATAAGCTTCATCAAAAACATCTTCACTTTGCTCCAGTTTCTTGGATCTAGAAACCAATAGGTCAGTAGTTGAGGACACCTTCTCCCAAGGGATACCCAAGAAAGATTCCATATCCAGATCCAGAGGAAGAACTTTTCTTTGGAAAAAGATGATTTTGTAAGTTGAGTAGCCAGTAGTCATTTTGGTTGAGATTCAATCAGAGAAGAGAAAAAGAGGAAGTAATTTGCAACAATGCTTGCCACTTTCACCAGCAAGCTTAACAAGTGCAGCCTTCAAAGGAGCATGGCCTTGTTCCACCATGCGTTGGCTTTCAGGATAATAAGGAGTAGTAACCCTATCTTGTCCAGGAATAGATTGGATCATTTCAGCAAGTTTTCCACCAAATTTGGAGCCACCATAAGTAGAGTAAGATTAAGCCAGGCCATAACACATTTTCCAGGTCTCATAGAGGAAAGCTGCCACTGATTCAGAGCTAAGATTCTTAAGAAACTTTGCTTCAACCCATCCATAAAAATCATCTCTAGCCACAATGAGGTACTTAGCACCTCCTGCCTTAATATGAACCACATCCATAGCAATCCTTCCAAAGACAGTGGACTCCCCAGTAGGATAAAAAATTTCCACTGGACGCCTAAGATCATGTTTTTGATAAACTTCACAACTCTTGCACCATTGGGAGACAGATTTCTTCAGAGATGGCCACCAGAATTGTTTGGATAATTTTCAATAAGTTTTGGTTTCCCCACAATGACCAAGACCTTCATGGGGACTTTCAAGGATAGAATCTTGTTTAGAAGGTATAGTAACAACAATAAGAAAACAAGTATTTCCTCTTTTCATAAGCCTAGAGCTTTGGACAAAGAAATTAGAGGACTTTCTTTTAAGAGATCAAAATTCTTTAGCAGAGAGATCAGGAGGTCTTTGGAGATTTAAAATTTACTGCGCTAGTTGAAGCCAGAAACCTTGCTGAAAGCCAGAATAATCTTGACAAGAGAAAGAGAAGACAGGTTGGATTAAAGGTTCTTCTTCCTCAAAATCAGTTCCAACATCAGATTCATTGTCTCCAAGAGGTCTTCAAGATAAACCATCCGGCATAGTGAAAGATTTCCCAGGCCTGTGAACAATATCAAAAGAAAAAAGCTGGATAAAGGCCACCCAACAAGTCATAGGAGCATTGGGGAGGCTGGGAGCATTGATCATCTCAATGATGGATTGAGCATCAACTTGCAGTTCAAAATGTTGGCCCCAGAGAACAGTTTGAAGTTTCTTCATCATTTGAGACACACCACAAAGTTCCATTTTGGGCTGAGAGTACCTAGAATCTACATCTGAAAATAGCAAAGATTCATTAAGAGCAGGAAGGTCCCAACCATTTTCATCTTCCTGAGTAAGGACAGCCCCAAAAGATTGATAACTAGAATCAACAGCCAGCTTTATCTTGCCAGCCCCAGGTACATAAGCAATCTTTTTCAAAACTATATCTTTTCCAACCATCATTTTGAGCAACTGAAAAGAATGTTCACAATCTTGGGTCCAAATGCATTCAGAATCTGTTCTGGTTAGGCAACATAAGGGTGCACATATTTTGGATAAGGATGGGTTAAAGATTCTAAAATAAGTGACAACACCTAGGAAACCCCTAACTTCAGTAGGATTGATTGGAGTAGGTCAAGAGATGATCTTTTTGACTTTGGCTGGTGTCATCCTTCTTCCTTCCTTGCAGACCACATGACCCACAATTTCCAGAGCAGGGACACAAGCAGCCAGTTTGGATCCAGAGACAGTAAGGCCAGATTCCTCAATTCAAAACAGAATCCTTTCCAAAGTTGTAGCATATTCCCAAATAAAACAACAAATTCATGACTGCAAAGATAAGAGCTCATTATCATATTCAGAAACTGGACCTTTGATTCCACCATTGTCAATAAAGATACCATCATGATCAGGGATTTCATCCTGGAGGATCCACATCATCTGAGCCTGATAGACTGCAACCGAGTTGGTGGCTCCTTGAGGCAATTGAGTAAGTTGAAATTGACCAAGAGGAGTATCGAAAGTAGTGAGAGGACGAGAAATAGGATGTAAGGATTGTTCGTCATAGCCACCCATAATATCCCCTAGACCATAGCAAGCTCTACCAGAGAAAAATTCAACAAATTCTTCAGTAGCAGGAGGAATACCAGAGTGTTTAATAGTAACTTTATTAAGAGGTTGGAGATCATGAACTATTCTAAGTTTACCATTACTTTTGAGGACACAGAAGACAGGGCTGGAATAACTAGAGGTTGACTGCTCATATAGACCAGTACAAACTTGTTCTTGGACCAACTTGTTAAATTTTTCAACTTTAGCAGCAGGGATAGGGATCTTCTTCTTTTTCCAAGGATAATGTTCAACTACAGGGTTGATATAAGGGAGGCCATAGGATTATTTCAAGAGACCTCTCTCTTCTTTCCAGAAAGAAAGAGATTTTTCCCTTAGAGATAAGAAATTTTTGATCAAATTTAACTCATCAGGAAGAAGCCATCCATCTGGACCAAAGTTGACCACCTTCAGACATTCTTTGGTGACTCAACAATTGGGCACAAAGGGACCAGTAAGAGATTGAGGAAGACAACAGTAAGGATCACAAGATAAGGGAAGACGCATAAGAGGAGGATTGAGGTTGAGAGGCATGGGCTGGTTGACTGGTTGGAACTTCTTGGAAACTGGTTTGTAATTGATGGCAAACAAGATAAGTTCTTGTTTCCTCCAAGAGTTGACCAGTGAGACTTGATTACAAAAACTGAGTCCAAGTTCAAACATTTTCCACAACCAATGTTCTGCAATATCCTCAAAGGGTGCCTTTTCCATAAAGGGAGAACCAGGAGATAATAACTTGCTCACATTTGTGGCACAAGGTATGGTTTTTAAAATGATGGTAGAAGGTTTCCCTGGCAGTGCACAATTGGGAGGACTTGCTTGTACCCCAAATTGCCTCCACTGAAGCCCATATTCCTCCATACCAAAATCACCAAGAATAGAATCAAGATCAGGATCTAGTTTAGAATCATTACAGAGATTCAAACCGGAACTGAGAGAAGATTGATCAGAACTAAGAGTACAAGGGATAGAAGACACAACAGATCCAGAGAGAGAAGGAAAAGAAAAATTTTTAGATTTTTCTGTTTTGACATGTTTTTGATTGTTGATATTTTCTAGTTTAGATGAAAAAGATGAAAATAATGAGAAATAAGCCTGGGGGATGATATTTTACCTTTGAGTTGAAGTATGAGGCTGAAAACAACTACAACTTTTAGTAGGATCAACTATTACCATAAAAAATGAGAGGAATTGGAATTATCCTTCTGCTTCCCCTTTAAAGATGATTTAGAAGGATGACTGGGAAAATCTCTTTCCCAACAACCAGAATCCAAAGAACAGAGAGCAACTTCAATCTTTCTACCATCAGCATCAGGGAGAAGGATTATCTCCCCAAATTAATCAGAAAACATCAGAGTAGCACCAAAATCCATAAAGAAAGGTTGTCCCAAAATCATAAGCCCTTCCAAACAGGTGATCCAAAAATTACAGGTTCCAAAAATATTTCGACCAATCCTGACTGGGGCATCTTCAGAAATACCAACCAATTCACAAGCTTGATTACCTATCTCATAGACTGCAGAATTGAAGCTGACACTAGGACTGAGTTTGAGTTTACAGGCCATGGCATCCAAAATTAAGTTGAGCTGAGATCCAGAGTCCACAAGAGGAAAAACAGTTTTAGCTGAGTCACCAAGAAAACAGGGGAGGAAGTCAAGGGGACAGGAGTAAAGATTGGAATCTGAAGAAGGGATAGTTCCCCCAGATTCATCCATCAAAGTGCCAGAGGAGACCTTTAGTTCTTCAGGACCAATCTCCACACATCAACAAGAGACTCATTTCTTCATTCCTTCAGCAACAGATGGAAAGATTGATAGGAGTTCAGCCATAGATAGATCAGGAATTTTGAGATCAAAAATTTTCTTTAATACCCCTTCCACAGCATTGGGGTGGTCTTTTGAGATTCCCCTTTCAAATTGAACTTTGGGCTGGGTGGAGGGAGGATGATCAGGTGAATCAGGTACTGGAACAGGATAAGAGGATTCATGATTTGGAACATATTGAACAGGAGAGTAGCAGTTTCCTTATTAGCCTGGGGATTTGATTTAGGTATACAATTTTCTTCCATTTTGTTCATGATTTTGTTGGACTCTTTAAAGCAAGGGGCATGTACTGGTTCAGCAGCTCTGGTTTGTTGAAAAGTAAGAGCTGTTTGACCTTTCATGACTTTATCCACTACACTCCTTAGGACCAGAAAATCAGGGAGCTTGAAGCAATTGTCTCTAGTAGTAATCATGGATCCAGATTGAACTAATTCATCATAATCCTTTCCTGCACTCCTGGAGAAAAATACTGGAAAAATCAAACTCAAATTTTGTCCACTGTGTCAATGTGATTGTTTATGATGAGGTAAGACTGAATAGGATCCCAAGATTTTCTAAAAGACTGATAATCAGAGGCTGAAGAGACACCACCATTGAAGATCCATTGAGAAAACAGAGTATCCAACTCCTGTAGAGTATGTTGGAGTCTCTATATCTGATGCCAAATTATTTTTTTCTCTTTTTTTCTTTCTTTTTTCCTATATTCCTTTTTTCTTTTCTTTCTCTCCTATTTCTCAGATCTCTATCTCTCAGATTAATAACTCATCTATCCCAGTCATCATGTATACAAGTCTCATATGCCTCTCACATCTGTCACGCTCTAAATCACTGTTTCCATTTTCATCTATATGTCACTGGCGCGCGTCTTGTACTCTCAAGAATCATTTCACCATGTCTGTGACACTCAGACACACACCACTACCTGAGGACAGCAGTCGAGTCAGGCAGAAGAATTTTCCCTCATCCTTCCTTCTGCTCTCACTTCCGCATTTCATCAGGTTAGTTTGTTTATCTCTATTTTATGTCACTCATCATTTTTTCCTTTTTTCTTCTCATCTCTGACTGATAATATCATCCTTCTTTCTGATATTACTTCTGCATTTCCTCAGTGAGCCCAACAGGTTATGAGCCCAGAAAGCTAATCACTGCGATTTAAACCAATCCTAAGAAGGATCCAACTCAATCCTGCTTTGTTAAACCCAATATCTAATTTACTCTCTCAATCACTATGGATGAACTCCAATCACCTCAACCAGTCCTTAAAACCCCGTCCATCATTCCATTAAACTTGCCAGGATTGGAATCAAACTACCTCAATTGGGCAATGATCCTCCGTATCCACTTCAGAGCTTCAGGGGTGAGCTATCTCCTCAACAGAAAATCACCAAAGACCATCCCAGAAACAATGTTGAAAGACAATCTGGCCGTATGCTTGGTTATCTCAAGGTCCATTCTTCCTGTTAATTTTCAATACATCCATAAACACAAAGAAAGCGCACTTGGAATGTGGAACGCACTGAAGGAAGCTCACCAGGATAACTCATTGGGCGGCAGGATGTACTGGCTCAGGAAACTACTCCTCACCAAACCGAACAATAAGGATATGCCAACCCACCTCTCCAAAATAATTTCATACGGAGGGAAACTTGGTTCCATCATCACTCCAGAAAGCCCTCTCACTGCAGATGATCTACAGTCAACAGCAATCCTACTTTCACTGCCGGACAATTGGCTTGGATGCGTTTCTAGTATGATGAACAAGGAATTGGTTCCGTTTTCCAAGATAATTACCACCCTAAAGCAAGAACACCTACAAAGACAAACCAGGATTGAAGAAAAAATTGTCCAGTTGGCCAGCGCTAAGTTTGCATCAAATGCACCCTTGAAAAGGAAAGAGAAATCTACCTCAGCTCAGAATCCAAATGGATACTCTCAAACCTACTATTGTACGCATTGCAAGACAGAAGGACACTCTTTCTCCAAATTTCCAGAAGTCCTTGAGATTCTGGAACAATCCAAGAGAAATAATCAACCAAGACCAAAAAAAAAAGGAAGGAATTCCAATCCATCAAATGCGAAAGCAAGCAAGGCAGTAGTTGAGTGTGTCTCAGAAGAAGAAGACTCAGGCAATTTTTCCAATTCTCAAATTATAGTTCATGCGGGGTCTACCACCTGCAACCTCAGCCACTCAAACACCAATCTGAACAGAGACTTCAACCTTGACTCTGGATGTTCCATGTTGATGACTCCTGACAGTATCAGATCTCAGACAGAAAGACAAATCTCACTCCAATACGCCTAGCAGACGGATCCACCATCACCTCCGTAGCAGAAGGATTGATTGACCTATCATTCTGCCAAATTCAATCTCTGCTGGTACCAAAACTAAACAAACCCCTCCTTTCCATCTCAAGTATCTGTGACTCCGGTTTTGTTGTGGTCTTTTCTGAGGACGGCTGTAAGATCTACAACAAGGAAACAACCAATCTGACACGCTCAGCTCTCCAATCAGGGTATCGAAGTGGGAATCTGTACTTTCTATCAAGGAAGGATGTGAGCGGTCACGATTCTTGTTCCTCAACTATTGACAGCTTGTCTGACAACAGTCTGTTTGGCTATCATAGCAGACTTTCCCATCTAAATTTAAAGTCACTCAAGAAGCTGCTCAAATTGCAGAACATCTCACCAATGCCATCAAACGATCTGGAGGTTCAGCAGTGCCCAACCTGCATTAAATCAAAGATGACTTGTACCCCCTTCCACACCTGTCTCAGTCACAGGTCCACCACAGCAGGACAAATAATCCACTCCAACGTCTGCAGTTTTGAGACAACTTCCAGAGAAGTCTATAAGTATTTTGTTACATTCATCAATGATTACTCAAAGGCTCTTTTCACCTATCCCATCAAAAACAAGTCCAATGTCTTCCAATGCACAAAAATATTCATACCTTTCTTTTAAAATCAATATCAATCTCAGGTAACATCCTTTTGTACCGACAACAGAGGAGAATACCTAAACCTATCAATGAAATCTTTTCTTGAATCAAAAGGCATCACCATCAAGCCTGGACCTCCACACTCCCCCCAACTCAATGGAGTGGCCAAACGGTCCAACCGCACCATCTGCAACATGATTTGAGCCTCACTCATATCTTCCAACCTACCAAAATCTTTCTGGGAAGACCCTCTCTGCCACTCAACTTTTGCTTTCAATTCCTTTCCCTGCAAAACCCCCTCTGGATTTGTCTCACCTAACTCACTTCTTCACCACAACAATATCTCTCTGTCCTACCTGCATCCTTTTGGTTGTAAGTTATGGTACAAAATACCTGAACAGAACCTTCTGAAACTTGACAAGAAGGGTAAGTGTGGCATCCTCCTGTCTTATCTCCCCAACGGCAATGGCTACCGTATCCTCAATTCTGAGAGCCGCAAGGTGATAAAATCTTGTGACTGCATCTTCAACAATGCTGTTTTCCCATATGCTCACCCCACCAGAATTGATGTTAAAACCAAACTGGCGCCAAATGCAGAGCCTCTTTCCTTTCCCTCTATCCTTTCCATTCCACCTCTTGCCCCTATTCCTTCCGTCCCCTCCACGCCGCCTCTCTCTCCACCTCCCTCAGAGCCTTGCAACGTGCCTTCTCTAACATCACCACCTGTGTGTCCAGATAACTCCCTCACACAACCATCACCATTCCTCACTTCCAACCATCTAAAAGGCCTTCCCTGCATGGGCGGCAGTTTCCATCCTCCCTTATCTCAAACACTCTCAATAAGCATCAATACATCAGGCTCCAATTGGATCCCTCCCCTTCCTGGAAATGATGTAACCTCACCACCTCCTTCCCCTTCCTCCCCTCCTCCCGCGCGCAGTCATCCTCCTCTTTCACCACCCTGTTTTTCATCTCCTCCCTCCATTCCTCATGCCTCTCTGCCAACGCTCCCGTTCACCGGACCTCCCCCCAGTCAATCTGTCACCCTCCCAACCACTTCTCCACCTGTTTGAGGATCCTCAAGGCCTCGCCGGTCCCCCTCCCGTTACGGAAATTTTTCCCGCTCCGCCTTGATAAAGGACAATCTTGTCGCTCCGACAACATTGAAGCAACTTCTTTGGTCACCCCACCGCCGCAGTTGGATCCTCTCCGCTCAAGACAAAATTTCCTCCCTTCAGGGAATGGGGACCTGGAAGCTAGTTCCCCCGCCTAAAGGTCAGAAGGTTATCCAATGCAAATGGGTTTTCAAGGTCAAGCGGCGAGAAGATGGCTCCATTCTGAAGCTCAAGGCAAGACTTTTTGCCATGGGTTTCTCCCAAGTCCAAGGGCTGGATTTCTCCAAGGTTTTTGCCCCTACCCTCCGGATGGAATATCTTTGCTTGGTTCTTTCCCTCCTCAGCAACAAAGGCTGGATTGGCTGCAAGTTGATTTCAAAACTGCCTTCCTCAACGGTTGTCTGAAAAAGCCTGTGTACATGTCTCAGCCTCCAGGTTTTGAGGACCCGCCCCCCCCGACTGGGTTTGCAAAGTGTCTCGTGCAATCTACAGCCTGCGTCAATCACCCCTTCAATGGAACCTTGAATTGAGCTCTGCAATGGTATCACTGGGTTTGGCTCAATCTTCATACAACCCTGCGCTATATTACAAGCTTGTTGATGGTAACCTTGTAGGTGCCATAGCTGCTCATGTTGACAATCTTGCCGTGGTGGGTACCCCAAGCTTTGTCAAGGGTTTCATCAAAGACATAAGCAAAAAGTTCCAGGTTGGTCCAGACAAAGAGCTTCACCTTTTTCTGTCACTGTCTGTCCAACGCGAAAGGGGATCTAGGACTGTCTCCATCGGTCAGCCCCACTACATTGAATCTGTCTGCAAGCGTTTCCTCCCTGCCACAGATCTCAAAAATGCTCCATCACCTACCTCAGCATCTTTCAAGTCCCTGCAAAAAAGCCCTCCAGATTCCCCTGCAGCCCCTCCTGAATACAATCAGCTCATTGGCTCTCTGCTATGGATCTCCCAATGGATGCTCCCTGATGTTGCTTTTGCCGTCAACCAGCTGTCGCAATTCCTTCAAGACCCCTCGATTGACCACTGGAACGCCGGTGTTTGGATCCTTTGGTACCTCAGGGGCTCTTGCCACCTCCGACTCATTCTAGGAGGCCCAACCATTGATCTTGCGGGCTACAGCAATTCTGATTGGGCTGAAGACGCCGTCAACAGGAGGTCAGCCTTGGGATATACGTATTGACTGGGTCTGGGCGCCATCTTGTGGAAGTCAAAGAAACAGCCAACCATTTTTCTCTCAAGCACCAAGGCGGAATACAAGGCTTTGTCCAACTTGTGTAAGGAGGGTCTGTGGCTGCACAACCTACTATTGGAGCTACGCCTTTGTGCGTCCACGCCGGTCACTCTGTTTGTGGACAACAGCGGTGCTGAAGCTTTGGCAATGAATCCTCTCCATCATTCCAGGATGAAGCATATCAATGCTAGACACCACTTCATTCGCGAATGTGTGAGCCGGTCCCTTTTCAATGTTTGACATGTCTCCACTTCCAATATGTTGGCGGACATGCTTACAAAGCCTCTTACCAGGATCCTCCTACAAAGACACCTCTCTCTTCTTGGTCTAGTATGATGTGCTCAGCAAGGGAGGGTGTTGGAGTCTCTATATCTGATTGCACATTATTTGTTTCTCTTTTTTTCTTTCTTTTTTCCTATATTCCTTTTTTCTTTTCTTTCTCTCCTATTTCTCAGATCTCTATCTCTCAGATTAATACCTCATCTGTCCCAGTCATCATGTATACAAGTCTCATATGCCTCTCACATCTGTCACGCTCTAAATCACTGTTTCCATTTTAATCTATATGTCACTGGCGCTGTGGTGACCAATCCGGGACACCACGGCAAAAAAAAAAAAAAAAAAAAAAAAAAAAAAAAAAAAAAAATTTGGTTGTACCCCTATGGGTACCTTCATTTCCCCCCATCTCTCAACTTGTCCCTGTCCTAGCGGTCTAGGACAGGCCTCTTGCCTGTCTCTCCGCTTCAATCCCCCCTTCTGTGTTCAACTCCTACTTGTCGCTCTTGCGGCCCTGGCTTTTGGCGACGCGAGCGATTGTTGAACCACCTTCAACAATCCCTTCAATCCTTCCCAATCCTCTCATCCAACCAACGCCGTTGCTTGTTGCAACGGTTTTCAACTCTCATTCAATCATCGATTCCACCATCACTCATCCCTCACCGATTGGAGCCACCGTACCACCCCCCATGACCCCTACCGATCACTCCTTCCAGCCATCCTCCTCCCTTCATCTTCATCAATCCCACCAACCCAAGCCTTGGTTCTCAACTCCTATCTCAAATCATCAACCTCGACCTCCGTCTTACAACTATCATTGATCACCTCATCAACATGATCCATCCTACCAACATCCTCCTCTCCATCCCTCCAATCCTATTAACTCATACCATCCTCACCCTCCATCATCCGATCTTGTCCCCATGCCTGCCTTGGGATCCAATCGGCTCGTTAACAAATCCAAATGTGATAAGGATTGGGAGGGTAAGGATAAACTGATTGATAAGGCAAAGTGGTCCAATCACACCAAAAAAGTCTTAGATTTTACCTCCAACGTCGATCATCGTTGTCGAGACTTCTTTGCCGGTCGTCTCATCCTCGCCGGTTGGTTCAACCGTTGGATTGCCCTTGGTCTCGCGATCTTCCTCATCATCTCCGCCGCCTTACTCTCCTTCTTCTTAGTCCCAAGGCTACCAACAATAGCCTACAACAATCAGACGACCCTCCTAGGTGATAGCTTGAACGGCCTGAGCTTCAAAGCTCAAGAACCCGTCAACTTTCGCTTCAATGCTAACATCAACTTCGCCATGGAGGCTCACAAGTCTTACGTGAGACCCAAGATATCCTCCCTGGACGTCATTATCAAGGATCTCTCATCCTCTAGTTTGGCCGTCGGAACCTTTACCCTGCTGTCACCGCCGATCGGGCAACAACAGCCGTTGTTGACACCCGCCACCGCTGTTGCGGGTGTCCATCTGGTTGCC
Organism: Puccinia polysora; assembly: GCA_025617555.3. Classification (NCBI taxonomy): domain Eukaryota; kingdom Fungi; phylum Basidiomycota; class Pucciniomycetes; order Pucciniales; family Pucciniaceae; genus Puccinia; species Puccinia polysora. Next base: position 12,567,488 of record CM062636.1, read on the forward strand.
CGCGGTCATTCTTGACACGGGCGACATTCCTTTTTTTTCCCCTCATGTCATCTTTTTTTTATGTTTTCATTTTCCCACACCTATTTGTAGTATCTCTTGTACATAGTATACAGGGCCTCATGTCTATAAAAGGAGGGGCTCTCCCCTGCCTTTTGGCCCAGCATCCAAGGAGACCATCATCATCTCATCTCATCTGTTTCCCCCATCATCATAATCAACTTATCCATGGGCATCCTTCCCCACTTATCTGAGCAACTTATCCGGGTATATCCATGATTGCCCCTTGATCCTTTGAGCCTCCGTACTCAAACTCTGTCCCTTGTGACCTTGATCCTTATCACCAACCAATAGCCTTGCTGGTTGAAGAAGAATTCCTGTCTGAATTCTTGGGTGTGTTATACCACTCTGATCCCTTTTTCCGACCATACTGGTCTTGATCTCTCCTTGATCATCTTTCTGGAGCCAATCACGTTTGATTGAAGAGGTTTTATTAAGCTTAAAACCTGGAGTGTTATACCTCCCTTCTTCTTTAAGGTTGAATTTCGCCACGCTATTCTTGAGTCACTTGAGAAGTGTTGGGATATTCTTGCTCTCGTTATTGATTTGCTTCTAGAGCTTCATAAAACAAATTGCTTTTGTTTTGTTCAGCCTCCCACAGTTATCTGGTACCCTTCAAGCGCTTGATTGCGGAGAGTTGGGCAGGTTCATTGAGAACCTGGAGGTTGGTTGGGATTGAGTTGATCTTTCCTAATCAGCTGCTGACGACCAGAGTTATTAGCTTGTGGGCGTTGTTACTTACAACTGCCTTGTTCTATTGAACTATGAACAAACCTTGACTTATTTGTTCAAGTCCTTACCTGCACCATCTTGCCTCAGATAGTGTTGTTTCCATTGCTACCAACAACTCTTATCCTCTTCCCTTACTTTTATTTCTCATCCATAAGGTTCTGGACCTTGATTCCAGTTACATTTAAATATTATTGTAACTCCTAGGAGGGCAGCCTAAACAGCACCTTTCCCCTCCACAGAACTGCCACGGCTTAGCACCATTTAGAGTCTTACATTTGGTCCCCCGGGCCGGGATCAAACCAGCAACCTTGGGATTTACAGTCCCAAGAAATTTAAAATCAACCTCGAAATCCGATCTTTTTTTTTTTTTCTTTCTCCTATTTTTTTTTCTCTTCTCAAATCTGATCCGTGGAGGCAACTTATCCTAGAAGTAAGTCCTCCCAATTTTTGCACCGCTTGGGCAAGATACTTGTCGTTTTTGGCGAAACCCTACTCTTGCCACACTTGTGAGCCACTTTGGAAATCTGCTCTTTGGATCCCCTAGGAACTCTGTTATTCAATATGGCATCTTCCGCTACTCCAACCACCTCTTTCCGACCTAAGATGGTAAAGATCAAACCTCAGAACAAGAACTTAGGCTTCAATGGTACGAATGTCAAGCAATTCTTGGACTCCTACAAAATGGCTGCTGAAGTGGATGGAGCTAGTGAATTTGATATGGCTTATCAGTTGCAATTCTTTATCTCCTCTGATGAAGTTATGGAGGTAACCAAGTCTTTTGAGGGATTTGAATCCCATAACTGGACGCTTCTCAGGAAGGCTATGTTGGCATACTGGGGTAAAATAGATGTGGCTAGGTTTACTCTGCAGGATTTGGATGCTCTGGTTTCTCAGTGGATCTCCAATGGTGGTATTTCTTCAGCCTCTGACTATCAGATTTTTAGGAAGTCTTGGGATCCCATTCAAAACTATCTTATCCGAAACAATCACATTGACACAGTGGAAAAAATTCGAGCAAAGTTCTTCCAATCTTTTTCGTCGGCTGTGCAGGAAAGGATTAAAGAAGAACTGGTCAAATCTGGATCCATGATTACCACCAGGAATAATCAATTCAAGCTCCCTGTTTTTCTCACCCTTAGGAGTACTGTGGATAAAGTCATGAAAGGTCAAACTGCTCTTACCTTTGAAAAGCCTAGAACTACTGAACCGGTCCATGCTCCTTCTTTTAAAGATTCAAACAATATTATGATTAAAATGGAGGTAGATCGTAGGCCTAAAGCAGATCCTAATTCCAATCGAGAACCTACTACTATAGATGAAATCACCAAGTTACTTAGAGCCTTTGAGAACAAAATAGATCAAATGATTTCTTCGCTAGCTACTCCTAAAACTCCTTCTTCTGTCCCCAAATCAACTCTGGTCTGTTACTACTGTCATAGGGAAGGCCATGGAACCGGACGATTCCAAGAACTTCAGAAGGACCTAAAGGAAAAGTTGGTAGAGCAGAGGGGAAAAAATTACTTCCTCCCTAATGGTGCTCTAATCCCTTTTGACTCGTCTTGTCCTATCCGACATGTGGTGGCCTCTTACCAGCCATCACCTCCTGTGAAAGCATCTCTTGCTTCCTTTGAATTTTGATCATCCTGTGGTACCCTCCAACCTTGGTATCCTCCAGCTATTTCTTCCTCTAGTCTTGCTGGGACTACTTATCAATCTGATCCATCCAGGAAACAACATGAGGAACCTAAACCTCATAAGGCTCCTTCCTTGCCAACTTCAATCCTTTGAAAACCCGTTAAACGTTGATCATCACTTGAGCCTCCTTCCTCTGATGTAGAAGAAATGGGGGTGGAAAAGGAACCACTCATGGAAAGGTTCCCAGATCACCCTGATCCTTCTCCCTCACCTCAACCTTCTAATCCTATCTTAGATTCTGCGTCACCTGAACTTCCTCCCTCCACCCAGCCCAAAGTTTGATTTGAAAGGGGCATCTCCAAGGATCACCCCAATGCTGTGGAGGGAGTATTAAAGAAAATTTCTGATCTCAAAATTCCTGATCTATCTATAGCTGAACTCCTATCGATCTCTCCATCTGTTGCTGAAGGAATGAAGAAATGGGTCTCTTGTCAACGTGTGGAAATTGGCCCTGAAGAACTCAAAGTCTCCTCTGGAACTTTAATGGAGGACTCTGATGGAACCAGTCCTTCTTTAGACTCCAGCCTTTATTCCTGTCCCCTTGGCTTCCTTCCTTGTTATCTTGGTGACTCAGCTAAAACTGTTTCTCCTCTTGTGGATTCTGGATCTCAGCTTAACTTAATCTCGGATGCTATGGCCTGCAAGCTCAAACTTAGTCCTAGGGTCAGCTTCAACTCTGCAGTGTATGGGATAGGAAATCAAGCTTGTGAACTGGTTGGTATTGCTGAAGATGTACCGGTCAGGATTGGTCAAAATATTGTTGGAACCTGCCACTTTTGGATCACTTGTTTGGACGGTCCTATGATCTTGGGAAGACCCTTCTTAATGGACTTTGGTGCAACCCTGATGTTTTCTGATCAATTTGGGGAGAGAATTCTTCTCCCTGATGCTGATGGCAGGAAAATTGAAGTTCCTCTTTGCTCTTTGGATTCTGGTCGTGGGGAAAGAGATTTTCCTGATCATTCTCCCAAATCATCTTTTAAGGGGAAGCAGAAGGATAACTCTAGTTCCTCTCATTTTTTAGGGGAATAGTTGATCCTACTAATAGTTTTAGTTCTTTTCAGCCTCAGACTGCAACTCAAGGGTCAACTCCCATCCCTCAGGCTTATTTTTAATTCCTTTCATCATTCTCTTCTGAGCTCAAGAATATCAAAAAACAAAAACATATCAAAATAGAAAAATCCAAAAATATTTCTTCTCCATCTCCTTCTCTCTCTGGATCTGTTTTGTCTTCTTTTCCTTCTACTTTTGAGTCTGATCAATCTTCTCTCAGTTCCAGTTTGAATCTCCGCAATGAGTCTAAACTAGATCCTAATTGCAATTCCATTTTTGGTGATTTTGGTATGAAGGAATATGGGCTTCAGTGGAGGCAATTTGGGGTACAAGTAAGTCCTCCCAATTGTGCACTGCCAGGGCAATCTTTTACCGTCATTTTCGAAACCCTACCTTATGACACATATGTGAGCACCTGGGACGCCCTCCTTGTTCTATTCCTGCCGCTTCTAGGGCTCATTTGGAAGAATCAAGATATTTTCCTCAACTCTTCAATTGCTCTCAAGATCAAGAAATGGCCAATCTTTGCTTCAATTTCTTTGTTCCCTGCTTTTTTTTAAATCCCTTGAAATTTTAGATTCAGACTAGGGACATTCTGTAAGTTGGGGAGAGATGTGGTGACCAATCCGGGACACCACGGCAAAAAAAAAAAAAAAAAAAAAAAAAAAAAAAAATTTGGTTGTACCCCTATGGGTACCTTCATTTCCCCCCATCTCTCAAATTCTCCCTGTCCTAGCGGTCTAGGACAGGCCTCTTGCCTGTCTCTCCGCTTTGATCCCCCCCTTCTATGTTCAACTCCTACTTGTCGCTCTCGCGGCCCTGGCTTTTGGCGACGCAAGCAATCGTCAAACCACCTTTGATGATCCCTTTGATCCTTCCTGATCCTCTCATCCAACCGACGCCGTCGCTTGTCGCAACGGTTTTCAACTCTCATTTGATCTTCGATTCCACCATCACTCATCCCTCACCAATTGGAGCCACCGTACCACCCCCCATGACCCCTACCAATCACTCCTTCCAGCCATCCTCCTCCCTTCATCTTCATCAATCCCACCAACCCAAGCCTTGGTTCTCAACTCCTATCTCAAATCATCAACCTCAACCTCCGTCTTACAACTATCATCAATCACCTCATCAACATGATCCATCCTACCAACATCCTCCTCTCCATCCCTCCAATCCTATTAACTCATACCATCCTCACCCTCCATCATCCAATCTTGTCCCCATGCCCGCCTTGGGATCCAATTGGCTCGTTAACAAATCCAAACGTGATAAGGATTGGGAGGGTAAGGATAAACTGATCTATAAGGCAAAGTGGTCCGATCGCACCAAAAAAGTCCTAGATCGTACCTCCAACGTCAATCATCATTGTCAAGACTTCTTCGCCGGTCATCTCATCCTCGCCGGTTGGTTCAACCGTTGGATCGCCCTTGGTCTTGCGATCTTCCTCATCATCTCCGCCGCCTTACTCTCCTTATCCTTAGTCCCAAGGCTAACGACGATAACCTACAACAATCAGACGACCCTCCTAGGTGATAGCTTGAACGGCCTGAGCTTCAAAGCTCAAGAACCCGTCAACTTTTGCTTCAATGCTAACATCAACTTCGCCATGGAGGCTCACAAGTCTTACGTGAGACCCAAGATATCCTCCCTGGACGTCATTATCAAGGATCTCTCATCCTCTAGTTCGGCCGTCGGAACCTTTACCCCGCTTTCACCGCCAATCGGGCAACAACAGCCATTGTCAACACCCGCGACCGCTGTTGCGGGTGTCCATCTGGTTGCCCGCGGTCATTCTTGACGCGGCGACATTTCTTTTTTTTCCCCTCATGTCATCTTTTTTTTATGTTTTCATTTTCCCACACCTATTTGTAGTATCTCTTGTACATAGTATACAGGGCCTCATGTCTATAAAAGGAGGGGCTCTCCCCTGCCTTTTGGCCCAGCATCCAAGGAGACCATCATCATCTCATCTCATCTGTTTCCCCCATCATCATAATCAACTTATCCATGGGCATCCTTCCCCACTTATCTGAGCAACCTATCCGGGTATATCCATGATTGCCCCTTGATCCTTTGAGCCTCCATACTCAAACTCTGTCCCTTGTGACCTTGATCCTTATCACCAACCAATAGCCTTGCTGGTTGAAGAAGAATTCCTGTCTGAATTCTTGGGTGTGTTTTACCACTCTGATCCCTTTTTCCGACCATACTGGTCTTGATCTCTCCTTGATCATCTTTCTGGAGCCAATCACGTTTGATTGAAGAGGTTTTATTAAGCTTAAAACCTGGAGTGTTATACCTCCCTTCTTCTTTAAGGTTGAATTTCGCCACGCTATTCTTGAGTCACTTGAGAAGTGTTGGGATATTCTTGCTCAAATTTGTTATTGATTTGCTTCTAGAGCTTCATAAAACAAGTTGCTTTTTTTTTGTTCAGCCTCCCACAGTAATCTGGTACCCTTCAAGCGCCTGATTGCGGAGAGTTGGGCAGGTTCATTGAGAACCTGGGGGTTGGTTGGGATTGAGTTCATCTTTCCTAATCAGCTGCTGACGACCAGAGTTATTAGCTTGTGGGCGTTGTTACTTACAACTGCCTTGTTCTATTGAACTCTGAACAAACCTTGACTTATTTGTTCAAGTCTTTACCTGCACCATCTTGCCTCAGATAGTGTTGTTTCCATCGCTACCAACAACTCTTATCGTCTTCCCTTACTTTTATTTCTCATCCATAAGGTTCTGGACCTTGATTCCGGTTATATTTAAATATTATTGTAACTCCTAGGAGGGCAGCCTAAACAGCACCTTTCCCCTCCACAGAACTGCCACGGCTTAGCACCGTTTGGAGTCTTACAGCGTGCGTCTTGTACTCTCAAGAATCATGTCACCATGTCTGTGACACTCAGACACACACCACTACCTGAGGACAGCAGTCAAGTCAGGCAGAAGAATTTTCCCTCATCCTTCTTTCTGCTCTCACTTCCGCATTTCCTCAGGTTATTTTGTTTATCTCTATTTTATGTCTCTCATCATTTTGTCCTTTTTTCTTCTCATCTCTGGCTGATAATATCATCCTTCTTACTGCTCTCACTTCCGCATTTCCTCAGTGATCCCAAAAGAGTAAACCTAGCCACATCTACTTTTCCCCAATAAGCCAACATAGCCTCCTTCAAGAGCCTCCAGTCATGAGTTTTGAATCCATCAAATAATTCAATCAATTCAACAAATTCATCAGAGGAGATAAAAAATTGTAACTGATAAGCCATATCGTTTTCACTTGCACCATCCACTTCAGCAGCAAACTCATAGTAGTCCAAGAATTGTTCCACATTTGTTCCATTGAAGCCTAAGTTCTTTTTTTGAGGTTTGATCTTGACCATCTTGACTTGAACAGAGGAGGAGGAGGAGGTACCAGCATATTCCATTTTGAAGAGCAGAGTTCCCAAGAGATCCAAAGAGAAGATATCCAAAGTGGCTCACAATTGTGGCAGGAGGAGGGTTTCACAAAAAACTCCAAGCACCTTGCCCTGATGGTGCACAAATCGGGAGGACTTACTTCTAGGATAAGTTGCCTCCATGGATCAGATCTGAGAAGAGATAGAAACAGAGAATAAAATAAAAAGATTGGATTTTGAATTTTGATTACAAACATCAATGATGATGGGACTGTAAATACCAAGGTTTCAGCTTTGATCCCTGCCCGGGGGACCAAATCTAAGACTCCAAAAGGTTCTAAGCTGCAGGAAGTTCTGTGGAGGGGAAAAGTGCTTTTTAAACTGCCCTCCTAAGAGTTACAATAATATTTAAATTTCACCAGAATCAAGGTCCAGGAACTTGTAAATAAGGAATCAATGTAAGGGATTAGTTTGGGAATAGTAGGTAGAAAATGGAATCAACACTATCTGAGACAAGATGGTGGAGGGAAAGACTTAAACAAAATAGTTCAATGTTCCATTCAGAGTTCCATGGAACAAGGCAGTTGTAAGTAGTAATTCCCACAAGCTCATAACTCTGGTTGTCAGCAGAAGATTAGGAAAGATAAACTCAATCCCAACCAACCTCCAGGATCTCAATGAACCTGCCTAACTCTCTGCAATCAAGCGCTTGAAGGCTCCCAGATAACTGTGGGTGGCTGTACAAAACAAAATCAATTTTTTTTGAAGATCTAGAAGCAAAGCAACAACAGATTCAAACAAGAATAACCCAACACTTCTCAAGGGACTCAAGAGTAGCGTGGCAGAATTCAACTTTAAAGAATAAAGGGAAGTATAAAACTCCAGGTTTTAAGCTTAATAAGACCTCTTCAATCAATTTTGATTGGATCTAGAAAGATGATCAGGAAGGATCAAGACCATTATGGTTGGAAAAAGGGATCAAGGAGTGGTATAACACACTCAAGAATTCCAGCAGACAGAATTCTCTTCAACCAGCAAGGCTATGGTAGGTGATAAGGAACAGAGTCACAGATGGAAAGATCAAAGATTTGAGTATGGAGGCTCAAAGGATCAAGGGGCAATAATGGATATACCCAGGATGAGGATTAGGATCAAATTACTATGATAATGGGGGGACATTCACATACACTCCCCTGGATTATTCAGAAAAAGGCAGGGGAGAGCCCCTCCTTTTAAAGACAAGATGTCTGTAGAATATTTACAAGAGAGATTTACAGATAGAGCGGAAATTTTGTTTTCTTTTTTTTTGAGGATGGTCATGAGAAAACAAAAGAAAAAAATTAACAATCAAACAACTCAAAAAAAAGAAGAATTGAATCATGAATGACAGGAATGGGAAGACCCCCTCCCGTGCCAATGATGGGCATGGGCAGGAGAATAGCAAGTGAGAGGCCCGCAGACATGCTAACGGGCCCGCGCAACTGCTGAGACCTGTGCCGGCAACGCATTAGCCGCGCGGGAGACCGGTGAGCTTGGAGGTGGATTGAGGGGCTTGTCACTGAGGGCAGTGCAAAGGTTCTGATTACCGCAAGCAATGGTAATTTGCCAATGGATTGGGAGCATGAGAGGATGAGTCCTTGAGATTTATGGAATCGGAGGACTGATCCTTGGTTGTCAACTTGGGGTTGGAGGAGGTATGGGAAGATGAGATGGATGATTGGAGAGTTGAGGATCCTCAAATCTGGTCTCACTTGAGTAGGTCTTGGCCTGTTTCTCAATGACTGAGAGTTCTGAGAGTAATTCAATCTCATCCCAAGCCAATGATTTCTGTTGGAGTGAATTGTGGGACTTGATGAGCCAGGAGTTATTCAAAGGAGCATGGATGAGATTGGGTGTCTTGGGCATTGGGGGAGAGTTGGAGGATTCCTAGGAGATGGATCAAAGACCAATGACCCCTCTTATGACAATCATTGTCCTAATTGTCACCCAGACCAAGACCTACTTAGAGTTGCTTGCTTGATTTGTGGTTGTTGGAAGCCATTGACCAAGATTGTTTGATACATAATTTCAAGGAGGATGATGATGATTATGATTGGAGTGAATGGCCATCCAAAAAAGAACAAAAAAGGGAATTGAAGGATGAGTAGCAAAGCAAGAAGGACTTGAACACCAGGAACTGGGGTCTAGGAACTGAGAGATCTTCCTAGAAAACTAGGAGAAGGGAAGGCTGAGAACTGGAAACTGAAATAGGAAATCATTCCTGAATTTTTTTTTTTGAAGTTGTATTGATGGCTAAGGGAATTTAAAAAAAATCAAAAATTTCCATAATCCATGAGGTTTCCTGGATTGATCACCACACCGGTTCAACACTGAGGATGTTGAGCAATTCCTTGCGCAATAAAAAGGAATAGCCGATGCAGAAGGTGCCACGGGCTTGGATAAGGCTTGTCTTGTTATCCTTTTCATCATGGATGAAGAGAAGCTTTGGGATGTGGAAGAGATGGAAGGATATGAGGAACTTGATTGGCTGAAACTGAAGGCGGAAATCTTGGTGCGGTGGGGAAGGTGCAAACCTTGGTTTTGGGAGAGTGACTTTGAGCAAGCTGCGGTGGAAGCAAGTGCAAATGGCGGAGTTTGGACGCAGGCGCAATTGGGGGAGTATGTAGCAATGTTTGACCAGATCTACTGTTACCTGGCAAAGAACAAGGTAATAGCAGGTCAGAGGGGCGGGATGAAGAGGGCATTTCTGGGTTTTCTTGGTCACCAACTCCGCGGTGTAAGACCCCAAACGGCGCAGGGAGTTGGCAGTTCTGTGGAGGGGATAGGTGCTTTTTTAGGCTGCCCTCCTGAGTGTTACAAAAATATTTAAATGTAACCAAGATCAAAGTCCAGAACCTGGTAAACGGGGAACCAAAAGTAAGAGGATAAAGATTGTAGTTGTCGGTAGCTGGGAGACAACACTATCTGAGGCAAGATGATGTTGGGGAAAACTTGAATAGAAGGAGTCAAGAATTGTTCAGAGTTCAACAAGACAAGGCAATTGTGAGTGACAACGCCCACAAGCTAATAGCTCTGGTTGTCAGCAGGAGCTTAGGAAAGATCAACTCAATCCCAAACAACCTCCAGGTTCTCAATGAACCTGCCCAACTCTCCGCAATCAAGCGCTTGAAGGGTACCAGATAACTGTGGGTGGCTGCACAAGACAAAGCTAATTGTTTGAAGAAGCTCTAGAAGCAAAACAATAACTGATTCAAACAAGAATAAACCAACACTTCTCAAGGGACTCAAGAGTAGCGTGGCGGAATTCAACTTCAAAAGAAGGGAAGGGAGGTTTAACACTCCAGGTTTTAAGCTTAATAAAAACTCTTCAGTCAAACGTGTCTGGTTCCAGAAAGATAATCAAAGGATGATCAGGACCAGTATGGTTGTATAAAGGGATCAGGAGTGGTGTAACACACTCAAGAATTTGATTAGAAAAATTCTTCTTCAACCAGCAAAGCTATTGGTTGGTGATAAGGCTCAAGGATCAAGGGGTTTGAGTATGGAGGCTCAAGGATCAAGGGGTTTGAGTATGGAGGCTCAAGGATCAACGGGCAATCATAGATTTCTGATGTGATGATAGGATCATGCTCATTCCATGCTGGATGATGTTCCAAAAGACAGGGGAGAGCCCCCCCTTATATGGGCAGGAGGCCCTGTTAGACTATGTACAACGTATTCTACAAATAGAGCGGAAAAAGAAAGAAAATCAGGTCATCTCTTGCGTCTGTGCGTGGATGGGCGTGCGCAACAATACCAGAATCACCCACCCCTTGTCCAAAGTCGGACAGTGTGGGAAAGGAAAACAAACTAGACCAGACCGCCGCAGATGTCTGCGCACGGTAGTCAACACTATCCACCCCCACCCAGAGATGGAAGGGGGGTAGAAGAGTCCCAGGAAGGGCAACAGATGAAGTTTGTGAGAGTGCGGATGGGCGGATACGAGATCAGCTCAAGGCAATTGAGTAAATACTGACAGGCTTGAGATTGGCAAATGACAGACTGAGTGAGGTGGGAGATTGATGGGTCCGAGGATTGGACAAGCGCTTGGAGGTGCAGTTGGGATGGGTTTGGTAAGGCATGGATGAGCGACACGCAACAATGATGGATGAGCAAAGCGCAACAATGATGGATGAGCAATGGGAAACAATGATGGATGAGTGACGCGCGACAATGATGGATGAGTGACACGCGACGGGCAAGGATAAGGATGAGCGACGCGCGACGGGCAAGGATGAGGATGCACAAGGATAAGGACGCGCAAGGACAAGGATGAGGAAGCGCAAGGATAAGGATGAGGATGCGCAAGGACAATTTTTTTTTTTTTTTTTTTAGTTTTTGAATTCTTTTTCCCCCAGTGTCCCAGATGGTTCACCACAGCGGGCAGGTTCAGAGGCACTTTTACAACAACAACCTTGTAAAGAGGTTGTTGGATGGGATTATTTCACTTCTTCTGGACATTGTTATCATCTGTTGGGTGGTGGAAAGAAAGTTGGACTTGGAGGAACTGATGGAATACACGGCAAGGTTGTTCCCAATGGGTTTGAAGAAGTCCGCTTCTCACCCTCTGGCAGCACCAACGCAGGCTCTGGTTGCAGGCCCCTTGAAAATGGAACATGCTCCTGCAACACCACTGACAACGGGCCCGGAGATGAGCAAGATGACGGAATTGATGAAGGATTTACAGATCTTCCTGAGTTGAATGACGTCAGCCCCGCGCAATCTCCCTCCTCACATTGGGGGACCACTTCCGCCGTTAAACCCGCCCACGCTGCGGTTATGCAATCACTGCAGGGACAAGGGGCATTGGCGGTTGGGGTGCCATGACATGACAAGAGACATCCAGGCTGGATTGGTTTGACTGGTGGGAATGGGATTCATGTTCCCAATGGGCAAGTGGATCTCCACTGAACCTGGGAATCCAACCGTCATGGAGCAAGTGCGCGCGCAAGGTCAGGATTTTGGGGTAACTGCTGTTATAATTATGGCCAGCAATTTGTTGGACTGTAGAGGCACAGTCCGTGCGTGCGCTGTTTCTTTTCTCATTTCATATGCTACACACATATCACAGAACATGTCACTAACTCATGCTGTATACCTGAGCAGCCTCTTGGGAGTGGAAAGTCTCTTTCTTCATCCTTCCACATCTGTTCCCAATACTGACTCAGGTAACGTAACCTTATGTTTTCTTCTTCTGTTCTCTTCTTCCCTTCTTCTTTGTTATTGCTCCTCTGATTTCTTCTGTTCAATTTCTCACTGTCACTGATGCAATGATTATCATCCTTCCATGTCCGTTCCCAATGCTGACTCAGATAACATCATCAGGTTATGAGCCCAGAGCTCTTCAGCTATAAAACTCTCTCTAGGATCCGTACGCTTTTTGACAAAGCAATCTGAACTAAATGAAACCAATCTTACCTGATACCATGATCAACATCATTTCAGATAACCCAAACTCTCAAAAACTTTCAAACGCCAAACTACCCATTCTCAAGGCTCCAGGGAACAATTTGAACTACTTGGACTGGGAATTCGTAGTCTATTCCTACGTTGAAGCATTGGGACTCAAGTATGTTATAGAAAAACCTCTACCCAACAACCCAGCATTAGCCTGGATGAACAACAACAAACTTGTTTGTGCCGTTCTCACTCAAACTATTTATTCTTCAAACATTTGATATGTACGTGAACATCGACGCCACGCGTTTGGAATGTGGAACACCCTTCTTTGCGCTCACCAGGATCAAACAACTGGAGGCAGGGTATATTGGATGAGAAAACTTCTCCTGACCAAAATGGATGGAGAAGATATAATCACTCATATTGACACCATGGCGCAATTCCACAAAAGGCTCAACTCCCTCATCTCCACTTCCAATCCCCTTACGTCTTATGACGTCCACGTAGCGGCCCTTCTAAGCTTGATACCTCAAGACTGGCTACATTGCGTCTCCTCATACATGAATCAGGACGGTGTGAAATCCAAGACCATAGTCAATGCTCTAAAAAACAAAAACACCCGTTGACAGTCTCAAACCCAGGTGGAAGCCTCGGTCTCAACGGCAAAATCTTCCAAGAGTCAATCACAATCCATGGATCAATCTCAGAAAAGATGTTATTTCTGCAACGCTGATGGCCACGACTTGAACTCCTGCTACAACACAAAAAGAATTCTGAATGAAGTTAAGGCGAACCAAAAACATAAAGCTGAATCTTCAAGGAAAAGACCAGACAAGAAGCCAACTAAGCAACCTGCCAGAGCAGGAAGGACAGTAGCGGCAAACGCAGTCCCCCAATCAAAGACGGACGATAATGCAGAAGAGTCCGACTACTCAGGTTCCAAGTATGAAGTGACAGCGGGACATGCGTCAGCTCTAATTGCATCAAACCCACCACCAATAAAGTCAAAGCACGCAAATCTAGACTCCGGATGCTCAATTTCAATGACTCCCTATCTCCAAACCGTCAATAACACTAAAGCCTGAAGCACTCCGGTCTGCCTGGCCGACCACTCTCTAGTGAGATCCACTCACAAAGGGTTGCAAAACTTCCTCTAACTCATCATCCAACCATTGAGACTCTTGTAGTCCCGTCTCTCCACAAACCATTAATTTCAATTGCCGGTCTCTGCAACATGAACCTAGCTGTTGTTTTTGACTCAAATAGGTGCAAAATCTATGATGCCAACAAAGTAACCATCAAAACAGCTCCAATGGGTGAATTTTATCAAAAAGGGAACCTCTACTACCTACCCTTGGAGCCTGTGAGCTCTTTCTCTGCCCATCTTTCTTCTGCAGGCAAAACTAAAACTTCTCTGTTTGGCTATCATGTTTGCTTCTCCCATCTAGGCCTCAAGCCCCTCAAAAGGTTTCTCCGCACTGTTGGAATCATACCCTCCGTCTCCGACAAGCTTAAAGTTCAAAGATGTCCTGTGTGTGTACAATGCAAAATGCACCGTACTCCCTTCAAGTCAAGGAAACCATATCGGGCAACCGCACCAGGACATTTGATTCACTTGGATGTTGGGTTGGTCAAAGTTAAATTGCGAGAGGGTCACAAATACTTCGCAACCTTTGTAGACGACTTTTCTAAATTCATCTCAGTTTTTCCGCTCAAATCAAAATCAGATGTTTTCTCCTGCTTTAAGCTCTTCCGCTCTCATTTTGAACGTCATTTCAATGTTAAAATTCTTGCTCTTCGGACAGAAAACGGCGGAGAGTACCTTTCCAACAAATTCAGTGACCATCTAAAGAACCTTGGTATAATCCACGAACCTGGTCCACCTCATTCACCTCAACTCAACGGCGTAGCTGAACAAACAAATCAAACAATAGGAAATGTGGTTCAATGTGCACTACTACAAGCTTCGACTCCTAAATACTTCTGGGCTGATGCCCTCAAACTCTCTCTTCACAACTACAACTTCTTCCCATACCATACACCGTTAGGCTTTAAATCTCCAATCTCACTCCTCAACCAACCATCTCCTAACCCCACCAACATTCATCCATTTGTTTGTCTAGTCTGGTATAAAGTTCTGGAGGCAGATCAATGCAAACTCAACAAGAAAGCTCAATCCTCCATAATCCTTTTGCACCTACAGGATGGGAACGGGTTCAGGTTGTGGGATCTGGAGAAGAAAAGTGTGGTAAAGTCTTGAGATGTCATTTTTGAAGATGACATTTTCCCTTACTCCTCTGACCTTCTGTGTTTGCCAACACCTGTTCATGCAGAACTACCCTGGCCAATTGGCTCCAACATACTTCCCTGGCCAACATCATCTCCGCCACTCACCGTCCCCCACCCCAATCCTGTCTCTCAACCACTAAACATAGTCCTACAAGGCAATCAAGACCAACGGCTCACTGCCTCCATGCATGCCCCTCAAAATTGTCCCCGCGGGGAGGTAACTGACCTTTCCCCATCAGACTCCTCCGACAACAATCCCTCCCCTACTCCCAACTCAAGCAATCCGCCTTTGCGGGTAACACTGCCCGCCCCACTGGTTTCTTCTGCCCCGGACAAAGTTACCAGAATAAATCTACCCCCCCGGCCCACTCCCACCCTCGTGTGACTTCCCCTCCCTGCCGCTTGACTAGAGCAAGGCGTCCTCCCGACAGGCTTGGGCACTGGTCCAAAACAGTAAGAACCGACCAAGCACTTGACACACCAAAAACCTGGAAACAGCTTCTTTGGTCCCCAAACAAACTGAGGTGGATCAAGGCGGCAGATGAAGAGTTTGCTTTGCTACTTGGAGTGCATACATGGACCCTTGTCCCTCGACCAATGAAGTGCAAGATAATCAAATTGAAATGGGTCTTCAAAATCAAGAAGCAACCAGATCATTCAATCCAAAAGCTAAAAGTGCGCCTTGTTGCAATGGGTTATACACAGACAAAGGGGGTCGATTTTGAGGAAGTTTTCTCGCCAACTCTCCAGCTCAAAACTCTCCGTCTCATCCTCACCCTGTTGGCCTCGAACGACTGGATGGGCCGTCAGGTGGACTTCAAAACGGCTTTCCTGAATGGAAATCTGGATCATGAGGTATTTATGGAACAGCCGCCTGGTTTCGTTGATCCTCAAAATCCGGACTGGGTTTGCAAGCTTAACCGGTCAATCTACGGTCTGAAACAGTCTCCCAGACAATGGAATTCTCAGCTACACAAAGCTCTCACTGGCTTAGGCCTATCCAATTTGAAATACGACCCGAATCTCTATTTCAAGGTACAAAACGGTAAGCTTTTTGGTGCTCTGACCACTCACATTGAAGACCTAGCAATAGTCGGTGAGCCAAAGTTTGTCAAGCAACTCATTACTGACTTCAGGAAAATATTCACCATTGGCGCAGATGAAGACCTGCGCCACTTTCTCTCACTAAAACTCACCCGTAACCGTCAATCTTGTCATATCTGCCTGAATCAATTGCATTACATTGAAAGTCTTGCTGAAGGATTTCTCAACAGGGGCCATATCTCAGTTGCAACCCCATCAAGCGTGCTCTTCAAAAATCTCCTCCGAAAAACCCCCAATGAACTTCCCTTGCCTTGGCCTTAAAACCAACTTATAGGATCTCTCCTATGGGTCTTGCAATGCACTTGTCCCAACGTGTCATTTGTAGTCAACCGGCTTTCTCAACACCTGCAAGATCCGTCTGAAGCCCACTGGTACGCAGCGGTTTGTGTTCTGAACTATCTGGTCTCCACCAAGAACCTCAGTCTCCGCTTGGGAGGCTCACTGAAACTTTCCGCTTACTCTGACTCTGATTGGGCAGAGGATTGCGACAACTGCAAATCTACCTCGGGCTATGTGTTCAAGCTAGGGGATGGCGTCATCACGTGGAAATCAAGGAAGCAAGCAACAGTATTGATTTCCAGCACAGAGGCCGAATACAAGGCTCTATTGGACGCCTGTAAAGAAGGTCTACGGCTTCATCGACTCCTCTCTGAACTTTTACTCCAACACAACTCTCCCATTCCAATTAATGTCAACAATGAGGGTGCTGAATGTCTGGCAAGGAACCCAGAACACCACTCCCGGACCAAGCACATTCACGCTAGGTTTCACTTTGTCAGGGAATGCATTCAAGAAGGCCATGTCAAACTCATCCATGTCTCCACTAAAGACATGCTGGCTGACACACTGACCAAGCCTCTTGGGCGAGTTCTTCTTGAGAAACATCAAAGTCTCCTAGGTGTTGGAGTTTGATTGTTTTTTTTTCTTTTCTTTTCTTCTTTCCTCTCTTTCCTTTTCTTTTTCTTTCCTTTTCCTTTTGTTATTTCTCTTCTTCTTTCCATTTTTCTTATGCGTTCTTGTTCTCCTTTCTTCATTCTTTCTCTCTCATTTCTCATGCCAACTCATGTGTGCAGCAAGGGGGGGTGTTGGACTGTAGAGGCACAGTCCCCGCGTGCGCTGTTTCTATTCTCATTTCATATGCTACAAACATATCACAGAACATGTCACTAACTCATGCTGTATACCTGAGCAGCCTCTTGGGAGTGGAAGGTCTCTTTCTTCATCCTTCCACGTCCGTTCCCAATGCTGACTCAGGTAACGTAACCTTATGTTTTCTTCTTCTGTTCTCTTCTTCCCTTCTTCTTTTTTATTGCTCCTCTGATCTCTTCTGTTCAATTTCTCACTTTCACTGATGCAATGATTATCATCCTTCCACTTCTGTTCCCAATGCTGACTCAGATAACATCATCACAATTAGCTTAGGAAAATTAGTAGTATTCAAAGCAAAAGAAATGCTGGAAACCTTGTTTCAATAATTGATTGATGGGCTCTCACAATGGGGCAACACGTTGGATGATATTGTTAATGACTTCAATTGGATGATGAATGGATAATGGAAAACAGCAGGGAGAAGAGCTCCTCAAGTACAAAAGATTGGCCTCTTGTGAGCCCATGATACAACAAGCCAAAAGGCAAGTTTTCCGCCCCAAAAGAGCTCTACAGGCTCTACAGGCCTTGTTACTTGGTTTGGGCTACGTCAGCACACATGGCATCAGTCCCTGTACCCTTACAACCATCCTATTCCGGTTATTTCTTGTCTTTCCACCTAAATGGGGCTGAACCAGCCCCTTAGCTGTTCAAAACCCTGGCCGGTTGTCTATTAAAACGGGCCTGTTACCTCAAATACTGGCTGGTTGCCTCATGCAACCAGCCCCCGGCCATACAAATGGCCATGAGGGACCCAGTACACACCTGGGTCCAGTCTCAGACACACTTGGGGGGGCGGTGACCAGCAGACATGCTGTCCCCCCCCCTCTTTCTCACAGGTACCCGGAGGGGGCGGTCAGATCCCCCTACCGGGGGACCTGGGGGTCAATACCCCCAGGGCATTGCAACGGTAGGTGGGCTGGGGGGTGGTCAGGTCCTCCCAGAACGTTGTGGAAAGAATAAAGTTTATCCCCCTATAATTGTCCCAAGGTTCGGAAGTTAACGGTTCCCTGCGTTTGAAAGGAGATGAGGATGTCCAAAGTTGCACTTAAATGAGAAATAGAAATAAAGAGATAAAGAGATAAAGAAAAGTAGAGAGAGAAATCGCCAATCCTTCAATCCTAAGAACTTTCCACCTGGATGTGTATCCGGTATGAGTTCCTTTAATCTCCTGGTGAGATGAGTGATTCAATCTGATGATGTGATGTGATTCTTTTTTTTTGCATCTATGCACACACACACTCCTCCTCTCCTCCAACCCGGAGTTGGGAGTGAGGATAAGTCCTCCCCCTCAACCCTAACCTAAGTACACGCGCAAATGACATTATGACAAAGAAACAGAAAACAATCCCAAAACAGAAACCCTAGCCTCCTCTCCCCACCTCCTCCATAACAAACTCCCCCCGTCGTCCGTACGCCGTTCCGTCCATCCGGTTTGTCCTTCTCATGATGCGGTCCTCGCACCGCGCCCTACTCGGAGCCCCCTGCGCCTGTCTGTATCCATTTTTCCGCGCCTGTCATGGGTGTCCGGTAATATCCGGCCTGATCCGCGCGCTTGCGCGCGCACTCCATCCATTCCTCCATAGCCGGCGGATTGCTCCGCCCCTTTGTATCCAAACCGGCGCGCCCGCAAACCTAGTTGAGCGCACTACCTTCCAAATCCAATCTCTGGGGCAGATTGCCACCCACGCCGCATTCAATGCTGAGCCTGACCCGTGCACCAGGTGCGGAGCCAAACAGCGGCTGCTGCTGATCCAGCAGCTGCCGCTGCTGAGCACTCCGCA
This sequence comes from Puccinia polysora, assembly GCA_025617555.3. NCBI lineage: Eukaryota > Fungi > Basidiomycota > Pucciniomycetes > Pucciniales > Pucciniaceae > Puccinia > Puccinia polysora. Next base: position 12,586,182 of record CM062636.1, read on the forward strand.
TACCCTAGTGCTGAGCCTGCTTGCCCCCAATGCTGAGCGCGCAGCCGCGACGCAGTTCCCAATCCGTGTCTATAAATTGACACCACATCCCCCCCCCAACTTGAGTTCTGTCCGCAGAAGTTTTCCATTGCTTTGCCATACCACCACCTCCGCTACTTCCACTCCACCCCCACCACTTCCCACTACCACCTTCTCTGTCTCCCCTCCTCCCCATCGCCATCATGCTCCCATGTGAGTTCTGCGCTTGGAACGGGCAGGCGTGTTTGATCATCCCCGGTCAACGCGCCTGTGTAGCTTGCCGTCGCGGCCATTGTCGCTGCTCGCTTAGCAACAGCATCCCTTGAGCTCCCCCCCAATCTGGCTCTCGCCCCAGGCCGTGCAAAAGGGCTCGTCCGGACCCATTCATGGTTTCGGACAACAAGTCGATCTTGGAAGGCTTGTGGACACCACCTGGTTCACCTCCATCCCGCCGCCCCCAAGCTCCGTCACCCACCGCTTCACACGTGAGCCGCAACTCAGCATCACCCCTTTGCAGGGCTGGACCTCTGCAACGGGGCAAATACAAAACTTCGGAGGAATGGCGCGCGGCGACCCGCGCTTGGGCCGCTGCTTTCGGGGTGAACCAAACGGTAACGGACCCAAGACTCTCTGGGAGACCCGCGGCTGTGCCAGCACCTCCTCCTCCTACTCCACGACCGCCAACACCACCCGCGCCACCAACGGACTTGGATGAGAGGCCTACAACCCAAGACTCTCCTCCGCCTCCATCACCAATTTTTGTCCTGTCATCACCTCCAGCTGGACCGAGCCCCCCTGTTGGTTCCCTGGAGGCCCCATCTTCACCAGCCGCTCCTCCCCCCAGCCCTCCCCAGATCCCAGAGATTCCAATTGTAATGGCGCTCCCGGCAGATGGCTTCAAAGCTTTTGCGGAAAGGTCAACCACGATGCTCCGGAACTTCCTCGCAATCCCCGGCGCACAATCGTTGGAATCCCGGCGCGAACTCCTGTCGTCTTTCCGGGCTATACTGGCGTCCTTGAGGGCGGAAATGGAGGGAATGATGAAGATGGCGTAGGCGCATCGCCCCCCCTTTTCCCCTTCTCCCCTTTCCTCTTTTCTTCTCTTCTTGTTGCTTGTACCGCGCTTCCCTTTTCCATTAAGAAAATACATGTCTCCGCGTGAGGTCCTAACCTTCTGAGAAAAAAGTGCGCGGCCGCGCTTTGGGAGAGTGAGTCCGAGATTGAGTCCGCGCCCGCGCTCTTGCTTTGTGAGCGACTGTAAGTGACTAGCCGTTCCAAAAGAGGCACCTGGACCGCCCCAGAAGAACTGCCACACAGTTCCCCGTACCCTTCCTGCAACAAACACAACAACCAAAACACCAGCGCGCGCCACCGTAAGGGAAGAGAGAGAGAGAGAGTAGGAGAAAGGACATTCTTGGGTGTCTAGTTGTCCCAGATGTGAACCGGCTAGAGCACCCCCTCACCAAATCAAGCTTAGTCACATACCAACCACCCATCCTTGAGATATCCTGAGAGAAAGAAAAAGAGAAAAAGAAACCAACAGAGACGAACTGCCACACAGTTCCCCGTACCCTTCCTGTAACAAACACAACAACCAAAACACCAGCGCGCGCCACCGTAAGGGAAGAGAGAGAGAGAGAGTAGGAGAAAGGACATTCTCGGGTGTCTAGTTGTCCCAGATGTGAACCGGCTAGAGCACCCCCTCACCAAATCAAGCTTAGTCACATACCAACCACCCATCCTTGAGATATCCTGAGAGAAAGAAAAAGAGAAAAAGAAACCAACAGAGAAGAAAAATAGAAAAGAAACCCCTTTTTTTGGCGCGAGGCCCGTAGACCGCCCACAAATTGCTCTTTTTCCCGCTTCCCCCATCCGCGGGAATGCCCACGCGTCCCGGTTCCAGGGGCTTGTCCTCGCGTTTACGGACCCGGCTTCGCGCCGCGCCCGGGTTTCCTGCAAAAACCCCAACCCAGCAAAGACCCCACAATCCAAATAAGAAAGAAACATAGAGAAACAAACATTCTGGGGTGTCTAGTTGTTCCGGCTGTGAACCGGCTAGAGCACCCCCTCACCAAATCAAAACTTATCCCCTACCCCCTCTACCTCACCCCCCCAACTTGGCCACTGTCCCCAGCTGGTTGCAACCGCCTACTCCGTTGCAACGGCACGGTCTCCGCTTCTCCGCCCAAGGACAAATCCCCGGATTGCGTTCCTACACCATTGCAGCGCTCCACACTCCCCTTGTCAGATCCTTCACCCCCTTCCGCCATTTTGTCAAACAAGGTAGATCCTCGCGCGAAGAAGAGCTTGACATGCGAAGCCGCCGCCTTCCATTTCAGCGGAGTACCGTCTAATTCCTCCAACTGATAGCTGCCGCCCTCAAACTTGGAAGACACGCAGAACGGGCCGTTCCACTGGTTAGCAAACAACTTCCCCCACTGAGACTCCAGACTTTGGTTTTACAGGAGCACCAAATCCCGGAGACAATGCAAGCAGCGCTTGTCCCAATACTGCACCAATGCCATCCGAGTCTTCTTTAGCCGGTCCGCGGCCTTTGCAAGAATTCCTTCCCGTTGAAGGAGCTATTCCGCGCAAGCCTCAAGCAATTTGGCAGAAGTCTTCACCTTCCACCAGTCAACCCCCAGGAACGTCTCCAACTCAATGTCCACCGGAAGCACGGGGCGCTGCCCAAAAAGTAACTCGTATTGCAAGTAGCCTGTCTACTGCTTCACCAAAATCCAATCAGCAAACAGCACCATGGGAGGGTCTCCTGCCAGCGCTTACCGTCCTCCCCGCACATCTTGACCAGGGCGTCCTTGATTGGCTGATGCCCCCGTTCAATCATGCCGGCCCCCTTGGGATAGTACTCCGTTACCCGGCCGAACTTGGCTCCGCAACTCTTCACCAACTCAACCAAACGGCCGCAAAACTCAGCCCCTCCGTCCACTGTAACCAGACAAAGAAACCTGTACCGCGCAAACCAATCTTCCTCCAGAAACAGAGCAACTTTGTCTGCCAAGAGCTTGACCAACGGACGCGCTTCCGCCCAACTAGACAGGTCTTCCCGCGCGACAAGCAGATAGGCGAACTTACTGGCCTTGATGTGGACAACATCAAGCAAGACTCGACCAAAGCGGGCGTCTTCCCCTATGGGGTTTCCGACTTCCTTGGGCAGTCTTGCGCTCCGCCGTTGACAGGCTTTGCAGGACGCCAGCCATTCCCGCACCGCACGCGCTACATCCGGCCACCAGAACCGCTCTTTGACCCGCCTCCGCGTCTTGACCTCTCCTCGATGACTAAGATTGTTGTGAAGGCTCCAGAGGATAGCTTCCTGATCCGCTCTTGAAGTGGTAACCACAAGAGGAACCGGAGTCTTCCGCCGCCAAAGCTGCCCCTCCTGCACGTAGAAATTCCCCGCCCACCGCTTCGCCCATTGCATGTCCTTCTCCGTAGCTCCATTGGGAAAATGAAGGTCCCGCAAGTAGTCGCGAAGGATCCCGTACCGCCCGGTCTGCCGGAGCAGCAGCTGAACGCCTGCCTCCACAACCCCTACCTTGACAACCGGGGCCTCCACATTGAGCAGTTCCGCATCCTCTAATGGGTCGTCCCTTGGATACGGCGACAACACGTTGGGCATAGTGAACGCTTTCCCCGGAACATGAACAACAGCAAAGGAGAAAATTTGGAGAAACGCCATCCACCTGGTCATGGGAGCATTGGGCAACGCCGGGGAATTGATCATCTGCGCCAGCGCCTCTGCGTCCACCAAAAGCTCAAAGTGAACCCCCCACAAAAGATACTGGAGCCGCCGCACAATCTTGGTGACCCTGCACAACTCCAACTTTGGCTGAGAGTACTGGCTTTCCGTCGGAGTGAAGGTGACCAACTTGTAAAGTACCGGCCTATCCTTGCCTTCATCCTCTTGGGTGAGAACCCCCCCCCCGCGCCGAATTTGCTGGAATCAACCACTAGCCTAATTCCTCCCGCGTTGTATTTGAGATTGCAGAGCACAATGTCACGTGCCACAATCTCCTTGAGCTTCCGGAACGTGCAATTGCATTCTTCCCCCCACTTCCACTCCGCGCCTTTCCACGTTAGTGATCGGAGCGGGCTTGCCACCTCCGCAAACCTCTCAATGAACATACGGACATAGCTACATAATCCCAAGAACTGAAGGATATGCAACACCGTCCGCGGGGTCAGCCATTCGAGGACCTTGTTCCGCTTTTTCTCTGCAATGCGCCGGCCATTGGAAGCAACAACATGGCCAAGGACTTTGAGCACTGGGACACAAACCGCCAACTTCTTCCCCAACACCCTCAGTCCTGCCTCCTCAATTCAAAACAGGATGCGTTCCAATGTCTGCGCATATTCCCACACAAAATGTTGGATGCCAGGAACTTCAACCAGCTCCACTCCCCCGTAATCAGATTTTGGACCTTTGATTCCCGCATCGTTGATGAAGATTTGGACTCGCTCCGGAAAATTGTCCTTCAGGATCCAAGCCATTTGCGCCTGGTACACTGCCATGGAATTGGTCACGCCTTGAAGGAGCCAAGTCAGCTGCATTCTTCCCAACCCAGTCTCAAATGCTGTTAGAGGCCGCAAGCGAGGATCCAACTCATGCTGGTCGTACCCCCCCATCACATCCACTAAACCGTAACAAGCGCGCCCCAACATTGACTCAAGGAACTTGTCAACACGGGGCCGTCCTGGGTCCCAGATTGTAAAGGAGTTGAGCCGCTGTAAAACATGAACAATCCTCAACAACTTTCCGTCTGGCTTAACCACCGCAAAGATCGGGCTGGAGTAACTAGACCTTGACTGTTTGTAAAGGCCAGTCTTCACCCGCTCCCGCACCAACTCCAGAAACTGCTCCCAGACCGCCCCCAGTATTTGAATCGGATTGATCTTCCACGGCTCGTGATTGACAGTGGGGATGACATAGGGGTCGCCAATATCGTTTTTCAGGAGCCCCTGCTCTTCCAGTCCAAACGCAAGCGCTCTTTCCCAAAGAACCAGAACCAAAATCAGAAACTTGCGCTCCTCCGTACTCAACCATCCCGTCGGGCAAAAATTGAAAGCTGCAATCCGCTCCTCCATGATCTGCGCTGAACTAGTAACCCACCCCAAAGCCTTAATTGGCGTGACCCAAGGGTCCCGCAACCAAGCAATCGGTCAAAGCGGTCCGTTCAGTTCCTGGGGCATTGGCTCATTCCTTGGTCAGACCTTCCATGACACCGGCTTGTACTTGCCCGCGTTGCACCGCATCATCCGCACGCATCCTTTGCTGTAAGTCCTGCACAGAACAGAACTGCAGCTTTTGCCTTTGCTCACGAGTGTGGCACAATGATAGGGTTTTCGAAGCATAGTACCCTTGGTAAATGCATACTGAGAAAAGGGACTTACTTCTGCAACGTGCTCGCCCTGCACTTTCCTTCCTCCCCCTCCCTGCTCCTCATTAGTTGACCGCCCGCGCGAAACCAGAGCTTGTTCCGCGTGGTCTCCTCGGTCGACTAGAAAAAATCCTCCAAAGGTTGCCCGTTGCAGACCAACTCTGCATCCTGTTCCTCCTCATACTCCAACACTCTCCTCTGCTTCCCTTGCCCGTGATCGCAGATAGTCGTCTCAAACCTTCCGCCGGACAAATCCTCCACCGTCAACGCCTCCGTTCCCGCCTCCGGATTGAAAACCATTTGTGCTCAAAACCCAAACATGAAAAGCCTTCCCAAAATGACATCCCTACAATCAACCAAAAGAAAAGAAAGGGGCCTACAGACCCTTGCAACCTTGACCTCCTCCTCCTCAACTACCCCATCCACACAACACTCCCCTCTGTTAAGCGGGCGGAGACCCATTGCGCACTTTCGCCAAAACAACCCCAAATCATCCACCATCCGCAATGGCAGCAGGTTCACCATTGAACTGCTGTCCACCATAGCCCACAACTTCCTTCCCGCTATGACCATTGGAACGTAAGCGAGCAGAGTCTTAACCGATTTCAACTTGCACTCCCCGCACCCCTCCTCCTTTTGCGCCACATGAACCCGCTGCACTGTCTGAGGTACCCAGCCCTGACCGCAATCCCGCAAGGCCTGAACCATCTTGTCTACCACCACCAGAGACACGGCCGCCAGTTCCCACAAGGCCAGCAGAACCCGAGTCTTGTTACCCATCACCCTTTGCACAATGTCCGCCGCTTTCTTCTTCCCTACAGGGTTTGCTGCCGGCGCCTTGGTTCCAGGCCCGCGCAGCCGACGGGGGTTGCTCCTTCGCGTCTACCTCCATTTTATTGGAGACTGCCACCTTTTCTTCCGTTGCCACTACCCTTACCTCAGCTTCCACCCAAGGTGGTTGCCAGGATCCGGGACCGGTAACAATGCCCAGTGATGCTCGCACCGTCATTCCCGCCTCCTGACCCCATGTGCAAACCTGCTGCATTGCGGTCGGCTGGCTTGGCTCCATTGGAATCTGTCTGCCGTTGGAAACATGTACCCCATCCCCGCCGTTTGAACCAATCCCGCGCTGAGATCTTTTGTAAGCTCCTCGCACGCCTATCGCCAATGACCGTTTGCCCCGCAGTACAAGCACCCCCTTGGCACAAAGGTACCGGGCGGCCAAAACCCTTCCGCCATGTGAGGTGGAGGCCCTCGCGGCTGCTGCTGGCCCATACGGCTCATGCAGATCTTCAGGTCCTTCATCAGTTCCGTCAATTTGCTTACCGGAGGGGCTGGCGCGGGTTGAGGAACCGGAACGCGCGTGGAAGTAGGTGGAACTGGGGCCGGAAATTGCGCCGGAGCCGGAACCTGGGGGGCGGATTTCTTCGGTCCCGCTGGGAAGGACTTAGCGGTGTCCTTGATAAGCTCTTCTAAGTCAAGCTCACTCTCCACAGCCCAGCAAATGACAGCCAACTCCGGAAGGAGGGCAATGCTCCCGTCCAGTGACCGTTTTACCAAGTTGTGATCGTAAAGATGCTGCTGCACCCTTGCCCGTAGTTGAGCGCCTAAACCGCCCAGAAACACGCGTTTCATGGCCCCCGTCTGTCCTGCCACCACCTTGTTCTTTGACAAGTACCAATAGATCCAATCAAACGTCAAGGTGTACTCCCCCAGCTCCACCCGCGTTCTGACTCCTCTGGGCGCGCTCGCCTCCGAGGCCACGCGGTCAAAATCTCTTTCCCGGAACCAAGGTTCGCGCCTACCCCACCGCGTTAGGATCTCCGCCTTCAGTTTTGGCAAATCTTGATTCTCATAGCCTTCCATTTCCTCCACATCCCGTAGCTTCTCTTTGTCCATAATGAACAGGACAACCAGCCGGGCCTTGTCAGCGTCCGATGCACCTTCCGCATCTGCAATACCTTTGTATCTCAAGATGAATTGCTCCACATCCGCGGTGTTGAATTGGATGTGAGGGTAGTCGCGCGGCCTGATGCAAACCGGACAAGTGGGTTCATGGTCACTGGAGACCAATGGAGGAATGGTGTAGCTCGTCCTGGGTCAAGCGGAGGGAGGGGGAGGAGGAGGGATGGAAGACAAGAGTGGGGTCGGAGTAGCGGACCCAGAGATGGAAGGAGAAGGAGAAGAAGAAGAAGGAGCGACTGTAGGGAGGTATGAATAGGAAATTGCGCCCAGTTACCTTTGAAAGACAAGAAATGGAAGGTTACTTCCCGGCCAGACCCCCAGATGTGGAAAGAATAAAGGTTATCCCCCTATAATTGTCCCAAGGTTTGGAAGTTAACGGTTCCCTGCGTTTGAAAGGAGATGAGGATGTCCAAAGTCGCACTTAAATGAGAAATAGAAATAAAGAGATAAAGAGATAAAGAAAAGTAGAGAGAGAAATCGCCAATCCTTCAATCCTAAGAACTTTCCACCTGGATGTGTATCCGGTATGAGTTCCTTTAATCTCCTGGTGAGATGAGTGATTCAATCTGATGATGTGATGTGATTCTTTTTTTTTCGCATCTATGCACACACACACTCCTCCTCTCCTCCAACCCGGAGTTGGGAGTGAGGATAAGTCCTCCCCCTCAACCCTAACCTAATTACACGCGCAAATGACAGTATGACAAAGAAACAGAAAACAATCCTGAAACAGAAACCCTAGCCTCCTCTCCCCACCTCCTCCATACCAAACTCACCCCGTCGTCCGTACGCCGTTCTGTCCATCCGTTTTGTCCTTCTCATGACGCGGTCCTTGCACCGCGCCCTACTCGGAGCCCCCCGTGCCTGTCCGTATCCATTTTCCCGCGCCTGTCGTGGGTGTCCGGTAATATCCGGCCTGATCCGCGCGCGCGCTCCATCCGTTCCTCCATAGCCCGCAGATTGCTCTGCCCCTTTGTATCCAAACCGGCGCGCCCCCAAACCTAGTCAAGCTCACTACCTTCCGAATCTGATCTCTGGGGTGGATTGCCGCCCACGCCGCATTTGATGCTGAGCCTGACCCGTCCACCAGGTGCGGAGCCAAAAAGGGGCTGCTGCTGAGCACTCCGCATACCCTAGTGCTGAGCCCGCTTGCCCCCAATGCTGAGCGCGCAGCCGCAATGCAGTTCCCAATCCGTGTCTATAAATTGACACCACACCGTTTCTCCTCCCCCTTGGTAAAGGGGGGGGAGAGTGCCACTTTGTTGGTGGGGGGGTGGTCAATTCCCCCCCACCGCTGGTTGCCTTGATGCAACCGGCCTAGACACACCTTTTGGTGGCGGGGGGGTGATCAAGTCCCACCCACCATGAACGGTTGCTGGCTGGTTCAACCCAGCCAGACTTCCCCCTCCCCCTTTTGATGGGGAGCAAGGGGAGGGGGAGGAGCCGGGGCCATTGGCCCCAACCCCGCGGCTCCTAAAACCAGCCGCCACCCTGCGCGGAAGCCGCACTGCCCCCTACAATGTTACCGCGCAGGCTGTTGGGCCATAGGCAAAAACAGCGGCCCCAAGCAGGCGGCAACACGGGCGGCAGCCCCAACCCGGGCTGTGACATGGGCGGCGGCCCCCAATGGGCCGCCCCAAGCCCAAAAACTAAGTAAAACATACTTTGGCGGGCCAGCCCGTCTGGCCAATTATGTCCAAAATAAACCTTGGGCACAATTATGCCCATAAAAGCCCATTTGGCTGTATTTGCCCATATACCTCACTGGGACCGTTAGGGCCTGTGTACCAATGAGCCTGTTTCACCCCTTTTGAGGCCAGTTTCCCCAAATCCATGACATCCACACAGGCCCGTATGGTCCATGTGAGTGTCCAATGGGCCAGAGAGGTCCATATGTGCATCCCATTTGGATTACATTTACATGTAGCACATGCATAAGTGCATACGTATTTTAACACCTGCTCAATCTTTGCTTGGGATTGTCACCGGTCCTGGGGTATGGCAATGGCCTTGCGTGTAGGTGGAAGTAAGGGTACTAGCAACGGAGGTGCCCGCGGTGGTGGAAAGGATAGATGTGGATGCTAAAGAGCAGTTACTGCCAGTTGTGTGCGTTCTGGAAATGGACAGGCGGCTGGTGAATCTTATAGGGAAGAAGAAGGCAGTGGAGATTTTGCACAGAGTGGCGGGGAACAAGACAAATATTACCTTTACCTTGAAGGAGTTGGCTGCAGTGTTGCCGGTGGTGGTGAATGAGATGGTTCAAGCGCTGAAGGATTGCGGACACAATAGGATCCCTCCAACGGTGCAATGGGTGAACTTGGCTTGGGATGACGCAGAGCACAAGCTAGAGGGGATGAAATTGGCTTCACCTCTGCTGGCTTATGTTCCAATGAATATTGCTGGAAGGAAGTTGTGGGCGCTGGTGGATATTGGTTCTATGGTCAACCTCCTTCTGTCTAGATTGGTTGATTATATTAGGAAATCCATTCAAGTTTGGGTTCCAAGCGCGAATGATGTTTGATCCAGAGGCAGGGATGGAAGCGCTGATGGTGGAATATTTGTCCGGCGGGAAATTCAAAACCAAAATCTGCAATCAAGGTTTGGGGAAGTAGATGCAGGATTTGGCAAGAGAAGAAGAGGAGGACCCTGGTGCGGAGTTGGTTTGCAAGGGTGGGCCAGAGGTTTATTTTGACTAGTTGGCTGAGTTTACCGCACAGAGCAATCTCTGGCTTTTTGCGGGTGGTTGACCAGTGAGGAGCAGGTGGGAATTAGGGAGGAAGCGCTGGAAGTAAGTCCCTTTCCTCAGTGTGCATTGCCGGGAGGTACTTTGCAAAAACACTATCATTGTGCCATGCTTGTGAGCAAAGGCAAAAGCCGCGGTTTGGTTTTGTCTAGGATCTATGGTAATGGATGCGTGAAAATGGCACGGTGAAATGTCAGAAAGTATAAGCCGGTTGCGCATAAGGTCCATCCACAGAACAAAGAAATGGCCCAGGACCTGAACGGACCACTCCAACCAATCCCTTGGTCGCAGGACCCTTGGAAATCTCTGCTGAAGGTGTCAGGATGTGTAACGCAATTGGAGAAGATTACGGATGAGCGGGTTGCGGCCCTTAACTTTGGACCTCTGGGCTTGTTAAGCAAGGAGGAACAGGATTTGCTGATGTTGGTACTTGTCCTCTGGGAAAGAGTGCTTGCGTTTGGACCTGAAGAGCGGGGGCTTTTAAAGAGCAAGATAGGAGACCCTTATGTGATTCCAAATGTTTTGCATGAGCCTTGGAAGATCTAGCCGATTCCAATTCTGCGGGCATTTTGGGGGCCCTTCTAGGAGCTGGTGCGCAAGTGTGTAGGAACGGGCCTTTAAAAGCAATCAACATCAATTTAATCAAGTCTGATCTTTTTGGTGGTTAAGCAGGATGGGAAGTCATTACAGATTGTTCATGATCTGCAGAAGCTTAATTTGTTTACAATCCAAGACGCAGGAAAACCACCACGCATGGACAAGTTTCTGGAATCTATGGAAGGGTGCCTGTGCTATGGGTTGGTGGATGTGATGGGAGGATACAATCAGCGCAAACTCAATTGGAGTTCACGGCTAATGACTTCCTTTGAAACTGGTTTTGGCAGGATGCAACTGACGCCGCTGCTGCAAGGCGCAACTAACTCAGTTGCAGTTTACCAAGCGCAGATGACCTGGATTCTGAAGGAAAATCTTCCAGAGGGGGTGCATATTTTCATTGACAATGCGGGCATCAAAGGTCCAAGGACGAATTACGGGGGGAATCCTTGTTGACGCCCCTGGAATTTTTTGATTTGTCTGGGAATTTGCGCAAAAACTTGAACAGATCTTGCTTTGGATTGAGCAAGCGTGGCTCACGGTGTTGGGGAGAAATCCAGCGGTCTGCGTAACCGCGCTGGAGGTCCTAGGGCATGTGGTGGCTTCCAATGGAAGGCAGATTGTGGAAAAGGAAAGCAACAAAGTCCTTGAGTGTCCAACGCCAAAGACTGTATCACACATTCTCCAGTTCTTGGGATTGTGTAGCTATGTACGGATGTTCATTGAGCGTTTTGCAGAAGTTGCTAGTCTGTTGCGGGCATTGATGCTTAAGGGAACGGAATGGGCCTGGGGTCTGAAATGTGACAACACCTTTGACAAACTCAAGGAGATTGTTGGACGCAATATTTTACTGCGGGACTCGGATTGAAACTCTGGGGGAATAAATTTGGCTGTGGATTTGAGCAAGCTTGGCCCGAGGGCAGTGCTGACACAGGAGGATGAGGGGAAAGATTGACCGGTCCTTTACAAGTACATCTTATTTACTCCAACAGTGAGCTGGTATTTGCAGCCAAAGTTGGAGCTTTGCGGGGTCACTAAGATTGTGCAGAGGTTGCAGCATTTGCTATGGGGGATTCACTTCATGCTTCTGGTGGATGCAGAGGCGCTGGCACGGATGATCAATTTTCCAATGCTGCCAAATGCACCTATGACCAGTTGGGTTGTGTTCCTTGAGTTGTTCTCTTTCACCGTGGTACATGTTCCAGGGAAGGCCTTTACAATGCCAGAAGCGCTGTTTTGGTACACACGCAATGACCTGTACAAAGGTGCGGAACCACTGGATGTGGAGGCTCTGATGGTTAAGGTAGGAGTGGTGGAAGTAGGTGTTTGACTTCTGCTCCAGAAGTCCGGGAGGTACGCAGTCCTCAGTTTTTATTTGCGGGATTTTTGGTTTCCAGATGATACGCCAGAAAAGATTATTAGATGGATCTGGCGGAGAGTGGGGAATTTCTATCTGCAGGAAGGACAGCTGTGGCAGCAGAGTGCGTGGGTACCGCTTGTGGTCAGCATGTCAAGGGCGGATCAGGAGGTAATTCTGGGAATTCTGCATGACAATCTCGGTCATTGCAACAAGCTTGAAATACAGAAGCGGGTGAGGGCAAGATTCTGGTGGCTGGGTGTGGTAGGCGCGGTGCGGGAGTGGGTACGGTTGTGCAAAGCGTGTCAGAAGCAAAGTGCAACACTGCCTTGAAAAGTAGGTATTCCCACTGGGGAGGACACTTTGTTTGGGCGGGTTTCTCTGGATGTCATGTGTTGAATAAATCAACCATTTACTCTGCTTCTTCTTCCAATGTTGCGTGCGCGCGGCTGCAGCCGCTGTCACAAGACTTTCATTCCCTCAACCCCGAACCATGGCTCTGTCAACAACTCAACTCTTTCATCTTGTAATGCAAACACTCTCAGTGGGACCTGCCAACTCCTAGTTGGACCACTCTCATCCAAATTCCCTTTTTCCTTTTTTCATTCTTTCTTGTCTCTTCTTCACTTCTTTTCCTTAGCTTTTCTTTTCTTTCTTTGTCTTCTCCAACCTCAAATTCAACCACTCCAACCAATGCAAACCAACTCTTCAATACCTCATTGTCTTGCTTTCCTGACTGGTAAGACTTAAATTTGTTGCTGCCTCTCTCAATCCTTGAAGTCAAACTCTTGACAAAATTCTCTCTTGAAGTCAACCTCTACCGTCCTTCCTCAACCACTTCTCAATCAATTTTGACGCCAAACCACAAGTAAAGAGTCTCATCTTTTCCTGTTGCTCAATATCCGTTTCTTTTGTTAATCATGTCTTGAGTTTGTGATCATTATTTTTCTTCTTTTCTCAACTGATGTTGCTTTATGGCACAGACATTTTTTTTATTTATTTCTCAAATTCTTCCACAAAAAATAACACGGTTAAAAGCCAAAAATCCATCCACCAAACCTAATTGAAGCCATGGAGGGATCAAGCAACAACGGCTTTCAAAAAATAATTCTCAAGGCCGCCCTCAAAGCGGTACCCGTTCTCTTGGACAAAATCCACTCAATCTGGAAAGGAAAGATGACTATGCTACTAGAGCTCAAAGGTGTGAAGGAAGCCCTTGAAGACAACTCCAAAAGTTCCATCTCCATCAATGACATGGAAACTTGAGTAATCCTTCTCTCTTGAATCAATGCAGTCACTCACAACAACGTTGTGAACCCCGCAAACATCTCCTCAGCACAACTACTCTGGCTGACAATTAAAGAACAATTTGCCTCTTCCCAAACTGCCAACCGTGCCCAAGTCTTCAACAAATTCCTCTATCAGCAATTCAAACCCAACGCAATCAATCTCTTCATCACCAATACCAAAATCTCCCTGAAGAAGATGGTTGATGTTGGAATTGACCTCCCTGAAAACATTCTCTCCTATTTAATCCTCTTCAAATTTCCACCTTCTCTCCATTCTCTCCGCCAACAAATCATGTACTTGGACAAGATTTTTACCATGGATATTTTCATAAATCATCTCACCCAGCTGGACAACAAAACAAAAGTCAAGTCCAAGGAAGCCAAGATTAATGACACCGCTCTTGTCTCTTCTTGGCCAACTAAGAAACCAGTCCCTGCTGAACTGAGATGCAGGAAGGGATACCATAATCCTAAGTCCCCCAATCATCCCAAAAACAAATGTTGGCATCTTCAGAAGCATCTTGCGCCCAACTGGTGGAAAGAATTGCAAGCCCAATGGAGAGCTCAACTCAATTCCCAATCCAAAACTAAAGAGGTAGCTCACTATGTGGCACTTCTCTTGACGTGGATTGAATAAATCAATCCTAAAAATTGAATTATTCTTGAATCTGGTGCATTGTGCCACATGTTCAACTCTTGGAGCTTCTTCACTCATCTCAGCAAACTCTCTGGCAAGGACTTCATAAACACTGGGAAAGAAGGTGCAAGACTCCCTATTGTGGGCAAAGGGAAAATCAAGCTCACCTGGAAAGGCTCAACTGTCTCTTTGACCCACTTTCTCTTTGTACCAGATCTTGTGGTGAATATAATCAGCCCCGGTGAACTAATTACCACCAAGAACTGTTCTCTAACCTCCACCAAAAACCAATTCTCACTCTACGCAAACTCTCAGCTGGCCTTCTCAGGATTCATCCAAGAAAATCTGTTTTTTCTCAACTCTCTGTTGCAAATTGGAAACAACAATAAGTTCTGCCATCTCTCTCTCAAGGATCTGGACCTCAATCAAATTAAATTTCTGCACCAATCCTTTGGACATGCCAGCCCACACTGCCTCAAAAACCTATTTCCCTCTCTGTCCTCCAAAAAAATCTCCAACTTCCAGTGTGAGGATTGCATCTTCTCTAAAATTTCTAAAACTGCATTCAACAACACGTCAAGTTCATATTTGAAGCCCTACAAGAAACTTCACATAGACTTTATAGGTCCCATCACTCCCTCTTCTCAAAACAATATGAATTATATTATGACTATCATTGATAACTTTTCTGGATACATTTCCGCAATACCGCTCCAGTACAAGTCCAACGCCTGCCTTCAACTCAAACTCATCTTTAATCACAAAAGCAAAAACAAGATTGGTTCCCTGCAACTGTCTGCACGGACGGTGGTGATGAATTTTCCTCATCTGAACTCAAGGATTTCTTCAACTCAAACTCCATCCAACATCTGATTTCCAAACTCTACCACCATGAACACAGCAGAAGAGTTGAAAGAGCCAACCAAAATCTTACGGAATCCAAGAGGGCAATCCTCCAAAGCACCAAACTGCCACTCAATCTTTGTGCAGAAGTTTCCAAATCAGCTTTTTTGTCCCTAAATCAAATTCCCAAGGCCCCCGGTTCTCCTTCTCCCTATAAAATCTTCATTGGAAAATCCCTTCCTTTAAGCTACTTTCACCCTATTGGGTCCAAGGTTGTCTACCTAGACAACAAAATCAATTGCGGCAAAAAATTCAGAGATTGAGGGCTCCCTGGAACCCTTGTGGATTACAACCCAATTTTCCTATCTTATTGTATTTTTAAACCTGACAACTCTATTATCTCCTTGAAACACGTTAAGATCCTTAAAGACAACAATTCTTCCCAGTTCCACCCCTCCACCCATCCCTATCAAGATCATCCACAGATTAAAATTGATGATGATTTCATTTTCAACCATTCAAACTCCTCTTCCTTGCCTCTCACAATCAACATCAATGACTTCAATTCCCAAACTCAAAGCAATGTCTCCACATCAGTCCCCACATCCAAATCACCAAGCAATAAATCATCTGACTCCAAGTCTGACCCATCTGAAGAATTAGTGGGGCAACTCATTCCTTGTTACTCCCTCCGCAATTGATCAACTCTGAATCCTCCTCAACAATATGGGTACCACCACTACTACGTTCCAAAGGCATACAAACAAGCAAAACAATGTACAGACTGTCTCAAGTGGGAAAATTCCATGGATTCTGAACTTAACAGTATCAAATCACTCAGCCTATGGGAGGACTACGACGGTCCAGAACCTGAAAATCCTCTTAATACAACCTGGGTTTACCAAATCAAGGACAACTGCCATGGTGACCCGCTTGTCTACAAGAGTCAATTATGCGTTCAAGGCTTCAATCAAATCTATGGTCTTGACTATCAAGAATTTTTCTCCCCTACCGGAAAGGCCACCTCTCTCAGCATTGCTCTACTCTTTGGCCTATTTCACTCACTCCCTGTCTCTCAATTTTATGTGAAGAGTGCTTTTCTTCATGCCCCTCTGTCCAATAAGGTGATCATCAAACTACCCAAACGCTCAAGCAGAAAATCCAAATTCCTCATCCTTCAAAAGTCCCTTTACGGCTTGAAACAGGCTCCAGCAAACTGGTTCAACACTCTGACATCCTGGATTCAAGAACAAGGTTTCCACAAACCTATCTCTGATCACTGTCTATACGTCCATCCTGCATCCAACTCCGTATTATTCTTTGATGTTGAAAACCTCATCTTAGGTGGATGGGGAGACAATTCTCAAGAAAAGTTTCTCAAACGCTTCCCCAACTCTAGTCATCACAAACCAAACAAAATTCTTTGTATGAAATACAAACGTGTAGGAAACAAGATTCTTTTGTCCCAACCTAAACACATCAAAAATGGACTGGAGGAACTGAAAATGAAATACTGCAAACCGTCCTCTATCCCTCTCACTGCAAAATTAAATCTGACTCCGGCCTCCAACAAAGAACATGAAGAATTCAAATCCCTAAATATCAATTATTGATCAGTCATCTTTCTTATAAAATACATTTCCTGCCTTACTCATCCCAACCTAAGCTTTGTGGTTTCCAGCCTAGCAATATTTTGAAAAAAGACCGGCATTTGCCACTGGAGAGAAGTAAAAAGTTGCTGGAAGTATCTCAAGGCCACAAAAGACCTCAAGCTCTCCTTGCAAATCAACCACTCTGACTCCCAAATTCAGTGCTAAAGCAATGCAACTTGGAGCAACAACTTAGAAACCAGAAGCTCTCAGTCTGGACATCTTTCCCTTCTCTTTAATTATCTTATATCCTGGAGCAGCTATTGTCAAGGAAATGTGACTCACTCAACAACCAAAGCCAAACTCAACTCTCTTGTCAACTCCTTCTTGGAAGCTATTTGGATGAGAGGTCTTGTGGCTGAACTCTGGAAAACAACTATCACTCCAAGTTTTCACTTCATCAACAACAAAGGCCTCAACAACAAGCTCAAAAATTTTTGCTGCAACTCAAAAACTTGGCACATCAACATAAAAACCAAAGCACTCCACAAAGAACTCAAGCTCCGAAATCTCATAGTCAAATTGATTCCTTCCGCAGACATGAAGGCCAAAGGACTCACCAAGGAACTACCTCTCTTGTCTCTCACCCCTCTTCTTTGGCTAGTGAACCCCTCCTTCTCAGCTCCAATTCCAGCCTTACAAGTCAGGGGGGTTTTGAATAAATCAACCATTTACTCTGCTTCTTCTTCCAATTTTGGTTGCGCGCGGCTGCAGCCGCTGTCACAAGACTTTCATTCCCTCAACCCTGAACCACGGCTCCATCAACAACTCAACTCTTTGATATCTTAACACAACCACTCTCAGTGGGACCTGCCCATTCCTAGTTGGACCGCTCTCATCCAAATTCCCTTTTTCCTTCTTTCATTCTTTCTTATCTCTTCTTCACTTCTTTTACTTAGCTTTTCTTTTCTTTCTTTGTCTTCTCCAACCTCAAATTCAACCACTCCAACCAACCCAAACCAACTCTTCAATACCTCATTGTCTTGCTTTCCTGACTGGTAAGACTTACATTTGTTGCTGCCTCTCTCAATCCTTGAAGTCAAACTCTTGACGCAATTCTCTCTTGAAGTCAACCGCTACTGTCCTTCCTTGACCGCTTCTCAATTAATTTTGACGCCAAACCACAATTCAAGAGTCTCCTCTTTTCCTGTTGCTTGATGTCTGTTTCTTTTTTTAATCATGTCTTGAGTTTGTGATTGTTATTTTTCTTCTTTTCTCAACTGATGTTGCTTTTTGGCACAGCCCTTTTTTTTCTTTATTTCTCAAAGTCTTCCACAAAAATTCAACATCATGCACATCAAGGCAGGTAAGTTTGCATACCTCCTTGTTACGCATGAAGATCTGTCAGGATGGGTGGAAGCGCAACCGCTGGTGAAGCTCTTGGTGGAGAAAGATGGGAAGTTTCTGGAGGATGATTTGTTTGCGCATTATGGATCAATTTTCCTGGTAACAGTTGATGGTGGTGCAGAGTTCCAGGGACAGTTGGCGGAGCTATTGCAAAGTTGCGGAGCAAAGTTTGGGCAAGTGCCAGAGTACTATCCAGAAGGCGCAGGGATGATTGAGCGTGGACACCAGCGCATCAAGGACGCAATGGTGAAAATGTGTGGGGAGGATGGCAAGTGGTGGCAGGAAACCCTTCTGGTAGTTCTTTTAGCCAATTGGATTTTGGTGAAGAGATCCACGTGTTATTTTCCGTACAAGCTGCTATTTGGGCAGCGGCACCTGCTTCCAATCAACATTGAGCTGGAAACCTTTCTGGGTATTTATTTGTGGAAGGTTAAGACAGCCGCGTATCTAGTCAAGGCCCGCGCCAAGCAACTCCTGCAACGGGAAAAGATGTTGGAGAAAGTGGCTGGAAGACTGAAGGGGACCCACGCAAAGTCCGTCTGCTACTGGGACAAGCGCTGTGCACATAAACTCCGGGATCCATTGCAGAAGGGGGACTTGGTTCTGCTTTACAATCAGAGCCTGGAAAATCAATGGGGGAAGTTTTTTGCAAATCAATGGAACAGTCCTTTCCACGTGATGTTCAAGTTCACCGGATGTAGTTACCATTTGGAGGAATTGGATGGAACTCCTCTCAAACAGAAGGAAGCGGATTTTCACGTGAAACAATTCTTTGAGTGGGGCTCAAACTCATCCAACAAGACGGCTTGTTTGGATATCAAAGGGGACAACAACGTGGATCCTTCTTCCAAGGACAAGCCTGGGCGCGCTCTGCGTCCAGCAGAGTAAACAACTGCAGACCGCTGGCAACAGAAGCCAAGTTTGGGGGGAACAATGGATGAATAGGGGGATATGATTGGATTTGGTGAGGGGGTGCTCTAGCCGGTTCACAGCCAGAACAACTAGACACCCCAGAATTTTTGTTTTCTTATTTCCTTATCTCTGGATTGGCTTTTTGGGAGTATTTCTGGCTAGGTTATAAGTTTATTTTAGGTACGGGAACGGCGCAATGCTGGTTCTGTGGATGAAAGGACAAGCCCCGCATTCTGGAAAAAAACGCATGAAAAATTTCCAACAGATGATTCCGGGAACTAGGAAAGGGCCTGGCGCGGAACATATGTGTGTCAAAAAGCAAGGAGCGGGCTTGGCAACAGGTTGGTTCTTAAAAAAAAAAAAAAAAAAAAAAAAAAAAAAAAAAAAAAAAAAAAAAAAAAAAAAAAAAAAAAAAAACTCTTTAAGTTTTCTTTGGTTATCTTATGGATGTAAGGTATGGATGGGTTAGGGCGGATACTTTTTCTCTTCCTCTCTCTGAAGGATGTGTGCATGCGGCTTGTTTTCTTTGTGCTCTCTCTTTTCTGTAGATGGGTACAGGCAACTGTGTGGCAGTTTGTCTGGGGTGGTCCAGGTACCTTTAGCGGAATACTCTCAGTGGCATGGATTTTTCTCACTCTCAGCGGATACTCTCAGTGGCGCGGATTCTTCTCACTCTTGCAGATTTCTCTCAAAGCGTGTATCGTGCGCATGGCTCTTAGTTCTCTCAAGATTCTCACAAGCCCAAAGTCTACTTAGGATGGCGCGGCAAAAGTCCTTTTTCTTTGCAGATAGGCGGGGGGAAGGGAAAAAAGACCAAAGAAATAAGAAAAAGGGGGGCTATCTTCCTACAACAGCCAAGTTTTCATAACTTCCTCTGCGTCCATGCAAGCCGCTGCGGCTAGGGTTTGGAAGGCCGCCAAAACTTTGTGTTGCGCATTGGTGGTGTGCGCGTGGGGGACTGCTAGGAAATGCCAGAGTAGCTTTTCCGCGCTGTTCACCATTGCGTCAAACCTTGGCAGTGGAAGTGCTGGAATCAGGGGCATCTCCAGGATCTTGGGAGTGGCGGCTGGAGGAGTTGCAGCAGCTGCAGGTTCCGGTGACAACTTGATAGCCATGGGAGTCTCTGCGGGCGTGGGTTCCGGTGACAACCTGGGAACCGGTGATGGAGACAGCGGTGGAGGAGTTGGGGCTGGAGGAGAAGGTCTTGGTGGAGTAGGAGGATTCAGTGGCGGGGGGGGGGCACAGCTGGAAAATTAAAGATTCTTGGGTCCGTTGCTGGCACGTTCATTTGTACCTGTGCGGCCCACTTGTGGGCAGCATTCCAGTAAGCGGAAAAGTCCTGTAAGTCCTGGCGCCACGGTGGTCCAGCCCGAGTCATGGCTTTTGTGCAATGGAGTATTTTGAGTGGCGCGTTGTGGCTGGTTGCAAGGTGAGCCAGGCTGGGTGTTGGTTGAAATCTTGTCATTGCTTGAAACCACAAAAGAGTAACGCTGGGTCCTCTTGCGCGGACAACCTTGTGGACGGTTGCAAGGAATTCCATTGGATAGAGAGCAGCGGCAGTGGCCAGCTTGGCACGGGACACAGGCGTGCCGGCCTGGAAGGATTTGGCAGGAGAGGCCGTTCCGGCTGCAGAATGTGCAGGACATTTTGGGTGAAGTAGGGTGGATGGGTTTTTTTTCCTTTTTTTCCTTGGTGTGATCTAGCGGTGCAAAGGAAGAAGGTGGGGTAACTATGGTATAGTTGGGGGTAGGTGAGATAGTGGTGGATCTCTGGGGACAGAACTCAAGTTGGGAGGGGATGTGGTGGTCTTTTATAGACACAAGTTAGAATTGGCTGCGCAGTGCGTTCAAAGCAGCAGTGGCAGGCTCAGCAGAGGCGGCGCGCTCAGCAATGGGTGCGGCTTTGCTGCAGTAAGCCATGCTGCGGTCTCAGCAGCAGTCAAATTGTGCTCAGCATCTGGAGACATGGGGTGGATTGGATTGGATTGCGCAGATGTATCTTGGATATCTGGAACGGTGCATCGGGTGGATGCGGACATGCGCAGGGGGCTCTGAGTTGGGCGCAGCTCAAGGGCTGCATCATGAGAAGGATGAACCAAGTGGACGTAATTGCAGGCAGGTAATACGGATGGATATGGGGTATGGAATGTTGATCATGAGATGGGGTTGGAAGGATAGAGTTGGGCTAGGGTTCTGTACTTAAGGTTTTTATTTCATTATTCTTGTTTGCTTGTGGTTGTACCTAGGTTAGGGCTTAGGGTAAGGTTACTTAAACTGCACCCTCAAGCCGGATGTGGAGGGGAGGGATTATCACAGATCATCACAGAGGATCATACCAGCTGATCATCATAGGTTTTGGAAGAATCTGTACTCTCATTTTCTCTATCTCTCAGTCAAAGGGTGAATAGTTGCACTCAGGGTTTACAGACGCAAGGAATCAACAACTTCCAAACTTGGGAACCATTCTAGGAGACTTTGTGGTGTCAATTTATAGACAGGGATTGGGAACTGCGTTGCAGCTGCGCGCTCAGCATTGGGGGCAAGAGGGCTCAGCATTAGGGTATGCGGTGTGGTGACCAATCCGGGACACCACGAAGAAAAAAAAAAAGAAAAAAAAAAAAGAAAAAAGAAAAAAAAATATTTTTTTTGGTTGTACCCCTATGGGTACCTTCTTTCCCCCCATCTCTCAACTTCTCCCTGTCCTAGCGGTCTAGGACAGGCCTCTTGCCTGTCTCTCCACTTTGATCCTCTCTTCCTATGTTCAACTCCCACTTGTCGCGCTTGCGGCCCTGACTTTTGGCGACGCAAGCGATTGTCGAACCACTTCCGACAATCCCTTCTCCTCCTCTCCACTCCATCCACACTCATCACCAGACCATCATCACACCCAACTCCTCATCAGCAGGATGTCCATCAAGATCATCCACCCTTTATCTCCTGGTACCAATTTGCCACTTGATTTTTGATCCCTCATTTCAATTACCTCGAAACCCTCCACAGGTGGTTAGCCAATCAATTGATCACCATCAACTTGGATTCAAATGGATCTCTTAATTGATTACCTCGCCCAAGCTTATCATCATCATTAACCTGACCACGATGTTTGAGAAGATTGACAATCGTGTTAGTGATTTGAGTGGATCGTTGGATCAAGGATTGATTGATCGAATCACACTTGATTTACTCCCCAACAACATCCTCCGTAACATCATCAACTATCTCAATTTATACTCCATCAGTCGTCTCTCCCGATCATCTTGTTTGTTCCTTAACTTGACTTGCTCGGATTCAATCTGGAGACAGATCTCGAGAACCTTGGTCGGACCTTGGATCTATCATTCCCATCTAGCTCCAACCACTACCATCGATCACGATCTCAGATCCTCGCCCATCATCTGATCCGACTGACGACCGCGAGCGACCGCTCGCGGCAGTCGGAATCTTCACCCCGCTGTCACCGCCGATCAGGCGACAAAAGCCGTTGTCGACACCCGCGACCGCTGTCGCGGGTGTCCATCTGGTTGCCCGCGGTCATTCTTGACGCGGGCAACATTTCTTTTTTTTCCTCTCATCTCATCTTTTTTTTTTTCTATTTTTTCATTTTTCCGCACCTATTTGTAGTATCTCTTGTACATAGTATACAGGGCCTCATGTCTATAAAAGGAGGGGCTCTCCCCTGCCTTTTGGCCCAGCATAAGAGGATCCTATCATCATCATCCCAGCATCCTATCAGACCATCATCAGAAATCAACTTATCCGTGGGCATCCTTCCCACTTATCTGAGCAAAATTATCCGGGTATATCCATGATTGCCCCTTGATCCTTTGAGTCTCCATACTCAAACTCTGTCCCTTGTGACCTTGATCCTTATCACCAACCAATAGCCTTGCTGGTTGAAGAAGAATTCCTGTCTGTCTGAATTCTTGGGTGTGTTATACCACTCTGATCCCTTTTTCCGACCATACTGGTCTTGATCTCTCCTTGATCATCTTTCTGGAGCCAATCACGTTTGATTGAAGAGGTTTTATTAAGCTTAAAACCTGGAGTGTTATACCTCCCTTCTTTTTTTAAGGTTGAATTTCGCCACGCTATTCTTGAGTCCCTTGAGAAGTGTTGGGATATTCTTGCTCAAATTCGTTATTGATTTGCTTCTAGAGCTTCATAAACAAATTGCTTTTGTTTTTTTCAGCCTCCCACAGTTATCTGGTACCCTTCAAGCGCTTGATTGCAGAGAGTTGGGCAGGTTCATTGAGAACCTGGAGGTTGGTTGGGATTGAGTTTATCTTTCCTAATCAGTTGCTGACGACCAGAGTTATTAGCTTGTGGGCGTTGTTACTTACAACTGCCTTGTTCTATTGAACTCTGAACAAACCTTGACTTATTCGTTCAAGTCTTTACCTGCACCATCTTGCCTCAGATAGTGTTGTTTCCATCGCTACCAACAACTCTTATCCTCTTCCCTTACTTTGATTTCTCATCCATAAGGTTCTGGACCTTGATTCCGGTTACATTTAAATATTATTGTAACTCCTAGGAGGGAAGCCTAAACAGCACCTTTCCCCTCCACAGAACTGCCACGGCTTAGCACCGTTTGGAGTCTTACAGCGGAGTGCTCAGCAGCAGCAGCCCCTGGATCAGCAGCAGCCGCTTTTTGGCTCCGCACCTAGTGGACGGGTCAGGCTCAGCATCAAATGCGGTGTGGGAGGTAATTCACCCCAGAGATTGGATTTGGAAGGTAGTGCGCTCGACTAGGTTTGTGGGCGCACTGGTTCAGATACGTAGGGGCGGAGCAATCCGCGGGCTATAAAGGAACGGATGGAGCGCGCCCGCAAGCACGCGGATCATGCCGGATATTAACGGACACCCAGGACGGGAGCGGACAAACGGATACAGACAGGTGCGGGGGGCTCCGAGTAGGGCGCGGTGCAACAACCGTGTCATGAGAAGGACAAACAGGATGGACCAAACGGCGTACGGACGCCGGGGGGAGTTTGGTACAGAGGAGGTGGGGAGAGGAGGCTAGGGTTTCTGTCTTGGGATTGTTTTCTGTTTCTTTTTCATACTAGTATTTGCGTGTGTACTTAGGTTAGTGTTGACAGGGAGGACTTATCCTCACTCTCAACTCCAGATTGGGGGAGGAGGGGAGGGGGAGGGAATCAGACCATCACATCATTAGGATTGGATCACTCATCTCACCAGGAGATTAAAAGGAACTCATACCAGATACACATCCAGGTGGAAAGTTCTTAGGATTGAAGAATTGGCGATTTCACTCTCTCTCTAATTTTCTTTATCTTTTTATCTCCTTATTTCTATCTCTCATTTCAAGTGTGACTCCGGGCATCCCCATCTCCTTTCAAACGCAGGGAACCGTTAACTTCCAAACCTTGGGACAATTCTAGGGGGATAACCTTTATTCTTTCCACATCTGGGGGTCTGGCTGGGAAATAACCTTCTATTTCTGGTCTTTTGAAGGTAACTGGGCGCGATGTCCTATCCATACCTCCCTACAGTTGCTTCCTCTTCTTCTTCTTCTTCTTCTCCTTCCGTTTCTGGGTCCGCTACTCCAACCCCACTTGCGTCTTCCATCCCTCCTCCTCCCCCTCCCTCTGCTCAACCCAGGACAAGCTACGCCGTTCCCCCATTGGTCTCCAGTGACCATGAACCCACTCATTTGGTTTGCATCAGGCCGCGCGACTACCCTCACATCCAATTAAACACTGCGGATGTGGAGCAATTTATCTCAAGATACAAAGGTATTGCAGATGCGGAAGGTGCATCGGACGCGGATAAGGCCCAGCTTGTTGTCCTGTTCATTATGGAAGAAGAGAAGCTCCGGGATGTGGAGGAGATGGAAGGGTACAAGAATCAAGATTGGCCAAAACTGAAGGCGGAGATCCTAATGCCGTGGGGTAGGCGCAAACCTCGATTCCAGGAAAGCAATTTCAACCGCGTGGCCTCGGAGGCAAGCGCGCGCGGAGGAGTCAGAACGCGGGTGGAGCTGGCGGATTACACCTTGACATTTGATTGGATCTATCGGTACTTGTCAAAGAACGAGGTGGTGGAGGGACAGACAGGGGCCATGAAACGCGCGTTTCTGGGCGGTTTAGGCGCTCAACTCCGGGCAAGGGTTCAGCGGCATCTTTACGATCACAACTTGGTAAAGGGGTCATTGGACGGGAGCATTGGGCTCCTTCCGGAGTTGGCTGTCATTCGCCAGGCGGTGGAGAGTGAGCTTGACTTAGAAGAGCTTATTGAGGATACTTCTAAGTCCTTCCCAGCGGGACCAAAGAAATCCGCCCCCCAGGTTTTGGCTCCGGCGCAATTTCCGGCCCCGGTTCCGCCTACTTCAACGCGTGCTCCGGTTCCTCAACCCGCGTCCGCCCCTCTGGTAAGTAAATTGATGGAGCTTATGAAGGATTTGAAGATCTGCATGAGCCAGATGGGCCAGCAGCAGCCGCAAGGGCCTCCACTGCACATGGTGGAAGGGTTTTGGCCGCCCGGTACCTTTGTGCTGAGGGGGTGTTTGTACTGCGGGGCAAACAGTCATTGGCAATCGGCGTGCAAGGAGCTTACAAAGGATCTCCACGCAGGATTGGTTTGACCGGCGGGGATGGGGTACATGTTTCCGACAGGCAAACAGATTCCGATGGAGCCAAGCCAGCCAACCGCAATGCAGCAGGTGCGCACATGGGGTCAGGAGGCGGGAACAACGGCGCAAGCGTCACTAGGCATTGTTACCGGTCCCAGATCATGGCAACCATCTCGGGTGCAAGCTGAGGTAAGGGTAGTGGCAATGGAAGAGAAGGTGGCGGTCTCCGATGAGATGGAGGTGGATGCGAAGGAGCAACCCCTGTTGAATGTTCCAAAAATGGCCGCACGCGCACCCGGAATAGAGGCGCCAGCAGCAAACCCTGTAGGGAAGAAGAAAGCGGCGGACATTGTGCAAAGGGTGATGGGTAACAAGACTCCGGTTCCGCTGACCTTGGGGGAACTGGCGGCTGTGTCTCCAGTGGTGGTAGACAAGATGGTTCAGGCATTGCGGGATTGCGGTCAGGGCCGGGTACCTCAGACGGTGCAGCGGGTTCATGTGGCGCGGAAGGAGGAGGGGCGCAAGGAGTGTGAGTTGATATTGGTTTTGACTCCGCTTGCTTACGTTCCAATGGTCATAGCGGGGAGGAAGGTGTGGGCTATGGTGGACAGCAGTTCAATGGTGAACCTGCTGCCGTTGCAGATGGTGGATGATTTGGGGTTGGTTTGGTGGAAATGCGTGATGGGTCTCTGCGCGCTTAACGGAGGGGAGTGTCATGTGGATGGGGTAGTTGAGGAGGAGGAGGTTGAGGTCACAAGGGTCTGTAAGCCTCTTTCTTTTCTTTTGGCTGATTTTGGGGATGTGATTTTGGGAAGGCCGTTCATGTTTGGGTTCTGAGCACAAATGGTTTTTGATCCGGAGGCGGGAACGGAGGCGTTGATGGTGGAGGATTTGTCCGGCGGAAGGTTTGAGACAACTAGCTGCGATCACGGGAAAGGAAAGCGGAGGAGAGTGTTGGAATATGAGGAGGAACCGGACGCGGAGTTGGCCTGCGACGGGCAACCCTTGGAGGATTTTTTCTAGTCGACCAAGGAGACCACACGGAACAAGCTCCAGTTTTGCGCGGGCGGTTGACTAATGAGGAGCAGGGAGGGGGAGGAAGGAAAGTGCAGGGGGCGCACGTCGAAGAAGTAAGTCCCTTTTCTCAGTATGCATTGCCCGAGGGTACTACGCTTTGAAAACCCTATCATCGTGCCACACTCGTGAGCAAAGGCAAAAGCCGCGGTTCCGTTCTGTCCAGGACCTACAGTGAAGGATGCGTGCGGATGATGCGGTGCAACGCTGGCAAGTACAAGCCAGTTTCCCGGAAGGTCCGACCGAGGAATGAGCAAATGCCCCAGGAATTGAAAGGACCGCTTCGACCAATTGCTTGGTTGCGGGACCCTTGGGTCACGCCAATTAAGGCTTTGGGGTGGTTTACTAGTTCTGCCCGGATCACAGAGGAGCGGATTGCAGCTTTCAATTTTGGCCCAGCGGGATGGTTGAGTACGGAGGAGCGCAAGTTGCTGATTTTGGTTCTGGTTCTTTGGGAAAGAGCGCTTGCATTCGGACCTGAAGAGCGGGGGCTCCTGAAAAACAATATCGGCAACCCCTATGTCATCCCCACTTTCAATCACAAGCCGTGGCAGATCAATCCAATTCCAATACCGCGGGCCATCCGGGAGCAGTTTCTGGAGTTGGTGCGGGAACGGGTGAAGACTGGCCTCTACGAACAGTCAACATCTAGCTACTCCAGTCCAATCTTTGCGTTAGTTAAGCAGGACGGAAAGTTGTTGAGGATTGTCCATGATCTACAGCGGCTCAACTCTTTTACAATCCGGGACGCAGGATGGCCCCCTCCGGTTGACGAGTTCCTTGAGTCAATGGAGGGGCGCGCTTGTTACGGGTTAGTGGATGTGATGGGGGATACGACCAGCTTGGATCCTTGCTTGCAGCCTCTAACGGCATTTAAGACTGGGTTGGGAAGAATGCAGCTGACTCGGCTACCGCAGGGCGCGACCAATTCCGTGGCAGTGTACCAGGCCCAAATGGCTTGGATCCTGAAAGATGATCTTCCGGAGGGAGTCCAAATCTTCATTGACAACGCCGGAATCAAAGGTCCAAAATCCAATTACGGGGGAGCGGAGCTGGTTGAAGTTCCTGGCGTCCGACGTTTTGTTTGGGAATACGCGCAGACATTGAAAAGCATCCCGTTTTGCATTGAGGAGGCAGGCCTGACAGTGTCGGGGAAGAAGTTGGCGGTTTGTATTCTGGTGCTTGAAGTCCTTGGTCATGTTGTTGCTTCCAACGGCCGGCGCATTGCAGAGAAAAAGCAGAACAAGGTCCTCAAATGGCTGACCCCACGGACGGTGTTGCATATCCTTCAGTTCTTGGGATTATGTAGCTAAGTCCGTATGTTCATTGAGAGGTTTGCAGAGGTGGCAAGCCCGCTCCAATCACTAACGCGGTAAGGCGCGGGGTGGAAGTGGGGGGAAGAATGCAATTGCACATTCCGGAAGCTCAAGGAGATTGTGGGACGTGACATTGTGCTCCGCAATCTCGACTACAATGCAGGAGTAATTAGGCTAGCGGTTGATTCCAGAAAATTCGGCGCTGGGGGGTTCTCACTCAAGAGGACAACGGCAAGGATAGGCCGGTGCTTTACGAGTTGGTCACCTTCACTCCAACGGAAAGCCGGTACTCTCAGCCCAAGTTGGAGTTGTGCGGGGTTACCAAGATTGTGCGGCGACTTCAGTACCTTTTGTGGGGGGTTCACTTTGAGCTTTTGGTGGATGCGGAGGCGCTGGCGCGGATGATCAATTCCCCGGCATTTCCCAATGCTCCCATGACCAGGTGGGTGGCGTTTCTTCAACTTTTCTCCTTTGCTGTTGTTCATGTTCTGGGGAAAGCGTTCACTATGCCCAACGCGTTGTTGCGGTATCCAAGGGACAACCCGTTCAAGGACGCGGAACTGCTTGATGTGGAGACCCCGGTTGTGAATGTAGGGGTTGTGGAGGTGGGCATTCAGCTGCCGCTCCGGCAGACCGGGCACTACGCAATTCTTTGTGACTACTTGCGGGACCTTTTTTTTCCCAATGGAACTACGGAAAAGGTCATGCAATGGGCAAAGCAGCAAGTGGGGAACTTCTACGTAGAGGAGGGGCAGCTTTGGCGGCGGAAGACTCCGGTTCCTCTTCTGGTTACCACTTCAAGGGCGGATCAGGAAGCTATCCTCTGAAGCCTTCACAACGATCTCGGTCATTGAGGGGAGGTCAAAACGTGGAGGCGGGTGAAAGAGCGGTTCTGGTGGCCAGGGGTAGTGCGTGCGGTACGGGAATGGTTGGTGTCCTGCAAAGCCTGTCAACGGTGGAGCGCAAGATTGCCTAAGGAAGTCGGAAACCCCACAGGGGAAGAAGCCCTCTTTGGTCAAGTCTTGCTTGATGTTGTCCACATCAAGGCTGGTAAGTTCGCCTATCTGCTTGTTGCGCGGGAAGACCTGTCCGGTTGGGCGGAAGCACATCCGTTGGTCAAGCTCTTGGCGGACAAAGTTGCTCTGTTTCTGGAGGAAGATTGGTTCGCGTGGTACGGGTCACTTTGTCTGGTTACAGTGGACGGAGGGGCTGATTTTTGCGGCCATTTGGTTGAGTTGGTGAAGAGTTGCGGAGCCAAGTTTGGCCGGGTAACGGAGTACTATCCCGAGGGGGGCAGAATGATCGAATGTGGGCATCAGCCAATCAAGGACGCCCTGGTCAAGATGTGCGGGGAGGACGGTAAGCGCTGGCAGGAGACCCTCCCGATGGTGCTGTTTGCGGATTGGATTTCCGTGAAGCGGTCAACAGGCTACTTGCCGTACGAGTTACTTTTTGGGCAGCACCCCGTGCTTCCGGTGGACATTGAGTTGGAGACGTTCCTGGGGGTTGACTGGTGGAAGGTGAAGACTTCTGCCGAATTGCTTGAGGCTCGCGCGGAACAGCTCCTTCAACTGGACGGAATGCTTGCAAAGGCCGCGGACCGGCTAAAGAAGACTCGGACGGCATTGGTGCGCTGTTGGGACGAGCGCTGCTTGCATTGTCTCCGGGATCCCTTGCGGAAGGGAGATTTGGTGCTCCTGTAAAACCAAAGTCTGGAGTCTCAGTGGGGGAATTTTTTTGCTAACCGGTGGAACGGCCCGTTCCGCGTGTTGTCCAAGTTTGAGGGCAGCAGCTATCAGTTGGAGGAATTAGATGGTACTCCGCTGAAACGGAAGGCGGCGGCTTTGCATGTCAAGCCCTTCTTTGCGCGAGGATCTGTCTTGTTCGACGAAACAGCGGAAGGGGGTCACGGATCTGACAAGGGGAGTGTGGAGTGCGGCAATGGCAAAGGTGAACTTAAGGCTTTGGTATCCGTCGCCCAGGAAAAACTTTGGCTTTATAATCTTCTCTACAAATTAAATCCTCATCTCTCACTCTCTCATTGTTTCAACGTTGACAACAAGGCTGTCAATGATCTGATTAACTTTCAATCGCACCACAGCGCCCTCAAGCACGTGGATACTCAAATAAAGTGGCTCCAAGAGCAACAAGCTGCCAGGAAGTTAATCACAAATCAGATTCCATCTCACCAAATGCTCGCCAAACCTTTAACCAAACCAGCCAATAAAGCCTCCGTACTGAACTTAACCTCTACTATTCTCACGCCTCACAACTATAAACGGCGGTGTTTTGAGTTGACAGCCGGACTTTAAAAAATAAATTGGCACGCCCCGGTGTCAAAACTCTAAACTCAACCAATCCGTCTCTCTCTCCTTTCTCCTTACCTGTCTTATTCATGTTCTCAACAGACTCTGATTGTCTGAATCCAACCCACATTACTTCTTCATCTCTCCACATCTCCTTCGTCTCACTCTCTCTCCACATCTCCTTTGTCTCACTCTCTTCTTCCAACTAAACCCTCTACATTCTTTCTAATACTTTGTCCTCAACCTTCATCTCTATTCCATACGCTCCCCACACTCACTCCTCCAATCTCTTCCATCATTGTTCTCAATCTCTTCAATCCCAATCATCTCCCATTGTCTCATCTCCCTTTGTCAACCTCAATCCCTCAATCCTCAACACCGGTTACCGGTTATACATCTAAACAATCTCCGGCATCTCAACTCCGATCTCCTATTCAGCTGTGAGGCTCATCATAAATTTATCAATTCATCATTTACCGTCAAGAAATCCTAACATCTTTTCCAGCTTTATATCTCCTGTCTTTCAATCCATCTGTTATCATTGATTCCTTTCGCCAATTCCTTGTCTCCAATCATCAATCAGTTCTCCTTTGATTCTCCACAGTATGCTAAACAATCTCATCTCATTATCCATGTCAATTTTTATGCTGTTCCTCAAATCTCATCCATTGTCATTCATTATTCTTTCAAGACTCCGTTGGTCTTATTTTGAAATCCAGTTATCAAGTTTTCACTGTTAAAAGCCAAAACAAAGAAACAAACTACCTCAAGCTACCGGCAATATGGATTCAACTGGACCAATGGACGTCAATTCCTCTCTTCTCAAAACTCTAACCAACTCCATCCCTAACCTCAACGAATCAAACTTTTCATTGTGGCGATCAAAATTGACGACCATCTTTTCTCTCAAAGGAATAGTTCATTGGCTGAAGGAAGGTGAGGCCAAGGATTGTCCTTCCAAAATTAATCTTGAGATTGCTGGTTATATTTTGGCAAAGCTCGACAATCAAACCTACATTAACTGCGTCAAGGAAAACAACGCGTTGGATGGCATCACCCTATGGAGATCAATCAACAAATTTTAAGCATCATCTCAAACCGCTAACCAATCCCAAATATTCTTTAACTTCCTAAATCTCTCATTTGACCCAAAAAACGTAGAAAAATTCATTACCAATGTGCAATCTTGCTTGCTTCAAATTTTGGAAATCGGAATAAAGATGGACAAAGACATTGTGGCCTATCTAATACTGTATAAGTTCCCTCCTCAGCTCAAACGCTTGAAGACTACAATAACCCACTCACTTGGAGAAACTAAGATTAATGGAGACATGGTCCTTCGACACCTAAATCAAATCAAAAACAAGATAGCTGCCGGCACGTACGCCTCTGCCTTACTCACCAATCAGGAACCCTTGCGATGCAAACCCAACTGGCATAACCCTCAAGCCTTTCACCCAAAGAATGAATGCTTCGCGCTTTATCCTCATATCATTCCTAATAACAATTCAGTTCCCCAAAATCCTTCCACATTGCAATCCAACTCCAATCCCAAGGCCTCCGCGAACTTAGCCTACACCTTTGCCGTGGCGAACTTCCACCACATTGATTGCCGTTCCCTGTTGCTTGATTCTGGTGCGTCAAACAATATGTTCAACGACCCTAGTTACTTTGATTGGCTCAAGGACTATAACACCGAGGTTAATACTGGAAAGCCAAGTGCCTCCATAATGTCTCAAGGAACTGGAAATGTGACGATCTACACCAAATTGGCCTCCCTCACTCTAACCAACTCCCTGCTTGTTCCCGAACTTGCCTTGAACCTGGTGTCTCTTGGGCAACTGATCCAGAAAGGTTGCGTACTTTCACGCCTCAGTTCCAAAAAATTTGGACTTTTTTTCCAAGAGAAGGTGATCATGTCAGGACGTATTTTCAATAACCTGTCATACATAGAAGAGACAGCATCAAATCCCTCAGACTGCCACGTCTTCCTCACCTTATCTACAATCCATAAGCGTTTTTGGCACGTTCATCATGATCAAGTTAAACTACTCTCCACCTCATTCCCTAACCTCAAATGGGACCACGACTCGTGTATCGCCTGTGCAAAAGGGAAGATTCATCGCTCATTGTTCAAGAATCACGTTCCCTCCAGCTCTCTCCCCTTTGAATTCATCCACGCAGAGGTCTGCGGTCCAATCAATCCAATATCTCGCTTGGGACATCTCTACTTTCTCCTTCTAACGGACAACTATTCAAAATATAAGACCTGTATCCCCATCAAGCTCAAGTCCAATGTCGCCATTGAAATTATCAATTTTATAAAGCTACACTCTAACCGCCTCAACCGGATGTTGAAGATTTTTCACTCCGACAACAGCTGTGAATTTGTCAACAGTCAGCTATCCTCCTTCCTAAAGGACAACAGTATCCTACACACCACTTCAGAGCCCTACACCCCACAGCATAACCCAATTGCCAAGCGAGGGAATAGAACGTTGGTCAAGGCAACTAGAACCTTCATGATCAATATGTCCATCCCACTGACCCTGTGGGATGAGATCATGGTTAGCACATGCGAAATCCTAAATTCTATCCCTTCCATAAAGCTTAAAATTTCTCCCTTCGAACTGTGGAATAATCAATGTCCTAAATTGAAGTTATTCCGAACCCTAGGTTCCAAGACTGTTGTACTGGATAATCACCCAAGTCCCTCCAAGCTTGGCGAAAAGGGTGTAGAAGGCATTCTGGTGGGATTCAACACTGATCTAAATTCCTATAAGGTTTTTTGCCCTGAGACCGGATCCATTGTTTGTAGCAAACATGTTAAGATCTTTGAGAATGTTAAATTCAGTGACGCTTCTCCTTCCTCTTCAGATTCCCCGTTTGATTCTCTTCTTGAAAGTGAACCCCTCACTGATATTCTCATCTCCCCCATCTCAAAACCTCCACAAACTTCTGACTTGAACTTATCTCAACCGCCCTCTTCTACATCCTCATCAAACTCTCCTGATTCCCCATCTTTGCCGTCCTTGCCTCAGTCATCCAAAAATGCTTCATCATCTAACTCTGACTCCAACACCTCTGAAGACGGACAAGTCTTAAATTCACTCACTCCTCACAAACCCTACAACCTTCGCGATTGATCCTGCATCCAACGCCCCCAGAGATACGGCTTCCTAATGCGCTCAATCCCCAAATCCTATAAGGAAGTTGAGAAGAGCTCTGACCAAACCAGATGGTTGGAATCCATGAATGTTGAACTAGATGGTATCAATTTGCTGAAAGTTGGGAAGGGTGTCACACTCTCCCCGACGGGAAGCAAGCGCTAACCACCGTATGGGTCTATCAAATTAAAGAACAACCGGATGGATCGGGCTCCCTGTTCAAATCCCAACTTTGCGTGCAGGGATTCAAACAGCTGGAGTTCTGCGACTATGGAGAAACTTACGCTCCTACCGGTTCAATTGTTACTCTTTGCACTCTTCTCATCTACTCATTTCACCACTCTCTCAAAATCGTTCAGATGGACATCAAGTCCGCGTTCTTACATGCTCCCCTCGACAAAGATGTATTCATTAAACAACCCAATGGTTATAACTCCCCTTTTCCTTACTTCAAACTCAAAAAGGCTCTCTACGGGTTAAAACAGGTGCCGAAGAGTTGGTATGATACGCTTTGATCCTGGATAATATCCAAGGGTTTCTTTGTCTCGAGTGCGGATCCTTGTCTTTATATAAATCACGATCACTCAATTTTTGTATTTGTCTATGTGGATGACCTGATTGTCATTGGAAAGTTTTCTGAGTTTTGTTCTTGCCTAAAATCCAAATTCTCCATCTCTCATGAAGGCCCTCTTCAAACAATCCTTGGTAATCAACTTGTCAAAACTATCCACGGTCCTGCCCTATGGCAACTGAAACTCATTGAATATGCGCTGAATGAACTAGGATTACTCGAGTCCAGACCGATTACCACCCCGATGACACCCAATGTTCATTTATCTCTGGCATCTGACGAGGAACACAGCAAATTCCTTAAACTTAATATAAACTTCCGTTCTTTGTCTGGTTTTCTCAACTTTATAGCCAGCAGAACTCTCCCCAATCTATCACATGCAGTATCTTCCTTGTCCCGATTCAACACCAAACCTGGCATCCAACACTGGTTGGAAGCTAAACATGCCTGGCGCTATATTAACCACACCAAAGATCTAGTTCTTTGATTAAAATCCACCAACTTTAAATACAATATTGAGTGCTTCAGCAATTCTAACGGCGGCAATGAAGCAGAAACTCGACAAAGTCACACTGGCTATGTCATACTTCTGTATGGCTGTCCAGTGTTGTGGAATAGCAAACTTCAGCCCTCTGTCTCCCTCTCCTCAACCAAAGGTGAACTTAAGGCTTTGGTATCCGTCGCCCAGGAAAAACTTTGGCTTTATAATCTTCTCTACAAATTAAATCCTCATCTCTCACTCTCTCATTGTTTCAAAGTTGACAACAAGGCTTTCAATGATCTGATTAACTTTCAATCGCACCACAGCGCCCTCAAGCACGTGGATACTCAAATAAAGTGGCTCCAAGAGCAACAAGCTGCCAGGAAGTTAATCACAAATCAGATTCCATCTCACCAAATGCTTGCCAAACCTTTAACCAAACCAGCCAATAAAGCCTCCGTACTGAACTTAACCTCTACTATTCTCACGCCTCACAACTAAACACGGCAGTGTGTTGAGTTGACAGCCGGACTTTAAAAAATAAATTGGCACGCCCCGGTTTCAACACTCTAAACTCAACCAATCCGTCTCTCTCTCCTTTCTCCTTACCTGTCTTATTCATGTTCTCAACAGACTCTGATTGTCTGAATCCAACCCACATTACTTCTTCATCTCTCCACATCTCCTTTGTCTCATTCTCTCTCCACATCTCCTTTGTCTCACTCTCTTCTTCCGACTAAACCCTCTACATTCTTTCTAATACTTCGTCCTCAACCTTCATGTCTATTCCATACGCTCCCCACACTCACTCCTCCAATCTCTTCCATCATTGTTCTCAATCTCTTCAATCCCAATCATCTCCCATTGTCTCATCTCCCTTTGTCAACCTCAATCCCTCAATCCTCAACACTGGTTACCAGTTATACATCTAAACAATCTCCGGCATCTCAACTCCGATCTCTTGTTCAGCTGTGAGGCTCATCATAAATTCATCAATTCATCATTTACCGTCGAGAAGTCCTAACATCTTTTCCAGCTTTATATCTCCTGTCTTTCAATCCATCTGTTATCATTGATTCCTTTCGCCAATTCCTTGTCTCCAATCATCAATCAGTTCTCCTTTGATTCTCCACGGTATGCTAAACAATCTCATCTCATTATCCATGTCAATTTTTATGCTGTTCCTCAAATCTCATCCATTGTCATTCATTATTCTTTCAAGACTCCGTTGGTCTTATTTTGAAATCCAGTTATCAAGTTTTTAATTTGCCCCGGAGATTGGATTTGGAAGGTAGTGCGCTCAACTAGGTTTGCAGGCGCGCCGGTTCGGATACGTAGGGGCGGAGAAATCCGCGGGCTATAAAGGAAAGGATGGAGCGCGCCCGCAAGCGCGCGGATCATGCAGGATATTACCGGACACCCACAACGGGCGCAGAAAAAAGGATACGGACAGGCACAGGGGCTCCAAGTAGGGCGCGGTGCAAGGACCGCGTCATGAGAAGGACAAACCAGATGGACGGGACGGCATACGGACACCGGGGGGAGTTTGGTACGGAGGAGGTGGGGAGAGGAGGCTAGGGTTTCTGTCTTGGGATTGTTTTCTGTTTCTTTGTCATACTGTTATTTGCGCGTGTACTTAGGTTAGGGTTGAGAGGGAGGACTTATCCTCACTCTCAACTTGGGATTGGGGGAGGAGGGGAGGGGGAGGGAATCAGACCATCACATCATTAGGATTGGATCACTCATCTCACCAGGAGATTAAAAGGAACTCATACCAGATACACATCCAGGTGGAAAGTTCTTAGGATTGAAGGATTGGCAATTTCACTCTCTCTCTACTTTTCTTGATCTTTTTATCTCCTTATTTCTATCTCTCATTTCAAGTGTGACTCCAGTCATCCCCATCTCCTTTCAAACGCAGGGAACCGTTAACTTCCGAACCTTGGGACAATTATAGGGGGATAACCTTTATTCTTTCCACAACATTCTCTTCTGAATTCCACACCGCTTATCAAAAGTTACTGCATGCCAGGATTCCCAGTTTAGAGACTTATCAACTAGCATGTGCATTACCTCCAAAGCTTCCTGTAAGTTCCTCCCAGAGGACAGGTTTACTACATTGTCCACATATCCAATGGAGGTGGTTATCTTGGGTGGCCAGTCAGTGAGATTGAGCAGTTCAGAGTAATAAATAATGTATAAGATGATCAATAGAGGAAATCCTGGTGGGAGACCCATGGGAACCTGGTTGGGGGGAGATGTGTAATCATCTAAGTGCATGGTTGTGTTTCTACCTCCAAGGAAATCCCAAATTACAATCCTTAGGTAGGCTGGGCATTTTTTGGAGATTAATATGTTTATCAGTCAATCCAAGTGGACCATAGGGTATGCTGATTTTCAGCTTGCTACTATTGCAAAGCAAGCTGCAAAAGTAACAAAAATTACATAAAAATAATAATAATATAATTAACCTAAGAAGTAGTAGGAAATCATGAATATCATTACAGAAATGGATTTTCCACCCAAAATTAGGTAGGGTCACTCACTGACCCCACCCTTGAAATCCAACTCCTTATATTTTTAAATAATTAAGGAAAGAAAGACCAAAATACCACGGCTCCACTATTGAGCTTTTGGTCAACTAAATATTTCACACGTATTGTCACAAATAGGTTTCACACCTAAAATTCAGTCAGAATTGAGGTGTTGTGTATATTTTAGGAGTTACAGACGGAAATGTGTTTTATCACGATTCCCGCACGCAGCCATGGCAGCCAATGCACCCGCGCACGGCTGAGATACAGCCCTGTGACTCCATCAAGGTTGTGTACGCATCCCCGGGCCTCTGACAAGTATGCAGCCGCGGGACTACGGGTTGACAGAGTGACAGGCGGCCTGAGAGGCTTAGGTACCGCATAAACATGCTACAACCCACACAGCAACATTCTACATATGTAATGAATGTTCCCGTGGATAGTAGATAGTCTGAAAGTAAATAATATTATATAAAAATACTTAAATAACCCTTATACCTATTTTTTATTAAATATAATTCAAAGTACCAAGAATGTCGAAAATAAGACAATGACAAATTCTAAAAATATATTAAAATACTTTAATATACTTTTATGAGAATTCCTAGACATCCATATCTTCGTGAAATACTAAGAAAACTAATGATGTAACAATATTACATGAATTCCCATGACTTATATTTTCAAGTAATTATTTTAGTAAATCAACTGAAACTCAAAAATAAGGAGTAAAATTAATATCATGACTTTACTCCAGTTACTTAATACATAATGAGAACTCACCTGACATCAGGATGTCTGTAGAAATGTCTCTTTAAATAATTATTAAATTACTGGGAACATTTACTAAGGATAATTAATTATATAATACATAAATGGGACAGATTAGTGTTATTCACACATCCTAATATCTATTATAAAGTAGACTAATTCCCATACCCTGAGAAATTAGATGCTACCCGTGCTATAGCACCAAGAACACGTAACAGGCTAACACTGGTTACCCTGCTAGCCTTAGTGTTTGTCCCTTTGAGCCCCTGTACCCCTCAGAAGGATAGTATTGGGACTCCAAAAGCTATAAAGAAAGAGCTCTTTTGAGGATATTGATGGGGAGAGACCCAGTTATATTTATATCCAGGCACCGTTCCAAGGTAATCAAGTAGATATAAGAGATAATTAAGTGATTTATGGCTTAGTCTGATAAATAATGTCCGTCCTCAACCTCTTTTTATCAATTAAAACTGCTGAACAACCTCATGACCCCAGTATACAGGTTTAACCCATCAGTTCATGTCTCAAACAGATACACAAAGGATTTAATAATATACCAGTGAGTTTCATTATCCTTTCTGTGTTGTTGCAGCTTGGTTACAAGGCCCTGCCACTACACCTTGTATTTTATATACATATTATCTTTGGGTAAAATATCCTTTAAACTAAAGATCCCAAAGTAACCAGGACTATGTGTTTTCATACTGAAATCCCTGAAGAGAGGTGTTAAAGATCCCCAATATAATTTTGGCCCCTCTATAAAAATATTTAATAATCAATTTATTCATATTGATTTAAAACAATAAACCATAACCAAACCACTTAACCTTGCAACAAGCTTAATCCAAATATTTTATGGATTTTTTCTGCATTTATTAAATAATATATTTATTATTCATTCTATCGCCTCTGGTAGCTAAAGGATAGCAAGGGTCTTGGCATCCAGGAGGCTGACAATTGGGGGTCTGGCCGGGAAATATTCCATTTTATTATATTTAATACCTTGGACCAGACATTTCACATAAAAATAAATCAAAGATAAATTTATCTGACTTTATAACCGTGATTTATCATTAAATTCTTTTGCAGTGGATTTAAAAACCAATGCAGAATCAATAATCTATTATTTAAATATTTTAAAGATAAGAAAAGAAGAATATATTAAAAATTATAAACCTACTGGTTTGAAAGCTTGAACTCAAGCTGAGCAACTTAATATCTCTTCTGCACATAAACACTTAGATAAAATCCTTGAACAAGAAGATCTTGAAAGGCGCATCAACTTTCAGGCCCTATTAAGGAAACATAAAGCTTGGAAGAAATACCGTATAAATTACTTTTTGAAATATAAAAGTAAGTATACAACTTGTATTACCATATTATTTTTTTAAAAAATAATATTGATATATTTTATTAACCAATAAAATAAACTTTTTTATCAGTGAACCCTCCTGTACCAGAAACCACCGCCACTGAAGTTGATTTATTGGATAAAGAAATCCCAGATATCTCTGGATGCCCTGAAAATATTGATTTGGCAGGTGAAGACCTCATTGGAACACACCAAGACCCCGTAGGATTACCTACTAAGGATCAATTTAATCCCAATAAAGTCTTGGTACCTTTGAAAATCAACTTAAGTGAGTTTTGAATAAAACTTATCTTTACGGATTTTTTCTGTAAAATACTTATAAACATATTATTCAAAAATGAATAGATGTAACACAAGAGCCTCAGTGAGAATTCCCTCCTATGAATCTTTTCCAACAGCTCCCAGTAACCGTGAGACCACCAATAAGGACAACCACAAAGCGACTGGAATCCGTGAATCAAATGTTGATGGACAAGGAGCAGCACCAATTACTTCTACCCTCTCCCAACCTAGAGCCGGAGAAGGTAGTAGAATCAAGCCACCCTCCTTTACAAGAAGATTCCCTGAAGCCACCCCAGCAGAATCTGGCCAAGGAAGCCAGGATCAAAGACTTAGTCAGAGAGCACGTGAAATATTGGGAAGAGTTCAAAGAAGCCCAAGCCAAGGAGGACATGGTTTCTATGAAAAAGATAATCTCCTAGGCAAAAGCTACCCAGATAGCTCTTCAGAAAATGATTCCAAGGAAAGAGGTAGAATCCTTTGTAGAAAAGTGGAATCCTTGGGATCAATTAGCCCAA
The DNA here is from genome assembly GCA_025617555.3 of Puccinia polysora. Classification (NCBI taxonomy): domain Eukaryota; kingdom Fungi; phylum Basidiomycota; class Pucciniomycetes; order Pucciniales; family Pucciniaceae; genus Puccinia; species Puccinia polysora. The sequence goes on from CM062636.1 coordinate 12,625,912, forward strand.
CTGAAAGGCAAAGGATCAGGAAAGAAGAGATCCTCTTCCCATCCCAAACCAAAGGGAAAGAAAGACTGGGATCAGATAATATCCCTAGCTCAAAAATGGAAAAAGGTTCACAACAATTAGCTTCTAATTCTGAGCCCAAACAAACCTCTGATTTAATTAATTCCTTTTCTAATGATATGTGTCATAATTTCAAAATTTTTTGTAAAAATTTGGATGGTGTTTATACCCCAATGGATAAATTAACCTCAGTAGTAGCCAAATTGATTAATTACCAAACAAAGACAGTAGGAATGGAAGAAATGAAAGAACACAGAACAGTTATTGGAGACAATTAATTAAGGTAGGATCAGACAGACTCAAACAATTGAGAATATGTTATCAGGAATCCAAGAAGATTTTATCATGTCTTTCCAACCCTTAAAAGAAGAATTGGTAACCACTACTAACAGCTCCATTCTATCCCTTAGTGAAAAACTGGATGTGCTTAATAACAAAGTGGACCTGAAACTTAATCTGATCAAAAATGATCTTAGAGACTTAAAAGTCTGTCTGACCAACCCCTTGGGGAGTACCACAGAGGAACCAAAAACTCCCAGACAAACCACTACTCCTTATGCACCACCCCCTTATTAGGAATGCATAGGAGTGACACCTTTAGGCCTAGCCCTCCCCCTGAGATGGAGCAAGCCCTCAAACTGTTACCCCCTATTTCTGAATGGCCCAAGTTCTCCAGTGAAGGAGAATACAATCATATAAATTTTATTAAATTTATTGACTACACTATTAACTCTTCTGACCTATCAGAAGCTATAGCTGTAGTCAGGCTGCCCAGACTATTTGAAGGAGTAGCCTTGGACTGGTTTATCAGTAAAAGAGAAGAAGTAGGATCCTTACCATGGAATTCTTGGAAACTTCTGATTAAAGAACAATTTGGTTCTAGAATGTGGAAGAGAAAAATGATGAAAAATTTTGAAAATTCCTCATTTGACCCCTTCAAGGATAAATCTCACAAATAGTGCTTGGAACAGAAGAAAAGGTTGGATTGCTTCTATCCAGATGCTGATAAAGAGGAAGTAAATGAAAGACTCCTCAACCTATTTCCTGGCAATCCTAAACATAGTGTAAGATGTAGGATAAGTATGGATGCTGACTTGCCAACTCTAATCAATATGCTAGAAGAAGTAATAGACATGAATGGGTTAGACAAGAAAGCCCCTTCTAGACACAAAGAGAACTAAAACATTAAAAAAACCAGAGAACAACCTCCTCTGATGAATACCTCTGATAATAAGAAACCTAATGAGAATAGGGATAAAGAGAGGATGCCTGGAACTTGTTGGAATTGTAACAAGACTGGGCATAAGAGACAAGACTGCCCATTACCAAAAAGAAAGATAGCAGTCTTGGAAGGAGAGCAGGAGGTTGAATGGAATCAGAACTATGAAGATATAGCTGATACTGAAGGATCTCTTTCTGAATGTGAGTTGATCCTGACCAACCCTTTTAATGTTATAGAAGGAGATATAGGCACTTCTGTAGGAATCAATAACATCCATGGGGATTCTAGCTTGCCCCAACAATGGGATCCTACCATAATTCCTATACATATTACGGATGTCAAAACATTAACAGTTAAACCTATGAGTGGGAAAATTTATACCACTGGTCAAACTTGTTATGCAACAGGATTGTATAAAAACAGACCTATAAGGTTATTACTGGATAATGGAGCCTTTTGCTCATATGTCTGTGCTGAATTCTTAAACAAATGGGACCCCAATTGGAAAGAACACCTTCTTCCCGTCCAAAAGGCCGGGTTCAGCTCTTGCAACTCTACCATGAATGCTATTGGAGTATGGACTGCTCCTATAATACTAACTCATACTAAAGGATCTTTGAGGATACAAGTGGAATTTTTAGTATTGCTCAACGGACTATGTGACTACCTGATACTGGGTAATGATGCCTTATGTCTATATGGTATAGATGTGTTCCAGAGTAAAGGGAGATACTTCACAGTAGATGGTAATTGGGACAAGAATTTTAAGATATGCACCATTCAGTCTAACTTACCCTCCTCTACTTATCAAAAGCATTTAGAAGACTTTGACCAAGAATATTTCTCTCAAGCAGCTCTGAATACAAAACTTTCTGAGGAACAGAAGAAAGATATATTGAAAGTCTGCTTTGAGAACCAAAATGCTTTTTTTACTAAAGATCATCCCATTGGTGATATTAAAGGACATGATATGGTATTGACATTGACCATTAAGCCTCCTCATCCTCCAAACTTAAGAAGGCCAGCCTATCCTTCTAGTCCTAAGTCTAGAAAAGGTCTTGAGGAACATATCCAAGAACTAATAGACTCACCAGTATTAAGGAAAGTAGGGCATAATGAACAGGTAGATGTGACCACACCTGTAATCATAGATTGGCATAATGACAAGTCAAGAATGGTAGGAGACTTCAGAATGCTCAATAATTATACTCAAGCAGATTATTATCCTATACCCTGGATTGATCATGCTCTGCATAACTTGTCCAAGGCCAAGTACATCACTACTATGGATATGCTTAAAGGTTTCCAGCAGATACCAATAAGCCCTTAAAGCAGGAAGTTTATGAGAATAATATGTCATTTGGGAATATATGAATATCTTAGGATGCCCTTTGGCATAAAGAATTCCCCATCACACTTCCAGAGAACAACGGATACAGTTCTTGGTACATACATCAGACAGGGATGGATGATGGTATATATAGATGATGTTATCATATACTCTGATGATTGGGATACTCATATTAACCAAGTAAGATTAGTACTCCAGACTATCTCCAGAGCAGGATTGAAGTTGTCCATGAAGAAATGCAACTTTGTCTACAGATAATTGAAAGCCTTAGGACATATAGTCTCTGGTCTAACTCTAGCTGCTGATCAAAATAAGATAGCTGCTGTCATGAATAGACCTATGCCTCAGAACAAAACAGAGTTACTTTCTTTCATTAGTTTTTTCAGTTATTACAGACAATACATACCAAAGTTTTCTATGCTAACTAAGAGTCTGTATGAAGTTTGCAACAACAACACTCTATTTGAAATGACTCATGAGAGACTGAAAAACTATGAGGAACTAAAAATAGCTATGACCTCTACTCCTTTACTAATCCAACCAGATTAATCCAAGCCCTTCAAACTGTACATTGACGCCTGTATGGAAGGGTTAGGAGCTGCTCTAAATCAAGAAAGGATAGAAGAAGACAAACCAGTAGAGAAACCAGTACTCTTCATATCTAGACAGATCAAAGATACAGAAAAGAGATATGGAGCCAGTCAGTTGGAATGTTTGGCACTAGTATGGGCTTTAGAAAAGCTACACTATTGCTTAGAAGGCACCACTTTTCAAGTAATCATGGACTGTAATTCTGTAAGAACTCTTATGAACATGAAAACTCCCAGCAGACATATGCTCAGGTGGCAAATTGCTATACAACAGTATAGAGGTCAGATGACTATAGTGCATAAAGCTGGAGCTAAACATCAGAATGCTGATAGTCTAAGTAGGAATGCTTTGCCTCATGACTCTAACAATCCAGCAGATGACCCTGAAGATCAAGATATTTTTCCTATCCTGAGCATCAATATTTTTGCATTGAATGCTCCAATAATGAGGATCCACTTATGTGAATTAGATACTGCTTTCTTCAACCTAGGAAGGGACAACTACTCTCCTGAAATCAAGATTCTGATTACCATTATGGAATGTGAATCCCCAGAAGCAGCTCTGATAAATAGTCTACCTGCTTCATTACTTAAACCCTATAAAGCATGAAGGTTTACCTTTTGGGATGGTTTCCTTTACTACAGAAACCAACATTCCAGTGTATTAGTACTAAGCAACAAAGAACATATACAACATATACTCCAGGAATGCCATGACAACTGTTAATCAGGGCATCTATCCACAGAAAGAACTTTGGAAAAAGTAAAACAAACTTCTTGGTGGATAGACTGGAAAGAAATCACTATTAAATATGTTACTAGCTGTGAAACCTGCCAAAAATCTAATAAAACTACTGGAAAAAGGTTTGTACTCTTACAGAATATCTCTGAACCTACAACCAGATGGGAAATAATTAATATGGATTTTGTCACCAGCCTCCCCCCTGGAGGTACTCATTCATATAACTCTGTCCTAGTTATAGTTGACAGATATTCTAAGAAGGCAAAATTCTTACCTAACCACAAAGAAGATAGTGCTATGGATGTAGCTTTACTATTCTGGAACAGGATCATAGCTGATGTGGGTATACCCAAGATTATAATCAGTGACAGAGACCCCAAATTCACCTATGAGTTTTGGAGGAATCTACATAATATACTGGGTACTACTCTAGCATTTTCTACAGCATACCATCCCCAAACTGATGGATTAGCTGAAAGAATGATACAGACCCTAGAAGATATGTTAAGAAGGTTCTGCAGCTTTGGTCTAGAATACAAAAACTCAGATGGTTATTGCCATGATTGGGTAAGCCTACTCCCAGCCCTAGAAATGGCTTATAACAGCAGTAAAAATTCTACTACCAAAGAAGCTCCCTAGATACTAGAAAGAGGATGGATTCCAAAACCCCCTAGGAATAACTTAAACTATAACTTAGCCACTATTCATCCAACATCTCTTAACTTTAAGAAGATGATATATCTGGTAAATAATAATGCTCAAAAATGTGTAGAAGAAGCAGTAGAATACAACAAACAAAGATGGGAAAAATCACATAAAGAACCTGACTTTAAAATAGGAGATCAGATCTTGATATCTACAACCAATTTCAACAATCTAGCAGGTAACAGAAAACTGAAACCAGCCTTTGTTGGACCATTTGTTATCAAGGAGATGCATGGCAAAAATGCTGTTGAAGTAATCTTGAGTGAAGAATTATCAAGGAAATGCCCAGTATTTCCTGTTAGCCTAGTCAAACACTTTCAACCAAGAGAAGGTAGCAACATCCCTCCAGCAATAATCCCAATAGAACCTGACCCTGTGAAAGAAAAAGGGAAAGTCAGAAGGATATTGAGAGACAAGAAAGAGAGAGTACAAGGAAAAGATGTTAGACTATACTTACTAAGATACAAAGGAGAATCTGCAGACAAAGGTGAATGGTTATCAGAAAATAACATACCTGATGGACCAATACATCTCAGAAACTACAGGGCCAGAAAAAGGAACTGAAACACACATGAAGTTAATTTTTTCCCAACATCCTCCAGATTTTTTAAAGATATGGCCATATCTTGGAGTGGGGGAATGTCAGCTTGCTACTATTGCAAAGTAAGCTGCAAAAGTAACAAAGATTATATAAAAATAATGATAACATAATTAACCTACAAATTAGTCGGAAAACCATAAAAATCATTACAGAAATGGATTCTCCACCCAAAATTAGGTAGGGTCACTCACTGACCCCACCCTTGAAATCCAACTCCTTATATTTTTAAATAATTAAGGAAAGACAGACCAAAATACCACGGCTCCACTATTGAGCTTTTGATCAATTAAATATTTCACACATATTGTCACGTATAGGTTTCAAACCTAAAATTCAGTCAGAATTGAGGTGTTGTGTATATTTTAGGAGTTATGGACGGAAATGTGTTTTGTCACAATTGCCGCACGCAGCCGTGGCAGCCAATGCACCCGCGCGCAGCTGAGATACAGCCCTGTCACTCCATCAAGGTTGTGTACGCAGCCCCGGGCTTCTGAAAAGTATGCAGCCGCGGGACTACAGGTTGACAGAGTGACAGGCCGCCTGAGAGGCTTAGGTACCACGTAAACATGCTACAACCCACACAGGAACATTCTACATATGTAATAAATGTTCCTGTGGATAGTAGATAGTCTAAAAGTACATAATATTATATAAAAATACTTAAATAACCCTTATACCTATTTTTTATTAAATATAATTCAAAGTACCAAGAATGTCGAAAATAAGAAAATGACAAATTCTAAAAATATATTAAAATACTTTAATATACTTTTATGAGAATTCCTAGACATCCATATCTTCGTGACATACTAAGAAAACCAATGATGCAACAATATTACATGAATTCCCATGACTTATATTTTTAAGTAATTATTTTAGTAAATCAACTGAAACTTGAAAATAAGGAGTAAAATCAATATCATGACTTTACTCCAGTTACTCAATACATAATGAGAACTCACCTGACATCAGGATGTCCATAGAAATGTCTATTTGAATAATTATTAAATTACTGGGAACATTTACCAAGGATAATTAATTAAATAATACATAAATGGGACAGATTAGTTTTATTCACAAATCCTAATATCTATTATAAAGTAGAATAATTCCCATAACCTGAGGAATTAGATGCTACCCATGCTATAGCACCAAGAACACGTGACAGGCTACCACTGGTTACCCTGCTAGCCTTATTTTCTGTCCCTTTGAGCCCCTTTATCCCTCAGAAGGATGATATTGGGACTCCAAAAGTTATAAATAAAGAGCTCTTTTTGAGGATATTGATGGGCAGAGACCCAGTTATATTTATATCCAGACACCGTTCCAAGGTAATCAAGTAGATATAAGAGATAATTAAGTGATTTATGGCTTAGTCTGATAAATAATGTCCGTCCTCAACCTCTTTTTATCAATTAAAACTGCTGAACAACCTTATGACCCCAGTATACAGGTTTAACCCATCAGTGCACGTCCCAAACAGATACCCAAAGGATTTAAAAATATACCGGTGAGTTTTATTATCCTTTCTCTGTCATTGCAGCTTGGTCACAAGGCCCTGCCACTCCACCTTGTATTTTATATACATATTATCTTTGGGTAAAATATCCTTTAAACTAAAGAGCCCAAAGTAACCAGGACTACATGTTTTCATACTGAAATCCCTGAAGAGAGGTGTTAAAGATCCCCAATATAATTGTGGCCTCTCTATAAAAATATTTAATAACCAATTTATTCATATTGATTTAAAACAATAAACCATAACCAAACTACTTAACCTTGCAACAAGCTTTATTCAAATATTTTACGGATTTTTGCTGCACTCATTAAATAATATATTTATTATTTATTCTATCACCTCTGGTAGCTAAAGGATAGCAAGGGACTTGGCATCCAGGAGTCTGACACTGATTTTACATCCAGGAACAAGGCCAATACCACTTTCTTCTCTTCCCATCAATCCCTTGTCCAGGTGTCAAGGTAGAACATAAAATCTTCTGTCCCCACCTATCCACCCCCCATAGTGCCAGTCAGGGAGGCATCCTGACGCTGCAGCCCACTCTTCAAGTTGTTTAGAAAGGATCATTTCAAGGGTCTTCCCCCGGGGTGTTGAGGAGGGAACTTGGTCAATGAGCACTTGCAGTGGTATAGCTTGGCTTTTTGGCCTTGTGGATGATGGATGTTGTAGCTCTCTTCCAGCATGAGGGATATATCCCTTTGTAAAAAATCTGATTGAAAATTCTGACCAGATGGGTGCGTAGGACTGGACCCATTAGTTTTAGGTTTTCATTCATGATCCAGTCTGGGCCTGGAGCCTTGCCAGTCACCATTTTTTTCAGTTCCTTTGGGACTTTTTCTGTGTAATCTTGTCAAATAACATGGGTTGGCACTCCTCAGCTTCTTTCACATCAGAGAGATCTATTTGAGGGTGCATACAGGAGGTTCCTTAAAAAAGCATCTTAGATTTTTCAGCTTTTCCAACAGCAAAAGACCCATCAGATCTCTTGAGTGGGAGTATTTGACCATTAGTTACTGGGCGTATACGGGGCAGGGCATTGAAAGCAACATCACCGTTGGATGACTCAAGATATCCCCTTCAATGCATCATTTTGGCATTGATTACTAAGGATTGTAATTACTCATTCCACTTTTTGTAGCACTGGCATGCCTCCTTGATTCTTGCCAGTAGCATCCACTGTTGTGCTTGATTTCTTGTCTTCAAAACTGGGTTTAGTGTTTGGGGGTCCCACTATGATTTGGTTTGGGATTCATTTGCCTGCACCATCCTGCCTAGTCTTTCTTGGGTCAATTGTAGGGATTTTGACAGGTTTTTGGCATCATCCTCCAACCTATGGTCAGTTGGCTCATTCCCCAAGCAGGCATTAATTATATTGCAGACTTCTGACTGATAAAGTCTTTTCCATTTTGGCTTTTCCTAAGGTTTTTCAGGAATGAAGCCCACCACAAATATGATCCCCTTCAGGGTCTGATGGTTGGACCCAAAATTCTCATCCAAAACATACACCTTTTCCAGGATCTTGGATGCCTTGTGATTTGCCAAGATTAAATCAATTGTTGTTTGTTTCCCTTTGGTTGTATAAAATGTAGGGATTTGTTGCAGAAGAGCTAAGCGGAAGCAACTCTTGCTGCATAGTTGGATAAGCCTTGCCAATTCTCTGTGTGTCAAGAGATAGCCAGTTGGGTTCCACATCCAGTGATGGAGGTTTGCATCCATGAAGATGCACATGGGTAATTGCCTGTTTTTATCAGAATTTAACCAGTTTTCCAGGTCCTTCAGGCCTTCTTTTATGCCAGGAGGATTGTATATGTTAAAAATTGTGAACCCACAAGCCCCTTAGATTGTCACCCCCATCAGGTGTTTTGACCCATGGGGAAAGTTGAAGAGTATCTTTGGAAAGGATTTACTTGTGGATATATACACAAAATTTGTGTCAATCCCTCCAATTGGCAGGAGAGTTTCCATAAATTTCTAAAATATTCCATATTGGGTGAGAAGGGTGAATAATTTGTAGGGATTTACCCATGGCCCTTGAAGTATTAGAATGAGGTCCATGGAGGAGTGATTAAGAAGCGTGGGAGTGATTTCCTTTGAGATGTGGCAATTTAATTGGAGGAAATGGAAACTATCAGAAGGGGAAGAAATCCTTGGTGAAGCTGAGTTAAGTTGGTTCCATGGTTCAGGTCTTTTTGGTGGTAATAGAACAAGGTTGTCAGTGAGTTGGTCTGTGAGGGAGTAATTAATTTGAGAGGGGAATTGATCAAGATTTCTTAGCCTGGAGCCATGTTGTATTATAAGGGCACAATACAATACGCTAAATACTGAATGATTGATATCCTCTATGCCTTCAACATTATTTCTGATTCCCTTCTTACATTAGAAAAATTTGATAATTTTGGCATTTTCCTCCAGACAAACAGGGCATTTCTTTGTCATGTGGTCTCTGTTGCATCTGCTGCATTGGGGTGGGTCTTGGCACCATTTGTCAGAGTGACCCATCTTGAGGCATTTAAATCATTGCTCTGGGTATGGTTTAAAGACTATGAATCCATGGTAATTTTAATCTAAGAAGAGTCCTGTATAAGCAATAAAATCAGCCAAATCCTTACTTGAAAAAGACAGTACTACAGATCCTGATTTTTTGGTGGTTTTCATGTTATCCAATAGCCAGAGCATCTGGATCAGTTTTTCCTTGTTAAACCCATCACCCGTGGACATTTTGGATTTTTTAAGATTGGAAATCAAATTGAATTCTTTGGGGAAACCATGGGCAATTACCAACCATGTTCTGGGAGTAGCTTCTAAATCCAGGTGAACCTTCTTCAACCATAAATTTTGTTATCCATTAGCAACTTCTGATGGAACTTATTCTTGGTATGAAAGACTACATCTCCTAAGTTCATAACATGGTCCCCTTTGATGGTTACCAGTTCATCCTGGAATCTTGCTTTCATCTTTGATAAGGTTTTGTTGGCTCTCTGGACAAATAGAGCTTTTTTGATTTTGTCAATTTGATTATTCAGAAATTTGGAGTGAATCACTGCTCTCCCTGGGTGGTAAAGTTGTATTCTTTCTTTCATCAGTGGATGCATTGTGTTTTTACGGGAATTAATAGGCAGATTCAACTTGGTTCTCTCTGCATAGGTCATGTGATTGGTTACTTTGGTTGGAAATGGAAAGATGTTTGGGATGGGTTTTGAGTGTTGCGTTGAGGATGTAATCCCTGTAGAGGGAAATAAATTTGAAAATATTTTCTTTATCAATCAAAATCCATTACCAAAGGAAAGAGGAGAAAATTTTGATCATGATGAAAAAAAGAATTATATCAATATTTTTGATAACATCAAAGTTATTAAAGATTCAATTCCTGTGGAACATAACACAGGAATGTCACAGAGACATAGTCTCAGTCTGGTGACTCAAGCAGAGGAGCAGGATGGTAGCTCCAATGAAGAATTGGAAAGAAAGAGAATAGATGCAACACACCTTTTAATTAATAATGAAATGAATAAATTAAATTCTGAAAATAAAGCATACCAAGAAAAGAAAAGAAAGTTAACTGAAGCTTTCAGGTTCACTGCTATTCCAGCAGTGACACCAAGAAAAAGAAAATTGCATTCCAAGAGTAATTGTAATAAGAAAAGCAGGACCATCAACACAATTGAACATTTCAAGTTCATAGCAGTCCCTTGTGTTACTCCAAAGGAAAGAGTGATACATATTGCTTTTAAATTGAACAGGAAGAAAGCAAGATTTCTTTCATCCCCATGTTTTCAATAACTTTTATCTTGTTTTCATGTTGTATTTCCAGTTTTTTGATGAGAGTTCTCTTCACTATAAAAGACCCTCTCATCCCCCTCATGATTTGTACCTACTGACTCATACTTTTGTTCATCCCACATACACATTCACTCACTTTTGTTATCTTGTCAATCAATGTTACTATTTTTTTATTATCAACTACTCTAAAGACCAAAAGGCTAATTTCCATACATTATCAGTACCAGGTCATTGTTTGCAAAATTTTCCAGCACCATTATTTCTCAACTCATCTCCACCCTTATTGCCACATCAATTTGCCTCCATCAATTTTTGCTTTCAGAACTTGGAACCAGAAATATTGCTACAATTGAACTAAACCTCAGTACCAACATTTCAAAACCCATTAAAACATACAAACTTCATTTCCAATGCCTCCTTTTCAAAGGTAGAAATTTGCAAACCCAAAGATACCAGGAAATTGCTGACATTGTCAAGCAACCCGCGACTGCCAGATACCACCGCAAAATTCTCAGGATTGGAATGCCAACCAATTGAAAAATCCATTGGAGCCCCCATTTTTTGATTGTCACCCAAGTTGATCCATTGCAACAGGCAGATACCATTGTGGTATACCAATGAACAAGAATCAATAACCAATCTCAATTCACTCAGCACAAACGTCCCCTGAGATCAGTTTTCCAGCCAAGATTGGAAGAAATTGAAGGAGCAATACAAGTCATGCAACCATGTTTTTCCTAATCCATCATCAACATGACTTGCTGCAATGGAAACACAAAGAAAAGCACACAGAGACCAACTGTGCATTCAAGTAAAGGAAGACTAGCAGATCAACATTTCAATTTAATGGAATGGAACAATAACTTTAAGTCAGTCAACTTAACCCTAAAGATTGAAGGAAGGAAAAGGGTATAGATTAGCTTACCTAGAGAAAAGAGTTTGCAAGTAATAATTGCAATAAGAGAAAGCAATAAACTTAACCATAAGCAACATGGGAAAGGTAGAAGTAGATATTTCAGAAAGAATTCAAAAAAGAAGATATTATGAGTTATCAAGTTTTAAATTACTATATTGTTATTCATGTGGCACAATATATATTTTTGACTCATAAAATGAGGGATTGTTGAGAAATGGAGGATGTTCCATTGGGAATGGGAAATCATAGCAGTAATGGATTATTAAGGATTTAATCCAAGTTTAGCGGTACATTGTGTGAAACCACAAAAGTAAGGATGTTACCTCATGTGTTAGAGGAAAGTGTTAAGCTCATCAATTTAGATGAAAGGCTGCTAATTGTTAATTGGATAACAAATCAAGTGTTTACCCAGGAATTTTCATAAAAGGAAAGATTCCATTTGAATTAACAAAGATTTGAAGGCATAATTTGAGAGTTATGTGTGATGAATATTACAAGGAATGTCAATTTTTGAATTCCTTCAGAGTCAGCTCCCTGGGAGAAGTTGTGCAAGAGAGGTGTATTAATGGCATATTAAACCATGAGCACATGTTATAGGATATATGATCCTAAGAAGAGAAATATGATTAGGACAGGAGAAGTTTAGTTTAATGAGGATGTGTTCCCATTGAAACAAGTTGTTGAAGAATATTTGGAAGACCAAATATGGGCAGTGTAGTATCCAGAACAAGAGAGAATTGAAGCATTCAATTCACAAGAAGAATCCATTGAGAATTGAGAGAATGAGAATCAACAACAAGCAGTTATAGAAACTAGCAGTCCTACAGAGAAATTCCCAGAAGAGAGAAGTCATTCAAGAGACTGGGAAAGAAAAGGAGTCTTGAAGAAACTCAGAAGAGTAATAACTGATGGAGGAGGTGAATTCTTAGGAAAAGAATTTGAGGATACTCTGAAAGATTTTGGAATAGAACATATAAAAACAACCCCTCATACCCCACAGAAAAATGGAATTGTGGAAAGAATGAATAGGACTCTTATGGATAGATTCAGGACCATCATGATAGATTGAAGTTTTCTCAAGTTTTTGTGGGCTGAAATACTCTCAACAGTTAGTTATTTACATAGCATTATTGATGAAGGCAAAGGATGCCCATATGAGAGGTTTATGGAGAAAGCTCCTAATACCAAGAAGTTAATGGTAATAGGATGTCTAGCCCATTACAGTGTGCACCATTTTGGGAACTCTGGTAAATTGGATGCCAGATGTGGAAAAGGAGTTTTAGTAGGATATGATTATATTAGTACCTGCTATAGACTGTATGACATGGAATACAGGAAGATTATCAGGAAAAGGTATGTTAGATTTGAAGAAGAAGTGTTTCCTTTGAAAACAAACCATGGAAATTTTTTTGATCCCCAATTTAACACTTGGACAAAACCAAGTCAGAAGATATAAGCAATGAGCTTAAGGGGACAGAAGATATTAGGCATTCAGAAGAAGCCAGAAATGTGCACAGAAATCCAGAAGTGATTGAGAAGCCATAAGAGAAGCATTTGGTCAAAGAACCAGTGAAGAGGATTCAGAGGAATAAGATGAATACTGGCAGATAAGGAAAATGGAAGGCACATTGTGCAGTTGTTGATAACATTGAAGAAGTTGTTCAACAAGAAGAAGAGATAATTGCATTTAAGGCATCATTTGAGATGGAGAACAATGTAGTTCCAAATAGATTTAAGCAAGCTATGAATTTTCTAGATAGGCAAAAGTGGAAGCATGCCATATTTGAGGAATCAGAATCATTAGAGAATAACAAAGTTTTTGAGGTTATAAGAAGAGAAGAGGTTGAAAAAGAGAAAAACTTAGTTGGAACCAGATGGGTTTTAAAAAAGAAGTTTAATGAGTTTGGGCAGCTACAAAGATACAAGGCTAGGTGTGTAGCTCAAGGTTTTAAACAGAAAGAAGGTATTTATTATCAGGAAACCTTCTCCTTAACTGGAAGATTATCAAATTTAAGATATTTATTTGCATTAGCAGCTCAGAGAGGTGAGGAGATAAGACAAGCATAATTTTTCACAGCATACTTGAATGCTAGTTTAGAAGAAGATGAGACAGTCTATATGAAAATACCAGAATTTTTTAAGGAATGGATTGTTGAGACAAAGCCTGAAGAATTGAGAATGAAGCATATAGATGCCTCCTTGAGTGGGGGTAATCATGAGTATGTACTCAAACTCAAGAAGTCACTATATTGACTTAAGCAAGCAGCATGATCTTGGTGTAACATAATTGCCAAGTGGTTAGATTCAAAGTGTTTTCAAAAAAGTGAAGCAGGCCCATGTTTATTTATTAATAATGGCAAATATGAGACAGTATATATGACAATACCAGAAGGTTTCATGGAATGGATTGATGAGACAAAGCCTGAAGAATTGAGAATGAAGCATATAGATGCCTTCTTGAGGGGGGGTAATCATGATTATGTACTCAAACTCAAGAATTCACTATATTGACTTACGCAAGCAGCATGATCTTGGTATAAAAAAATTGCCAAGTGGTTAGATTCAAAGGTTTTTCAAAAAAGTGAAGCAGACCCATGTTTATTTATTGATAATAGCACAATCTTATTTTTGTGGGTAGATGAAATCAGAGTTATTGGGCCACAGAAAGAAGAATTGTTGAATGAGATCAAGAAAGATTTCAGAATTAAGGACCTAGGAAAGGCTCAACATGTTCTAGGAATGAAGATAACAAACAGACCAGATGGGTCAATCAGAGTAGATCAAGAAAATTATGCTAAAGGATCAATCAATAAGTACAATATGGAAAGTACAAAAGTTTTTGGAACACCACTCCAATCTAATTTGAAGTTTCAGAAATCTACTGATGAGTAAATTGAAGAATTTAATAAATCAGGTCTGGACTACAGAGCAGCTGTAGGATCTTTGAATTTTTTGTCTCAATGTACAAGACCAGACATAACTTATTATGTAGGGATCCTCTCCCAACACTTGGAGAATCCTGGAATGCAATATTGGAATGCGTTCAAAAGATGTGTTAGATAATTGAAAGGAACTCAAAAATTAGGTCTTGATTGTTCTGTTGAGGTGATTTTAACCTTGTGGGTTATTCTGAATCAAGTTGGGCAGAAGATGATTTGAAGCAGTCAATTAGTGGTTTTACCTACTTTCTTGGGAATAGATTGATTTCTTGGAGATCAAACATTTCAGCCTCCTGGATTCCAAGACCCTTGCTATGCTTTAGCTACCAGAGGTGATAGAATAAATAATAAATATATTATTTAATAAATGCAGCAAAAATCCGTAAATTATTTGGATTAAGCTTATTGCAAGGTTAAGTGGTTTGCTTATGGTTTATTGTTTTAAATCAATATGAATAAATTGATTATTAAATATTTTTATAGAGGGGCCAAAATTAAATTGGGGATCTTTAACACCTCTCTTCAGGGATTTCAGTATGAAAACACGTACTCCTAGTTACTTTGGGCTTTTTAGTTTAAAGGATATTTTACCCAAAGATAATATGTATATAAAATACATGGTGGAGTGGCAGGGCCTTGTAACCAAGCTGCCACAACAGAGAAAGGATAATAAAACTCACTGGTATATTATTGAATCCTTTGGGTATCTGTTTGGGACGTGAAATGATGGGTTAAACCTGTATACTGGGGTTAAAAGGTTGTTCAGCAGTTTTAATTGATAAAAAAAGAGGTTGAGGACGGATATTATTGATCAGAATTAGCCGTAAATCACTTACTTATCTCTTATAAGTACTTTATTACCTTGGAAAGGTGTCTGGACATAAATATAACTGGGTCTCTGCCCATCAATATCCTCAAAAATAGCTCTTTATTTATAGCTTTTGGGGTCCCAATACTATCCTTCTGAGGGGTACAGGGGCTCAAAGGGACAGACACTAAGGCTAGAAGGATAACCAGTGATAGCCTGTCACGTTTACTTGGTGCTATAGCATGGGTAGCATCTAATTTCTCAGGGTATGGGAATTATTCTACTTTATAATAGATATTAGGACGTGTGAATAACACTAATATGTCCTATTTATGTATTATTTAATTAATTATCCTTAGTAAATGTTCCCAGTAATTTAATAATTATTTAAATAGACATTTCTACGGAAATCCTGATGTCAGGTGAGTTCTCATTATGTATTAAGTAACTGGATTAAAGTCACGATATTGATTTTACTCCTTATTTTCGAGTTCCAGTTGATTTACTAAGATAATTAATTAAAAATATAATTCATGGGAATTCATGTGATATTTTTACATCATTAGGTTTCTTATTATGTCAGAAAGATATTGATGTCTAGGAATTCTCATAAAAGTATATCAAAGTATTTTAATATATTTTTAGAAGTTGTCATTGGCTTATTTTCAACATTCTTGGTACTCTGAATTATATTTAATAAAAAATACTATAAGGGTTATTTAAGTATTTTTATATAATATTATGTACTTTTAGACTATCTACTATCCACGGGAATATTTATTATATATTTAGAATGTTCCAATGTGGGTTGTAGCATGTTTACGCAGTACCTAAGCCTCTCAGGTGGCCTGTCATTAGGGGGTATCAAAGTTAACCAAACCCGCCATTTTTTAATGGCGGGTTTCAACCCAAATCCACCATTTCAAACCCGCCATTAAAAATCAAAAAAACCCACTTATTTCAGATCAGACGTGTCAAAGTTAACCTGAAATAAGTGGGTTTCTTTCAAATAAAGTATTTAAATGCTTCCACCACCTTTCCGCATCATACACCCCTGTCTTCCCACCTCCTTCTACCTCCGACCTCATTGGAAAATGTTTTACCCCCACCCTCATCATAAAATTGATTGACCACTCTCATCACTTTATTGCTCTCATCACTTGATCACTCTCATCCACTTCATCACTCTCAAAACTTCATCACTCTCATCACTTAACCGCTCTCATCACTTGATCACTCTCATCCACTTTATCGCTCTCAAAACTTCACCACTCTCATCACTTTATTTCTCTCATCACTTGCGTAGCCCAAACTCTTTCAAATGGCCCCTCAGCAAACCTCCCCCCACAAGTCCAACACACCCAAGAGAACATTGCCAAGGAACTCCAAAAAAAACAATCCTCCCCCATCAGCTTCCAAGGGCTCAAGTCAGCTCAAGAGAGCTGATCACATCATCCTGGGAAACTGGCTGAAAATTCCCTCCAAGTACGATGCCTGCTTTGGATCCAACAACGAAACACCTGTTGGCCGACCTCAATCCTCTAAGGTCAATGGTTATCTCCTGATGGCCAATGAACTCAAGAACAAAACAAAAGGTAGGCTGGATCTGTCATCCAAACAGATGAGGGAGTGGTTCAAAAACTATTGAGCCAAGTACAAAAAGGCCCACTCCATGTCTATCTCCACTGGCTTAGGTATCACCGACTTGGACAAAGCCAAAGGAATCAACTCGGTGGTTGATAAGTTGGACTCCATTTGTCCTTTTTATATTCAAATGGATGAAATCTTTGGAAAGAAGGCCAACATCACCCCCCTAGCTGCTTTCGATGCCCAACAATCCAATTCCGTTGATGCCGAGGACTTGGCTGGGGATGCTCAGCCTACCAATGGGGACCTTGATGAAACCTTGGCCTTGGAGTGGCCCCCATCTGATGACAAGGAGGATATTCAAACACAATTGGCTCCAATCACTTCTACTTTGGTATTGATTGATCAGTCAATCCCAACCTTGGACCCCTCACTTCCTTCTTTTGATTGCTCTCTTCCTGGGGCAGAACAACTGGAGAACTTGCCCAATGAGGAGGATGTTATTCCTGGATCACCGTTGCCATCAACATCTGCTCAAGTAAGGAACTAAATTTTTTTTGATTCTGTCTGGTTGCTCCAGACTGATTTACATTGTAAAAAAACAGGCTCATCCATTTTTGATTGGCCAAAAACTCAAGCCAATGGGGCCTCCCACATTGCCTTCAAATACTAGTGAGGACTTTTAGACTCAAACCTCCTCTGCCAAGGGTAAGCGAAAGGCCTCCAATTCCATCAATGTCAACCCCAAAAGTCATCAAAAGAGGAGAAACACTTCCAGTTTTTCGGGCTTTGAAGAAATCATGGAGAAGCAAGATTCATGTAAGTTGATTGATTCAATATCCTTCCTTTCAAAATCATGCTCATTGCCATTCCCCTCCAAAAAACAGTGAAATCACAAATTGAATCAGATAAACTTCAGTTTGAAAAGCAAAAGTGGGATCGCCAACTGGCCATGGATGGTCAAAAGCAGCAAGCCAAGACTTTGGCTAATCAACAAAAATTGGATGCTGAGTGGAGGTTGAAACAAGCTGAGCTAGAGTTTCAAAAAGAGGAAAAGGAGAAGGATTGGCAGCAAGTGCAACTGGAAAAGGAGAGGGAACAATGGGCAAACAAAAAAAAGGATAAGGTATCAGTAGCTTTGGCTTGCATTGGCAGTGGTAGATTGGTAGAAGAAATACAGCAGATTACTCAAATGCTGGGCTTTTAAAGATATTTGCATGGATGAAAGAAAAACAAATTATTTTTTACTAAAACAACATTTGAGAGCATTCTTAACCCCACCAATATACAAATCTTTTTTGTTTTTATTGATATTTGTTTCTCTAGAGTAAATTTGGCCATTTTTCATGTCCCTACAAGTGCTCTGAGTTTTTTTATTAATTTGGAGTGACATGGCCATTCTGGTATGGGTTGCTGTGTCCACAGCTGGAAAGGTACAGTGCTTGTACTTGTTAGCCGCCCAAACCATTTTGACTATACCTTTTTGCTTGAAATCAAGCTTGCAACTAAAGCACTTTGGCCCAGTTGTTTGAGCCTGATGTGGGCAAGGAGACAATTGTTTGCTCAAGGAAGTGCCACTGTGGGTTAAATCAAACCAGACCCTGTCACACAATTGTCTTGAACATCATACTTTCCTGCAAAGGGATCACAGTTATACTCAAACCCAAGGTTGCAAATAAAACAATTTGGCCCAACTGACTGAGTGCCAATCCTCTCACATTGACAACCATTGAAAAGGCCCAATGGATTATGCCGTTGTACAGGCCGTGATCTCATTGATATACAGACACTGGCCCAATATGTTGACCATTTCCAGCGCTGAAATACTTTGGGGTCAAACATACGCCACAACAATGACCTCCTATAAAGTCAGATTGTTAGCTTAGTCTGATCATGCTTTGCCATGCGAGCGAGGGGGGATGGCCGTGGGAGATGGCGGCGGGCTTGCTGCAAGCAAGGGGGGAACCGCCCCCCACTGGGCTTGCTGCGAGCAAGGGGGAACCGCCCCCCACAGATGCAAGCATGGCCGACGGAGATGGCCGCGGGCTCGCTTCAAGCGAGGGGGAACCGCCCCCCACAGATGCAAGCAAGGGGAGATGGCCATGGGAAATGGCGGCGGGCTTGCTGCGAGCAAGAGGGGAACCGCTCCCCACCGGGCTCGCTGCGAGCAAGGGGGAACGGCCCCCCACAGATGCAAGCATGGCCGACGGAGATGGCCGCGGGCTTGCTGCAAGCAAGGGGGAACCGCCCCCCACAGATGCGAGCAAGGGGGGATGGCCGTGGGAGATGGCCGCGGGCTTGCTGCAAGCGAGGGGGGAACCGCCCCCCACCTGCCAGCTCCGACCGAGGGGGGGGAGGCCGTGGGCAATGTGGGCAGCCTCCCGTTTGCATGTGGCGGCTTGTTCATCACCCCCCCCCCCATTGGCTAGCTGCGAGCGAGGGGGGAAGTTCTCAGGCCAGGGGGTGAAGCCCCCCAGCAAGGGTGGGATTTCATCACCCCCCCACCACCCAGCAACCAAGGGGGAGGGCACCTTGTCTTCAGTCTCTATGTGGATTGGTTCAACCCATTTGGAAATAAGGTTGGGCACAAATCAATCTCAGTGGGAGCAGTGATCTTGATCTGTCTCAACATTCCACTAGAAGAACGTTACAAGATAGAGAATGTTTTCCTTTTTGGTATTATTAATCTATATACTGGTTTTGGAAGGTCAAAAAAATCACATCAAACGCATATATTACAATCATATTTTTCTACAAATGTATGTGAGTGATTTTTTCCCAGGTTTCATCAAACTTCAAAACATCACTGGTCAAGTGTCATTGATACAAAAATTCAGAAAAATCAGTCACCAAACATTCTCCAATCTATTAACAGAAGAAACCCCACAATTGAGCCACTAAAAGAAATTACCAGCCCTGTGAGTAAAGATCTTGTTCAAAAGTATGTTTCTTTTTTTTATTTGAAGTGGGGTTTATTTATTTATATACCCTATGATTTTTCACATTCAAGACATCAATTGAAGACTTCTTTTTTTTTTTGGTTTTTTTTTGGTTTTTTTTTGGTTTTTTTTTTGGTGTTTTTTTTGGTGTTTTTTTTGGTGTTTTTTTTTGGTGTTTTTTTTGGTGTTTGTTTTTTTGGTGTTTTTTTTGGTGTTTTTTTATGGTGTTTTTTTTGGTTTTTTTATGGTTTTTTTATGGTTTTTTTATGGTTTTTTTTGTTTTTTTTGGCTTTTTTTTGGTTTTTTTATGCTTTTTTTTTGGTTTTTTTTTGGTTTTTTTTTTGGTTTTTTTTGGTTTTTTTTGGTTTTTTTTTGTTTTTTTTTTGGTTTTTTTTTGGTTTTTTTTGGTTTTTTTTTTGGGTTTTTTTTTGGGGTTTTTTTTTGATTTTTTTTTTTGCTTTTTTCGAAGAGGTTGATGCACCAAGCACGGCCTGGCTCGTTGGGGGGACTTCATCACCCCCCAACCAAGCAAGCAAGCAAGCCGGGAGGGAGGGCCTGGCTTGGTGGGGGGATTTCATCACCCCCCGACCAAGCGAGCGGCAAAGGGGGGGGCAGCTCATTGGGGGGACTTCATCACCCCCCAACCGAGCGAGCAAGCGAGGCGGGAGGGAGGGCCCGGCTTGGTGGGGGGATTTCATCACCCCCCAACCAAGCAAGCGGGGAAGGGGGGGGCAGCTTAGTGGGGGGATTTCATCACCCCCCGACCAAGCGAGTGGTAAAGGGGGGGGCCGACTCGGTGGGCGGACCAAGCAAGCGGCAAAGGGGGGGGCCGGTGGGGCTCGCAGTGGGGGGGCCCGGCTCGGTGGGCGGACCGAGCAAGCGGCCAAAAGGGGGGGGCCGGTGGGGCTCGCAGTGGGGGGGGCCGGCTCGGTGGGCAGACCGAGCGAGTGGAGAAGGGGGGGGGCCGGTGGGGCTTGCAGTGGGGGGGGGCCGGCTCGGTGGGCGGACCAAGCAAGCGGCAAAGGGGGGGCCGGTGGGGCTCGCAGTGGGGGGGGACTTCATCACCCCCCCGCCCAGCGACCGAGCAAGGGGGGAGCGAGCCACCGGCTCGCGGTGGGGGGGACTTCATCACCCCCCGCCCAGCGACCAAGCGAGGGGGGAGCAAGCCACCGGCTTGCAATGGGGGGGACTGCATCACCCCCCCGCCCGGCAAGCGAGCGAGGGGGAAGGAGCTGGTGGGGCTCGCGGTGGGGGGCACTTCATCACCCCCCTGCCCAGCAAGCAAGCAAGGGGGACATCGAGGGGGGAGGGAGGGGGGGGATTTCAAATCCGCTCCCCACCTAGCAAGCAAAAGAGGGGTGAGATCAAGGGGGGAGGGAGGGGGGATTTCAAATTCCATCCCCACCTAGCGATTGAGCAAGGGGGGAGATTGAGGGGGGGGGAAGGGGGGTCGCAGTGGGGGGGGACTTCATCACCCCCCCTCCCAGCGAACGAGCGAGGGGGGAGCGAGCCACCGGCTTGCGGTGGGGGGGACTTCATCACCCCCCGCCCAGCAACCAAGCAAGGGGGGAGCGAGCCACCTGCTTGCGGTGGGGGGGACTGCATCACCCCCCCGCCCGGTGTGGTGTCATTATATAGCCTCGGGTCGGGGACTGCGTTGCGGCCTGCGCGCTCAGCATCTGGTAGGTTAGGCTCAGCAGTTGGGGTACGCCGGTTCTCAGCAGTAGCCGCTGCGGGTTCAGCAGCAGCCGCTGCGGGCTCAGCAGTGGGCGCGGCGGGATCGAGCACGCGACTGCGGGCCGGGCCTGACTAAGGGAGGCGGGCCGCGACCCGCTTGGATGTCCGACTCATGGATGGAGCTGGGCCGACCGGGTTCTCGGAGCGGCTAGTCGGGGAAGGAAAAAGCGGGGCGACAGCGGGGCTATATGCGTGGCAGCCGCGCGCAAGCGCGGGCCGGCCACGGGACGGGAAATTCACCACGGCGCGTCGGGTGGATGCGCGCAAGCGCGGTGAATCTTGGGTATCGCGCGGCGGAGGGCCGCGCCACGAAAAGACGAACCGGATGCGCGTAATGACAGGCAAGCTGGCGGGGGTAGGGTATGGGTATGGGTTTAGGGATGGGTTAGGGTTCTGGATCTAGGTTTCCTTCTTCATGGTTGTCAGTCTGTCTTTGTGCTTGTGCTTAGGTTAGGGTTGAGGGGGAGGGCTCAAACACCCTTCCCCTCGACTTCAGGTTGTAGGGGGGATTCAGCATTCTATGATCCATCAATCTACATATCTCATTCTCTCTCTCTCTCTCGGAGTAAAGGAAAGGAAGCAATCTCAGTCTTACAGACGCTAGAACCATTGATCCCGTAACTAGGGGCAACTTTGTGAGGATCAACCTCTAAAGTTTCCACATCTGGGGGTCTGGCCGGGAACCTTTTGATCCGTTCTCAGTCTCTTGAAGATTACGCAGAATGCTACTGACAACCACTCCGGGATCCAATGCTCCCCTTCCCTACCCTCCACGCCCGACTCCCGTCTCTGCTGCTCAACCCCCTCCGCCACCGTCCGCTCATGCTCCTAGAGTTAGCGGGTTCGCTCCTCCCTCGGAAGGGTCGTCGGACATGGTGGTAGAGGCCCCTCGCCGCGTCTGGTTGAGGCCGAGGGATTTCCCTCATCTTTGGTTCAGTACTTTGGATGTCAAGCGGTTCCTTTCTAGGTTCAAAGGGATCGCGGACTCGGAGGGCGCGTCGGGCGCAGATAAGGTTCGGACTATCGTGCTGTTCATTACCAAGGAGGAGAAGCTGCGGGACGTGGAAGAAATGGTTGGATACAAGAGGCAAGACTGGGGGAAGTTGAAAAGCAAGATGTTGGCGAGGTGGGGAAAGCGTGAACCTCGGTTTCGGGAAAGCGACTTCAATCGAGCTGCGGAGGAGGTGATTGAGAATGGCGGGGTGCAATCGCGCAAAGGATTAGTGGAATATATGTCAAGGTTCGAGCGAATCTACGGGTACCTTGCAAAGAACGAGGTTGTCGCGGGTCAGACGGGTGCCATGAAGCGGGCTTTCCTGGGAGGTCTCGCGCCCCAGCTCCGTTCCAGGGTGCAACAATACCTGTATGACCACGGCCTGGTTAAGAGGTCGCTGGATGGGAGCGTCGCAATTCTCCCCGATCTTTCGGTTATCCGTCAAGCCGTGGAAAGCGAAATCGATTTGGACGAGCTCATCGCGGATACGGCACGAACGTACCCGTCTTCCTCCAAGAAATCGGTCACGATCTCGGCGCCGGCCCCCGACCAAACTTCGGCCGCGCGGCCGTCGACGCCCTCTCATGCCGGACTTTCCCAGCAGCCTCCGGGACCATCAGTCGGGGAGATAACGGAGATTCTGCGGGACATAAGGGTTTTCCTCAACTGGACACCGGCTCCTACAGCTCCGGCAGCCGCACCGTTTCCGGCGGCTCCTTCTCAACCGCGCGCGGTGCCGCCTCACATGGCGGAGGGGTTCCAGCCTCCTAGCGGATCATCCGGATCGTACGGTTCGCCGCAATGTTCATATTGCGGGGTGAGAGGGCACTGGAAGTCAGTCTGTGAGGATCTCACTCGGGACATGGACGAAGGGCTTGTTCGCGCATCCGGGATGACGTACATATTTCCGACGGGTGAATCGGTGGACCTGACTAAGGACAAGCCGCCACCAATGGTGCAAGTGCGGGAAAGAGCGAAGGCTAAGACCAAAACTGCTCGGGTCTCGCTTGGGATTGTCACCGCGCCCGGAACCTGGGTGGCTCCGAGAGTGGAGGCCGAAGTCAGGGCGTTGGCGACGAATGAGCGCATTGCGATGGATGTCAACGAGCAATCAACGGCTTCGAAGCCAGTCGCGCGAGTGCCGATTTCGGACGGGCCGTCCTCTAATCCCGTGGGAAAGAAGAAGGCCGCGGACATTGTCCGGAGGGTAATGGGGAACGACTCACCAATACCCCTGACCCTACAAGAGCTAGCGGCGGTGTCCCCCGCGGTCGTCGACGAGATGGTCCAGGCCTTGAAAGATTGCGGTCAGGGCCGGGTGCCGACAACGGTTCAGCGGGTTAACGTGGCGGAGGAGGAAATGGATCCCGAGCCGTGCCGGTCGAAGTCGGTATCCGTCCCGCTTGCTTATGTCGCGATGACCATCGCCGGGCGGAAGGTGTGGGCGATGGTGGATAGCGGGTCGATGGTCAACCTGCTCCCATCAAGGTTAGTGGACGAGCTTGGTCTGGTGCGGAGAAAGTGTGCGATGGGCCTTCGGGCGTTAAATGGCGGGGAATGTCGCGTGGACGGAGTAGTAGAGGCGGAGGAGGTGGAAGTTGCCAAGGTCTGTAAGCCTCTGTCATTTCTTTCAGTGGAATGCGGAGACGTGATTCTAGGACGGCCATTCATGTTTGGGTTCCGAGCCCAAATGGCCTTCAACGCCGAGGAAGGAACGGAGGCGCTGACCGTCGAAGACTCGCTCAGGGCACGGTTCGAGACGACGATCTGCGATCACGGGAGAGGGAAATGGGTACAGGACCCGATGTCTGGCGGCAACAAAGAGTCCGGCGCGGGGGTTGACCGTAAGGGTCACCCTGCGGAGGATTTTTCCTAGTCGGCCGCGGGAACCGTGCGGAGCAGGCTCCGGCTCTGCACGGGCGGCCGACAGGTGAGGAGCAAGCGGGGGAGGACGCGCGTGGGGCGCAGGTGCCGGAAGTAAGTCCCATTCCTCAGTATGCATCGCCGGAAGGCTCTACGCTTCGAAAACCCTATCACCGTGCCACAGTCGTGAGCAAAGGCGAAAGCCCCGGTCTGGTCATTACTAGGACTTACAACGGCGACGATCGGGTCTGGATGGCGCGGTGTAATGCGGGCAAGTACAAACCGGTAGCGCGGAAAGTCCGGCCGCGGAACGAGCCAATGCCTCAGGGGCTCAACGGACCCTTACGACCGATTGCGTGGTCCCGCGACCCGTGGGAGACACCCCTTAGGAAGAATGGATGGGTAACGCGGTCGGCGCGGATCACGGACGAGCGGGTGGACGCCCTTAACTTCGGACCGACGGGATGGCTGAGTGCGGAGGAGATGGATCTGCTGGTGTCGGTATTGGTAATGAGGGAGAAGGCACTTGCTTTTGGACCGGACGAACGCGGGTTGTTGAGGGGTGAGATTGGGGACCCTTACGTTATTCCCACTGTCCCTCACGAACCGTGGCAAATCAAGCCGATTCCGATCCCCCGTACCGTTCGGGAGCCCTTTCTGGAGCTGGTACGGGAGCGCGTAACAACGGGGCTTTACGAGCAATCCACGTCAAGCTACTCGAGTCCTATCTTCGCGGTTGTTAAGCAGGACGGGAAGTCGCTAAGGATTGTTCACGACCTTCAGAGGCTAAATTCGTTCACTATTTGCGACGCGGGGCTTCCCCCGCGTGTTGAAGAATTTCTGGAGTTGATGGCCGGGCGCGCTTGCTACGGGCTGGTGGACGTGATGGGGGGATATGACCAGCGAGAACTCCACCCTGACTCGCGGCCACTGACGGCGTTTGAAACCGGGCTAGGAAGGATGCAGCTGACGCGGCTACCGCAAGGTGCGACCAACTCAGTGGCGGTATATCAAGCCCAAATGACCTGGATACTACGCGACAACCTTCCGGAAGGCGTGCAGATCTTCATCGACGACGCTGGCATTAAAGGCCCCAGAACGGACTACGAGGGCGCGGTCCTAGAGGATGCACCCGCGATCCGGCGATTCATCTGGGAATACGCGGAAACTCTGGAATGAGTCCTCTTCCGAATTGAGGAGGCAGGCCTTACTGTGTCCGGGAAAAAGTTGGCGGTCTGCGTTCCGGCGCTCGAAGTACTAGGGCATGTCGTGGCCTACGACGGGAGGCGAATAGCGGAGAAGAAGCGGAATAAGGTTCTTGAATGGCCGACCCCTCGGACAGTGTCGCACGTCCTGCAGTTTCTGGGTTTGTGCAGCTATGTCCGCATGTTCATCGAGCGGTTTGCGGAAGTAGCGAGCCCAATGCGGGCATTGACGCGTAAGGGGGCGGAGTGGAAGTGGACCAAGGGATGTGATGCCGCTTTCGCAAAGCTCAAGGAAATCGTGGGGCGCGACATCGTCCTTCGGGACCTCGATTACGACGCCGGAGGGATACGCCTGGCGGTCGACTCTAGCGAGTTCGGCGCCGGGGGGGTCTTGACACAGGAGGAGGACGGAAAAGATAGGCCGGTGCTCTACGAATCAGTCACCTTTACCGCGACAGAGAGTCGGTATTCGCAGCCGAAGCTGGAGCTGTGCGGTGTCACCAAGATCGTGCGGCGGTTGCAACACCTTTTGTGGGGCATGCACTTCGAGCTCCTGGTTGACGCGGAGGCCTTGGCGCGAATGATTAACTCACCGACGCTGCCGAACGCGCCCATGACCAGGTGGGTAGCGTTCCTCCAGTTATTCTCCTTTGACGTGGTGCACATCCCGGGAAAGGCGTTCACGATGCCGGACGCGCTGTCGCGGTACCCGCGGGACGACCCATACAAGGGGGCGGAACCTTTGGACGTGGAAGCTCCGGTCGTTCGGGTAGCAAAGACGGAGGCGTCGGTTTGTCGTCCGTTGCGTCAGTCGGGACGTTACGCGGTCTTGTGCTCTTATTTGCAGGATCTCCGGTTCCCCGAGGGCACGACGGAAACGGTCACCCGATGGGTGAGGCGAAACGTTCTGAACTTCTTCTTACAGGACGGTCAGTTATGGTGGCGGAGCGGTTCCGTGCCTCTCGTGGTCGCGACTTCTAGGGCGGACCAGGAGGTGATTCTAGGAAGTCTGCACGACGACCTTGGTCATCGGGGTGAGGTCGAGACGCGGAGGAGGGTGAAAGCGAGGTTTTGGTGGCCGGGCGTCGTTCGCGCGGTGCGCAACTGGGTGAAGTTGTGCAAGGCCTGCCAACGGCGAAGCTCGAGGCTGCCCAAGGAGGTCGGCCGCCCCACGGGCGAGGACGCGCTGTTCGGGCGCGTTTTGCTGGACGTGGTCCACATCAAGGCGGGTAAGTTTGCGTATTTGCTGGTTGCGCGCGACGATCTGTCTGGGTGGGTGGAAGCGAGGCCCCTGGCGAAACTATTGGCGGAAAAGGTGGCTCAGTTTCTGGAAGAGGACTGGTTCGCGCGCTACGGGTCGCTTCGCTTGGTCACCGTCGACGGAGGGGCGGAGTTTCGGGGACGCCTGATGACGCTGGTGCAGAATTGTGGAGCGAAGTTCGGCCGCGTGACGGAATACTACCCGGAGGGCGCGGGGATGATCGAGCGGGGGCATCAACCAATGAAGGATGCCCTGGTGAAAATGTGCGGCGAGGACGGCAAAAGGTGGCAGATGGCACTCCCCGCGGTCCTTTTCGCCGATCGGATCTCCGTGAAGCGCTCGACGGGGTATTCGCCTTACGAGTTACTTTACGGGCAGCGGCCCGTGCTTCCCGTGGACATCGAGCTGAACACGTTTTTGGGCGTGGATTGGTGGAAGGTTAAGACGTCCGCGGATCTGATTGAGGCGCGCGCGGAACAGCTCCTTAGGCGTGAGGAGACCTTGGGAAAAGCCGCGGAGCGGTTGAAGAAAACCCGGACGGCGTCAGTCCGCTATTGGGACGAGCGCTGTTCCCATCGGCTCCGGGATCCGCTGCGGAAGGGGGACCTGGTCCTGTTGTATAATCGGAGTCTGGAATCCCAGTGGGGCCGGCTTTTTGCCAACCGGTGGAACGGGCCGTACCGCGTGGCCTCTAAGTTTTTGGGCGGCAGCTACGGGCTTGAGGAATTGGACGGGACGCCGCTTAAGCGGAAGGCCGCGGCTTCGCACGTGAAACGCTTCTTCGCGCGCGGTTCCACTTCCTTCAACGAGATGGAGAGCGATGATTTGGGGCCCGGGGGCGAGGCGGTCTCGGAGTCGGACGACGGCGCGGATCGTTTGGACAGCGAAGTAGCGGCGCGGGACGCGCGACCCCGGAGAAGTAGGAGGTTGCAGACGGCTGGGGACAGCTGTCAAGCTGGGGGGGGCGCTAGGTGGTTAAAGCTTGATTTGGTAAGGGGGTGTTCTAGCCGGTTCACAGCCGGGACAACTAGACACCCCAGAATGTTTGTTTCCTTATGTTTTGGTTTGGGCTTGGCTTTGGATTGGTACTGGCTATGGGTTATTTATTGCAGGTACGCGGGCGCGGCGTGGTGTCGGGCCCGCAAACGCGAGGACAAGCCCCGCTCACGGATGGCGGGACAAAGAGCTAACTGTGAAAAAAAAAAAAAAAAAAAAAAAATGAATGAATGGAATAATAAATATAGGATATTCTCTTTCTCTTCTTTGGATTCGGGCTGTTTCCTTTCTTTTTTTTGTCTATTTCTCTCCTGTTTCTTTCTTCATCGGACGGGCGCAACGGTCGGGGATGGTATGGACGCGGATTTAAGCTTAGCTTGGTAAGGGGGTGCTCTAGCCGGTTCACAGCCGGAGCGACTAGACACCCCAGAATGTTCGTTCCCATCGCCTCTCCCTTATACTCCCGGTTGTGAGCGCGCGCTGTCGGCGCGGTGTTTGTTTTGTTTTGTAGAACGGGTCGGGGAACTGTGTGGCAGTCCGTCTGGGGCGGTCCAGGTACCTCTTTTCGTTGGGATAACTGGTCACTTACGGTCGCTCACAGAGGGAGCGCCCGGACGCGGATCTCAACCTCAACCTCACTCACACTCACTTTTCACCCGGACGCGCGGACGCGGCCCTTTCGTTTCCTCGCGCAGCAATATATATTTCTCCAACGAACGCGGTACAACAATAGGACAAGAAAGTACACGGGAAAGGAGAAAAGGAAGGGGGTGAGGGCGTCTAAGCCATTCGCATCATCTCCTCCATGTCCGCCCTCGATGATGCCAGAAGGGCCCGGTAAGACGCCAAGAACTCGCGCCGGGATTCGGAGGATTGGGCTCCGGGGGTCGCCAGGAAGTTGCGGAGCATCGCGGTTGAACGTTCCCCGAAAGCCTCGAAGCCAGCCGCCGGGAGTGCCATCACGACCGGGATCTCCGGGATCTTGGGGGAGCTGGAGGAAGGCGGTGCCGTTGCTGGGACGGGGCTTGATCCGAGCGGGCGAGGAGGTGATGAGGGGGTCCCTGGGGCGTCGCGCGGAGAGCTCGGTCCATCTGGGGGCGATGACGGAACAACAATTGGGGACGGCGGAGGTGGGACCTCGGGAGTAGTAGGCCTCCTGTCCGAGACCACTGGTGACGCGGGCGGCGGTGGAGTACCTTGTGGAGCCGGGGCGGAAGGAGCCGGCATAGGTGCCGGAGGGGGAACCGGGGCTGTGGCAGCGCGATGTCGGAGAATCTCATCAAGTCGCGGGTCCCTCGCGCCTTCCCTCATCCAAACGCGGTCCGACCAGAATTGTACGGCCCTCCAATAGTCGTCAACGGACAAGAAATCCTCCTTCCGCGGCGGTCCCGCGCGGCGAAAGGGGGAAGCCAAGTCGCGATCCTCGCTCGGCGGAGGGCGACGGGACGGGGAGCCCGGCGGAGTCCACGAGTCCTCCGAGATGGTGTCGTCGTCCGAAACCACGAACGGGTTGGGACGAGCCCTTTTGCGCAGCCTGGGGCGGGAGCCGAAGTTGGGGGGAGCACGGGGCATGCGATTGCTAAGTGAGCAACGGCGATGGCCGCGACGGCAAGCAACACAGGCGCGTCGACCAGGAGCGATCGAGCACGCCTGCCCGGTCCGGGCGCAGAATTCGCAGGGGAGCATGACGGCGATGAGTGTGGAAGGGGAGTTGGTGGAGTGCGAAAAGAGGAGTGGGTAGGGAGGAGCGGGGTGCGGGTAGTTGAGGTGGCGATGGGAAGGGACCTCTGGGGACAGAACTCAAGTTGGGGGGGGATGTGGTGTCATTATATAGCCTCGGGTCGGGGACTGCGTTGCGGCCTGCGTGCTCAGCATCTGGTAGGTTAGGCTCAGCAGTTGGGGTACGCCGGTTCTCAGCAGTAGCCGCTGCGGGTTCAGCAGCAGCCGCTGCGGGCTCAGCAGTGGGCGCGGCGGGATCGAGCACGCGACTGCGGGCCGGGCCTGACTAAGGGAGGCGGGCCGCGACCCGCTTGGATGTCCGACTCATGGATGGAGCTGGGCCGACCGGGTTCTCGGAGCGGCTAGTCGGGGAAGGAAAAAGCGGGGCTATATGCGTGGCAGCCGCGCGCAAGCGCAGGCCGGCCACGGGACGGGAAATTCACGACGGCGCGTCGGGTGGATGCGCGCAAGCGCAGTGAATCTTGGGTATCGCGCGGCGGAGGGCCGTGCCACAAAAAGACGAACCGGATGCGCGTAATGACAGGCAAGCTGGCGGGGGTAGGGTATGGGTATGGGTTTAGGGATGGGTTAGGGTTCTGGGTCTAGGTTTCCTTCTTCATGGTTGTCAGTCTGTCTTTGTGCTTGTGCTTAGGTTAGGGTTGAGGGGGAGGGCTCAAACACCCTTCCCCTCGACTTCGGGTTGTAGGGGGGATTCAGCATTCTATGATCCATCAATCTACATATCTCATTCTCTCTCTCTCTCTCGGAGTAAAGGAAAGGAAGCAATCTCGGTCTTACAGACGCTAGAACCATCAATCCCGTAACTAGGGGCAACTTTGTGAGGATCAACCTCTAAAGTTTCCACACCGGCAAGCGAGCAAGGGGGAAGGAGCTGGTGGGGCTCGCGGTGGGGGGCACTTCATCACCCCCCCGCCCAGCAAGCGAGCAAGGGGGACATTGAGGGGGGAGGCAGGGGGGGGGATTTCAAATCCGCTCCCCACCTAGCAAGCGAAAGAGGGGGGAGATCAAGGGGGGAGGGAGGGGGAGGGAGGGGGGAGGGAGGGGGGGATTTCAAATTCCATCCCCACCTAGCAATTGAGCAAGGGGGGAGATCAAGGGGGGGGGAAGGGGGGAGGGATTTCAAATCCGCTCCCCACCTAGCGAGCAAGCAAAGGGGGAGGGACAGGCTTGGTGGGGGGTTTTTCCAATCCCCTCCCCACCTAGGAAACTATTTAGTAACCTGGACCACACCAACACCGACCACCACCGACCACCACCCACCACCACCCACCACCACCCACCACCACAAGTTGGATGGCTGGATCACGTTGAGGATTGCTAGAATTGTTCTGGAAGATGTGGTGGTCTTCAATCATTGCCAAAAGTTTCATGAAAGAAGGTAACAAAGTTTGGAACAGTTGCTAGAAGCTTAAGTCAGGGATGAGATGAAGCTTTTGCCTTTCATACATAGGGTTATGGAGAGTGTGTATTCTTGGAACCATGTATTGCTTTGCCAACAGAGAATTCAAAGCTAACCAAGTTGATTCCAAATTGGATTCTGAATCAGAGTCTGAATGGGAGTCAAACAGTAGCAAAAGTTCAGTCAGCTTTTTTGTGTTTTCAACTTGCTGGCGGGATGTTTGATTGGACATGTTGAGAAAGGTGGTGAGTGATGTGGGGTGATGAGATGATGATTGGATTTGTGTGAAGATGGGTATGTGAAGGTATGTGAAAAACAATAGAGATGTGTGTGATGCGATGGAGATGGGACCGGTATGGATTTGCTGATGTGGATGGGTGTTTTTGATGTGATGGATGGTGGATGGATGATGATGCATAAATGGCGGGTTTAATGGCGTTTTTGATGATTAAAATCCGCCATTTTCATGAAACACGCCATTTTGAAATACACCAGTTAGGGGGTATGTGTATTTCAGAAACCTGCCATTAAAAATGGCGGGTTTTACAAAAAAAATGGCGGGTTTCTAATGGCGGGTTTGCTAACTTTGATACGCCCTATTCTGTCAACCCGTAGTCCCGCAGCTGCATACTTTTCAGAGGCCCAGGGCTGCATACACAACCTTGACGGAGTGACAGGGCTGTATCTCAGCCGCGCGCAGGTGCATTGGCTGCCGCGGCTGCATGCGGGAATTGTGACAAAAAACATTTCCATCCGTAACTGCTAAAATATACACAACACCTCAATTCTGACTGAATCTTAGGTGTGAAACCTATACGTGACAATACATGTGAAATATCTAATTGACCAAAAAGCTCAATAGTGGAGCTTTGGTATTTTGGTCTTTCTTTCCTTAATTACTTAAAAATATAAGGAGTTGGATTTCAAGGGTGGGGTCAGTGAGTGACCCTACCTAATTTTGTGTGGAAAATTCATTTCTGTAATGATATTTATGGTTTTCCTAATCCTTCTTAGGTTAATTATGTTACTATTATCTTTATGTTATTTTTGTTACTTTTGCAGCTTGCTCTGCAATAGTAGCAAGCTGACAAAAGAAGATAGAAGCAATAAGTGTATCATCCACTGAAGCTGAATACAGAGCTTATCTATCTGCTTCTCAGGATTCAAAATGGATAAGAAAAATATTAGAAGACACTTGTAAGCCTCAAGCTTATGCTCTAATCTATTCTGATAATCAAGGTGCCATAAATTTGGCAGGTAACCCAGTTCTTCACTCCAGAACAAAACACATTGATGTTCATTAAAATTGCATCAGAGAAGCAGTAAATTATAAGGAAGTAGAATTAGAATATGTTCCAACTGCAGATATGACTGCAGAAATAATGACTAAAGCATTGGATAGAACCAAACATATAAATTTTTCCACAGATATGAATTTACTTCCCCCTACAGGATTAAGGGGGGGTGTTGAGGATGTACTCCCTGTAGAGGGAAATACATTTTCAAATATTTTCTTTATCAATCCAAATTCATTACCAAAGGAAACAGGATAAAATTTGGATCATGATGGAAAAAAGAATTATATCAATATGTTTAATAACATGGAAGTTCTTAAAGATTCAATTCCTTTTGAACATAACACAGGAATGTCACAGAGACATAGTCTCAGTCTGGTGACTGAAGCAGAGGAGCAGGATGATAGCTCCAATGAAGAAAGGCAAAGAAAGAGAATAGATGCAACACACCCGTCAATTAAGAATGAAATGAATAAAGTAAATGCTGAAAAGAAAGCATACCAAGAAAAGAAAAGAAATTTACCTGAAGCTTTCAGGTTCACTGCTATTCCAGCAGTGACACCAAGAAAAAGAAAATTGCATTCCAAGAGGAATTGGAATAAGAAAAGTAGGACCATCAACGCAATAAGACATTTCAAGTTCATAGCGGTCCCTTATGTTACTCCAAAGAAAAGAGTGATAAATATTGCTTTTAAAGTGAAGAGGAAGAAAGCAAGATTGCTTTCATCCCAATTTTGTAAATAACTTTTATCTTTTGTTCATCTTGTATTTCCAGTTTTTTGATGAGAGGTCTCTTCACTATAAAAGACCCTCTCATCCCCCTCATGATTTGTATCTACTGACTCATACTTTTGTTCATCCCACATACACATTCATGCACTTTTTTCATCTTTTCAATCAATATTAATAGTTTTTTATTATCAACTACTCTACTGTCCAAACCGCTAATTGCAATATGTTGCATTTTTATGAGGTTACTAATTTGGTCAGCCATGAATTGCATCTGATCTGCCATGGCCTGTGTTTGGTTTTTGCATCTTTTATTGGCTTCTGCACAGTCCTGTTCCAAGTGGATTAAAATCTGGATCAGTTCCACTGCTGTCTGGTTTATAATCAGCTCTCCATTTTCAGTGAAGTTTCCTTTATCAGAAATCAAATGTGTGAAAAGCATGGCCAGAATACTTGGTTGACTGGTGTTTGGGGGGTCCAACAGGCCAATCATCTTGGACATCAGTCAGTTTTTTGATATTCCCTCCATTTGAGGAGGGTCAGGGGGACATGGGGAGGCCATGGCCTGGGGGAAAGTGGGGGAAGAGGATCAGCTTCCTGATAAATTTGACAAAAAAGGAGAAGAGTTGGTGGTTTGGGGGTTTTGAGGGGTTAGAAAGTGAGGTGATGGTATGGAAGAGGATCCTCCTAGTACATGTACTAGGGATTATGGAAGCTGGGTGGAGTTTCCTATTCCAAGGAAGTCAAAGTAGGAGATGATCCTGGAGAGATTGGAAATCAATGGGTATTGGTATTGCAAACAAAGGAGGAGGAAGTATGAATGGTTTCAGGCAATCATGAATCCCCCCTCCCAAAAAAAATGAGTCAGTCATTTGAAGAGATGGTTCATTAGAAAGAACAAGGAATGAGAGACTTACTGAAAGGGTGATGGTGTTGGCAATGCTTGATCAACAATCCTTGGATGGATGGGTGGATGGAAAACTGGGGGATATTGGTCTGAATTGGGGCTGAAAAAAATGGGTCCAATCAGAGGATCCAAAAAAAAAACAATGGGGGGTAGGGGGGAGAAATCTGGGAGGGAGAATTTAAACCAAACTTGGTTCAAAACTCAATGATTAAAGTTGGTAAAAAATGGATTAAATGAAAAATCCAAAGCAAAACTTTTGCAACATGTCCAAGCTTAAGTACAAATACAATATATATTCTTGCACCTTTTTTTTTGCCAGAAGATGGAAGACTGTCACAAAATCATAGTATAGCCATGATGAAAACTTTTTGTATAAAATCGGACTGGCCCAGATAAAACTAAGAAACATATTTTGAAGAAATTGATGGAAGCTCCACGTTCATTTGAACCCATTCTGTAAAGTGAAACTGACAGTTGGGGCTGGATCTCTTTGAGTGTTTTAAGAGTTATTCAGAAAGATTTGATTGATTTTGATCAACTCTAAAATCTTCTTGAATGAAGAACATGAATTTAAAGAGAGTTTCTGAAATCTTGAGTTAGGTAGGAGCTCAAGAGTTTATCATCCATGTATGTGATATTGAAGGCCATGTGAGCATCCTAGGGACCAAGGATCACTTTTTGAGTAGGCCTTTCAAGTGTAACAGATTGGATCCAAGGTCTGATTCTTGGTCCAAGTCCAGCAGTAACAAGTATTCAGTTGGATGGATTGAATTTTCAACTTGTTCTTGGGAGTTTATCTTAGGCTTTTTTTGAATTGAATAACTTAGTCTGTGGTGGAAGATGGTGGGTGATCGGTATGGCGTGATGGAGGATTAGTGATGCGGGGATGTGTGGAGGTGTGGGTGAGGTTTTGTACATGATGATCATGGGTGCTTGAAACCGGCCATGGTCTATATGAAACCTACGGATTTGAAGCATACCAGTCAGGGGGTATGTTTAGAGAAACAAAGATGGTTTTGGTTAACATTGATACGCCCTCGATTTTGAAATCTCTAGTGGCAGGTTTGAGATGATGATTTTTAGGATGATGAAACCTGCCATGAACAAATCGTCGGGTTTGCCTTTCGAATCGGATCCGGCCTATCTAATCTCGCCCGTCGCGGTGGAGCCCTGCGCAGTAACCACCAGCCTGGGCGCTTCCCATCCCGCTTCGAAACGCTGCAGCCAACCCGATTCTGAGCGCTGCCCCCTCTGTCTGTGCCGTGGGGGCGGGGCGGGGCCAATCAGTCAGCTGACCGATTTCCAAATCGGCGATTCGAAACCTCTTCCCTCGATAATAAATATTTACTTACGCATTAAATCTACATCCACACAACCTCGAACTTGAGACTCGTGAAGATGTCCAAGAAGCAAACATCAAGACCCGAGGGATCCAAGAACGTGGGCTCAAAGCGAAAACGAGACCATAAGTCCGATTCACCATTGCCCTCGAGCTCGAGTCACAACGAACCCAGCGCGCCAGCCGAACCGGAACCAGTCATGATACCCAGTTCATTGTCCAATCCACTCTTACTACCCACCCTTCCATCATCGAATCCTACCCAAGTTCTTTCATCATCATCCACCAAACTCATCGTCGTCCTCAGTCAGGCTTGTTTGGAGAACTACGCCCAGACGCTCAATCATCAATCCGCCAGTAATCAAAAAAAATCTAAGCAGATCAAATATACCCTATTGAATTGCGACGATCATCAATCGATCCTCGCCAAGATGGGAAAAGATATTGCTGCCACTCGTCCCGACATAACCCATCAGGTCTGCTCGATTTTAATCCCAAGCATCAGCAGTTTGAGTGTTAATCTCCATCCTGCTCCTTGTATCCTAGTGTCTACTCACCTTACTCGACGCACCCGTCAATAGAGCTGGAAGGCTTCAAGTTTACATTCAAACCACCAACGGAGTCTTGATCGAAATTCATCCAAGCGTTAGAATCCCTCGAACCTTCAAACGCTTTAGCGGTCTAATGGGTTCGTCACTCCTCTTGATCTACTTGTATCCCAACCATAGACAACGTCCTCTCTGATTATCTGTTTTCATGAATTCTACTCACTCCTTCTACCCAGTTCAACTACTCCATCAATTATCGATCAAATCGACTACTGGCAAGGAGAAACTACTGAAGGTCATCAAAGTTAAGTTCCTCTCGACCCATCTTCCCTCCTTCAATCATGCATCTCTAAACATATGAAATTATTGTGGGGATGAGCAAGGGAATACCTCTGGGAATACTAAACAACTTTCGACCTGAATCATCTCAACATCCAACTCAATTCATGCTTTGAAACGTTAGAATCCGATAACAGATCATCTCCCCCCCAACTCGCATAGGATTACCTTATCTTCCGATGCACCTCCTATGAAGTTATCGGAATACTTACCCACCGTTCCCAGCGACAAGCATCTAGTTGTCTTCGTCGGTGCCATGGCGCATGGTCCTGTACGTCAACAGAAAACCCTTAACCTTCTGATATCTTCATCTTTGAAAGATAAAATGAAAAGTTGAATCCACACTGAAGATACCTTCTCTTCTGTCTATCCCATGGGATCGACGTTGTTTGCTTCCTCCCTGTTCCTTTCGAGACAACAGGATAACTTCGCTGATCACATAGTGGACGAGAAAATAGCTATCAGTCAATACAGCTTATCTGCTTCAGTCGCTTGTGGAAAAGTAATTTGAACTGATCCCTACTTGTTTTTCTCTTTCGATCCTCGACAGAGACTGAAATGGTGACAATCGCTGATGCCTTTTTGACCCTGGGTTTTAGTTCTGCTGTGCAGTCGAAGACTATTGGGGTATTCTGTGATTGAAATCCTTAGGTGATTCCTTAACGTTCTTGATGCCCTCGAGCAAACTCACCAGTCAATTTTATCGCCTTCCAAGACATCCTCTCTCACCAATAAGGGCCAAAATGCGAAATAGCAACAATGAAAAAGTTTGGTTATCTCACTCATTAACCAAAAAATCATCTTGCGAAGAATATTCTCAAGGAAGGATTGTTTGGCTAGTGACCGATAGAAATATGGTTGAGTATCAGGTCCAGGCCTTTCAAATCATCATTGTGTATCAATATATAATCATGAAAACCTGCCTGGTGACTAGAGAAATCAACAAACAGGCTAAGAAACAAAAATTAGCTATCAATGTGTTTATCTGGAAGTACAGGGGAAGGAAGCACTGATGTAGCTAGAGGGCTTGATGAATAACTTGTAGCTTGTTTCAATCAGCTATCCATAAGAATTCTGGGAGGTATTTACTAGTAGGATTTCATTGAGAGTGAGATTGATGAGAAGTGCTAGACATTGTGTCAGGCCCATCCAACAGCAGGAATCTCATGATGGGTATGCAACATGAATAAAGCTGAGTTATGATCCCAGGATTAGAAGAATAATCCCATCAATCTGTGCCAGGTTCAGAATATTCAGACTCAATGGGTGTGGCTCGATGGCGGTGTGGGAGGGATCTGTGTTACAGAGAGTAGTACTGCAATGGATTGGAGTCAGTGAGGAGTATGTATGACAGGTAAAGGGCAGGAGATTGAGGACAAGAGAGGTGACTAAGGGTGCAGCATTTGTCCCAACTATCCTGAGAAGGCATACTTGATATTGGGAGGATGATTGTTGATCCATCATTTTAACCAATGCTGGGATCTTGACAGGAAGGAAGAAAGAAGATTAGCATCAAGAGGGGTGTCAATAAAATTAAAAGATCACAAAGATTGAAGATTGTCAGCCTGTTACTATTGAGAGTCAGCCAACAAAGCACGGATTTAATTAAAATAAGAAATAAACAAATAAACAAAAAGCAAAATACAAAAAAAAAAAAAAAACAGATACAGGGAGTAGGAAAAATTGAAATATTACAGAATTGGATTTGTGGTGGGTGCTAAATTAGGTATAGTCACCCACTGGCACCACCACCCAACTCCAACTACTCCATGGAGATTCTCATTCCTAATCAGTGGGTTTACCCCACAGAGAGAACACCACACTCCCACTCCCCCTGCAGGATGGCCTAATGGGCACCAACCCCCGCCCCCCCCAAAAAAAGTGGCCAAAAAATTCAGAGTCATCCATCTTTTAATGATTTTTTACCATTCCTGAGTACAGCTGGACCATACAACCCTGTGAGCTGGAAACCAGCCCATAGGAGTTACAACCAACTCTCCATATCTGGTTGTGGGCCCTGTGTAGCCACTAGGGAAGCATGGGCCCAGGCACTTGAGCCTGTGAGCCAGAAATAACCCAAGAGGGTTGTACAGCTAGTGTAAGGGTACACACCGGTTTACCCTTAAACCCCATTTACTTCACAATTGGGGTGGAAAAAAAGGCAAAAATTAGGGAGGCCAGTATTTCCAAACACAAGAATAATGCTGGCAAAATCCCAAAATTCCTTCAAAAAAAAAAGGGAGTGATGTTAAATTCATGGCTCAAATGAGCCATGCAGACCCCACACAATTTGAGTGTGGTTGGGCTGTACTCCACATGGCACTGGGCCGCTGTGTGGTGGCCGCACAACTACATTCAAGCCGTGTAGAGCCCCACACGGCTCAAATTTAGTCGTGTTTCCATGCCACACAACCAGCCCAACTACATTCAAGCTGGGTGGGTCTCTACATGGCTTGAATCTAGTTGTGTAGCCATGCCACATGGCTACAATTCTGGTGGGCAAAAAAAATAAAAATAAAAAAATAAAGGGTATAAAATAAACCAAAATGAAAAAAATAAAGGGTATAAAATAAAGGTTATAAAATAAACCAAAATAAAATAAATAAAAATACAAAAAAAAAAAAAAAAAAAAAAAAAAACAGAAATCAACCAAAAGATCAAAAAAAGTTGATTTTTTGGTTAAAAAAACAAAAAAATAATAAATGAAATAAAAATAAGTAAAAATAAATAAATAAAAATAAAATAAAAACAATAAACACTGAAGACAACCAACCCAAAAAAATTCAAGTAAAAAATTCCTTGACTAGCCCTAAAGTAAAAGGGCCAAAAAATGCAAGAAGTCTTTTGACCAGCCTTCAAGTAAAAGTGCCAAAAAAATACAAGCCTTTTGACCAGCCCTAAAGTAAAAACACCAAAAAAAAAGCAAGTTTAACTTGTGTTAAGCTGATCCCATCACAAGATTAACACAAGTTAAGCTTGAGATGGGATCAGCCCAACACAAGTTGAACTGACTTACTATCAAAATCTAATTCAAAACACTCATCATAATGATTTTAACTCAAAAAACTCAACATAATGATGTTCAAAATGTGATAACCCTTTATATTAATAGAATTACAATATCAGAATGTTAGACCAAACCCAAATGCTGAAATTAATCTATAAGTGAGAATAAAACTCAAGTTGATCTTTGAGGTGATCAACCCAACAAGCTGCTTTTTTAGAATTCATGGAACGTGGTTTGGAAACTATGGGCAGGATTGGAATCAAACCTCCCTTAAGTAAAAGCTGGACCCAATGGTTATTTTGAAAAAATCAAATGAACATAGGATCTGGTTTTTCTTTTACACCCATTTTCATGGGAGTCAAAGAACAACATGATTCCAATGAAATGAAACATATTTGTGTTCCATAAGTATCAGCTTTTATTTGTAAACCTTTGAAAGTCATTTCAAAGAGGGAATCTTTTCATTGATGTCATTGAAATCAAGTCTTTGTTCTATCTTTTCAACATCTTTACTTCCCCCAAGGATCTTAGAATAGCACCCCTTATTTTTCCTCAATTTTTCAAGCATTTCTTTCCTAACTTTAAACCATCCATCCTCATCATACCCAAGTGATTTAGAAATGACTCTAAAACCACAATTTCCATCACCAACTGGGTCCCAAAACTCATTCAAGAACTTATGCAAGTTCTCAGGTATTTGATTGAGGTAATTTACCTCCTAAAATCAAAAAGAAGTCAGCCAAAATTCTAATCTCATTAAAGGAATCACCACTCACCAAAGATGAGCTTCTGTTTGACTCCTCCATTGCGTCTGCTTCATCATTTAAAAATGAATTGGATTCCAACAGCACCAAACCCAATTAACTTTCAGTCTCTTCCACTGAACTATGAAATTCAGATGAAGAGCCTGACTTGGACTATAAAAATCTCTCAATCAGTTCATTAAACCAAGAAAATGAACCTTTCACAAAAGAAAAGACTTACAATCATTCATCTTTTCTTCTTTGGTGCCCTTCTACTTCTCTTTTCCTTCTTAAGTTCCTTTTCAATGTGTTCAAATTCAGAAGGATCTTGCCTGGTATCTGTCAATTTTGGACAGCCTCTGCTTGATTGCAAGAATTTAGTTTCAAGTCTTGGCTTTGATCAATAATTGGCCGTCTTCTTCATGAAGTGCTTCAACAGCCCATGATGATCTTGATCAGGATGATTCAAGATAATTGAATTGATCTTCTCATGTAACTGAGAATTGTTGAGCAGTTCATCAAGATCAAACTTTAAAAATTCAAGAGGATCAAATATTAGTAAAGTAGGAATCATCATTTTAGTCAAGTAGGAATCATCATTCAAAAAGCATTTATCAAAAAGAATTAATCACAAAGTGATTTGAAAAAGGGTGATTTTGAATTCATGGCTCCAACCGTGTGGTAGTTGTGTAGGGCCCTACATGGCTCAAATGAGCCGTGGGGGCCCCAAGACGACTACAAAGGGCCGTTTCAAACACACGCGACCCCCAGGGGGTTGTGTAGGAGCCGTTTAACCCCCAAAGACCCCCCAGCCAATTTGAGCCGTGTTCCCCCATACACGGCTCAAATGAGCAGTGTTTGGGGGTGCACAACCCCCCAGAAGTTGTGCCAGAATTTTGGGCACCCCCTGGACCACACTTGGGTTCTGTCAAACCAAATTTGGGATTAACACATACTTTGTGGGACTGTTGTTCCACAACTAGCAATCCCAAAGAGACATTAAATTGAAACCCAAGTGAAATTAAAGTGAAAACTCAAATCATACATCATATAAAAATCTGCGAGCAATTATTTCTCAACTCAAAAGTGAGAAAACTTTGTTTGATCAATTGAAATTTGGATTGAATACTGAAGTATAACATTGCATTTTTTTGCATGGGAACAGTTCAAAGCCCTCCTTCTTCTGACATGGCTGCGTGGAAGGTCTACATTGATAGTGCCATCAACAAAGCTTTGGAAAAAGAAAAAAAGGATTTGGGTAATGAAGCATTGGAAGCCCCAATTGCATTCTCATAAAGGGTGACAATTGAGGAACAAAATGATTCACAAATGGTTATGACCACTGGTGGTGAGTAACATTTTATGTTGCTGGTCTTTGCCGTATTTAATTTGATTGAAACTGATGGGTGCATGTAACTATGAAACTATGACGTAACCAATGAATGTTTACTAGATCCACTTGACCCACCTCCCTTGAGAGTTTTTCCTACTAGGGAAGAGGCACAAAACTATTGTCAAAAATGGGAAATGAAGCATGGTTACGCTTTAACAGTTTTCAACTCAAAGCATGATCAATATGTGAATTTAGCCTGTGATAGACATGGTTCCTATTCAGGAAAAATTCTTACCAAACAGTCTAGAGAAACTCACACAAGGAAGGTTGGGTGCAAGTTTTCAATCCATGCAAGTTGCACAAATGCAGACCCCTTGTTGCGCCTCTCCTACAAAGAAACCAAACATAACCATCAACCATCTGAACATCCCTCTGTGCATCCTCAACTGAGGAGAATCTTGGGGGTGGCCTTGGACAATCTAGTAGAAGGCATGAATGATGGGCTCAATATGTTACAACTGAAGAGAAAATTGAGCAAGATTGATGGGCAGGATTATGTTGATTACCAAAAAATCTATAACACTAAGCGGAAGGTCACACTTGCAGAACTAAATGGAAAAAGTTTTATGGAGGTACTATATGAACAGCTTGAAGAAACAAGTTGGATTCACCGGTCAAGGTTCAATGGAGAGGGTCACTTGGAGGCCCTGTACTTAGCACATCCAGAGGCAGTAAAGATTTCAAAACAATTCAATCATATTGCTATGTTTGATTTTACTTATAAAACAAATAAGTAGAGAACCCCACTATTGCATGTTGTAGGAATGACAGCCAATCAGAAAACTTTCACAAAAGCTCTTGTTTTTATAACAAAAGGAACGTTTTAGTTCTACATTTGGTCTATAAATGCATTAAAGGATTTGGCTTTTGATCCTGAGAGACTTCCAAAAGTCTTTGTTACGGACCATGAAAAAGCTCTGATTTTTGCAATTTAAACTAGTTTCCCAGAGTCATCAAGACAATGTTGCACTTAGAACTTGTCTAAAAACATACAAGCAAACTGTAAAGGGCGCTTTGTTAATGAATTTGAAGGATGGAAACGCTTTATGAATCTGTGGGAAAAGTATGGGGCCTCAAAGAGCAAGGAGGAGGCAGAGGTGAATGATGCAAAACTCAGAGTAGGTCCAAATCACTGCTTCTTATTATTCACAGTTTTGGGTTCTGACCTTTTGAATTGTAAAGTGTTTGTTGAAAGACTATGAGGATGTATTTGAGTATATGGAAAATAACCTTTCCCCTATTAAAGAGATGTTTGTAACAGCGTGGACTTGTATAAACACAGATTTTGGAAACAAAACAACATCTTGGGTTGAATGGGCCCATGCAACTCTCCAAAAATTCCTTGCAAAGTCTCTGGGAAACCTGTTGGATGTTTGGAAAAGCCCTGACAGAACAGTTTTTAATCAAATTAAATCAGTTCATGCATCACTTTATCACTCTTGAATTAAGTTAGCAACAGTTCTTCCACCTGAACTGTTACCATTGAGTTAAAAATTGTCTTTAGAGGCAATCCATCTTGTTAGGGAAGAATTCAAGAAGTTCAAACGTGATCATGATAGCAAAGTTTGCACCAAGTCATATTTCAAGACTATGGGTTTTCCCTGTTCCCACCAAATAGGTGACTGTCTAGCATTCAAAGGATCCATGGTACCCAAAGATGTTCATCCTTGGTCAAGGTTGGAATATTACCCTTGCAGTTCTCTTTCTGTAATTTGGCTTGAGTTTGATTGTTCAAGTCACTATATGATTAATGCTTTTTGATTAATGAATCCTAATTCACTAATGGTTACTCATTTTGAATTTTTCCTGTGAAATGTTGATGAAATGCTAAGCATTACTCAGTTACGTGAAAAATTCAATTCAATGATCTTGGAATCTCCAGATCATGAGCAAAGCAGCCTATTGAAGTAGATCATTCAGAAAATTAAAAAATATTGATCAAAGCCAAGACTTGAACCTAAAGTCTTAAGATCAAGTAGGGGCCATCCAAAATTGAAAGATAAGTGGAAAGAACCATCTCAGTTTGAGCTTGTTGAAAAACAAATTAAGGGGAAAAAAGAACTAGAAGGGCTCCAAAAAAGAAAAGACAAAAGATTGTAAGTCTTTTCTTTTGATATATGTTCATTTTTTTGGTTTAATGAACTTAGTTACTAACTAATGATGAATTGTTAGTCATAGTGGGCAGAATCTGAATCTGAATTTCATAGTTCAGAGGAAGAGGCTGAAAGTGAATCAGGATCACTTAATTTGGAATCAGAATCCTCTTCATAGGAAGAGAACATGCAGCAAAGCTCAACCAGAAGCTCATCTTTAGTGATTTTTCATTCAATTGATCAAATTAAAGAAATGAATACTAAGTTAGTTTTAATGAGAGGAACAAAAAGTGAAATACCTCAATCAAATACCCAAGAAATTCCATAAGTTCTTGGGTGAGTTTTGGGATCAAATTGGAGATGGAAATTGCGGATTTAGAGTCATTTCTAAATCTCTTGGTTATGAAGAACATGGTTGGTTTAAAGTTAGGAAGGAAATGATTGAAACATTAGAGAAACATAAAGCATGCTACATTAAGATTCTTGGTGGTTCAAAGTATGTTGAAAATATTAAACAAAGAATTGATGTTGAAGACATCAATGAAAAGATTCCCTCCTCAAAATGGCTGGCTAAATTGGACATGGGTCAAATCATAGCAGACACATATTCCAAACCTATATGTTTCAATTCATTGGAGTCATGTGATACTTATACTCCAATGAAAAATGGTGCTACTGATCAATCATATCCAATGTTCATTTCCTTTGTAAACAATAACCACTAGGTTCTATTAGTACTTGAGGGAGAAATGATTCCAATCCCGCCCATTGTAGCAAAACCACGTTCCTTGATTTCTAAAAAAGCCTCTGGTTGGGTTGATCATCTCAAAGATCAACTGTAAATGTATTCTAGATTGTAATAGACTTTGAATTCATTCCATCATTGAGTTTCATATAAATTGTAATTCTAATGAGGCTTATGAGTTCTATTAATATAAAGGGTTCTCACATTTTGAACATCATTATGTTGAGTGTTTTGAGTTAACATCATTATATTTAGTGTTTTGAATGAGATTTTAATGGTAAGTCAGTTCAAATTGTGTTTGGCTGATTCCATCACAAGCTTAACTTATATTAAGCTTGGGATGGGATCAGCTTAACACAAGTTGAA
This sequence comes from Puccinia polysora, assembly GCA_025617555.3. Taxonomy (NCBI): domain Eukaryota; kingdom Fungi; phylum Basidiomycota; class Pucciniomycetes; order Pucciniales; family Pucciniaceae; genus Puccinia; species Puccinia polysora. The sequence goes on from CM062636.1 coordinate 12,670,367, forward strand.
CTTGTTTTTTTTTGGTGTTTTTACTTTAGGGCTGGTCAAAAGACTTGTATTTCTTTGGGCACTTTTACTTTAGGGCTGGTCAAAATACTTCTTTAATTTTTGGGCCCTTTTACTTTAGGGCTAGTCAAGTTGAAATTACTTTAGGGCTTGTAAAGTTACTTGTCTTTTTTTTGGTGCTTTTACTTTAGGGCTTGTCAAGTTAATTATCTTTTTTTTGGTGTTTTTAGTTTAGGGCTAGTCCAGTTACTTGTGTTTTTTTGGATCTTTTTACTTTAGGGCTATTCCATTGGATAGTACCAGTTTTTTTATTTATTTATTTATTTATTTTTTATTTATTTATTTATTTATTTTTTAACCCATTCTTTGATTTTTTGGTTGATTTCTGTTTTTGTGGGATTTTTATATAGTTTAACAGTTGTGTTAGTACCCTTTCATTCATTTTCCTTTTTTTCATTTTTTTTTTCTCACCGCGGTCCGGTGCCTTGTGGGATGCCACATGACTACACTTGAGCTGTGTACAACTCCACACGGCTTGAATGTAGTTGTGTGGAAGTCCACACAGTGGCAGACCGGGCTGGGTGGGCCACACAACTCCTTGAGCCGTGGGGGGTTGTACACGGCCCAAATTGGACCATGTGGCATGCCACACGGCCCAATTTAAACCATTTTCACGGCTCAATGAGCCGTGAATTTAACATTACCCTTTGAAAAATCCAACTTAAAAAAACTTATAGAACTAGAACTGCAAGGGTCATAATCCAACCTCCACTGAGGATGAACATCTTCTTGCAAAATGGAGCCTCTTGACGCTAGTAGGTCCCCTATTTGGTGGGAACAGGGAAAACCCATAGTCATTGAGTATGACTTGGTGCACACTTCCCCATCATGGTTCCGCTTTAACCTCTCTAATTGATCCCCAAAAAGTTTGATTGATTGTAAATAAACCTCATATCCCAATGGTAAATTTCAGTAGGAAGAACTATTCCAATCTTTATTTGAGAGTTGTAAAGGGAAGCCTGAACCAATTTAATTTGATTGAAAACTGTGCCCTCTAGGTTTTCCCAAAAATCCAACATGTTTCCCAATGAGTTTGCAAGGAATTGTTTGAGAGTAGCATGGGCCCCTTCAACCCAAGACGTTGTTTTATTTCCAAAGTCTGGATATTTGAAAGTACAAGCCTTTAAAAAAATCTCTTTTATATGGAAGATATTATGATCCATATACTTGAGTACATCCTCACGGTCTGCCAAAAAACACTTTATACAATTCATAATGTAAGCAACCCAAAACTAGGAAGATTAAAAGTGGAGGCAGTGATTTGGAACTAAGTTCTGGATCATTGACTTCTTCCTCCTCCTTGGTTTTTGAGGCCCCATACTTAGCCCAAAGAGACATAAAGCTTTTCCACCCTTCAATGTCATTATTAAAGTGCACTTTAAAGTTTGCTTGTATGTTTTTAGACAAGTGCCATTGACAGCACTGTCTTGTTGACTCAGGGAATATTTTTTGAGGATGTAATCACTGTTGAGGTAAATATAAGGAAAAATATTGCTTATATCAATAAAAATCCATTACCAATGGAAAGAGAAGGAAATTTGGATCATAATGAAAAAAAGAATTACATTAATATGTTTAATAACATGGAAGTTATTAAAGATTCAATTCCTGTTAAACACAACACAGGAATGTCACAGAGAGTCAGTCTCAGTCCAGTGACTCCAGAAGAGGAACCGGATGATGGCTCCAATGAAGAAAAGCAAAGAAATAGAATAGATGCAATGCACCTATTGATTAAGAATGAAATGTATAAAGGAAATGCTAAAAAGAAAGCAAAGAAAACAATACAAAGAAATAAAAAGCAAAAGAGAAATGCCTGAAGTTTTCAGGTTCACCGCTATTCCATTTGTAACGTCTAGAAAGAGAAAGGTGAATTCCAAGCAGGCTTGGAATAAAAAGAACTGCTCAATAAATGCTATTGAGCATTTCAAATTCATAGCAGTCCCGGTTGTCACTCCAAGGAAGAGAGTAATACATAGTGCTATTAAGACAAAGAGGAAGAAGGCAAAGTTGCTTTAATCCTCATGTTGTAAATGTCTTTTCCATCTCTCCTCTTATTTTAAATAGTCCCCATCTTGTGTTCATCTTGTGTGCCCCCATGTCTTTGATGAGAGGTCCCTCCAATATAAAAAGACCCCTCATCCCCCCCTCATTTGTATTGGATTTACTACATTCATACACACGCATACACACACTTGTTATCTTACCAATCAATATTACTATTCTCAATTATTTACTCTACCGACCAAATCGCTACTTGCAAGACATTATCAGTACCACAACAAGGATATTGCCGCGACTAAAACAGAACCGTTAGCACCAAACTTTGCTTCCATCATCGCGAGATCCTCAGGATCGCACCACCAACCAATTGAATCATCAATCAGAGCCCTCATTTTTTGATTGTCTTGCTTGGATCCTTTGGATCATTTGTTTTTTTTTTTTTGCTTGTCTTATTTGCCCCACTCGTATCGCTCGCACGGCCCAGGAAGCATTGGATCAATCACAAGTTTCATCATCGCGAACCATGTCCAAAGCAACAAGCTCTGCGTATGGTTTGAGCTTGCGGGTGTTGCTGAACAGCAACAACTATTTTGTGTGGTTGATGCTGCTCAAAAGCAAGCTCGACAACCTTGGGTGCCTTGGAATAACAACAGGCAACCCGACAAAGACCAACGCTGAGATGGAGCAAAAGGGGTATCATCTCCTAATCCGGTACCTCAATGAGGAGATGCTTGGCTTTGTTGCCAACGTCCTCAAACCCAAAGAGAAAGGGAGCGGCTCCATTCTATGTACCCACCTAAAGAACAAGTTCGCAGGCAACAGCAGCCACGCGAAGAACGTCGCTTATAACAACCTTCACAATGTGAGTTTCCACAACTCACAGCAATTTATTGCTGATATGCGAAAAGCAATTGCTAGGTTCAGGTCATCTGGTCTCAAGATGGACTCAGATTGCCTGTCTCTGAACATTCTTCAGAGATTGCCTAGGGAATTTGAGTCCCTTGTGAGAATTATTTCTCAAATGAATCCCATCCCAGATAAAGAAGAGGTCCTCAGCAGGATTGAGAAAGATACTAGTCAGTTCAACAGAAAGGAAAAGAACACCCAAGCTTTGTTTACCAAGAATTTTGGTAAGAAGACATTCAATAAAAAGAATGTAAAGTGTTACAAGTGTAACAAGATGGGCCATATTGCCAATGAATGTAAGTCTGGCCAAGCAAGTTCTGCTAAAGGTTTTGAATCAAAGAAGAGAAATTTTTATTCCAAAAAGGATGAAGTGGAGGAAGTAACTAGTCTTATTGCAAAAATATCAAAAATTGAAGACCTTTTTACCACTGAACCTTTTGTGGAAGAAGAAGCAGGGTTCAAAAGAGAACCCAATAGCAGTAATGAAGCAGATTTGACCAAGTATCCATTTGTGGATGATTAAGAAGGGTACCTTGCCAATGTGAGTCACAATTTCACGAATGATAGTCAACAGAAACATCTGACATGTGGTCTATTTTCCAATAAAGATAGAGGATCAAGTGGAATACTAGTGGATTCTGGCTGTACTGATCATATGTTCAACAAGAAAGACTACTTTCATAATTTTGTACCACATAGTGGTGTTGTAAATATTGGTGAAAGAGGTAGAAGCATAAAAATCCAAGGGAAAGGTTGTGTTAAACTTGAAACAGAAAATTTTGGACCTGTTCAATTTAAAGAAGTTTATTTTGTCCCTGATTTACCATATAACCTGTTGTCTCTGAGTTCTTTATGGAACAAAGGTTGTCAGATTTAAAATTTAGGTGATAAATTTAAAGTCAAGAATGACAAAAAGGTAGTGTTTGATGGTGTGGTCAAGTCAAAGTTATTAGAGGAAAGCCTTCATATGGAAGGGATTAGTGTTTACTAATCTGTGGCACACGGAAGATCTGGCCACAAAGGAACTGATGAGAACTGTGAAAGCTGCAAACTAGGAAAGATGACCAGAAAAAAGTTCTCTAAGAAGAGAGAAAGAACAGAAGTAGTAGGAGAAGAATTCTCCATTGATCTAGCTGGACCATTCAATCCCATGTCTTTGGGAGGTTCAAGATATTTTATTAACCTAGTAGACACTGCTAGCAATTTTTCCTGGGTGAAAACCATCAGAAATAAATCTGATACAGCTGATGAGGTAAAGTATTTGTTCAAGAAATGGGAAAGACAAGGAGTCTTGAAGAAACTCAGAAGAGTTATAACTGATGGAGGAGGTGAATTCTTTGGAAAAGAATTTGAGGATATTCTGAAAGAGTTTGGAATAGAACACATTACAACCACCCCTCATACCCCACAGAACAATGGAATTGTGGAAAGAATGAATAGGACTCTTATCGATAGAGTCAGGACCATCATGATAGATGGAAATTTGCCCAAGTTTTTGTGGGCTGAAGTACTCTACACAGTTAGTTATTTACATAACATCATTGATGGAGGCAAAGGTTGCCCATATGAGAGGTTTATGGAGAAGGCTCCAAATACTAAGAAGTTAAGGGTAATAGGATGTCTAGCCTATTACAGTGTGCATCATTATGGTAAATCTGGTAAATTAGATGCCAGATGTGGAAAAGGAATTTTAGTAGGATATGACTATATGAGTACCTGCTATAGACTGTACAACATTGAACACAGGAAAATTATTAGAACAAGGGATGTTAGATTTGAAGAAGAAGTGTTTCCCTTGAAGAAAAACCATGATGATTTTGTCCATCCCCCAATTGAACATCTGAACAAAACCAAGTCAGCAAAAGTAAGCAATGTGCATGAGGGATCAAAAGATATTGGACAATCAGAAGAAAATCACAGTATGCATAGAGATCCAGAAGGGATTTAGAAACCAGAAGAGAGTTATTTGGTCAAAGAACCAGTAAAGAAGAGTCAGAGGAATAAGAGAAAGACTGAAAGATATGGTGAATGGAAGGCACATTGTGCAGTTGTTGATAACATTGAAGAAGTTTTTCAAGAAGAACAAGAGATAATGGCATTTAAGTCATCATTTGAGATGGAGAACAATGTAGTTCCAAATAGCTTTAAGCAAGCTATGAATTTGCCAGATAAGCAAAAGTGGAAGCATGCCATATTTGAGGAATTAGACTCATTAGAGAATAACCAAGTTTTTGAAGTTATAAGAAGAGAAGAGGTTGAAAAAGAGAAAACCTTAGTTGGAACCAGATGGGTTCTAACACAGAATTTCAATGAGTTGGGTCAATTACAAAGATACAAAGCTAGGTGTGTAGCTCAAGGATTCAAACAGAAAGAAGGTATTGATTATCAGGAAACCTTCTCCCCAACTGGAAGATTATCAACTTTAAGATATTTATTTGCATTAACAGCTCAAAGAGGTGAGGAAATAAGACAAGCAGACTTTGTCACAAAATACTTGAATGCTAGTTTAGAAGAAGGTGAGACAGTCTATATGAAAATACCAGAAGTGTTTAAGGAATGGCTTGTTGAAACAAAGCCTGAATCATTGAGAAAGAAACATATAGATGCCCTCTTGAGGGGGGGTAATCATGAGTATGTACTCAAAATCAGGAAGTCATTATATGGACTTAAGCAAGCAGCAAGATCTTGGTATAACACAATTTCCAAGTGGTTAGATTCAAAGGGTTTTCAAACAAGTGAAGCAGACCCATGTTTATTTATTAATATTGGCACAATCTTATTTGTGTGGGTAGATGACATCATAGTCATTGGGCCAAAGAAGGAAGAATTGTTGAATGAGATCAAGAAGTATTTCAGAATTAAGGACTTAGGAAAGGCTCAAAATGTTCTAGGAATGAAGATAACCAACAGAACAGATGGGTCAATCAGAGTAGACCAAGAACATTATGTTAAAGTATTAATTAAGAAGTACAATATGGAGGATGCAAAAGTCTTTGGAACACCACTCCAATCTAATGTGAAGTTGGAGAAAGCTACTGATGATGAAATTGAAGAATTCAAGAAATCAGGCCTTGACTAAAGAGCAGCTGTAGGATCTTTGAATTATTTGTCTCAATGTACAAGACCAGACATAACTTATACTGTAGGGATCCTCTCTCAAAATTTAGAGAATCCTGGAATGCAACATTGGAATGAATTCAAAAGATGTGTTAGATATTTGAAAGGAACTCAAAATTTAGGTCTTGAGTATCCAGCTGGAAGTGACTTTAACCTTGTGGGTTATTCTGACTCAAGTTGGGCAGAAGATGATTTAAAACAGTCAACAAGTGGGTTTACCTATTTTCTTGGGAATAGATTGATTTCTTGGAGATCAAAGAAGATAGAAGCAATAAGCTTATCATCAACTGAAGCTGAATATAGAGCTTACCTCTCTGCAGCTCAGGAGGCAAAATGGATAAGAAAAATACTTGAAGACACTTATAAGCCTCAAGCTTATGCTTTAATCTATTCTGATAACCAAGGTGCCATAAAGCTGGCAAGTAACCCAGTCTTTCACTCCAGAACAAAACACATTGATGTTCATTACAATTATATCAGAGAAGCAGTAAAGTGTAAAGAAGTAGCCTTAGAATATGTTCCAACTGCAGATATGACTGCAGAAATAATGACTAAAGCATTGGATAGAACCAAACATATAAAGTTTTCCATAGATATGAATTTACTTCCCCCTACAGGATTAAGGGGGGGTGTTGAGGATGTAATCCCTGTTGAGGGAAATATAAGGTCAAATATTGCTTATATCAATCCAACTCCATTACCAAAGGAAAGAGAAGGAAATTTGGATCATAATGAAAAAAAGAATTACATTAATATGTTTAATAACATGGAAGTTATTAAAGATTCAATTCCTGTTAAACACAACACAGGAATGTCATAGAGAGTCAGTCTCAGTCCAGTGACTCCAGAAGAGGAACCGGATGATGGCTCCAATGAAGAAAAGCAAAGAAATAGAATAGATGAAATGCACCTATTGATTAAGAATGAAATGTATAAAGGTAATGCTAAAAAGAAAGCAAAAAAAAACAATACAAAGAAATAAAAAGCAAAAGAGAAATGCCTGAAGTTTTCAGGTTCACCGCTATTCCATTTGTAACACCTAGAAAGAGAAAGGTGCATTCCAAGCAGGCTTGGAATAAAAAGAACCGCTCAATAAATGCTATTGAGCATTTCAAATTCATAGCAGTCCCGGTTGTCACTCCAAGGAAGAGAGTAATACATAGTGATATTAAGACAAAGAGGAAGAAAGCAACGTTGCTTTAATCCTCATGTTGTAAATGTCTTTTCCATCTCTCCTCTTATTGTAAATAGTCCTCATCTTGTGTTCATCTTGTGTGTCCCCATGTCTTTGATGAGAGTTACCTTCAATATAAATGGACCCCTCATCCCCCCCTCATTTGTATTGGATTTTCTACATTCATACACACACATACACACACTTGTTATCTTACCAATCAATATTACTATTCTCAATTATTTAATCTACCAACCAAATTGCTACTTGTGAGAATATTTGTTCTAGAGCACGGATCAAAGCTTTTTCACATTCTGTCACAAAGAATTTTGGAAGTCTCTCAGGATCATAAGCCAACTCCTTTAGTGCATTTAAAGACCAACTGTAGAACTCAAAAGTTTCTCTTGTTATAAAAACAAGAGCTTCTGTGAAAGTTTTCTGGTTTGAAGTAATTCCTAAAAAGTGCAATAGGGGGATGTTGTACTTATTTTTCTTATAAGTACAATCCATCATAGCTATATGATGGAATTGCTTGAAAAGATTTCTGGGTGAGCCAAGAATAGGGCCTCCAAGTGACCCTCTCCACTGAATTTTGTTTGATGAACCCAACATGAATGACCAAGTTGTTCAAAGAGGACCACCATTACACTTTTTCCCTTCAGTTCTTCAAGCGCTACCTTACGCTTATTGTTATAGATTGTTTGTTCACCAACGTATTCACCACCATCAATTTTGCTCAATTTTCTTTTGAGTCGAATTGTATTGCTCCCATCATTCATGCCTTCTTCTAGATTGTCTAAGGCTACCCCAGAGATTCTCCTCAGGTGAGGATGCACTGAGGGGTGTGGAGATGGTTCATGGTTATATTGATCATTCTTGTAGGAGATTTGCCACAAGGGATCTGCCTTTTTATGACTAGCACGGATTAAAAACTTTCACCCAACCTTCCTTGTGTGCGTTTTCCTTGACCATTTGGTGAGAAATTGCCCAGAGTACAAACCATGTCTATCACAGGCTAAATTCACATATTGATAACACTTTGAGTAGAAAACTGTTGAAGCATAAACATGCTTCATTGCACATGTTTGACAATATGTTTGTGTCTCTTCCCTAGTAGAAAAAGCTCTCACAGGAGGTGGGGCAAGTGGATCTTGAAGAAGTTGAAGTAAAATGCTCCGGTTGAGAGTATTGAAAGAAGCTGAGGAGAAATCTTATGACGCCAAGAGGAGCGGATCTGGGGAGCCAAGGAGGGCACTCTGGTTCAAGGTAAGTAATAACAGATGCTTTTAATCAACTTGATCAGGCATCACTATATATAGACTAATTACAGGATGGCTGACAAGTGGTTGGCAAGGTTAATGTAAGAAATAGGTTTAATGATCATAAGTGTGACACATAAGATATCACAACATAAACAACATTGATAGACACTGATGATAGTATGGTTGCACTCAAGATTTAGGCAACACAAAGATCAGGCAAAAATTCTAACAGATCTTTCATAGTTACATAGTCATAGTTAAAGTTTCATGGTTATATTGATGGCATGCACTCCATCAGTTTCAATCAAATTAAATATGGCAAAGACCAGTAACATAAAATATTACTGACCACCAGAGGTCATGTCCATTTGTGAAAAATTTTGTTCCTCAATTGTCACCCTTGATAAGGATGCAATTGGGGCTTCCAATGATTCATTACCTGAATCCTTCTTTTCCGCAGCTTTTTTAATTGCACTAATGTAGTAATTTAACATGGCCATGTTAAAAGGAGGGCTTGCCACTTTTCCCATAATGCAAAGAAAATGCAATGCTACTTCAGTATTCAATCCAAATTTCAATTGAACAAATACCAAGTTTGCTCACTTTCAAGTTGAGAAAGATCAATTTTGTGGGATGTTTTATTTGCAGTTTCCTATAGTGTCACTTTAATCTCACTTTAATTTCACTTGATTTTGCTTTAATTTCACTTTAGTGTCCCTTTATGATTGCTATATTTGGAACAAAAGTCCCACATAGTAAGCTTTGATCCCAAATTTGGGTTGATGGAACCCAAATGTGGTCCAGGGGGACCCAAAAAATTTGGAACAACCCCCAGAAACGGCTCAAAACCACCATTTACAGGGTGTATACGGCCCCTTGGGGTTGAATGTTTTTGAGATGGCCCCTTGGGCGCGTCTAGACGCGTGTTCTCGCCTGCACGCATGTATGGGCCCCCATGCGTCCATTGGGCAGTGTAGGGCCCTACACAACTCCCACACAACTTGGATTTGGGAATTCAAAATCTCCAAAAAAAAGAAAAAAACTTGAAAATAATAGAAAAACCAAGAGGGGCAGGGGGCAGGGGGGTTTTTCACTTTAACTAGGCTGTAAGAGCACAACTATTGGTACAATAAGAGGTGAATGTAAATAATCTAATAAAAATACAGAAAAACTTCTGTGAGGGTTCTCCCTATTCTCTAGCACATGATGAAACCCTATTTGAAGAATCTGGCATCCCAAAAAAGGCCCCTGTATGGCCAAAGAAGTCCCTATATTGAGAATAACCTGTTAACAGGCTGTCCCCTCCATGTTTTTTTGATAATAAGAAGGATTGAGTCATAATATGAACCTAGGAACTCAATGGTAGTTCCCAAAGTAACCCATTTGATGATCCAACCCCTTTGGAACCTTCTAAAATCCCATTATTATGCCTGGAAGAATTTTCTTCCCCTTTAACTGATCCCATTAAGACATATTTCAAGGTATAGAAACATTTGAAAGTACCTCTTAGGGTGAAATGATGCTTCTTAAAAAAAAACCCAAGAAATGGCTTGAGAGTTTAGCCATTAGTTTCCTTGCAAGTAGGCTAGGGCACCATCCACATTGATTGGTTGGGTATAACTGAGCACCATGAAACATGAAAAAATATATCTATATATATAGATAGATAAAAGAGCTTTTCAGGCCAATGTTGGCTCATTGATTCAGTCATCAAGCACTTTTTTCATAATATCATCATTACTAAATATTCAAAATATTATTTGATCTCTGACAGTGTGATCTTGGTCACTTTCTGATCATCTTGAGGGATTTCTTCAATTGATAAATTTGGGGGATTTTCAATTTTTCACCAACCATAAAACAAGCAGCTCACACCATCCTATTTCAAATAAAATATTCATCCTATTACCAAATTTCTGTCCAGGATTTTCTCCCTTGAAAAAGAATAAATAAAATGATCCTGGAATAGTTATTTCCAGGTATTATGAAACAACACAAGCTTACTAGACTACACCAGAATCAAGGACCCTGGTTAAGCATCAGGTACTCAAAACTTGAACCCAGTCTTTCAAGGAAAATCATATTTTATATTTGAGGGCTTAGAAAAAAACCAGCAGGAATTTGGAACTCAATTAAAAAGCTTGTTTATTATTAAAAAAAATAGTTTTAAATCAACCAGTAATTAATTGGTTCACCTCTAGGATGAATTAAATCAGTAGCAACTTATTTATTACTTCTATCAACTCTAGTAGTGAGGATTAAGGTGCCTGACCAAGGATCTTGAGGAAGAAAGATCTTCTGAAGATCCCCAATGAATCTCCTCACATCTTTTTCAATTCTCAAAATTTTTACAATCTTATTTCTTGATCAAGATGCATGAAACATAAAGATGGTCTGTTTTCATCAACAAGCTCATTTTTTAAAAGTATTAACTTAGACAGATTTACTCAACCATTCATAATCACCCAGCTGCTTCAGCCATAATTTGGGGATTGACCAGGACTGAATGATGCTCAAGCCAAAACCAAGAACCCTCCATGGGGATGCATCCATTTATTGAAAAAGGAAGAATGAAATGAATAAAAACAGATACTTTTCATCTAATTGAATGGATTATGATTATTTATTCATAGATTAACATTGAAATTAGGCAAATAAACCAAATAAAGAATGGGTTTAGGAGGTAAGAAAAATGATGGTCAGTACAAGGGTTACATGTATTATTTTGGCAGGGATAAAAAAATCCAAAGAGGTGGCTTGAGGGGAAAAAATAAAAATAAATGAGATTTGGAAGGGAGAATGGGTCCCTTTTTTGGTTCCTTAAGAAATTCATTTCTTAGGAAAAATTGATTTTTTTCTTTTTTTTTCAGGGAATTAATTTCCAATGAAACATCAATTTATTTGCTGGTTTGTTAGAGAATTGATTTGAGGTTCCTTAGAAATTTATTTTCTAACAAATCAGAAAATAAAAATTCTGGTTCCTGAGTGATTGATTGATAAAACAACATAATTTTTTTTCTGTTTCATTAGTTTATCAATTGATTTATAAAAAAAAATCAACCAATGTACTATCAAACCAGAAATTGGTTGGCAAACAAGTGGGGGAGGGTGTGAAGCAAGCAGGATGCAATAGGGGGAGGAAGGTGGATGGGGGAGGGGGGAAAGGAATGGGATTGGGGAGGGATTTGAAGGGGCTGGAGGACTGAAAAAATATTAATAGAGGTGAGGAGTTTGAGTAGGAGCTTGAAGAGGGTAAAGAGTTAAAGTTTAATTTTAAGGTTTGAGAGGTGGTTGAGGAGTTAGCTAAGCTGGAGGTGGACATGGTTGAGGAGGTGGTTGAGCTTTTGGATGAGGTGGGGGTTTGGAGTTGTTGGGGATTTTTTTGAATTTTTATCTGAGCTGCTGGTGAGGAGGCCAAGCTTTGCTCAATAATTTAAAATTCCAAAAAAAAAAAAATAAAACATTGATATTTTAATCAGTCAGCTGACAAAATTACCATTAAAAAATAAAGATAATAAATACATAATAAGAAATAAAAAAAAAAAAACACAAAATAATAATAACAGAAATGGATTCCACACCCAAAATTAGGTAGGCTCATTCACTGAGCCTAGATTTGAAATATTACTCCTTGAACCTTTAATTAAAATGTACCAAAAAACCACAACCCTAAACTGGAAACCTGGTTATTTTTTGGAAATTTTAATATTTCACACAAAAAATCATATGTGCCTTAAAAAACTAAAATTATGTCAGAGATTGAATTTTGTGTACAGATTATGAGTTATGGACTAAAAATTATTTTTTCATAATTCCCACATGCAGCTGTGTGCAACACTACAGTCCCAAAACAGGCACACAGCTTGCAGCTCACAAATTCCTGCACAAAGCTGTGTCAAAGCAAATTCATTGTCATTGAACAGCCTGAAAGCTTTTAACCAAGCTGTCAGATCTGAAATGATCATGAAAAACCTGGTAACAGTGTTACAACAGCCATGGTAAAAAAATGCATATGTAATATGCATTTCAATCCATCAGAAATGTTACCAAAGACATTATATTAGTTAAAAGTGACAGGAGAGACATATGAATACTGGTTAAAATATCATCCAAAAAATTTTACCAAAATCAGAAAAATAGCTAAAAGCCACTTTCAAAGAGTTCTCAAACCTGAACAAGTGACACCCGCACAAGCTAAAGCTGTAGAAATTTCCATAAAATTATATTTAACTAATTATTAATAATGAGAAAATTGAATAAATAAAAATACCTCCACCAACAGGATGTATACATGAACCACAGGCCTGTTTCATCTGTAGTTATCACACAAAAAATGCAAGAAATAATATTTTTCTGGGTATGTGACATGGCAATGTGGCCTACACCACCAAAGGCAGCCTGTGGGGGACCCATCACATGGTTTCTTCCTCTCTACTAACCCCACCAACATCATAGTGAACCCTTAAAAATCAAAAAGGGATAAAAAATTGTCTCTTTGGACTGTTTTCTTCCCAGAGACTCATTATTTTATACAACCTGAAACTGTGCCATACAGGAATGAAATACTTATAAAAAATGAGTGATTGATGAATGGCTTTAGCCTGAACTTTATTTGAAAATTCCAACCCTTATAAATCAACTTTTGCACTGTTGTAAGTCTTCAAGGAATCATAATAGGCCTGAAAATCATCCTTTGGTAATTTATTGCAGGTAGCCTGGTATTAACCACTAAAAAAGTAAGCTATTCCTCCCTGCTTTGGATGTTTTGCTTCCCAAGCCCAGCCATACCACATATTTTTGTCTTAATAATTAATTTATCAAAAGGTTCCAAGGTCCCAGGTGCACATATTATAAGTTTAATACTCTGAAGAGAGGTAATAAGGAATTTCATCTTGAACTATGGCCCCTATTTTTAATTAATTAATAAATAATTTATTCATTACACCAAACCACCTTGTTCCATTTTCTTTATCCACATATTTACAGATCATTGCTGCATCACCTTGATTGATATCATTATTCTTACTCAATCAACTTTAGTAGATAAAGGATTGCAAGTTTCCTCAAATCTAGTATGCTAAAAAAGTTTATTGGGGAGGCTGAACATGCCAAAAAAGAAAAAACTGCATTTGGGACCCAATGGACTGTTGACTAAGTTCAAAAATAAAACGTTAAAGATTCAGAATGACTAGGATCAATAGGTAGATTTCATGCTGAAATTGAAAGAAATTAAACAGAAAATTGGACTGGGATGGCTTGAGGAGGATCACAAATATCATCTCCAAAGATTTCATCCAATTCATATTTGATTATGGCCATTAATTTATGAATAATAAAATAAAATAAGATCCAGTTGATGAATATATTCATACAATTTGAATTTTCAGCTGGTTGAATTTTTATCTTAAGCTGGCCCATCTTACTTTCATGATACAAATGCAATTTCCAATATGTACTCCTGATTTTTCTAGATTTCATTTGAAATATATTTTATATTGATTATTAAAATAAAAAATTCCAGTATGCTTTTGAATTTTATTTACCCCTGTAATAAGCAGAGTTTCCCATTAGTTATTGACATTCATCAAAGTATTTCTGAGTTTCTTGATAAATTTGCATTTGGTTAAAAGCATATGAATCCTGAAATGAACCTGGAATTCCAGCTTGTAGTGAAATGAACTTGTTTTCATAAAAAAAAAATAGCATTGCAACATTTCATACATAAGGAAAAAGGAAAAATATTTGGTTAGAGTGTTATTTTTCAGACTTTTGAGAGAAATGGATGTATTGCCTTTTCTGCTAGCTGAAACGGTGGTTGCCATCAAGCTTATGTTTTTGAATCCAGGGGTTGGTGGTAAAATCAACAAAGAAAATACAACCTGGAAAGCCTTGAGTCTCTATGAACTGTGATATATCCTCCTGAGCTTCCTCTCTTTTCTGTAAAATGGATGAGCAGCAAAATTCCAGAATAGCCACAATGAAAATTTGGTTTCACAAGTTTAATTTTGCGTATCCAACCAAGAAAAGAATTTCTAATCAATTAGAAGGTATGCAATTACCATTGGATCTCAATTGACAAAGTTAAACTTAAACTTTGATATATGGGTCATGTTGAGGATTCAAACAGTCATTCTGAAAGTTTTGATGGTTTTCAATCATCTTCAAAAGTTTAATGAAATATTGCAACAAATTGAAAAATGGTTTTGGAATATTAAGTCAGGGAGGAGGTGGATCTTTTGAATTTAATACTGTGGACTTGGGAGAGTGTTTCTTCTTGGGGCCAAGTATTGCTTTTCCAATATAATTTCAAAGAATAAAAAACTGTATTTTACAATTTATTCTGCATGATATTTAATTAGTATAAAATATCTGGTTTACTTAATTCAATTTTGAACATGCTTTCTTTAGGGGTTTTGGATACACTGAGACTAATAGTCTGATTATGAGATGTGTGATGATTATCGTAGGGTGCAGGTGAGTGTTTATATTTATTTTTGATGTGTGATGCCTGAAAATGGATGTGTATGTTTGATGATGTGAAGGTGATCCTGGGTGTTTTTCATCTTGATGGGTGATGATGCATAATTTTCTGGTTTGAAATTTGAAATACATCATTTTTATGAAAAATTCAATTTGCAAATAAACCCATTAGGGGGTACATGTATTTCAAAAAAATGCCATAAAAAATGGTGGGTTTGCTAAATTTGATACACCCTAATGTGTATTTTGAAAGTCATTTTTAATGGCAAGTTTGGTAAAAAACAAAGAATTGTGGGTTTTTAGTTGAAGGTTCTTTAACCATGATAATCCAAATTTGAATTTATCAATTGATTTCTTATCTTTTATTTTAAATTCTTCATTTTTTGTTTTAATTTTTTTAATTTTGCCTTTTAAATTTGAATATTTTTATTGAATTGATCCTCAATGTTCTTTATTTCCAGATTTTCATATCTCACATCTCTAATCCCCCCTCCCCCCATTTTATTTTATTTGTTAATTCACATTTCAGCTTCCTTCATTTTTTTCTTCTTCATATCATATCTTTTGTTCACAAATTCCAGGTGATAAATTGAAAATTGAAAAAAATTCTTAAATTTTTAAAGGATCCCAAACATTTCCTAATAAAATTTCCTTTGAATGCTGTTCTAAAAAATCTCTAATACATCTTGATTTCCCCCGGAGAATTTCCTTTATAGGATAAATTAATTATTAGTAATAATACTTCTTCCAGTTCTTTTTTCCCAAGGAAAAGAAAAGGGTGATGAGAGGTTTGAAATAAATAAATCAAACTTTATGGACAATCTACAAACCAATTTTTACTGAAATTAATTTCAAAAGAAGGTATTCTTTTGTTAATATAAGTCATGTTTTTGTAAACAGAGAAAAAGGATATCCAGATTAGGGCTTATCAGAGTTAAAATTTACAAAAAATTAAATGGCTGATTCCAGGCTTATTCATTTTTTTTTCAAACTTTTATATTTTTAAGTTAAAACCATTCATTCATCATTTATTTTGATAAAAAATATTAAAAATATTTTTTATGAAATAAGCTATTTAAATTTTTCAAAATTTCAACTCTGATACACCCTATTTTCAAAATAGCCATGTGTTTTTTATTTTTTTCCCCTTTCAACATCAAAAAACAAAACTCTTCAAATCTATTACTATTAAATTTGATGCCCTGATTTTTCCAGATGTTTTTTTTTTACCTCAAAAAGGTATTTTGGCTGTGTTTTTGCAAGAGCTTTCCTGATCTTAAACCCTTTGTTACTGAATAATGAACTTAATACATGCATCACCTGCTTGCTTCCAAAATATCTTATTTTTCACAGTCTCTTCTCTGTGTTAAAGAATTAACTGAATAAAAAAACAATTATCAGTAGCAAGCCTCATGTACCACATCATGAGACCATCAAGATTATCCATCAGCTCTGAAATATATTCGTCACATACTGTTCAAAAATTAAACATTGTCCTTTGGGATAAGACATTCATTTGAACCATGGTTTTGGATGGCTTTCAAGCCTTCATGAAACCATGGATGAGATATGCCAGCCAATCTTCCAGGTACAGTTGAACCTCAATTTCCTGACTGTTCACCATAACATCTGGTGTTGAGATGTGATGACAACCCAGTGGGGGGCTCAATATCAGATTTCACATAAATATAAATGTCATCAATATACCTAGGAAAATTCAAACCAAAATAAATGAATTCAAAAATAAGTCAATATACATATAAGAAAATCAATAAATCCATCAAGTATCACACAATCAAAATCTTAGCTCATCAATAATTGAATACTTCTTGAATATGAGTCAATCATTGAATAATTCTTGAATATGAATCAATTATTTCTGAATTTTTCTCAATATGAAAATCTCTGACAAGACAACATTGATGATTGATATTTATGTTTTTGTAATTTCTCTGGCTTTTCTTTTTTCTTTTTCTTTTCAAAAAAAAAAAATAAAAAATAAAGAAACACTCCAGACCTTCAACAAGGCCTAGGCCATGAGGGATTTCTAGTTCAAGGGGTGAGTATGTGCTCTTCCAGGCTTTTTTGAACAATTTGAGATCAGATCATGAGTCACTCCAGACTTTCTTTTTCCAAGTCTTGACTACCAAATCCCAGCAGAAGCCTTTCAAGCAGTCATCATTCCACATTCCTCCTCAAACATTTCAAGCCCACTCTTTCCCCCCTCTTTCTTTTTGTTTGTCCACCCATCCCTGGCCTAAGCTCAGTCAATACCGACCAACTCTGAGTTTAGGTTTGAAGCAATCCATTGCCCCTGCCTGATCACCCCAGTATGAGGTGATTGGTGATCCAGGATCTGGCTTGAAGTTCTGCCTGCTTCATTGTCAATTCCTGTTGGTTTCATCTGACCTCACCACTTGGGGAGAGGTCAGGAGCCTATGGCTGCCAAGAAAATAAGCATAAAAGTACATTAAAAGTACATCATTTCATGATAATTAGTAGCCTCATTTTAAGAGTTTTATCTTCTTTTTTTTTAACTGGCTCTTGAACTAGGACTGACAAATGCTTGGTTGAAGTCAGACCAGTTGGCAGATCTCCAACATTTTGCATCCCAATGGTGTCCACAATCTTTCAACACATCAGGCCAAGGGGAAAAGAGTACCAAGCAATCTACCAAGGACATTGGTTTGTTTCCAAAAGTTGTTAGGGAAATTCATGGGGGCCTCCTCAAAAACCCATTCATTTGTCTATCTTGGAAGCATGTGGCATTTTGGTTACCAGGTGAGTTCAGAAGGCCAGAAGGCCCTGATCCCATGCAAAGGTGGGATTCCTTTCTACCTTTCTTTACAAAAGGAAAAAAAAACTTCAAGTCGAGCAAGAAGGGGGCAAAAACATCAGGGGGAGAGGGCATTAAAAAAACAAGGACACCGGGGTAGATCCAAGGTAAATTGATGGGTCAAGAAGGAGCCGATTTTTATTTTATTATATTTGATCTACTATCAATTAATGTAGATAGGCCTGTAGTCTACTAAGTTGCGAGTAAGTCTCAGGAGACAATCTGTACCTCAACATTCCAGCAAAAGTGGTGATGGCTCTTGCCTTGGTTTTGATCTCGGACATTTTCTTTTGGATTTATCAGAAGTATTCAGACAAAAAAATGTCGATTGTGGTGCAAGGATGAGAAAAAAAAAGTTCGAGAAACGCCACGCTGATTAGTATAAAGCTCTCGGCACTCTCACCGGGAAAATAGAAACCCAAGGAAACACTTACGGCCTGTCGACTAGCGTCGCCGTAAGGACTGTCCTTGAAAGAGCTAAACACTTGAAACAGAATATTCATGCCAGTCAGAACGATTACGTCTAAGTTTTTGACGATCGTGTCATCCAAGTCTTTAACTTGTTCGGACTTCCGAATGATTTGAACCAAATCGTTTCCAGGGGGCAACAAATCTATCGAATCTAGCATCTGTTTCACGTATAGAACGGAGAAAAAATACAAGTGAGTTGTTCATCCAAAACCAAAACAATCCGTGGGATATGTATTCAGTTTATTTGTTTTGTGCTTGTGTTTTTTTAAAAAACTAGGAATCGAACTCCCCAAGCAATGGCTCAAAGTGAGATGAAGTCGAAACTAACCGCCATCGCTTGCTCATTTTTACCCTGTTCATGTAAGCCCAGAACAGTCTTTAATCTCAAGAGCAACGCGCAAGTGTCACGATTTTTGCGAGTGATTCGACTGGAAATTGTAGTGGTACGATCATAGTGCGCCAAGACATTATTGGCAACGGCAACAATATCTTCAGATGCCGTCAAAGATACGGTTGCTCCTTTTGCAGCCAGTCTTGATCCGTCCATATCTTCATCCATCCGGGTAGAAGCTGGCTTACTTCCAGGTTGGAAAAGGGACGCTCCTAGTTCGATGTTTATTACAGCAATGACTCGATCATATTCTTCTGCAATGTTGAACAATCTTATCGCGTCCCTTAATCTTCTTTCTCTGAATGCTCGCTCGGCTGCTTGCTTGACGATCGTTTCTAAGTACTCGCGCTGATTGAATAATTTGATCAGGCTTAAATCGCGTTCTATCATTCCAGGCTAAGGAAAAACAACAACAAAAACATTAATTAGACAACAAATGAATTTGATGATGACTCAAATTGAAGAAGATTACTGACGATTCGTGTACCATCATTGCGCACATCTCCGAGAATCTCCTCCCGGGACGCGGTTTCAACTGCAAGATCGCCGATATAAGTATGACAAAGTGTTATTTGATTTTGACCCAGAGAAGGCGGCGGAGCATCCGCATTTAGACAGATCAAGTAAAGGTATTGTATGGCGACTTCGGGGGCGCTCTTGGAAAACAAACGAGTGTATCGGTAGATCAGGCGGGCAAAGTTCACCGACGGGAGGTTGGAACTTGATCTACCTTTGGGAGAGACTGCAAAATTCCAAGGACAGAAATTAGTTCTAAAAAGCCCTGTATTTGCATTAACTAGATCGGTTAAAGCTTACAGGCTTGACCTTCAGTTGAAGCAGTGCTGTCAGATATACGTAGCAAACCATAGTATGCCAGTACAATCGCAAAATGGATAGCATCTACTTGATAATGTGGCTTTTGTTGAAGAAACAAGATGGCCTAAAAAGGAAGGAAACGGATCGTCGGAATTACGGGACAGATGACGCATAAGCAACAGCCTGCTTGTGTACGTAGAATGCGGAGATTTTACCGACCTTTTCGAATTGTCCACTCATTAATAGTACTCTGAAATACATGAGGGGTCGGTTCCCGTTTGGATCAAAGTGGTTTTCACCATACTTGGTAATTACTTGACCGAACTCCTCCAAACCATATCGATCGTGAGTGGCAGAAATAGAGCTGCTGCTGTTAGGGAGTTGATGGTCTTGATCTGATTCCTTGACCAAGATTAACTGCAGCCAAATCCAGTCTTCCGTACTGGCTATCGCAACTGGGACATTTTTACGTTGGATCTCAACTCTTCCGATAATTTTATACACCGCATGTTTGAATGGATCCACGTTTGTTGTGGCCGAATGTTGACTCGTCAAGCGAGATCCAAATCCTCCTTCCGCTCCATTCACCTCTCGTATCCTTTGATTATATTCGACCAGAAATCTATCTCGTAATGTTTTTGATAACCGGTTTTGGGGACTTGATGCCCAAGACGAAAGATAAGATAAAAAGTTTGGCTCGGTCTTGCGTATGTGTTGCTCATAGGTCTTTGTAAATTTCACGGCTTCTTGAATTTGCCCAATGCGCAAAAGATAGAATATCCTGGCCCAAACCGGTGTATTATTAACTATCTGCAAATTAGAAATTGTTTTCAGCACCAAAAATTCAATTTGAATTAGGTCCATATTTTCTTGAAAGTTTATGCTTAAAGCCAAAGAGAAATCATGACCAACCTCTAGTCTTTTATCTGTCCAAGTCCCGTTTTTACAAAATTTTAAATCGACATAAGCTCTGACTTTATTCGCTATTGATGGATCACCACCCAGAGTAGCTTCCACAGGATGAGCGGCGATTTGCGAAGTGATGTGAGAGAGAAACCTGGAAATTTTATAAATGTCATGAGAACATTATAGTCCAATAGAAGAGTTTGAAATGCATATGGACATAGACGCATTCAAGGGGTATGGCCAAAACGTCAAGTTTTTTTTTGACTGACTGTTTCTCCAAATGTGCCTTGGCACCATCAGCCAATTGTTTTCGAACGCTTCTAGCTTCGAGACTTTGAGGATCGCCAAGGTAAGATTTAGCGTATCTACGTTCGGCTGAAATGGTCAAGTTGATTCCAATAATCGATTCATGATCTTGATCGGTCGACCCGATATTCTTCTCTTGAACGAGTTGAGCTAATAGATTCCACGTGTCGGTCAAAGGCGCGGTTTGAGTCGATTTATCGTATTCTTCGGATACTGACAAACTGGCCTCTTTGAAAGCTTGGACAATGGGAAAGTAGGCATTTTGAAGTCGGCGCTCATTGAGTTTAATCACCGCCTGGTCGTATTTCATCATCTTCCGGTGAACATCAACTTGGCCGGAACTGGTGCGAGGGCGATTTGTAGATTGGATGCCACTGAAATGGGCACTCTCTGAGAAGGGTAGCTTTGAGGACTTGCGGGAAGTATGCTCAGGTGAGCTGTTGGGAGAATTGGCAGCTTCAGAAGTAGGATTATTAATGGAGCTGTTCGTTGGAAACACCGATAAGAGGTTGCCTCCATCGGTCGATGACGGGGGTTGATGACGCGCTAATTCCTCAAAGAGAAGTTCTTTCTGGTCTTCCCAATTCTGCCTCATTGATCGGTCTAGAATTTGATAGAAATCTTGAATAGTCTGCCGCCTGCCCTCTTCGATCGATGCGATGATAGATTGTTCATGTTCATGTTTGAGATAACCCTGGCGGAGATTGAGAGATCAAAAAAATAAACATCCCTAACATAAACAAAAGATAAAACTCGGTGAAAGAAGATAAAGACCGGCACGACTTTCCAAGTGGCAGAAACCTGGGATAAGGACCGCTCATGATTTTTGTACCGAAGACTGAGCACAATCTTACCTCAACATCGGTATCTTGTAAGGGTTGTAGAGGTTCAAATGTACCCCGTAGGTCAACACCATCGATAGTTTTACCCAATTCTTCCGCGTTGACGCCAGCACCGGCCAAGAGGTAATGGGCCTTCGAGCTGGTACCTTGTCCATTTAAAGCAGAGACACTTCGACCATCCCTTCCGGAGTTCGGGGGGCCAGCGCCGAAGAGAGATAATGACGCGTCGAGGGTATCGTTCTTCCTAATCTTTGAGATTAGCCGCCTAGATTGCGCTTCGATTTGATCCAGTCCGAGTTGAACGGTAGGTAGTGAGCCTGTGAGGGCACTACTGGATGAATTATAATTTTGGGCTCCGGAAAATTGATTGAACCCAGAAACGGAAGGATGAAGACTTGAAGCACTCGCGATGCCAGCATGAAGTTGTCTAGATTGATCCAAGAGTTGTTTGAGTGAATCAGAAACTGATGAGCTGGGTGGTTTGGCAGAGGGGGTCGTCAGTCTGAATGAGTTTTTGAACGGTGATGAGGATTCCATGGTAGCTTGGGTCGATAAAGGATTTTGGCAATCTGCTGGGGTAATCAAAACCACAGCTTATCGTCAGCTCGGGTGGCGGAAGATCGATATGGTATGTAGCAGACCGATTGAATCAGCAAGAGGCGGTCGACGTGATCTGGTGATCGAGTTTGAAACAAAGATCGATAGGAGATAGAAAGAATGAAGTCGTGTGAACCAATACTCACCGTCTCTCTGGTGGTGTTCCTGAGGACAGCCTGGTTGAGGTTGTTGACCGTCCCTGATGCGGTGATGGCTAATTTTTGGTGGAGAGACTTGTTCGTATTAGATGACTTGAGGATCCCCCGTGGCCCCCGTCGGAGGCAACGCGCCAAACTACCTGAACCTTGGAAGACAATCGGTAATTACAAAATGCGACGGGCGAACGAACGCATTTCTAACAGAGCCAAGATCTTCGGTGGATCAAATCAGACTTATCCACAGTGGATGAATATGGATCAGATGCAAATTGAGAATTCTTGGTTCAATTCATGCCTTGAGGTGTATTTTTTCATCCGAGCAAGGTGTGCAAACTGAATTTTAATATGTAAAAAAAAAATTGTGAAAAGTATATTTTGATTGAAATAAACTTTTCACAACTTCCACAACAAGTGGAAAGTGGTGGCCTCTCCATTGATGTCCTTCAGGAGGGGGGGGAGCAGTGCAGATCCCTTTTTTGCTAGCATTGAGGCTTCCAAAGCCATTTAAGCCAGGCTCTTCAGGTGGTTTGAACACCTCAAACCAATTGAAACTCCCAGAGCAAAAATTTTGAAACGGCCCAGGCTAAACTCATGCCAAAAAATTTACTTAATAAATGCCAGCTTCTTTGGAAAAAGGCGTCTTTAGCATTTTTTTTTCTAAAATGATGCCTTTTTCAAAAAAAGGTGTCAATTTAATAAATTCCTGACCAAATCTAACTAAGGCCATGCCATGGCCTGGGGTAACTATGCTGTTCCCCCCTCAACTTGCCAGGGGGGGGGGATGGCCCTTCTGGCAGCGGAGCAGGCTGTCAAAACTGCAGGGCTGTGATTTTTTGATGGCCTGTGCAGTGTTCTTAGAATTTGTATGAAAACAAATGAACATGGTGGGATTTGTACCCACAACCTCAGACTCTTGATATCAGTGATGCTCTTACCCATCATGAGCTAAGTGCGCTGTTGAGTAAGGAGCAGTTGATTAATAACTATTTGGCCAATCATCCCAGCATTATATGATGTGGGTGGCACATACTAGTCAATGAAAATGCATAGAATGCTGGGATAAGTACACCTCTTCTGGGATGATTGGCCAAATAGCTATGAATCAACCGCTCCTTACTCAACAGCACACTTAGCTCAATTGGTAAGAGCATCACTCATATAAAGAGTCTGAGGTTGTGGGTTTGAATCCCACAGTTTTAATTTTTTTTCATATGACTTCTAACATGGTAGCAAGAGTTATACAGTCAAATACTGCAGCTTAACAGCTGTCAAAAAGATTGATCCATCTGTATCAATGAAATCAAAGGTTGAGTCCCTGTTCAAAGCACAGAGGGGTGTTAGATTACATAATTGCCATGAGCAAGTTCATTGACTAGTATGTGCCACCCACATCATAGAATGCTGGGATAAGTACAACTCTTCTGGGATGATTGGCCAAATAGCAATGAATCAACCGCTCCTTACTTAACAGTGTACTTGGCTCAATTGGTAAGAGCATCACTCATATAAAGATTCTGAGGTTGTGGGTTTGAATCCCACAGTGTTAATTTGTTTTCATATGACTTCTAACACAATGAACATGCTCATGGCAATTATTCAATCTAACAAGTGTCAGCAGTTTTTGGCAGCCAGGATGAAATCTTCTGGGGCATGGCCGTTTCTGTCAAAGCTGCTGGGGTGCAGCATGTTTTGACCTGACCCAGCCTTTTCTGAGATGATGGCAGTCTCTCCCCCCCTCCCCTCATTTTGTTTTTGCTTATTTTTTTATTTTTTCATTTTATTTTTTTAAATTTTTGATTCTTTTCAACTTTTTGAATTTTATTTCAACTTTTGGAATTTTTTCAACTTTTTTATTTTTTTCAATTTTTTTATTTTTTATTTTTTATTTTTTTAAATTCATTTTTATTATGTTTCTGTTATTTTTTTTTGGTAAAATCAAAGGGAACTGTTGCTCTGGCAGGTGATCAGAGCTGTCCTGATTTTTATTTTTATTTTCTATTTATTTTCTATTTATTTATTTTGTTTTTTTATTTTATTTTATTTCATTTCCTTTTTGTATATAGTTTCATATTTTCAAATATTGGATTTATTTATTTATATTTTATTTTTATTTGAAAATATAAAAATCAATTTTTCTTGATCATCCAGAGTTTAGACATCATTTGTTCTATTTGTTTGAAACATTTTAAGTAAATTTTTATAAGAATTTTGATGCTGGAATTTTATAACCCTTTTAAATACATTTCTCAATAACATATTATGAATAATACTAGATTATTTCCCCCAAATTTGGGGACTGATTGTGATTTAATCATTTGGATTGGGAATGAAAAGTTTATGGGCTGATTGGAAGATTATTTTTAATTTTAAGAAAAAAATCAGGATTGAGCTAAAAAATATATGTCAATTTATTGCCATGGGAGTAACAAAAGCACAATTCAAATTTGAAATGAATCAGTTTCTGGGATGTAGAAAATTTAAAACCCCATTGTAAACAATGTTATAAATTTCAAATAATTTTTTTTTTCAGTTCTGTGTCTGACCATACCCTTGTTGAGTGGCTGGAACTGCTTCTTGACAATGCTTCATATAACTGACTATGGCTGAACACTGTATCTTGCAGAAAAAGACCAAAATTTCAAATTTCCTGACCTTGGTATTTTTTGATTGTCAATGAGATTGCATAATTTAATGGAAAAGTTTTTCAAACCAACTTGAAAGGGGGGCCTTTTTCAATAGGGACAGTAACCAATGGGATTCAGGAAATAGAAACCAGCCTTCCTGTTTAATCACCAGTTGCAATCTTGGAAACTATAAAATTGCTTCCAAAACTGAGAAAAATCAAGCAAGTTCCATTGCAAATCAGAATTGTATGGTTCATTTTCATAAATTTCATTATAGGGGCACCAACTTTCAGATTAAAGCTTTGAGGATGAAGGTTGGGAAGAAACAATGTGTTGAGGAACTCTTTTTAGTATTAATTTTGAGTATAATGATCAACAGTGTCATGGCTGTAATAAGTCTTCATAGTTTGGTTCTATTCATTTCGAGGAAGATAATCCAGCAGCAAGGTATTGATTTTGTAGACTGCTTTATTTTTGCAACATGAAATAACACAGTCCATTAGATAGCAATTTTCAAGGTAGAAATGGTGCAACTTTGATAAATAATTTGTGATTAATATATCCAAAGCTTGATGTTAACTATATTAATGAATTAAAATTTTTTCAGGAAGCAGAGTTTTTTTTAACCCTCTATATTATTCAGACCACCTCCAAAAGTGAGTAAGAGATTCTAGTAATCAGGATCCCCTGGAGCATGAATATTTGAAGTAAGGTGAAAAAATAGGAAATTACTCCAGAAAGCAGAATTAAAAAAGCTTCCCTCAATAATTTGTGGATGTGTACCTTTTTGAACCACAGGGAAAATTCTCCAAGCGTCTCCACCAAGGAGCATAAACTTTCATCAAAAATTGAGGTTGGAATCCATGAGGCCTTGAAGTAACCTTTCAAACAACTCAAGAGCATTCCCATGACTCATGGGTCCTTCATCCCAGATTATAAAAGAAGAATTTTTGAGAGCTTCACAATTTTTATAATTCTTTGATATTCTTGATACAGAGGAAAGATTCAACCTCAAGGGAATCCCAAAGGTGAGATGAGCTTTTATTCCATTTGGTAGATTCAAGGCAGATATTCTGCTACCAACACATGCCATAGATATTATTCCAGATGATATGATAGAAGCTATCAAAAATCTATAAAGTAAGTTTCTCTTGAACCACCAATTCCATTGATAAAGAAGTAAAAGGTTTGAGAAAAAATGCATGCATTCATTATTAGATCAAAGATTTGCTTCTGTCTTTGATTCAGAAGAGAGATGTTTTTCACATCCGATTCATTTATCACAGCATTTTTTTAATACTCAACAATTTATTTCCTGTTGCTCCTTGTTTCCTCCGCTGATTGATCAAGTATTGGAAGATCAAGAAACTCTTCTTCAACACTTGTGGCATAATTTTTAAATATGATAGGGATTATGAAACTTGATATTCAAGTTTTGAAAACTCTTTTAAAGTAAAAATCCCATAGGAAATGTGGTTCTTCTGGCTGAAAAATTGGTAAAAGCATTCAAGACAACTTGCTTATATCATAATTATGAAGATATTCTTTGGCTTCTTCAATTATTTTTTCCAAATAATGATTGTCCTCAACTAGACCTTTGACCAAGGCAGCCTCTCTGGAAGTTATATAAGAAATGAAATAAACACCTGTTCCCTGCTTTATCTAAAAACCATTTTTTATGGCATCAACATAGGTTCTTTTCATCATGAAAAACATAGGATAATCTTTCTCTATTAATTTTCATGTCTTGCTCAACAAAATCTTTTTGGAAAAGAAAACCATCCCAGTTAAAAGTTTTATAATCAGGAAAACAAAATTCCAGACAATTTGAATAATAATTCATGGCTGTGAACCTATTCTTTTCCTGTTTGTTATTTCAATTATGAAAACCAATCAAATTGACCATAAGGGTGAAAAAGAACATAGTTCAGAGGGTCATAAAATTTGCTCAGTTAACTAATCCTTCTTAAGGAGCCATCTGAGTGCCTCATAATGGCATCTCTATTGGTCAATTGAGATGAATATTTACCTTTGTGTAATAAAAATACATCAGAAAACCTACACTTTCATCACACCCCCCAGTCAAATCAAAGTAGGAAAGAAGGGGATTTATATAAATTTTCATCCAAAAAAATGTTGGAAACAACTGAGGAATTAGTTTTCATTACATGTTTTTTCAGTTTCCTATGTTAAATTTTTTTCCTTGTTAAATTTGTTTCCCTTGTTACATGGTTGGCCCTGTATGCGTGTGACAGTAAAAAAGAAGCCTTATATATACACCAAGAGGTAGTTGAAAATTATGAAAAAAAATAATCAACAAACTTAAATATGTAAATCAATCAGAAAAAGCTTATATAAATACAAAGAGGCAATTGAAAAGTATGAAAAATAAACACCAACTTTACATTTGTACATAAATCAGACAAAGCTTAGATAAATAAAAAGATGTATTTGAAAAGTATGAAACCTTAGATATGTACACACATCAGTTTTTGTGAGGTTTTCTTTTATTTTAAAAAAAAGAAGACTTGAAAAAAAGCAGACTTGAAAAAAAAGTAGACTAGGAAAAAAAGTGGACTAGGAAAAAAAGGCATGCTGGAAAAAAAGAAAACAGACTTACAAAAAAAGCCGCCTGAAAAATAAAATAAAATTGGACTGCACTGGATGCAAGAGTTGTATATCAGACAACCTTGGTAAATGAATACAAACCCAAGGAAATTCATTCCAGGCAATTCATGTGAGCTTTTTTTAAATTTTTTATATATTTATAGATTTTTCTGAAATTTGCCCATAATCTTACCTTATTTTATCCCAGCGGACCTTGTGAAAAACAGAGAATCAATCCAATATTATCTTAAGCTCTTGGAATCACAGAGAAAATAAACCTCAGAACCTACCCTAAATGATTGGGAACTATTATCCCATTCTGGAAGTTTAGACGGAATTCTTCAGCTTACCAAGCAATGTGAAAAGGATAAATCAGAAAGAAAAAAAATTAATTTTAATAATTTTCTATGGAAACACTTATCCTGAAAGAAGTAAATAAAAGAAATCTCAAGGAAAAGGAGAGAAAATGCAGAAAGACCAAAAGTAAGCTTAAAAGCATCACTTACATATTTTATTGAAAATTCCCTAAAAATTAATAAAGATTAATTTAAAATTTAACAAAATAACCAAAAATAATCAAAAATAATTCTTTAAAGTCTCTTTATTGAATAAAAAAGAGAAAAATTCAAGCAACACTCTTGAGGTGAATCTGGCCACTTATAAAACCTGCAGTACCCATAAAGGTACCTCTGACTGGTCGCAAGACATGCTAAAATCCCAAAAAGCACCTGTCACAGACCAGTTCAACCCTGACCAGGTGTTTTTAAAACTTTTACTGAATATCAGTGAATTACCACAAAATAATAAAAATAAAGAAATTCTATAAAATTATGGGCAATGTTAAATTTGCAACCCAGCACAACCCATTCAAAACCCATCTGAGTCATAAATGGCTGTTCACAACTAAAAATGGGTCCGGTGGTGCAGCTCACAGCCCATCTGAGCCATGAACAGAGGTTTGTGACCCATCCAAGTTGTAAATGGACATTCACACTTTTTTCATGACTCCAGGGTTGTGAGCAAAGAAATGAAAAAAATAAAATAAGAATAAGAATAAAGAGAAATAGATAAAAATAAAATAAGATCTTGAATCAAAAAAAAAAAGAATAATCAAAAAGGCAAAACAAAGGATCCAAAAGTGAAATGATTTTTTTTTTGATTTTTTAAGGGCAATGTTAAATTTTCAATGCTACAAAATCCATTCAAAACTCAAAATGGGTTGCGTGGCAAGGATTGCAAACCGTTTTGAGTTGTGAACAGGTTGTGTAGGGTTGCAAATTTTTAATTTTCATTATTTATATATATTTTTAAATTTTCATTTTTCATCTATTTTATTCATTTATTTTTATTAAATTATTATTTATTTATTCATTTATTCATCCATTCATTTTTTTATTTATCCATTTATTTTTTTATTTTTTTATTTTTTTATTTTTTTATTTTTTTATTTTTTTATTTTTTTATTTTTTTATTTTTTTATTTTTTTATTTTTTTATTTTTTTATTTTTTTATTTTTTTATTTTTTTATTTTTTTATTTTTTTATTTTTTTATTTTTTTATTTTTTTATTTTTTTATTTTTTTATTTTTTTATTTTTTTATTTTTTTATTTTTTTATTTTTTTATTTTTTTATTTTTTTATTTTTTTATTTTTTTATTTTTTTATTTTTTTATTTTTTTATTTTTTTATTTTTTTATTTTTTTATTTTTTTATTTTTTTATTTTTTTATTTTTTTATTTTTTTATTTTTTTATTTTTTTATTTTTTTATTTTTTTATTTTTTTATTTTTTTATTTTTTTATTTTTTCATTTTTTTATTTTTTTATTTTTTATTTTTTTATTTTTTTATTTTTTTATTTTTTTATTTTTTTATTTTTTTATTTTTTTATTGTTTAATTTTTTAATTTTTTAATTTTTTAATTTTTTAATTTTTAAATTTTTTCAATTTTTAATTTTTTAATTTTTTAATTTTTTAATTTTTTAATTTTTTAATTTTTTAATTTTTTAATTTTTTAATTTTTTAATTTTTTAATTTTTTAATTTTTTAATTTTTTAATGTTTTAATTTTTTAATTTTTTAATTTTTTAATTTCTTAATTTTTTCATTTATCTATTCATTTTTAATTTATTCATATATTTATTTTTTTCACTTTTTTGCCCAAAGCACATTTGTTTTGAACCTCCTTTCATGACTCATATGGGTTGTGAATGGCGTTTCACGCTTGTTTGCAACCCCTGGATTGCAAATTTAACATTTCCCTTTATTTAATGAATTTTTTTAGGTGAAATACTTCATCCAAAAAATCTTCAAAAAATATTGAAAATATCTTTGATTGTTTTTTAACTTCCTGAGAGTTTGAATAACCAAAAAAATGAATTCAAAAGGCAAATCAAAGGATCCAAACATCCAATGAGAAATTTGGTTTTTTTAATTTGTTTGATTTTTTGAATGAATTTTAAGGTAAAAAAATACATCCAAACCATCTGCAAAATTATTAGGAATTTGTTTGATTTTTTTTATAAATTTCTGAGAATTTGAATCAAAAAAAAATTCATTCAAAAGGCAAATAAAAGGATGTAAAAGTACCATGAGAACTTTGCTTTTCTTTGATTTGTTTTGATTTTCTGAATGAATTTTTTAAGGTAAAAGAATACATCAAAAAAATCTAAAACAATATTTGAAATCTTTTTGATTTTTTTTTAAAATTTATGAGAGCTTAAATTTCAAAAAAAAAGTAATTAAAAAGGGAAAAAGAAAGACCCCAAACTCCATTGAGATTTTTCATTCATTTTTATTTTTATTTTTATTTTATTTTTATTTTTTTATTTCTTTTATTTTATTAATTTTTTATTGAATTTTTGAAGGGGCTCTAATGCCTCCAAAGTTATCAAAGATGTAGTTTGGGGTGCCTAGACACCTTGAAGACAATTGGATTTGGCTTAAAGAAATAAATAACAAGACCATGAATCCTGCTTGAATCCTAGTGGCCAATAGATTCAATGCAGAATTAAAAATGAAATGCAATCAAAATTCAGAGCCATGATTTCAGAATTTTTCCCTTTCAAAAAAATATCAAAATCCTTGAAAAAGGAAGATGCGAAAAATTCAACCAGAAGCAAAGATTTTTACAAAATGAAAAAAATAAAATGAAGAAATAATTTATTTAAGGTAGATAATCTCTTTAAAATTTCTTGAATCTGATGAGCACCTCATCTAAAAAATAGATACATTCAGTTATGACCTCATCAGATGGAACTTTGGAATTTACCTCTCACCCTTTATTTTTATATTTGGATAGAAAATTACACCATTTGTGCATAATTGATTGCACATACAAGAAAAAATGTATAAATT
The DNA here is from genome assembly GCA_025617555.3 of Puccinia polysora. NCBI lineage: Eukaryota > Fungi > Basidiomycota > Pucciniomycetes > Pucciniales > Pucciniaceae > Puccinia > Puccinia polysora. The sequence goes on from CM062636.1 coordinate 12,701,273, forward strand.
TTTCTTGATGCAATTTTTTGGAATGGCTTCAACAGGCCAACAGCTTTCAATACCATTTTCCCTGACTAACCATGGAAAACAAGAATTCTATTCTTGGGCTTTCTAAAAGCTCAGATTAATTTGGGCTGAAGAAGAGATCCCCAAATCAATTCTAACAGACAGAGATTTGGCTCTTATTAATGCAATTGAGCATCAATTTGGTGGTGATTCCAAATAATAAAGTCAATCAGATTCAAATATTTTGATAGGGTGAAAAATGGAATTGAAAACCTTCATTGTCAATTTTCTCACCTACATTTCACTTGGCATATTAAAAGGAAAATCTTGGACAGATTAAAAAGAGTTTTCTTGTCTGAGAAACTTTGGGATTAATTTATTTCTGTTGGAACCCTCTTTTTGGTTCAATAAACTTGAAGGACTATGAAGCTTATTGTCCAAGATTGGAGGCCCTCATGGAATCAAAACTTGAGTTGCCACAGTATATCAGGAAGGTGTGGATAAGTCATGAGAATGATTTTTTTGGCCTGTGGCCTTCCAAACACTTGCATCTGGGAAAAAAACTAGTTTAAGGGGTGCAGGTTCCTGCTCTTCCATTATATAATACTTGTTTAATTCAAGTGGGATAGTTTAACATTGCATGCAAGTATCACAGGGGAAATATTGGATGAATAAAAAAAAAAGACAAACACCACCATAGCTAGCCAATCTTTGAAAAAATCAATTAATTTAACTGATGTATTGAATAATGGTAACATGAAAATATCTCATTATGCATTGATCAAGTGGGTAGGAAAATAGGGTGTATCAGAGTTAGCAAAACTGTCATTAGAAACCCACCATTTTTAATGGCAGTCTTCTGAAATACACATACCCCCTAACTGGTGTATTTCAAAATAATGTGTTTCATGGAAGGGCAGTGTTAAATTTGCAACCCCCCGCGACCCATTCACAACCCAAAATGGGCCAGGTGGCGCAATTTGCGGCCCATTCAAGTTGCAAACGGCCATTTGTGACTCAGGTGGGTTGTGAATGGCAAAAAAAACAAAAAAAATGTAGATTTTGTTTATTTCATTTTATATATATATATATATTTTATATTTATATTTTTTATATTTATATTTTTTATATTTATATTTTTTATATTTATATTTTTTATATTTATATTTTTCATATTTATATTTTTTATATTTATATTTTTAATTTAATTAATTGATTTATTTTATATATATATTTATTGATTTGTTTATTTATTTCATTTCATTTTAATTTATTTATTTACATTTTTTTTATATTTATATTTTTAATTCAATTAATTAATTAATTAATTTTTTATTTATTTATTTCATTTTATTTATTTATATTTATATTTATATTTATATTTATATTTTTAATTTAATTTATTAATATAATTTTTATTTTGTTATTGAAATCAAAAAAAGAAATGATAGATTAAAAAAAGTAATAAAAATTTGAAATATATATATATATATATATTATAACAAAAGGTTTCAAAAGACAGTTTGCAACTCAGATTGGTCGCAAATGGCCATTTGTGGGTTGAAAACAGCGTTTTGCAACCACAGGGTCACAAATTTAGCATTGCCCTTCATGGAAATGGCCTGTTTCAAACACCAAAAACGCTATTTATGAATCACCAATTCCAATTAAATCAACCCAAATATCAAATTGTTCCAAAAAATCCACCTCCATAATCTCATCATTCTCTAGTTGTACCAGTCCATCCATTCCCTCCATTGGTCTTATCTCAACTCACCTTTGATTCAATCACAGGCAATTTTGTTACTCAACAACCTTTTCCTGAACCAGCTCATTATGCAGACCAAGCCAACCACCATCTCAATCCCAACCACATGGCAACACAATCCCAGGAAACTCAAGCTAGCCCAACTGATGAGACTACTCACCCAGTTTTATAAAAGAGACAAGTACACACTCTCAAAGTATCCATAATTCTTCATTCTCACTTCATTCTATTTTATCCTGATTTAATCTTTACTAAAATCATCCATTCATCCTATCCACTCTCATTGGATTAGCAAATCCTTGAACTTCATCATGAAAACTCATCTCTCCAATCTTAAATTGAACTCTCCACTAGGAGAAGACTTAATTCTCCTTCTGAACTGCCAAAGAAAATCTTCTTGTCACATGGCCAATCACTAAACTCACAGTTACTCACCACCCAATTGATTTTTCCAGTCAAATCTGGAGATCATTAGGATAACCCCTCTGTTTTTGATCCAAACCAAGATTTCTGGGCCCATTAGCATATGTATGGCAACAAAATGGCTGTTCTTGCCACAAAAAGGCAGTGGTCTGCCTACAAATTGTCTGATGCACCTTTTTCCTTATCTGTCAACACTTAAACAATCTATCATTTTGTTTTATATTTAAGACAACCAATCTTGTACCTAGCTTTCACCAATCTTTTCAAAAGCATCATCTCATTTGTTCTATCATCCATCTCTGAGAAATTTATCTAAACTTCCAAAGAATGCACTTTTCTATGCACACAATTTTACCAAAAGAAATTCATTACCTTACCTAAGATGCGTCCCATTCTGATGATAGCTCAGAATTTGTTCAGAATCATCCAAAACAGACTTGGATGTTGGCCTGAATGATGAGTAGATCATCAAATATGATCAGCAGTTAAACAATCTATCAAGTTTTTTTCTATTAAGACAACCAATATTTCACCTAGCTTTTACCAATCTTTTCAAAACCATCATCTCAATCTTTCTATCACCCATCTTTTATAAATTTATCTAAACTTTCAAAGAATGCACCTGTATTTTCACACAAATTTAACAAAAGAAATTCATTACCTTACTTAAGCTGTGTCTTTTCCTGCCAATAGCTCAGAATTTGTTCAGAATCGTCCAAAACAGACTTGGAAAATGGCCTGAATGATGATTAGATCATCAAATATGATTGGCAGACCTCATTGATCCTCATCAAGTGGATTGAGTCTTTAGTCAACATTATCTCTCAAAGGCAATTGAGAGTTATGATGACTGAACAAGATTGACCAACTTTTTTCTCCATCCAAACCAAACCTTGGATGACCTCAAACACCCAACTTGGGGATTTGGAGGGCCAGGCTATTAAGTTTAGATGTATTAGATAAGAAAACAATAAAAGAGGAAAGAAAATAAGAAAATTAGGGAATTTATGAGAATTTTTGCCCTCTATCTTATAGACAACCTTATAAAAATGACCAAGAATTTTGAACTGATTATTTTTGAAAAAGCTTGCATATGGGGATGATTGGGTACCAACTGGGAAAGGTTAATTTCATAAGAATCCTCACAGGGCTCAAAGGTGTGAAATATTCTAGATTGAAATGCACAGTGTGAGGCTACAAGGCATGTATAGTTGGAGGAGTCATTGATAAAAGATAGTGGGCTGATGGAATTTTAAACTAGTTCCCAATTGATATAACATCCATTTTTTTTGAAAAGAGGTCCATGAGGAAAAATGAATTTCCATTGTATCCTTTATGGCTCATAGCAGCTTGAATGAAAATACAAGTGAATTGCTCCAATTTCTCAAGAAAATCCAATAAAACTGAGTCATTCAAACAAAGCTTGTGACTTACCAGGAGAACCTTGATGAGATTTAAAGACCCAGTGAATGGATGAGGATTGAGGGAGGATGAGCATTAGTGAGGGGATGCATGAGTTAGGATGATAAAGGATACAAAGAGAGAATAGAGAGTTATGTAGTATATTTGAAAAAACCCACTTATTTTCAGGTAGCTCTGACATGCCTAATGTGAAATAATTGGGTTTTTTTATTTTTAAATGGTGGGTTTGAAATGGCTAATTTGGTTTGAAACCTGCAATTAAAAAAATGGTTGATTGGCTAACTATGATACACCCTAATATCCAAATATTCCTGAAGCAAGAAAAAAATAATGAAAAAGAAATTTCTTCAGGCCTGTTGGAATCCCTTGGAGTAATATGTTAGATGACATCAGGCATTCTGGAAGGACACTAGGTTCAAATTAATTTCATGTAGAGTGGCATATTGATGTGACTACTGAATCTGATGCTTCAGCGTCTTCATTGTTGTTCAAAAGTTGTGAAGAAAATTTCAAAATTATTTGTGGAAGTGTCAGAAATCTTCCAGAAGATAGTTAAATTTGTATTTTGGAACAAAGTTTAATTTTTCTTTCTGGACGCTACAAGTGAAAAAGAGTTAGAATTCCTGATCCTCTGGAATCCTCAAGGGGAAGGCTCACATTCCAAGCCCAAAGAACCAGTGAGTCTTCAACAAGAAGGGAGCCTCAATTGTTTGAAATTGAGGAACTGAGGTTAAAAAGGGAGAGATAAATGATGAGGTAGGAAGAGGAAAGGGAAAGAAAAAGTTATTTGGAGATTCAAGGACACTCGAGGAACAGGAAAAAATCAGTAGGGCTTCTTATGAAGCTAATTATGAAAAAATCCACAGAGAGGCTAAAAACCAGGCAAAATTAGAGAGGGAAAGGAAGGATTCTGAAGACCTAAAGGCAAGGCCGGATATAAATAAAGCAAATGCTGGGCCCATGCTATAATTACACCAAAAGATTTGCTAATGTCATACCAATGATGCCAAAAGTCTTTATTTCAAAAAACAAAATTTCTAAAATGATGCAAAAAGGTGTTGGTGGTGTCATATTAGTAATTTTTTACTATATTGATTCCAACTGGCTTCCTTTCTAACAACAGGGGCCTTGAAGCCTTTTTCCTCACCACACCACACCACACCACACCACACCACACCACACCACACCACACCACACCACACCACACCACACCACACCACACCACACCACACCACACCACACCACACCACACCACACCACACCACACCACACCACACCACACCACACCACACCACACCACACCACACCACTAAAAACCTCACCACACCACTCCAATCAACTAATGAAACCACAATCACCACACCACAAACAACTGATCATCCAACAAAACTCCTCAACAAAAACAAATCAACACTCCAGATACTTCCAAAAAAAATATTTTCACTCTTATATAAAGTCTCTGAACAACTTTCTTAACTCAATTTCTTCTCAATATACTTCTCAACTATCAAATAATATCTTCCCTTATTTTTTTTTTACAAAGAACATTTTTTTTGAAATGTCTCAAGAAAACATTCACCCACTTTTCAGAAATGTTTCACCAGGCCCATCCCCAATTATCTCATCCAATCAAACTAGCAATTCAACTCCTCTTTCCCCTTCTTTATCTACTCAAACTAATGGTTTAAAACCTCTTTTCCCTTTTCCTGAGCTATCATATAATAAAAAGGAGGAGCTCAATGGGGCTTTCCAATCATGGGAAAATTCCCATGGATATGCCATATCCACCAGAGTATCCAATTGCAAGAAAAATACCTAAAATTATTACTGTGACAAATCTGGTGAATATAAGCCAAGCAAATATCCCACCAAGTTAAAAAAATCAAGGAAGAAAAATTTTCCTTTCAGATTATCAGGAAATGTTTCCAAAAGTGTCTGGCTTTTAAAGTTTATATTTCCAGACCACCACCATACACCCTCCAATGATCCTTCCACTCATCCAATCCACAGAAGAATTCAAGGGAAGCAATAAGAGATTGTTGAAAATTCAAGCAAAGCTGGAGTTCCCCCCTTAAAAAATCTAAAATCTCTTATAAAAAACTCATAATCACCTATGCATACAAATATGAATACCATACATAACAAAAGATCACAAATGCAAAAAATTCCCTTGATGGCAAAACTCACATTGAATCAATCATAATGGAACTCCAGAATTCTTATTTTTTCTACAAAATGAGCAATGTGGATGGTCAAATCACTTCATTTTTAATTTCACACCCTGATTCCATGAAACTTCTCAAACCTTTCCCTACCCTTATAATGATGGACTGTACATACAAAACAAGAATTTTTGGAATGCCCTTTCTTCATATTTTTGGGTAAAAAATTGTTCAAGAAGTTTCTGAGTTGCCTTTTGTTTTTTGTCTCAAGAGAAAAAAGGGAACTATGAATGGGCCCTTACTCAATTCTCAATGTTTTATAGGATCAAAAACCCAGTTTAATTGTTACAGACAGAGAAAAAGCACTTATTAATTCCACTGAAAAAGTTTTCCCTTTCTGTTATCATCTTCTCTGTCCCTGGAAAATTTTCAAAAATATTCAAACCCATTTCAGGAAGCACTTCAAAAATGAAGATGAATGGAAGTTGTTCCAGAAACAATGGAATAATTTGCTCAATTCCAAATCTGAATCAAGCTATCAGTTAAGCTTCACAAAAATTTATATTTTCTGGAATCCTCCCACTTCTGACTACCTTATTTAGAACTGGATTACTCTAAAAAAAATCTTTCTCCTATTTGGCCAAAAGACACTATCAATTTGGAAACAAAATTACCTCAAGAATAGAAGGACCAAACTCCTACATCAAACATTTCATGCATTCATCTATTGACTCTTTTTCTAATGTAGTCCAAAAAATTTACAATTCCATCACCATCCAAAACCATGAAAGAGCTATTGAAACCTCTCAGAAAACATTAAAGCAAATCATTGGTTTAACTCACTTTGTGGATCATCTTTCTGGAAAAATCAGCCACTTTTCCCTCAAAAAAAATTCATTCATTTAATCATATTTCATAAATCTTGCCCCACATTCACCAAATGTGATTACTTTTCTTACATGGGTATACCATGTATATACAAAGTCAAGTTGGCTATCAGAAAGGTTGAAATCTCCCAAATCAAATATTTTCATCCTCAATGGAATGTCAAAGCTCCCTTCTCAGTAAGTTTGTTTCATTTTTTTATTTTATTTTTTTGGATTCAAGCTCAAATTAATAATTTTCTGATTTATTTTGATTTTTATTTCTACAGTTAACTCTGAACCATGATCCAACTGAAGAATCAGAAACCCATGAAGTTCCACTGAAAATCAGTAATGAAAAACTATATCCCACCAAAATATTTGAAGAATTATGCAATTTGCCACCTGCAGAACAGCAATTGTGTCTGGTTGAAAGCAAGCTATACAGTGGAAGATATCAATTTATCCTGATTCATGAGCCCAATTTGACTCAAAGATCCAAAGTAAGAGGAAGAGCAAAAGGAGAATCTAATAAGTTCAAAAAGATCTCTAATTCCTCAAGTAAAAGAGATCCATCTGGTTTTGAATAATTAGAAGAACCCAAGAGGAGAAGAAGGCCAAAGAAGAAATTCATAGCAAATTCAAAGGTCAGTCAACATTTTTTGGAAAAAAATATATATCAAATTTCATAATCAATATTTTTTTTCTATGCGTGAAGGTTACAAGAAAGTGGAAGGCCATAAAGGGAAAGGGGAAGGGAAAAAAAGAATGAGGAATCAGAGGAAGAGGTAAATTTCTACCTATGCTCATTTTTTCTGCAATGGATTTTTTTCATGAGTCCTTGTCATATTTTTAACATAGGATGAATTTCCAACTGAAGAGTAATATTCAGAAGACAAAGAGGTGTCAGATTTGGATGAAGCAGAATATTCAGCAGATGAAGAGCTTCCAGATTTGGATGTTATTAAGATGGTGAGCTTTCATTTGATTTTATTTTTGTTGATTTTTTGGATATTATTTTTCATTAATTTTTTCATTCAAAATTTGATCAGAGGTCTGGAACCATGGCTTGGTCTGGGAACATTGCTTTAGCTACAGAGATTGGTGCAGTGGTAGATTTCAAATCCTCTGCTAAATCCTCCATTGTCAAGTCCCCCGCTCAGTACCTGTCTCCCCAATTGCCCCCGCAATCTTAACTTGTCTAACACCTGTTCTCATGCTGGGGGTTACTGCAATTGGATGGTCTCCTTCTTTTTGATTCATTTTCTTTTCTCTATTCAATTCATGTTCTTTTCTTCTCTCTTTCTGCTTTATATTGTCTGTCACTTCTTCTTTGTCTCGCCTCATCTTCTTCTCATATCTCACAACCTTGCCTCCAATTCTTTGATCACGCTTCATCTGCAAACCAGCCTCCATCTGCAACACTTCCTTCAGCTGTTGTTTTTGACTGTCTGGTATGATTTCTTTCAATCCTTCTTCTGCTCTTCTTTCATTTTCTTTGCTTCTTTGTCTCTCAACTTATCTAATTGTTGTTCCTCATTCTGTTCCTGGTCCCTCCTATATGAGAATTTCTCTCACTCAATCTCAATTCAGTCAACACAGTTAAAAGCCAAAACACACAACTACCTAAACTTGCAAGACCATGGAGGGACCTGGAACTATGGGTGGCTTTTGGTAAATAATGCTCACAGCCACACTTGAAGCTGTCCCAAATCTGACAGACAAAAACTATTCAATCTAGAAAGACAAGATATCCATTGTCCTCAAACTTAAGGGAATCAAAAAAATTCTTGAAGACAAAGCCAAAGCCCTCAGCCTGACAGATGATCTCAAAACATGTGTTATCATACTATCCAAGATCAATGCCATAACTCACAACAATGTAGTCAACCAAGATGAAATCAACTCTGCTAAAAGTCTCTGGAAGACCATCAATGAAAGATTTGCCTCATCTCAAATGGCAAACCAAGCACAAGTCTTGAAAAACTTCCTCTACCTTCCTTTCAAGCCCCATACTATTATCTCATTTATAAACAAAATCAAAATATCTCAAAAAGACGCTTGAAGTTGGCATCAAACTTTCAACTGACATCCTGGCGTATCTTGTCCTTTTCAAATTCACCTCATCCCTTCACTTGATGCAACAGAATATAATGCACTTGGACAAGGAGGTTACCATCAAACTAGTTCTCAATCATCTAACTCAGATTGATAACAAATCCAAGTCCAAACTCACCAAAGCCCCTGTGCAAGAAACTGCTTTGGTCACCAACAAGCCCAAGACCTCAACCTCTAAGATGCAAAGCTGCAGACAAGAATTCCACAATCCAAATTCAACTGACCACACCAAAGACAGATGCTGGCATAAGCACAAGAACCTAGCGCCTGACTGGTGGAAAGAATCTCAAGCAAAATGGAGAGCCCAGAAGAACCCCAAAAGAAACAATGTTGCCCATTATCATGCTCTACTCACCACGTGGATCAACAAAGTAAATTCCAACCACTGCATCATTATCAACTTGGGGGCATCCTGCCACATGTTCAACTCATCCAAATGATGAGGTCAACAAAGTCTGGGACAGCACTGGGACAGAACAGGGTGGAGTGTGGAAGGATAAGTCATTGCATCAGTAATGAATGAGACTGGAAATCACAACACTTGGGGAGAGAAACAAAAAGACTGAGAAAATGAGAAACAAGGAAAGAAAAGAAAGGAGGAGATACATACCTGGGACAGCACAGGGTGGAGTGTGGAAGGATGAGGAAAAGATTCCTTCCACACACCTGAGACCGCCCCAGGTATAGTCACTGAACTGTGACATGGAGATGAAAGGTGGAAAGCATGCACAAGAGAAAAGGGTGACAGCTATGGAACCCAACACCGCCCCTTGCTGCACACTTGAAGTGAAAAAACATGTCTGGAAAAGGATGGAAGAGAGAGGAAAGGTAGAGACAGCAGATTGATAGAAAGAAAGAAAGAATCAAAACACCACAAACATGAGTCAATGTTTTTCCAGAAGGACCTTGCTCAGCGGTTTGGTGAGCATGTCCGCAAGCATGTCTTTTGTGGAAACATGAACCAGGTCTACTGACTTGTCTACCACACAATCCCGGATGAAATGGTATTGTGCGTGAATGTGTTTGGTTCTGGCATGATGTTTGGGGTTCTTTGCCAGGGCCTCAGCCCCCTTGTTGTTGACATGGATGGGGATGGAGGTTTCTGGTTGAAGATGGAGTTCAGCTAGAATATTTTTGAGCCATATGCCCTCCTTGCAAGAGTCCAACAGGGCTTTGTATTCTGCTTCCATACTGGAGAGGGAAACTATGGCCTGCTTATCGGATTTCCATGTGATAGCCCCAACCCCCAGACAATAGACGTAGCCGGAGGTCGACTTCCTGTTGTCTCTGTCCTTGGCCCAGTCTGAGTCTGAATAGCCGGAGAGTTGTAGGTTTCCTCCTAGCTGAAGCTTCAAGTGTTTTGTGGTGACAAGGTAGTTGAGAGTGCAAACTGCTGCCCGCCAATGAGACTCCAAGGGATCCTGAAGATGTTGTGAGAGCCAATTGACCACAAAGGCAATATTGTGACAGGTGCATTGGGAAACCCAGAGGAGGGACCCTATGAGTTGGTTGTAAGGTCCCAAGGCAGAGGGCTTGTCTCTTGATTGGCTGCTAAGAGTTTTGAAGTGAGAATCTGATGGCGTCGCAACCAATTTGTGATTGTTGTCAAGGAATTTTTCTTCAAGGATGTCAATTTAGTGTGATTGGTTTAAGTAGAGAAGGCAATTGGTGGTGTCTTGTTCAATTTGAAGAGACAGAAAGTGATGAAGCTCTTCATCAGCCCCAATCTTGAACTCAGCACCTAACAAGGCAATTGTAGAGTCCACAAACAAGGGCTTACCGACAACGTCCAGATCATCAACATGAGAGGTGATGGAACCAATTAGTTTTCCTTTGTGCATTTTAAAGTATAATGTAGTATTGTATTTTGAGTTTGAAAGCCCAGCCTTCAAGAGTGCTTTGTGAAGTTTTGCATTCCATTGGTGAGGTGATTGCTTGAGACCATAGATTGATCTATTGAGCTTGCACACCCAGTCGGGATGAAAATGATCTTTGAAACCAGGTGGTTGCTCCATGTATACCTCGTGATCAAGCTTACCATTGAGAAAAGCCGTCTTAAAGTCAACTTGACGGCTCTTCCAGTTATTCGAGGCAAGCAGACTGAATATGAGACGGATTGTTTTGAGGCAGAGCGTTGGGGAAAAGACCTTTTGATAGTCAATGCCGTGAGTTTGCGTATAGCCCATTGCCACAAGCCTTGCCTTCAGTTTCTGAATGGTGTGGTTGAGTTGTTTTTTCACCTTAAACACCCACTTTGACTTCACAATTTTACGTTTTTGTGGTCAAGGGACTATAGTCCAGGTCTGCATGCCCAATAGCAAATCAAATTCATCCTCTGCAGCTTTCAACCAGCAAAGCTTGTTAGGGGAGCGTAGAAGCTGCTTCCAGCTTTTGGGAGTGTCAACATTGCCTGGCGTTTGAGCTGAACGAGACCAATGACCATATCAATCAGGAACTTTCCAACTTTGAGTTGAATGCCAAGGGGGAGTAGTTGGTGAAGGAGCAGAAGGTGGAGAGATAGCTGGCGAAGGGAGAGGAGGCAGAGGAATATGAGATATGGCATCAGGCAAATCCACAGGCTGAGTGGGAGCAGGCGACTGAGTTTGGGAGGTTGGGCTTGGAGACAACTTTTCAGCTGACGACTCCAACATGTCAATATCTCCGGAGGACAATTGATATTGTTTAGATGGTGCATGTATTGAGGCAGAAAGACGCCGGTTTATTCCGGGGCATAGAGGAATGTTGAGTGGAAGATCATCATTGGGTGGTGGAGTATTGGAGACCAGAGGTGAAGCAAGATTGCAAGGAGGCAAGGAAGAGGCAATGGTCAGTAATGGCCAGGGTAGTTTGACACTGAGAGGGGTTTCTGGAGGAGTCATAGATTTGGATTAGTTAGGAAAGGTTGAGTCGACAAAGAGAACATCCCTGGATTTGACTTTCAACTTCTGTTCAAGATCCCAGACCCTGAAACCACCTCCATTAGGGAGCGTCAACAGCAGAATGGAGGCTCTTGCTTTAGCATTGAGTTTACTACAATTCGCCTTGGGTACTTTGTACCAGGTTAGGCAGCCAAATGGATGGAGGGATGACAGAGGAGGCAAAGATATTGATAGGAGAGACAGGGGTGGCACAAAACCCGCCTGAGTATGACACAGAAAAGCATTGTAGGTGGAGACTGAATGGCGTAACGCATTGGCCCAGAAGGATTTGGGAGTGTGAGCCTGGAGGAGCAAGCACCAAACTATGTTGCCTATGGTGCAATTAGCCCTCTCTGCCACCCCATTCATTTGAGGAGAATGAGGAGGCTCTAACTCATGAACAATGCCTGAATCCCATAGATATGTTTGGAAAACCATGGAGATGTACTCGCCGCCATTGTGTAACCTCAATGTTTTGACTTGATGATTGGCATTGACTTCAAAGATAGTACAAAAAAGTTTAAAACAGGAAAAAACAACATTCTTGGATTTCATTGGGAATACAGCAACATATTTGGAAAAGTTGTTGATGAACGTGACAAAATAGCAATATCCCTCCCTGGATGGTACCTCAAACAAACCTACATCTGAGTGGATGAGTTGACTGGGAATGGTGGATTGATAAGGTTGACAAGACTTGAAGGATGTTTGACTCATCTTGCACTGAACGCATATTGGACATTGTTGAACTTGGATTTCATACATTGGCAAGGTTAGAATACCATTGAGACGGAGCAGAAGTTTAAGAGGCTTGAGGCCTAGATGGGCAAACCGTACATGGTACGTGAACAAGGAAGACTTAGCGGGAAACCCGTGGTTAGCTGCAGGAGAGATAGAGCTCACAGACTCCGTAGGCAGATAGTATAAGTTGCCTTTTCTGTATCCCAAACCAACTGGATTGGCCTGTATTTGAATGTCTTGAGAGGGATAGATCAAGCAGCCGAATGAAGTAAAGACCACCGTAAGATTGACATCACATAGTCCAGAAATGGAAAGAAGAGGTTTGTGGAGGGTAGGGACAACTAAGGTCTTGATGCCTTTGGTTTTGTCAAATGACAGACATTGGAATCCTTTATGAGAGGCTCTGACTAAAAAATGGTCAGCCAGGCAAACAGGGGTGGAGTCGGACTTAGCTGATTGAACTGCTGACAAAAAGGGAGTAATCAAAACAGAAAAGCCGGAGTCCAGGTTTGCATTGGTCCAAGGCGTTGTTGAGGAGTGAGAAGATTCAAAAAACTCAGCATATCCAGCAGCTACTTCTAGGTCCAAGCCTGAGTAGTTGGAGTCTTCGGGGGAATCAGGATGACTGGAGGAGGAGACTAAGTTTGTGGAAGTATTTCTCCCGGCATGAGCAGCTGGCTTCTTTGATTTGGATTGAGGCTTCTTGGGGCGAGTCGAGTCAGCTGATTGACCTTGAGACGCCTTCACATTGTTGAGGATTCTGCGTGTATTGTAGCAGTTATTCAGGTTGTGACCGTCTCTGTTAAAAAACCAACAGTGTTTTGAGTTCCTGTCTGACGTGGTTGGGGGCTTCTTGGTTGTGTCAGTTTTGGCTGAACCGGCTGAAATATTGACCGCCATTTGAGATTGTTGCCTCATGTATTTGTTTTTAAGAGAAGTAACCATGGTTTCTGATTTGACACCATCTTGATTCATGAGAGAAGATACACAGTGTAACCAGTCTTGAGGTATTGAGCTGAGGAGCGCTGCCACGTGGACGTTGTCTGCCGTAAGAGGATTGTCTGTGGAGATGAGAGAACTGAGACGCTCGTGATAGCGGGCCATTGTGTCAATATGAGAGAGAATTTAATCTCCGTCCATTTTGGTTAGGAGGAGTTTCCTCAACCAGTAGACTCTACCGCCGGTTGTCTGATCCTGATGGGCTTGGTTCAGAGCATGCCACATGCCATGTGCGTGTTGTTGCTGCTCTCTGATGTCACGCAGATTACTGGAATTGATGGCTTGAGTGATGAGGGCACAAGCTACCTTGTTGTCTGTGGTCCAGGAGGAAGTTGGGTTCTCCGGCTTGGGTTTTTCAATAACGTATTCCAATCCCGTGGCCTCAAAATACAAGGTAACCACGAACTCCCAATCAAGGTAGTTTGAATCTGGTCCTCCTGGTTATTTCAGGAAGGGAACTTTGGTGTTTGAGAGCTTGTGAGAGCCGGTGAGGAGAGAGTCCAAGGAGGCGGCAAGCATGATTGAATTGGAAATAGATGAGTCTTTGTGTTTTGATGGTTTGAGGAAAGGAGAGGGAATCTCTTTTGTCTACTTTTCTTTATTGCTAAGCATACGGATCCTTATATACGAGTGTGTTATTGAGATAAGCTGTGGAGCTCTGGGCTCATAACCTGATGAGGTTGACAAAGTCTGGGACAGCACTGGGACAGCACAGGGTGGAGTGTGGAAGGATAAGTCATTGCATCAGTAATGAATGAGACTGGAAATCACAACACTTGGGGAGAGAAACAAAAAGACCAAGAAAATGAGAAACAAGGAAAGAAAAGAAAGGAGGAGATAAATACCTGGGACAGCACAGGGTGGAGTGTGGAAGGATGAGGAAAAGAGTCCTTCCACTCACCTGAGACCTCCCCAGGTATAGTCACTGAGCTGTGACATGGAGATGAAAGGTGGAAAGCATGCACAAGAGAAAAGGGTGACAGCTATGGAACCCAACACCAAATACTTTCTCTCCCTACAGGAATGTGAAGGCAAAAAAATCAGCACCGGGAAGGACAGAGCCAATCTCCCAATCAAGGGAAAATGCAAAGTAGTACTGACCTGGAGAAATTCCCTAATTTGACTTTCCAATTGTCTGATTGTTCCTGACCTTGTCATGAACCTTATCAGCCCCAGTATCCTTGTTGCTGAAAACCAATTTTCTTTTCTTGCAAGTGGCAGTTCTCTCAAGGTCATCCACAATGACACCCTAGCTTTCAAGGGATTCATCCGTGACAAAATTTTTGTTCTCAATCTTCCATTTTCCATTGGAAAATACTCCAAAATTAGCTACCTCACTCAAAAAGTATTTGATCACAACAAACTTCTCTACCTCCATCAATCTCTTGGACACATCAGTCCTCACTGATTGAAAATCATCAGGCCAGAAATTCCCAACTCCTCAATCAACAACTTCCAATGCTCCAATTGCATCTTTTCCAAGATCACAAAAACCTCCTTCAAACACAAAGCCAGGCCTGCGTCCTAACCCTTTGAAAAGCTGCAAATTTACCTCATGGGACCTATCAATCCTGAATCCCGCAACAGGATGAGGTTCATCATGACCATTGTCAACAGCTACACTGGGTATTTATCTGCAATTCCCCTTGGTTCTAAATCTGATGTGTGTATTCAAATTTTGTCCATTCTTAGATTTGAGAAACAAAAAAGAGGACAATTTCCTGCAACCATCTTCACCAATGGTGGTGGGGAATTCACCTCCCCCAAGCTCAGGTCTTTTCTTGAAGAAAACTCCATCCAACACATCATCACCAAACCATATCATCACAAACACAATGGACAAGTGGAGCGCGCAAAATGCACTATTGCCAAGTCCATCAGGACCATCCTTTGCTCCTCCAGGCTTTCCCTCAATCTCTGGGCTGAAGTTTCCAAGGCTTCCACTTCAACGCTCAACCAAATACCCAAACTTCCAAACCAAAAATCTCCTTACAAAGGCTTCATGGGTAAGACTCTACCACTGGATTTCTTTCATCCATTAGGCTCCAAGGTGGTCTACCTAAATATGAAACTACCACAAGGAAACAAGTTCAACAATTGCGGGCTAGAGGGTACTCTTGTAGGCTTAAACCCTGATCTACTATCCTACCATATCCTCCGACCAAAAAACTCCATCACGTCCTCAAAACATATCAAAATCATAAAATCACTTCCTTCCACTTCTGCCAATGTCAACTCCTCCCCAAACTTGCTCTTAGACATTGATTTCCCTACTCAACCCATAGAAACAACTCAGAACCCTCCTATGGCCTCCTTCCAAGACTCTCATCCCACCAATCCTGATCTCTCAGAACCCAAATCTCCCAAGTTAGACAACAACCAGTCCTCCCAGTCCTCTCAAGAGGTTTCAGACAAACTGATCCCTCCTAGAACTCTACGCAATTGATCCACGCTCAGACCACCCAATCAATATGGATTCCACCACTATTACGTGCCCAAATCATTTGAACAGGCTAAGAAATGTCAAGACTCCAAAAAGTGGGACCTATCAATGGATACAAAATTGGACGGCATCAAAAAGATGGAAGTTTGGGAAGGCTATGACGGTCCCAAGCCAGCTAATCCCCTCAACAAAACATGGGTCTACCGCCTCAAGGATAACTGCCATGGTGATCCTCTCATCTACAAAAGCCAACTATGCGTTCAAGAATTCAACCAAATATATGGTCTGGACTACCAAGACACATTCTCCCTGACCAGTAAGGCCGCCTTTCTTAGAATTGCTCTTCTCTATGGGCTGTACCATTCTCTTCCATTACCCAATTTGATGCAAAGAGTGCATTTCTTAACGCTCTGCTCAAGGAACTGGTCATCATCAAGACCCCAAAGGGATCAAAATAAAAAGCCAAGTATCTCAGATTGAAGAAATTGCTATATGGGCTTAAGCAAGCCCCCCTCAATTGGTTTCAAACACTAACCTCTTGGCTCTTAAGACAATGGTTCCACAAGTCCACTTCAGACCCTTGTCTCTATCTGAATCCCTTATCCCAGTCAATGATCTTCTTCCACATTGACAATCTTATTCTAATTGGCCTTGGAAACAAATTCAAAGAAAACTTCCTCCTGCGTTTCCCCAACTCATCCGCACATGACCCAAACAGCATCCTTGGAGTGAAATATACACAATCAGAAAATAAAATCTTCCTGACTCAACCCAAACACATTGAACACAGCCTTGAAGAACTCATGCTTACCAACTGCAACCCCTCCTCAATTTCACTGACTGCATATCTTGATCTTCAAGCTGCAACCAATGAATAACACAATGAATTCAAAACCCTCAATGTCAACTACAGGTCAGCTGTATTCTTAATGAATTACATTGCCTGTCTCACTTGTCCAGATATCAGCTATTCTGTCTCCAGTCTTGATCAATTCTGTGAGTGTCCTGGGATCAATCACTGGCGCAAAGTTAAGTTCTTCTGGAAATACCTAAAGGAAACCAAAAAGCTTTCTATCACCCTGGAAGTAAAACAGCATGATACCCAACTGCAATGCTTTAGCAACGCCACCTGGAATGACAATCTCAAAACAAGACACTCCCAATCTGGTCACCTGACGCTTCTGTTTGGTTCACCCATTGCCTGGAGCAGCTATGGCCAGAGCAATGTCACCCACTCCACCACCAAGGCAGAACTGAACCCTCTTGTTGACTCTTTTCTTGAGGCTATCTGGATGAGAGGACTAGTCTCAGAAATGTGGACAAAGCCCATCCAACCAAGCCTGCAACACATTGAAAAAAAGGGTCTAGACAACAAATTAAAGAAGTTTGGATGCAACTCCAAAACTCGGCACATCAATATAAAAACAAAGGCCATCCAAGAGGAGCTGAAGGCCAAAAATATCTCTATAAAACTCATCCCTTTTGGTGACATGATAGCCAACGGACTGACCAAAGCACTGTCTTGTCCCTCACTATCCAAACTTCTCCAGGTCATTAATCCTCATTACTCTTACCCAGAAACCCTACCAGCCACAAGGGGTGTCAAATCCTCTTCTAAATACTCCATAATCAAGTCCCCCACTCATTCCGCGTCTCCCCAATTGCCCCCGCAAGATAATCTTAACTTTTCTAACACCTGTTCTCATGCTGGGGGTTACTGCAATTGGATGGTCTCTTTCTTTTTGATTCATTTTCTTTTCCTCTCTTCAATTAATTTTCTTTTCTTCTCTCTTTCTGCTTTCTATTGTCTGTCACTTCTTCTTTGTCTTGCCTCATCTTCTTCTCATATCTCACAACCTTGCCACCAATTTTTTGATCACGCTTCATCTGCAAACCAGCCTCCATCCGCCACACTTCTTTCAGCTGTTGTTTTTGACTGTCTGGTATGATTTCTTTCAATCATTCTTCTTCTGCTTTCTTTCAGTTTCTTTTCTTCTTTTTCTCTCAACTCATCTAATTGTTGTTCCTCAGTCTGTTCCTGATCCCTCCTATATGAGAATTTCTCTCACTCAATCTCAATTCAGTCAACAGTAGAATAATTATATTCTTAAAAATGAACATGTTTGAGACTCCCTTCCAAATAATCAATCTTACTGGAGTGAGTTCAAGTTTTATATGGTATGGTTAAAGGTTTTTCAGTATAATCAGTAAATAATTTTTAAAAGCAGAGAAAAGTTTTATACAGACTGGGGGTCATTAACACCTCTCTTCAGGAGATCAACTTTGGACATTGTAAACTGAAACAATGGGTTCCTTATGAATTAAAAAAATGGATAACACCCAATAAAATGGTGGATATGGACAGGATATGCTAGCACATAATCTACAGCAGAGAGAAATGGATTACTGATTTGAGCAGTCACTTGCCGGTACCTGCAGTTGTTCACATTTAAAGGGTTTCAGATCAAAGGTTGGGGGTTTATTGATTTTTCTCCAATGCAAAAAGGAATAATGGTTTTTAGAAATAACACTAATATACTTCATACTGAGATCATACATCACTTGACTTTAACTTTATAAGAACTTCACAAATAATTAAAGGGTTTCTGATGATAAATAATAAATTCCTGATAAACTGGTGGACAATGGACCAAAGAAGGCATGATTTAAATAAATTTTTGGGGTGAAGGGAGCTTCTGCAGGGCATGTAGAGAGGGTAGGCCTCATTTTCTGAGGCTAGCGCCAGCCAGGGCTGTTTTAGGAAATCCTTTTGGTGCTGTAACCCAGCTGATCCTGGATCTGTATGATCTGTAAATTATTTTAGCTGCAGGATCAGTCTTGTGTTAATTTGTTAATTTGATGATCCTGCAAATATCTTTATTTTCTGGTATTTTGAATTGACTAGAATGATTATTGATGGATTTTTTTCAATTTAATTTTATCTGATGATAATTTTGGTCATTTTGAATAATTTTTATGCGGACTCCTTGATGCTTTTTGTGGTCCATAAAGATGTAGATCAGTCAATGATGTTATGATATTTATTACTTTTTTTGAAATTTAATATACTTTATAACTTTTTTTCCTGAATTTTTATTTGACAAATCATGTTTTTATATCATCTACTATGCATATGTCTTATTTTTACATATGCATGGATTATCTTAAAGGGTTTCAGATTTTACTTGTGTTATCAGCTTTCATTTTTGTGTTTTGCAGGTCTGATTTGCAGAGGTGTCAGATCTACTGCATGCAGGAATCTTGCATTCAGTAATCTGGCTAATGCATTCAGGGTAAGAATTGAGTGTGCAGGCTGCATGCAGGGATGTGGGGCTGTGTGCAGGAATTCTGACAAAACACATTTCCGCACGTAACTCCTAAAATATACACAAACCCTGAATTCTGACTGGATTATAGGTGTGAAACATATACATGACAACACACATTAAGATAACCATGGCCAAAAAATGTAATTGTGGTCTTGTGGGTTCTGGAAAAATTTACATTTAATTATTTAAAATACAAAGGAGTGAGAATTCAAGGGTGGGTCCAGTGGGTGACTCCACCCAATTGTGGTTGGTAAATCCAAATCTGAAATAATATTTATGAATTTCCTTTTCCTTCTGTTTTTTTTATAATCATGATTTTTTTTGGGGTGTGATAAATTGATGACCCATTTTATTTGTGAAAAGAGGTTCACAACTCAAAGAGTTGTGAACAAAACTGTTCACAACATGCGCAACCCCCTGGGGGTTGTGTACTACTTGTTCACAACTCATTTGGGCTGTGAACAAGGGTTAAAATTTTTCATTTTTATTTTTTCCTAGGGCATGAATGTGCATTCATGGCCCTGCAGCTGTGAAATTTTCACAATTTGTTCTTATTTTTTTTCCTTTTTTCATTTTTTGCAATTTTTATTTTATTTTATTTTTTTTGTTTAATTGTTTATTCAATTTTTTATTTATGTTAATTATAATCTTAATTTTTTTTCTCCCAACCCTGGATTTTTGAACAAGTTTGGAACAGTGTTCCACAACTCCAAAGGGTTGTGAGACACTGTACACAACTCAAATGGGTTGCGTAGGGTTGTGAATTTATCAAAACCCTTTTTTTTATTGTTTATTGTTTTTAAATTTTTATTGTTGGAGTTTGAAAGGTTGCTCTGTTCATAGTAACAAGCTGAAAATTTAAGGTTACACAAAGGAAATTTATATTACCTCTTTGAATTTACTGGATACCATTGTTATTTTGATTTTAACTGCTGGGAAAAATTATAAAATGTTGAAAAATATCCTGACTTGATTCAAGATTTAAATTTGAATTAACCTTAAAAAGATTTTCAATCTTAAATTTTCTCCCATCCTTATCTTCTTCTCCTATCCTATTTATTCATCCCCTTGTTTCTATATTTTGTTTATGTTTCAATTCTGTCTTTAAAATTATCAAAACAAAATCCCTTTTTATTTTTATTCAATGAAATTGACACAATCAATACTATTAGTTGCCAGGAAACTTTTCGCATTTTTCATGGATTTTTTCCTCTTGTTCAGAATTTTTGTTATATTCTTTTTTTTGTCCTGTTTTTTCTTTTTTTTGTCCTACTTTTCTTTTGTACTCAATTTAATCTGAACAGGTCAGTCATTCAGAATGAGCTGTCTGGCTTTTTCTTTTTCCTGTCCTATCGTTAAAAATAATTTTTCCACATTTTAATTTTGGCAGACAAAATTTTTTGAAGTAGAATTTAATGACAAAAGACGCCTCAAAAACTTTGGATTTCATTTTTTGAAAATTTGAGAATGCTTTAATGATAAATTAAATTTTATCATGCTCCCAATCTATCATCAACCAAAAATTTACAACTCCCTACATCATCTGATCAATTCAGATCAAATCAACCAAGACCCCATTGCTAAAGTTTGAAAAAGGGTTAAAGAGGATCTCCACTTATCAGCTGGCAATCAAACCTATCACTCCTCAACCAGAAACCTGAAGCAAAAGATTCATGAGACAATCAAGGTCTTGGACCAACTTGGCGCCAGTAATCTTAAAAATAAGTCCAATCCCTATCCCTCCAAATGTTGGTCAGAAAATTTGACGGTCCTCAACTTTCTTGATTACCTCTTGGTCCCAACTCTTGTTTATGAACTAAGGTATCTGCGTACCCAAGAGCAATTCAAAATTTCCATCACTCAACAAGATTTTTAATTTTCACTTGCAACATCTGTGTGTCTCATTTGATTTTTCCCCCTGAGAAAAATGGCTGACTGGTGTAAACAAAAAATTGATGAAAAAAGTCATACTCCAGTATTTTTACTGCATCTGGAGTTTGGGTTGAGTTGTCATGATCTTTGGGGGTTGGAAAATGGAGTAAAATCAGTAGCACAGCCTCCTAACCAGTTTTAGAAAAAACTTGACAGGAATCCTGATACAGGCAACCTGTCATAGGAAATATTTTGAAAAGGATTTTAACCATGCGCCTCTGGTTTTTGCCCAGCGCTGTCTGCATTTTTCAGCCACTTTTCCAGCCAGACATGTGCACCAAAAGATGCAGACAGTTTTCTGGCAACTGATAGTATATACATATATATATGTTAACAATCAAAAATTATTTTCACGCATTCTTTACTTCCTCTTAAATTTTTTCCCAATTACTTTTCAATTACTTTGTATTTTGGTCGCATTCTTCTATTTCCTACAAATAAATTAGGAATTATAATCTCTCCAAAACTTTCAATTTTCATGATATAACTTGCTCAAAGATATTGTTGAAATTTGAAGTTTCAGCCCTCTTTTAATTCATCCCTCATCCATCAATTTCAATATCTTCCTTGTGGGAATTCTTTATTGGAACCTGGTTTGAAGATTATTTGCATGTTTTTTCTGTTGAAAATCTTGCATCTGTCTCAACCAGTGCATCCAATTTTTTATTTTTCTCTTTCATTCATGATTTCATCCTTGTTTTTGGCTTTGGTAACCAGATCTTCCATCATCTTCAGATTTTCAACTTACAATTCTTCCTTTTTACAAAGTTTTATCATTGTTTCAATGGTAATTTTGGTACCAATTCAGGTGAGAGCTGGTGGTTTTGTTTTGATTTTATATGTTCAAAATATTTGCAATACTATTTTATTGCATTAATTTATTTCTTTTCTTCATTTATTTGATATAAATTTATCATAATACTCACCAGTGGTTTGTTCACCTATTGATTTTATGTTTAGAGCTTGATTTAGCTGTCAATTCACCCTTCAAAAAGCAAAAAAGTTAAAAACATCACCTTTTGAATCCTTGTTCCTAAATTTTTCCTTGGTGAAATTTTTCAACTGGTTATATGCACAAGCTAATTTCAAAATTGAAAAAAATTCAATTTTTCCATATTCTCTTGAGCTGAATTACTAGGTGTGCAAAGATTTTTGCACCAAATTCTTTATTAAATAAGCAGATTGGATTCAAAGAAATCTTTTTGAGATGAATTGACTGAATTATAGAATATATAATCTTGCTATGAGATATCAAATTTTCAAAAACTTTTGGAAGCTATGAGAAATGAGAATTTTCCTGGAGGCTTGCAAGGGATTTGAATTTTTTAACTGCCATGCTTTGAAATCAAGGGGTATCTTTTCAATAAAAATTGAAATTCCCTCTCTAATCAGGATCTACTTCAATCTCATAGTTTGACAACTTAAAGCACTCTAAAAACCTATTCAATTTTCTTTAGTAATTTTTTTAAGTAAGGGAAAAACCTTTGTAGCAACTCAGACATTAATTTCAAAAAATCCTCAAATCTCAAAATCATTGTTCAACTAGTCATAATCAAATGTGTGATTTATTATAACTTTGAATGATGATTAAAACAGAAAGCTAACATAAAAAAATAATGAAGATCAGGAACAAGTCATAACCACGATAGAAAACAACATAAGAATGCAAATTTGATATTGAGAAAACCAACACAGTGAGGAGTATTCCCAAGTAGCCAATGACTATAATAGAGAGTATGGGAAATACATGGCGGGGCTGAATCACAATTATAGATTCTTATGAGTATCATTTGGAATGATCTTCAGTTAGAGATCATCTTACCGTTTGAAGAAGATGCGTCTTGATGGTTGAGCTTTGGATGGTTGAGAGATGTCCAATGATGAGCGTTGGGTTTATGTTTGTAGGTTGGGTGACCGTAAGGATGAGGTTTGATTGAAGAATACCTGACGCCTTTGATGAAGCAATAAAAATAGAAGAAAATAAATAAAACTAAAGAGAACTAAAAAAAGATTGAAGAAAAATTGAAGAAAAATAAAGAAAATAGAAGTTTTAAGAAAAAAAAATGATTAATCCTCAAAAGAGAACACAAGGATCCGAGTGAAAGAGTCAAGAGTCATGGCTCAGGTTGTGAACGTGCGCGTGCGCGCGGTCGCTGGGTTTGAGACCGTGCGAGTACCCGCGGAAACATTGGAACTGTCACAGCCTAACCCAGTGTACGCAGTGTTACTGCCATCCATCCATGGAGCTCGCGCACTCACGCATCTATCTTTACATTTATCTTCAAACCCCTTGCATCTCCTATCACCATCAGATTTTGAATTTCCACCTAGACTTCATCCCATCCAACTGTGTTTATCATTAAAAAATTAATTTTCACCTTTTCTTCCCCAATGAATCACATATTACTTATCTAAATAAAAGAACAATTACCAGTATTACATCCCTACATTTGCATCTCAAACTAAAATCTTTATCTATTAACTTATTTAAATTCTAGTCCTTGATTTCATTTACATTCCATTGAAGATTTGCCTTCTGTCATCATTTTCATCTTTGCTTTCAGACTGTACCATGGATGATTTCAATTCATTTACATAATCCTTTTGTGTAATTTTTTTATTCCTTGCTTTAATTATAACTACAGTAAAAATCCCACAGGTTCTATCTAGTCATCAAAATAAAATTTAGAACACCTAAAAATGCACATCCTTCCTCCTTTAAATTATTCCTTTGTTATTTAATTTTTTTTTTCTGTGCCACAAGTTATTTCATTGAGCTTGCCCCAGTTTTATTGAAACAATTCATCTGGAAACTTTAAATTTACTTCCAGATATCATTACTATATTTTTTATTCCTTGTAGAATTTTTCTCATCCAGTTGGTGCTCTTTCCATTTCATCCCTTGCCTCTCTATATGACTTGGGGTTTTCATGTGAAATATTCCTCCCATTTGAAGCAGGTGTGTTTGCAGAAATTATTTTGAAATAGAAATTTCTGGAAAATTACAAGAAGTATTTGGCTTGGGGACCCAAATATTTTTGAACTAGAAAGCACTGGAAGTGTTGGACTGGGAAATTGTCACAGGAAGGGAAATTGGGCAAGAAAACAAAAGGATTATGAGTTTAGGTACAGTATTTTCAGCAAGCCACATAGACAAAGAGGATTCCTATTTCAATGTTTGAGGAGTTTCCAAATCAATGTCTGGGATGGAAGTAGGAGGGAGGTAGGGGAAGGATCCTGGGGACAGGATCTAATTGAAGCAAAGATGTGGTTAGGAAAGAAGCAAACAGGAAGAAATTAGCAGGGATTCAGATGAGACAAGGAAATTTGGATAGATCCAGCTGAGGAAGACAGGTTTGGTACTCTCAAATTTATGAATTGTAGAGCTTCATTCTTATTAATTGTGCTTTAAGAGAAATATCTTTATTGATCAGAGATTTTTTTTGGAGGATTGTTTAATTTTGGAGGCTGGAGATTATGGATTAATATATTCCAATTTATTGATTGAGGAGAAGGTGGAAAATAGGTTAATACATTTGGTGAACATGATTTATCTTGGATTTGGGGTTGGTAAAATTATGGAGAAGAAAGAATGGGAATTCATTGCATGTGGAATTAAGGAAAATTTCAGGGAGAAAAAGAAAGCAGATTAAAATAAAAATATGCCAAATAAACCAGACTTAGCTCTTGGAGGATATCAAAGGATTTTTAAATGAGGAATATTTCTTAGTAAGGCATTTGAGATACTACTGAGGAGGTTGCAGGTCAAGGCACTCAGAGAAGTGGTTTTGGAGTACCATGATAAGAGAAACAGGAAAAATTCAGGAATAATTTGATGGAAATTGAATGATCTGATGTTGGGAGGCATGCAGGATGGGAAAGAATGAGTGCAGGAGCATAAAAATACTTGAAATTTGAAAGATTAGGGAAAGGGGAGAGTTTTTCCCTCTTGAACTTCAACATTTTAAATTGAATATGTATTAATTTTGGTGTATGCAGGGAGGTTGGACAGAGGAGGATTCTTTTGTTAAAAATTTTTTATAATTTGTTTTCTATATACTAGAAGAGTTGGCAAGCCTTTCTGGCCCCTCCTTCCCACATCTCAAATATGAATTTTTAAATAGTCCACATTTACAATTCAATAATCATCACCCCATTAGGGCGTATCAGAGTTAATCAAACCCAACATTTTTTAATGGCAGTTTTCAAAGAAAATCCGCCATTTAAAACCCGCCATTAAAAATCAAAAACACACACTTATTTCACATGAGACATGTCAGAGTTACCTGGAAATATGTGGGTTCTTTCAAGTAAAGTATATAAAGGCTTCCACCACCTGTCCACTTCATACAACCCTTGTTTTCCACCTCCACCCTTGGAAAAATTCTACCTCCAACCTCATTGGAAGAAAATTTGATTCATTGCTCTTCATCTCTTCATCACTCTCATCACTTTATTTCTTTCATCACATTGAGATAAATCTCATTCACTTTATCACTTTCATCACATCCAGCTAAAGCTAAATCTCATTGCATCACTATCCTCATCACTCCCTCACCCTCATTGCTTTATTGCTTTCATCACATCCTAACTCTCATTTCTTTATCCCTCTTGTCACTTCATCACTCTCATCTCTTGCTATCCTCTTTGCTTCATCACTCTCATAATGGCCCCTCAGCAATCCCTCCTGCAAGTCCACTAAACAATGGAATGGACCAAAGCAAACATCCCCCAGGAACTCAAAATCCAACAATCCTCCCCCATCAGCTTCCAAAGGCTCAATTCAGCTCAAGAGAGCTGATCAAATCATCCTGGTAAACTGGCTCAAAATTCCATCCAACTACAATGCTTGCTTTGGATCCAACAATGAAACAGGCGTTGGCCAACCTCCATCCTGTAAGTTCAATGGTTATCTCCTGATGGCCAATGAACTCAAGAATAAAACAAAAGGTAGGCTGGAACTGTCATCCAAACAGATGAGGGATAAATTCAAGAATTATCAAGCCAAGTACAAAAAGGCCCACTCCATGTCAATCTCCACCAGCTTTTGTATCACCAACTCCAACAAAGCCAAGGGAATCAACTTGTTGGTTGATAAGTTGGACTCCATCTGTCCTTTTTATATTCAAATAGATAAAATCTTTGGAAATAAGGCCAACATCACCCCTCTAGCTGCTTTTGACGCCCAACAATCTGATTCAGGTTATGCCAAAGACTTGGCTGGGGATGCTCAGCCTAGCAATGAGGACCCTGATGAAACCTTTTCCATTGATTGACCCCAATCCAATGCTAAGGAGGATATTCAAACACAATCAGCTCCAATAACGTCTAATTTCACATTTATTGATGAGTCAAACCCAACCTTGGACCCCTCACTTACTTCTTTTGATTGCTCTCTTCCTGGGGTGGAAGAAACAGAGAACTTGGCCAATGAGGACAATGTCATTCCTGTATCACCATTGCCATCAGCATCTGCTTGAGTAAGGAACCAAGTTCTTTTCTCTTCTGTCTGGTTAATCCTGACTGATTTAGATTTGAAAGAAACAGACTCATCCATTCCTGACTGGCTGAAAAATCAAGCCAATGGGGCCTCCCACATCCCCTTTGAATGAGAGCAACACCATTCCAACACAAACTTCCTCTACAAAGGGAAAGAAAAAGGCCTCCAATTCCATCAACATCAACCCCAATAGCATTCAAAAGAGGAGAAACACTTCAAATTTTTTGGGATTTGAGGAGATCATAGAGAAGCAAGATTCAAGTAAGCCCATTGGATTCTCCTTGATTCCAAAATAAAGCTCATTCCCACTCCCCTCTGAAAAACAGTCAAATTGAAAATTGAATCTGAAAAAATTCAGTTTGAAAAGGAGAAGTGGGATTTTCAACTGGATATCAATTTGCAAAAGCAGAAAGCCAAGGGTTTGGATCATCAACACAAATGGTATTCCAAGTGGAAGTTGAAACAGGATGAGCTAGAATTTCAAAAAGAGGAAAAGGAGAAGGATCAACAGCAAGCACAATTGGAAATGGAGAGGGAACCAATGGCAGCAGAAAAAAAGGATAAGTTGTCAATGGCTGCCGCATAGATTGGTAGCAGTAGAACAGTAGATTAATTAAAGCAGATTACTCAAATTCTGGGCTTGTAAATATATTTTATGTGCTGAAAAACTTAAAAAGAAAAAAAAATCATTTTTGAATACAACAATGCTTAAGACTATTTTCAACCCCACAAATAAAAAAATATTTTTTCTTTTTATTTATATTTTTTTTCCTGGAGTATATTTTCTCACTCCCCAAGTCCCTGCAAGTGTTTTGAGTTATTTTTTTGATTTGCATTGAAATTTCCATTCTTTTATAGGTGGAAGTCTCCACAGCAGAAAAAGTACAGTACTTGTACTTATTGGATGTCCAAACCATTTTCACTATAACTTTTTGCTTGAAATCAATTCCAAAGCCAAGGTCAGGAAAAACAAATTGGCTGTTTGATAATTCATATTCATCCGTAGTTTTAATAATTTTTCCATTTTATTTCTTGGTTGAAACTGCAAGTAAAAAGGAATACTCAGATATTTCACCTTTTTCAATGTGAGGTGTTTTTTAAAAAGAGTTGGATGTGAAAGTGACATGCGGAGAGCAGTCAAAGGGAGTAGGCCAAGAACCAAATTCAAGTGATGAGAAGGAGGGGATGCAGTTGTCCTTCATTATTTCACTTTATGATTCAAAGGGAATTCTGTCCAAATTGCAAAAAATATTTCCTGAATTTTGAGAGACTTTATCTGCCTTAAGATTGAGAAAAGCATACTCTTGAGGAGAAGATTGAATAGATGATTGCTTCACATAGAGTCCAAGTAACTCAAAGGGGTCCATCTATCTTTGCCATCCAATTTCCCACAATTTTCTACCCCAAGATCTTGAGGGACTGACAGTGTTGACAAATTCTTTTGACTTGTGAAGGAAAGTTGTCACAAAGTTGATGTCCTTCTTTTCTTGGTCAGAAAGTTTCTCCAATGGGACAAATTCAATTATTTCAAAAAGACTGTTGTGATCAGATTTATTGAGAACACTTAATTTGCCATGGCTAAAAATGGAATTTTTTGATTGTCCGCTTGAAATTTTTGAACTCAGTGGGTGAGGATTTTCAATAGTTCTTTTTCTTTTTGGCAGTGATGGCAGGATACAGATCCAAAGGTTGTAGATTTGGTCCTGACCATACAACCTTTTCATGGATGCCCCCCTCTGCAAGTTCCAAAGATATTTCTGATGCCCTCATTTGATCCCTCTTTCTCTTCAAAGCCCTTTGCTTTCCACCTCTCTTTATGTTTTTCACCTCATCTCCTTCCATCTTGTTCCCTCCCAGGCAAATTCTCCACTTGGGGTGAGGATCAAGAAGCGATTCAATTTGGAGTATAAAATTGTGAGTGCGGTGGGAGAAGGGATGGAATTGAAGTAAAAGGGTTCAAAGAAGGGTTACAAAAAAAAACCATGTCATCCATGTGATCACCAAAAAAAAAGAAAAAGAAAAGAGAAAAAAATAAAAAATTACTGGGAATGGGCATGAGCTAATTGAACCGGGCTTATTAACAAAAAAAAAATTTAATGTCATCACCAAAAAAAAAAATTACTGGGGTGCAATCAAATTGGGCTGGGCTTTGGGGAAGGCCTTGGGTTGGGTAGCGGATGAGAGCAAGGCGTGGGGCGGGGCCAGAGAGTCTAGGGAGACAAGGGGTGGCAATGGGGGGCTGGCAAGGAGGAGCAAGGGGGGGGGGGCGCAAGCCAAGGGAAGAGCCAAAGGGGGCCAGCAAGGAGGAGCAAGGGGGGGGGTGGCAAGCCAAAGGTGGGAGGGCCAGCGAGTCAAGGGACAAGCAAGGGAGGGAAAGGGGGGGTTGGAAAGTCAAGGGCCAAGCAAGGGAGGGCAAGGGGGGGCCAGCAAGGATGAGGAGGAGCAAGGGGGGGGGCCGGCAGGGCGAGGGCAAGCCAAGCAAAGGCTGGAGGCAAAGGGGGGAAAGGGGGGGCCGGCAAGGGAGGGTGAGGGCAGGCCGGCAAGGATGAGGAGGAGCAAGGGGGGGTGGAAAGACAAGCAAGGAGGAGCCAAGGGGAGCAGGGGGGGGGGTGGCAAGCCAAGCAAGCAAGAGCAAGGAGTTGAGCCAAGCAAGATGGGAAGAGGGAGAGGGGGGGTGTTGGTGAGTGAGTGGGAGGGAGTGAGAGGGGGTGAGAGGGAGGTAAAAGGGGAATTAAGAGGAGGGAGGGGGGAGCTTACCTGGGGCATCAACCAAGGGGGTGGGGGGGGCCTGAACTGGGATGGAGGTGGATGAATCAAAGGATGGGCATTGTATGATGGGGAGGAGGAGGGGGGGAAGCTTACCAGGGGTTTGAACCAAAGGAGGAGGGGAGGTGGTTGGTGAGGTGGAGGTTGTTGGTTAGGAGGAGGAAGGAGTGGACCACCCAGTGGTTTGGTGGGGTGAGGTGGGTGGTTTGACCAGTTGTTTGGTGGGGTGAGGTGGGGGGTTTGGAAGTTTTTAGTCTGTTTTGCCTAAGTCCACCCCACCAAATGAGAAAAAAAATGACTCAGCCTAGGAATCTTGGGTGAACAACAAAAACAAAAAACATTTGGTGAAGGGATTTTTTACCTAATTCAAAATGAAAAATTTCTCATCAAAGTGAGCAAGGATGAGAGGAAGAATCTGTTCTCTCATAGAAGAAGATGAGTGACAAGATGAGACAGGGATGGCTTGAGGCGGATCAGGAATATCATCTTGAAATATTTTTTCCCATTGATCTTTGACTTCAGCCAAAAGATTGTGAAGGATTACACAAGTGATAATCCAGTTGATGAGGAAATTCATTTCTTTGGGGTTTTCAAGCTGTTTTTTCATTTCCCTTAACCTGGCCAATCTTCCTTTCAGGACTCCTATGGCATGCTCAATCCAAACTTGTGATTGGGCAAGATGCTACTTTAAACTTGTTTTTCCTTGATTGTTGGAAAAAACATTCTGGTATGCTGGAACCACATATTTCCCACTAGCATAAGCTGAATTGGCCAGAAGTTATTGATCTTGGTCAAATTAGTTCTCTGGTTTTTGGGAAATCCGCATCCAATTTAAAACATATGAATAATGATAAGAACCCAGAAGGCCAGCATGGAGGTATATGAAATTCTTGTTGTTATCAAAATAAAGTTGTAGTTCCACAGAGTATTTATACAAACCAATAAAACAAATTTGGTCAGTGTATTATCAAAGGCTTTGGAAAGGAAATGAATCAATTGCCTTTTTTTCCAATCAAAATAGTGGTTGCCATCTAGCCTGGGCTTTTTGACTCAAGGGGATGGTGGTTACATCAAAAGCCCAGTGCAACCAGGAAAGCCTTCAGTCTCCATTAATTGAGATACCTCCTTGCATTCTTCTTTGTTTGGCCAATAAAAGACTGAGCAATGGAAAGATAGGATAGAAACCATGACTCTTTTGGTGTATGAGTCAATGGTTCCATAACCAACTGAGAATTGATTTTCTAATTGATGAATTGCTGCCCCATTTCCATTTGATCCCAATCTACCAAGAGAGAGAGACATTTGGATAGCTGGATTGCTTTGAGTATTCCAAGAATTGTTCTGGAAGATGTGGTGGTCTTCAATCATCTCCAAAAGTTTTATGAATGAAGGCAATAGAGTTTGGAACAGTTTCTGGAAGCTTAAGTTGGGGAGGAGATGAAGCTTTTGCCTTTCATACATATGGTTGTGGAGATTTTTTCTTCTTGGAACCATGTATTGCTTTTGTAATAGATCATTCAAAGCCAACCAAGTTGATTCCAAATTGGAGTCTGAATCAGAGTCTGAATGGCAGTCAAATACTAACAAAAGTTTGGTCAGATTTTTTGAATTTTCAACTTGCTGCTGGGAACTTTGATGGGAAATGTTGAGAAAGATGGTAATTTGATGTGGGTTGATGAGATGATAATGGCATTTGTGTGAAGATGGAGATGTGAATCAATAGAGATGTGAATCAATGGAGATGAGATGTGTGTGATGTGATGGAGATGGGATTGGTATGTATTTGCTGATGTGGATGGGTCTTTTGGACGTGATGAGTGGTGGATGGATGATGATTCATAAATGGCAGATTTAATGGCGGGTTTGATATTTGAAATCTGCCATTTTCATGAAATCCAGAAATACACCAGTTAGGGGGTATGCGTATTTCAGAAACCCTCCATTTAAAATGGCAGGTTTTCTTACTCTGATACGCCCTATTATTTATCCTGAACTTGAACATTTTTAATCAAAATTCAAATACAATTTTGTAAACTATATCCTGAACAGAATTATCAAAATCTGCTTGGGAATTTTTAACACACACCAATTCACAATGCTTTGATCTAGAGAGATGAATCTATAATTTCCCTATGTGAAAATGCAGGGCTGTTAAAAAAAACCATGACCCCAAATCTCTAACCTTTGCAATTTTGGATAATCATAATATTGGTAATTGATAGCTATAGTTTGAGACTCTGATTCCATTGGATTCTTCAAACCAAAATTCAATTTTTAGTGTGAGGACTCATCACAAAATGTTTTCTTGAAATTATGGTGAAATTGATTACATGAGGCTTGAATACTTTAGTCAGAAATCTTGTTCTGTTACACAAAAATTTTAAAAGTGAAATTTTTCTCAAAAGCATGCAATTTATTATTTTATTCAATAAGTATTCAAATCCTCAAAAGGCCAGGGGAATAATTGAACATATTATATCTTCAGGAAATGCATTTAATTTATCTTTCACTAAAAAATTAATTCAAAATACTCTTGAACAATCTTATTGACCAAAGAGCAATCAGTCTTTTGAAAATGCAAAATTAATTCCCTCTGCAATATGCTAGGTAGGATTCATTGGTTGTGTTCAGGCTCAAGTTTTGAAGCAATTTGAACTCAAATTATTTTTTCTTTCTAGTTTTATTTTCTTTATTTATCCTACCTTGAATTTGAATTCAAATGATTTTTGGAGCATCAAGAAGCAAGTGGCTCAGAAAATCATTTCTATTTGAATTAACCTTGCAATCATCCTGAATTCAATTTTAGAAAAATGACTATTTCATTTGATGAGTGGATTATAGATAGCAAATGTTGATCCCATAGATTAATCTGGTATGGTTATAATCATTTTTTGTGGTTTATACCCAATTAAAGCAATTTTAATGATGAGTTAATGGAATTATGACTTCCATTGAACGGCATGAGATGCATTTTGAAAGTCCTTGGGTACAAAGACTGGGTAAGTAAACTTACTTAAGATCCAATTCAAGCAACAAATTTTTTTCAAAAATATTTGGCTCTTGATGAGTTTACCATAGGTATTTGAGTTGATTTGATGAGCCCATTTTGAATTTAAAAATGTCATGTATATGCAACAGCAAACAAACCACATAGTCTTATGTTGGAAATAAATTTAACTTGGGTTCCTGGTTTAGAGGCCAAGAACAGAGGCACCTGGTCTGGTATGGAAATTCATAAAGTTATTCAATTGGCTTCATTAATTTCTGGCTACAAATTAATTAATGTATAAGCCAGGGGTGGCTACTTTACCAATTCAGATACCAAAATCCATTGATTTATGAAATATTTTTTTAGAGTGCTTGAGTCATTTCTTGAGTTGGAAGTATAGGAGATAGGCTTGGGTTAAAAAATACCTTTTGGCATTAAAAGCACTCAATTGCTGTTATTTGAATTTTTTATCACTTATTTTGGTGTACAAGAGAAAGACTATAGCAAAAATCCTACAAACTCTGAAACAAATATTTATTGTTCAAAATTAAAACCCCTTGAAATTTACTTACAAAATTTATCAAAATTATCGATAATTAAAGTGGGCCCCCCACTTCAGAAAGCAGGTTAAAAAAGGAAAGAATTAGTATTTTCACAAAAAAAACCCAATTGCAATTAGTATTAGTTTTTTTTTGTAAAAAATAAAGATTTATGGTCTTTGAAGAATAAAAATTAGGCTAAAAACTTGACACATGTGTGAAAAATGAAAATAGCTAAAGCTGAAATAATATAAAAGGAATAATAAATGAGTGAAAGGGACCTGTAAAGTCAAGTTCAATGGACCTGCAATTTGGAGGAAAAGGGCACTCTGGTTGATATGATGTGTGAACAGATGATGAATTCCACTTGGGAGAACTGGTGTTTATATAGACTAAATACACAATAGGCTGAAAATTTGTTGATTACAAAATGAATATGGCAAAATTAGCATAATCAGTTTAAGTGACATGGTAAGTGAAATGCTATGATTAGACAGTCTGACAATCATAATACTACAATACATCCTAATTATATTTTACCTGTTAGTTTAATGCTTTAACTTCAACAATAGTTTTAAATCAAATTAATCCAATGAATTACTCTTTGAACTCCTGTGAAATTCAACACTATGAAAACTCAAATTCCAGCAATATGGAATTCCTCTCCCCCCCCAAAAAAAAACAATTGACTGTATGATCCCATCACTGGCATGGGTGATCTTCTGAAAACTTATTAATTGAAAGCCAAAATGATGAACATGAATTATTTCTGGGGCTTTAAAAGGCACTTTTTTTGAAATTAATTGTGTGGAGATGGATAGAATAAAAAATAAAAAATTGAAAGATTGTGTGGAATAAATAAAAAAAATTACAAAGAATTTTTGATCTAAGAAGTTTTTTCTTATAATTGCATATTATTGTTATGAGAATCTATTTTTTTACAATGGCTGACTTTTTAGTTTTTAATTTCAGATTGATTTATTTACACAATTACATGAACTTTCAAAAAGAAAACCCAAAAAATTCAGCCCAAAAAAAACAAATAGCATCAAAATCAACATCAATATATAGATATATAAATGTTTTTTCACCACAACCCCCAGCATTCCTGGAACTCATAGAATGAAAATTTTCATTTAATTCTCTCACAAATTATTTTTCCAAGCGCAGAGAAAGTTTCAAACCTGGGCCCGGGTCACAATGGTTTCAAGTAGATAGATCAAAGCAATCAATTAACTAATCACTTGACTAAAAGCCCACACTAGCAAGACATTCTGGGGATTTGCAAATTTAGAAAGTAGTGTTTTTTTATATTAATTTCTTCTAAATATGATTGAAATAGAATTTAGATGATGATTACGGTGATGAGTAAGTACAAATTAATTTGTAGTAGGGGCATCATGGGAGATGAGGGGCTCTTTTATATTAAAGATACCACTCATTGGGATAAAGTAGATACAAGATAAAAAAAACTTACAACATGAGGACTAAATCAATTTTTTTCTTCCTCCTCTTTGACTTAATATAAATATGTATTATTCTTTTTCTTGGATAGACAACTGGAATTGCTATGAACTTGAAATTTTCAACAGAATTCATAGGTCTGTTTTTCTTATTCAAAGCCCACTTGGAATGCACCTTTCTCTTCCTCGGTGCTACATCCAGAATAGTGGTGAACCTGAAAGCTTCAGGCATTTTTCTTTTCATTTGACTTTTCATTTCTTGATACTGTTTATCTATTTTCTTTTTAAAATTTACTTTATTCATTTCATTCTTAAGTAATAGATTTATCACATCTATTTTTTCTCTTTTCTTTTCTTCATTGGAACTTTCATCCTGTTCCTCTTCTTGAGTTACCAGGCTGAGACTATTTCTCAGTGAAATTCCTGTGTTGTGTTTAACAGGAAGTAAAAATCTAATAAATTCCATGTTATTAAACAAATTTATGTAATTCTTTTGTCCATCATGATTCAAATTTCCTTCTCTTTCCTTTGGAAATGGAGTTGAATTTACATAAGCAATATTTTCACATGTATTTCCCTCAGCAGGGGTACATCCTCAACAGACATCAATTTGAGGACTTAAAAAAACAACATCTCATTCTCAATGCTGTTATCTCTCAAGCCCAAAAAAATAATTAACTAGTTAAATTTTAATAGAATATTCAGAACCTTTAATCAATAAAGGAATTTTTTTATTGATTTATTCAAAACTTTAAATCTTCTTATTCTTCTTTTATATTATTTTATTTCACAAGCTCTAGAAATATTTTACTAATGAGTTCAAATCAAGATGAAAATTTTATGGGTTTCATTTTTTCAAAATATTTCCATTAGAGCATTACTTTTCTCATGGGCGCAAACCTTTAAATCATGGGGTTTTTATGTCTGTGAAACATAACTCCGACACAGACAAATCATTTATTTCAGGGGTGTCTCAAGGATCCATTTCTTTGAAAATTTGACACCAAAGACCTGTAGCTAGGTTTCTAAAAACCTTATGAAAAATATTTGGTAGTTTGGGAGGCATTACAACACCCTCAAAAAATGATTCAAAAAATGAAAAAAATCAAAGAAACCAAAATTCTCAATGCATTTTTGGATCCTTTTCCTTGCCCTTTTGGAAGGATCTTTTTGGTAACAGAATTGTTAAATTTGCAACCCCAGGTTTCAAATGGGGTGAAAACAGCCCTTTGTGACCCATTTGAGTTTTGAAACACCGTTTGAAACCCATTTGAGTTGTGAACAACAAGTACTATTGGCCCATTTGGGGGAAAGCATCCCCAAATGAGTCATTTTATGGGGTGATTAGGGGTAACAAGGAACCCCAAACTAAATATTTGATAATTTTTGTGGAATCAGATCTCCTTAAAAGATTTAATAAAAGAGTTAATAAAATAAAATAAAAATGCAAAAAAAAAATCAATGGAATTTGGGATCTTTCTTTTTGCCTTTTTAATTTTTTTTTGTTATTTGAGGTCTCATAAATTTTGAAAGGCAATCAAATATTGTTATAAAATGTTTTTAAGATTTTTTGGATTTATTTATTTACCTTAAAGAATTCATTGAAAAAAATTAAAAAAATCAAATTTTCCAATGGAGTTTGGGATGTTTCTTTTTGCTTTTTTAATTGGTATTTTTGGTTATTTAAGGTCTCACAAAGTTCAAAGAACAATCAAAGAGCTTTCTGATATTTTTCTAATATATTTTGGATTTATTTCTTTACCTTAAAAAAATATTCAAAAAATTGAAAAAATCAAATTTTCCAATGGAGTTTGGGATCTTTCTTTATGCCTTGTTGATTTTTTTTGGTGATTTCAGCTCTCATTAAGTTGTAATAACATCCAAAGAAATTTAAAATATTTTTTTCAGATTTTTTGAATGTATTTATTTACCTCAAAAATCTCATATGAAAAATCAAACAAATAAAAAAACTAAATTTCTCATTGGACTTTTGGATCCTTTTATTCACCTTTTTAATTGATTTTTTTTTGGTTATATAAGCTCCCAGGAAGTTAAAAAAAATGAAAGAATTTTTATATATTTTTTTCAGATCCTTTGGATGTTCTATTTTACCTAAAAGAATTCATTCAAAAAATTAAAAAAAAATCAAATTGCACTTTTGGATCCTTTTTTTGCCTTTTTGATTTTTTTGATTCAAGCTCTAAGTTTATTTTTGTTCATTTTTCTTTATTTTTTTATTTTAATTTTTAATTTTTTTAATTTTTTTCTCACAACCCTAGAGTTTTGAATGGCCATTTACAACTCAGATGGGTCGCAAATGGCTGATCACAGCTGAGATGGGCCCTGATCTGCACCACAGGACCCATCTTGAGTTGTGAATTGCCTTCAAAACTCAGATAGGTTGCAAATGGCTGTTTGCAACTCAGATGGGTTGCAAATGGCCGTTTGCAACTCAGATGGGTTGCAAATGGCCGTTTGCAACTCAGATGGGTTGCTAATGGCGGTTTGCAGCTCAGATGGGTTGCAAATGGCCATTTGAAACTCAGATGGGTTGCAAATGGCTTTTCACAACTCAGATGGGTTTCAAATGGCCATTCACACTCAGATGGATTGCAAACAGCCATTGACAACTCAAATGAGTTTCAAACAGCTGTTCACAACTCAAATGGGTTTCAAACGGTTGCTCATGACTCAAATGGGTTTCAAAGGGCCATTCACGACTCAAATGGATTGAAAATGGCCCTTCACAACTCAAATGGGTTGCAAACTGGGCCACAAAACCCCTTTTGAGTCATGAAAAGGTTGCATTGGGTTGCAAATTTCAAATTGCCGTTTTGATGTTTTAAGCTTTCAGAAGGTTGAAAGAGCAACCAAATATATCTCTAATATTTGTTTTGGATTTTTGGGAAGTGTTCCTACACTTTAAAAAATTCAAAAAAAGCAAATTTCTCATTGCACTTCTGGATGCCTTTATTTTTTTAAGTTAATTTCTGTTTTTGATTCAAGCTCTCAGAAAGCTATGAAAAAAAATAGAAGAGATTTTCAATATCTTTTAGAGATTTAATAAATTTATTCTTACATCTTCTTAAATTCACTCAAAAATTCAAAAAAATCAAAAAAAAAAATTCTGATTTCACTTTTGGATCCTTTTCTTTGCCTTTTGAATTTATCATTCTTGATGATTAGAGTTTTTAAAACTTAATTAAGCAATGAAAGGTATTTCTAATATTTCTTTTTTATTTTTTAGATGTATTCTTAGCCTCAAAAAAATTGAATCCAACATCAAAACACATGAAAATAACACATCAATCTCAATGATTTTGTTTCACATCTGGCATTATCATTTCATTCAATGTCTTTTTTACATAAAATAAGGAAATTTTAAAACAATGAATCCAAAAATTATTCTTACTTCTTTTTGCATTTTTTACCCCTCAAATTGAATATCACAATGAAAATAATTCAAAAGAAGGGATGGTCTTTCATTATTTATCCTATGTTGATTTTTTTTTTCTCTGAAAAAATGAATGATGATTGGAGATATTTGAAGGTAAATAATTGAAGGTAAAGTGTTCCAGAATTGTTTTCTTCTGATTTCTGAGGCAATATTTTTTTCTCAAAAGCCAAACCAAAAAAGCATCACAATAAACCCCTTTTGGGTTTTGAGCCCTTTGACATGTATCAATTCAATATGACTTTATATATTTTTTTCCTTGGACCTACACCTATCTGTGAATGCTCCAATAATCATAGAAAAAACCACCTTCACCCTTCCACCCACCCATCACCCCCCACCACACCACCCCCCACCACACCACACCACACCACACCACACCACACCACACCACACCACACCACACCACACCACACCACACCACACCACACCACACCACACCACACCACACCACACCACACCACACCACACCACACCACACCACACCACACCACACCACACCACACCACACCACACCACACCATGCCACACCACACCACACCACACCACACCACACCACACCACACCACACCACACCACACCACACAACACAACACCACACAACACAACACAACACAACACAACACCACACAACACAACACCACACACTCACCTTACAAAACATCACTCATCATCCATCACCACACCTCAATAAAAACAACTCCACACTCCAAAACCACAAAATCAATACTCCTCAATTAAGATATTCCATCAAAACTTCAAATATTTATCTCCTAAACAACAGTTTTGGAACATGATCAAAATTTAACCTCCATTCTTCATCTAATTAATACACCTCCATGGATAATTCCAAGAAAATAATCTCCATCTTATATCAAGTCTCTGAATAACCCTTTTCACTCAATTTCTTCTCAACATATTTTTCAACTATCACATTCTATCTTCAATTCATTTTAAAAAAAGGAAATCTCCTTTCACAATGGCTCAAAAAACCATCCACCCAATTTTCAGAACTGTTTAACCAGGCCCATGCTCCCTTATCTTGTCTAATCAAACTAGTGATTCAAGTCCTCTTGATCCTTCCTCATCTACTCAAACTTATGATTCCACTCCTATAGCCCCTCTCCTTGAACCATAATATAATCTAAAGTAGGAGCTACTTGACACCATCCAATCATAAGAAAATCCCAATGGATATGCCATATCTACTAGAGTATTCAATTGCAGAAGCATACCTACACATATCAATGTGATCAATCTGGTAAATATAAACCCATCAAAGAGATGCAGAGGTTTTAAAAATCAAAAGAAAAATTTTTCTTTAAGATTATCTGGAAATTTTCCCAAAAGATTGGGTCTCTGGAAGGTTAAGGTTATATTTCTCTAAAAAAATTATTTACCTTCTAATGATCATCCAACCCATTTATTTCACAGAAGGATTGAAGGGAAGGAACAGGATAATGTTGAAAATTTAACCAAAGCTGGATTTAACCCCTTAAAAAATTTAAGTTCTCTTATACAAACCTCCTCATATCCTGTCCATACCAATCTCAATAATATTTACAATGAAAGATACAAAATTCAGAAAACATACCTTGATGGCAAGTCTCCCATTGAAGAACTCATCTTGGAACTCTGTAATTCTTTTTTTTTCTACAAAATGAAAATCATGGATGGACAGATAACTTCTTTATTCATTTCTCACCCTGATTCAGTAAAAATTCTCAAAAATTTCCCTCCTCTCCTAATGATCAAGTGCACATATAAAAAAACAAGCTTGTAATTCCCCTTCTTCATATTTTTAGGGTAAAAAATTGTTGAAGAACTTTCTCAGTTTATTTCTGTTTTCTATCTCAAGGTAAAATAGATAAATATGAATTTTCTCAGCTTATTTCTGTTTTCTATCTCAAAATAAAATAAATAACTGTGAATGGGCTCTTAACCAAATTCAGGAATTTTTGTAAAATCAAGAATCCAGGCTTATTGTGATAGAGAAAGATCAAGAATTCATTAGTTTCATTGAAAGTTTTTCCTTCTTTTCATCATCTTCTTTCTCTCTGGCATATTTTCAAAATATTAAAACCCATTTCAGGAAGCACTTCAAATCTGAAGATGAATGTAATATTTCCCAGAAACAATGGAATCACTTGGTCCATTCCAAATCTGAATCAATCTATCATGAAAAATTACCAAACTTTCTCTTTTCTGGAATCCACCTACATCAGAATACCTACTTGAAAATTGGCTCCCCAACAAAAAACAATTCTCTTACTTGGCCCGTCAACACCATCCCTTTGGGAATACAAGTACTTCAAGAATAGAAGGCCTTCATTCTTAAATCTAAAATCTCATTAATTCATTATTTGGCTCATTTTCTAATTTAGTTCAGGAAATTTATAATTCCATAACCTCTAAAATCTATGAGAGAGCTATTGAAGCCTCTCAGCAAGAAGTCATGCAACTCATTGTTTTGCCTCACTGTGTGCATCATCTCTCAGGAAAAATTGGCCACTTTTAGCTCAAAATCATTCATTCATTAATTGCATCAAGTTCCTGAATCTTCCACCACTTGCACCAACTGTGATTACTTTTCTTACATGGGTATACAATGTATTCACCAAGTCAAATTAGCTATCAAAAAGGGTGACCTCTTCCAAATTGAAGATTTTCATCCTCAATGGAATTTCACAGCCCCCTTCTCAGTAATTTTTTTATTTTTGTTTGCATTCAAGCCCATGTGAATAATTTCATGATTGATTTCTATTTTACTTTCTCCAGTTAACTCTTAATCCTGATTCAACTGGAGGATCACCAACCCTTTATGTTCCATCCAATACCTGTGATGAAAAACCATCTCTCACTGAACTATTTGAATAATTCCACAAGTTTTCATCTGGAGAACAGCAATCTTATATGGGTGAAACCAAGAAGCTATACACTGGAAAATATCAACTTTTTCTGATTCAAGAGCCCAATTAGACTAAGAGATTCAAAGTAAGAGGATGACCCAAAGGAGCAGCCAATAAGTTCAAGAAAATCTCTTAATACTCAAGTAAAAGAGATAAATGATCTTTTGGATATATTTAGAAGGACCCAAGAAGAGAGGAAGGCCAGAGAAGAAATTTACAGCAAATGCTAAGGTCAGTAACCATTTTTTGAAAAAAAAATTAACATTCATAATAAATGTTTTTTTATTTATTCATTCAGGTCTCAAGAAAGTGGGAGGCCAAAAAGGAAAATTGGAAAGGAAAGAAGAGGGGGGAATCAGAGGAAAATTTTAATTTTTATATATAGTTTTTTTTTCTAAATGTGGAATGAATTTTTCAATGAATCCTTTTTATCATTCTAACATCAGATGATTTTCTGACTTGAGAGGAATATTCAGAAGATGAAGAGATGCCAAATTTGAATGTAAAGGAAGATCCAGAAGATGGAGAGCTTCCAAATTTGGACTTTATTAAGACAGGGAGATTTCATTAATTGCTTTTATTTTTTTTATTTTATTTTTTTGGTATAATTTTTCATTAATGTTTTCATTCAAAACTTTCTCAGAAGTCTGGAAACATTTTGAATAAGCAGATTTCTTTTCTTGATTATAATCCTTGTTCAAGAATCAAGGTAGAAAACCAAGAAGATGAATATGATTTTGCTCCTTACCACCCTCTTTAAAGAAATTTATTTGCACCAACATCAACAGCAATAAGTGATTAAGGGAGTAAATTTGATAATTTATTATTTTTTCAGTTTTCCTGATTGTTTTTGGAGTTTTCCACAAGTTTCCCTGTACATTATCATATTCTTCTTTTGGAATTTTTGACCAAGTATTGATTTCAAAAGTGAGTGGTATATCTACACCATATTTCAGTTTATAAGGGATTCTTATTTTTGCTTTTAGTTACAATACAATGATTTTTTCCCCCAAAAACAGCCATTCCACTTATATCACATTTTCAAGATGTCAAAGTGGATGGTAACTGTGGCTTTGGAGCAGAAGCCATTTTTTTGGGGAGAAAATCAGAAGACTGGATTGAAGTAAGGAATGAAATGGTTAAATTGCTGGATTCAAACTCAATATTCAAGGGCCCAAGATTAATGCATGGAATCTTGGGTGTATCTTTCCAATTTCAAAGAAGCTAGAAGGCAACTGAACCACCTTTCTGGCCCAGCTCCCATAAATATGTGCATGAAATTTCCATGCCATGTTTTCCTTCTGGCTGAAATATATAAGTTTCTGGTGGTTTTTTTTCTTCTTTAATGCCTTTTTCTTATCTTCCTCTGAATTTTCCTCCCACCCAATTCCAAATATTCTCCTATCTGCTTCATTATTTTAGAATATTTCAAACATATAGTGTTGTTATTATTCTGTGTCTTTTCTGCACCCGCCTGTCCCTCCCAGTCTTCCCCAGTGCAAAATCTCTCAATTTGAAGTCCAGTCCAATTCCAACAATTATCAACCTTGATTCTCAATCCCTACCACTCATCACAATCCGTGACCTCCCAGCTTCATCATCATGATCCCAGCTCCCTCAACATTCCAGCTCCACCATCCTCCTCCCGTCCTCTCCCCTCTCCTCACCTCTCACCGCTCAACCCACTCACTTCCACTCTTCTCATTCTTGTTTCACACTCACAACCTCTCCTCCTACACCTTTTGATCTCTCACTTGACTCTTTGTAACTTGACCTTATCAACCTCCTATCCCTCATCTCCCTAACCTTCCTTCGTCTCAAACTCTATCTTGCCAAAATCTAACAACCATCAAATTTGATTTGATGTGAGGTTTCTCATTACCCCTACGGTGCCCATTTTACTATTCTCATTCCTTTGTTCTCACTATGACAGACTCGCCCCACCTGTCTTCACTCTCTTTTATTCTTCCTTTTCCTTTTTTTATTTTATTCTGATTGTCCTTTGTCAATGGTTGATGAGATCTTGAGTAAGGTT
This sequence comes from Puccinia polysora, assembly GCA_025617555.3. Lineage (NCBI taxonomy): Eukaryota > Fungi > Basidiomycota > Pucciniomycetes > Pucciniales > Pucciniaceae > Puccinia > Puccinia polysora. Next base: position 12,744,043 of record CM062636.1, read on the forward strand.
GCTTTCTCATCCTCTCTTATCATTTAAGACTTTTTAAGATTTCTAACCTTTTTTTCCTTCATGTGTGATTTTGTTAGACCATTGGTCTTTGTTAGCAATTAACTCAAAATCACCGTCCTCAAATTATCACGGTTAAAAGCCAAAGATTTGACCAACCTCACTTGCTAATAGGCCCAAGAAAGACCAATGGATTCTGATCAATCTCTGACAGGCCAAAAACAAATGGACTTCTCTCAATCTTTGCTGAAGACTCTAACAGACTCGATTCCCAGCATTTCCGATTCAAATTTCTCCTTGTGGAGGTCCAAGATTCAAACAATACTCTTGCTCAAGGGGATTGGGCATTGGTTAAATTTGACCAAACCTGACAAATGTCCTCCTGATATCAATCTTGAAATTGTTGGTTACATCCTTGCCAAATTGGACAACCAAACCTGCATCAATTGCGTCAAAGATCATCACCTCACCAATGGAATCAAACTGTGGAAATCTATAAATGAGTACTACGCATCGTCACAAACCGCTAATTGCTCAAGAGTCTTCTTTAATTTCCTCAACCTTCAATTTGATCCAAAGAGAGTCAAAAAATTCATCACCAATGCCAGGGCCTGCCTTCTCCAAATTGCCAAAATCAGAATCCAAATGGACAACGATATTACTGCCTACCTCCTACTCTATAAATTCCCTCCTCAACTTGATCATCTGAAGACAACAATCACTCACTCGTTGGGCAAAGCAAAAATTGATGGTGACCTAGTACTTTGACACCTGAATCAGATCAAGAATGAGGTTGTAGCTGGTTCTTATACCTCCACTCTAGTTACTAAAACCAATGCCATCAAATGTCAACCAACTTGGCACAATCCTCAATCAAATCACAATTGAAGCAAGTTTTGGTGGCTCTATCCTCATCTGCGACCCAACTCTGGAAACTCTCAGGGTTCCAGCTTGACTTCTGACAACATGACACCGCCCCCTCCAAAGTCCTCCTCAACCCACTTTTCCTACAACTTTACCATGGCCCCGTCACCAACCCTCAGCCAAAATTGAGTACTGCTTGACTCTGGGGCATCCAACTGCATGTTCAATGATCCAAATTTCTTTTCAGAGCTTTGTCCCAACCAAACAGAAATTCAGACTGGTAATCCCAATGCCCCCATTTCCTCTTTTGGGAGTGGGACTGCGGTCTTAGCTAGCTCCCTTGCAACTCTCAACCTTCAAAATTCACTCTACGTCCCCAACCTTGCCATCAATCTTGTCTTGCTTGGTCAACTCATTCAAAAATATTGCTCATTGACTCTAATTCCGCCTAACAGATTCTCCATAATCTATAAACATTGACAAATTCTATCTGGAACAATTGAAGACAACCTACTGTTCATCGACCAGGAGTCAAATTCAGCTCCCCCCATTTCCTACTCATTTGTATCTCTCTCTACCATCCACAAGCGCTTCTGTCACCCTCATCTCAAAAAAACGCCCCTGTTTTCCAAAGAATTTACTAATCTCAAGTGGGATCAAATTGAGTGCATATCATGCGCTAAAGGCAAAATTCACCACCAGCCATTTCTGGGTCATCTTCCCTCCAGTCAAAACTCCTTTGAGCTCATTCATGCTGACGTGTGTGGCCCCATCAATCCCCCAAACCTCACTGGGTGCAGGTACTTTCTACTCCTCACCAATGACTGGTCCAAGTTCAAGACATGCGTGCCAATTTGACTCAAGTCCGACTTAGCTGACAAGGTGATAAAATTCATCAAACTCAACTCAAACCAAAAAATAAGGATGCTGAAGATCTTTCACTTGGAAAAAGGTGGCGAATTTTTCAACCACAAACTCACCAACTTCTTTGTTGAACATGGAATCAAGCACACCACATCCAAACCATACACTCCTCAACATAATCCTGTGGCCAAAAGAGGAAATGGTACCCTCCTGGAGGCTGCAAGAACGGCCATGATCAACATGAAAATTCCAATGCAACTTTGGGATGAGGTCCTAGTCAGCTCCTGCGCAATTATCAACTTCATCCCTTCTCTCAAAATGAAATCCTCTCCCTACAAACTAGGGTCCGGCAAATCTCCTAAACTTCAGCTCATTTGATTACTTGGCTCCAGAGCCATTGTTCTCAATCAGGCTACATCCCCAAGCAATTTTGATGAAAAGGGGCTAGATGGTATCTTGGTTGGATTTGATTTTGATCTGAATTCTTACAGAATTTATTTTCCAAATTCCAAACATATTTTTTGTTTGAAACATGTTAAAATTTTTGAAAATTCCCCCTTCTCTCTCTCTTTTTTAAATGACTCCCTGTCGTCTGAAACCTGCTCTGATCCTCTTCTTACTGATGACTCCCTTCTCATTGACACCCTTATCTTAACCATCTCTCCCAACTCCTCCGCTAATGTTGTTCCTACTGAATCAGATCTAACCCCCTCTCAAAATTCCCTTAACTTGACTATCTCTCCCAACTCCCCTGCTAACATTATTCCTACTGGATCCAATCTCACACCTCCTCAAAATTTGTCAAATGTCCCAACCACTCTAACCAAATCCCCTCAGCTTGATGCTCACTCTGAATCCTCTATTTCCAACTCTGATGACGACTCCAAGGTTTCAAAAAAACTTCAAGCCAACTCTCCTCCTGTCCTTCAAGACAGATCCTCCCTGCAAAGACCTCAGCAATACGGCTTTGTTGCCCAGACTGTTCCCAAAACCTATCACAAAGCTACCCACTGTGATGAAAAAGAAAAATGGATCAAATCAATTAAATCTGAACTTGACGGAAACAAACTAATGAAAGTCTGGGAAGGATGTCATTCTCTCCCAGATTGCAAAAACACTCTAACCACAGTATGGGTCTATCAAATCATAGAGGGTCCTGACAAGACTGGTGTGACCTTCAAGTCTTGGCTTTGCGTTCAGGGCTTCAAACAGATTGAGTTCTTCAATTATGGTCAAACCTACGCTCCGACGGGCTCTATAACCACTCTTTGAGTTTTACTTGTGTACGCTCTCTTCAATAATCTCACCCTCTGGCAAATGGACATTAAATAGGCCTTCCTCCACGCTCCGCTGGACAAGGACATATTCATCAAAGCTCCGCTAGGATATGACTCCAAGTTTCCCTACTTCAAACTCCATCAGGCTCTCTACGGCCTGAAACAAGCTCCAAAAAGCTGGTACAAGACCCTCAAGAACTGGCTACTTGACAAAAATTTCTCTGTATTGAGTGCCAACCCTTGCCTTTATATCTCTGCAACGGCCAAAATTTACGTTTTTGTGTTTGTTGACAACTTGCTGATAGTTGGAAACTCAATAGAGTTCAGAACCAGGTTGAAAGCCAGATTCAAAATATTGCAAGATGGACCCCTAAGCAAAATCCTTGGAAACAAACTTGTTAAAACTGAAAATGGTCTCGGTCTTTTACAATCCAGTCACATAGAAACAGCTTGTAGCAAATTGGGGCTCTCCGACTGCAAACCCATCAGCACGCCGTTCACACCCAACATTAAACTTCTTTTGGCTACCTATAATGAGCACAAGGACTTCCTCAAACTCAATATCAATTAATGTTCCTCCATGGGCTTTCTGAATTTCATCTCCAGTTGAACTAGACCTGATCTTGCCTATGCCGTCTCAAATCTCTCCCGCTTCAACAATAAACCCGGTATGCCTCATTGGATTGAGTCCAAGCACGCCTGGAGATACCTGAATGCCTCCAAGGAAATGGACGTGCGCCTTCAAAACCCATCCTTTGAATAAAATATAGAAGTCTTCAGCGACTCCGATGGTGGAAATGATCCCAAGTCCCGGAGAAGCCACACTGGTTATCTCATTCTTCTCTACGGCTGCCCAGTCTCGTGGCACAGCAAGCTACAACCTACAATCTCTCTGTCCTCAACCAAAGGTGAACTCAAGGCCCTTGTTCTTGCCACTCAAGAGAAGATCTGGCTCTCAAAACTGCTCACCAAGATGAAACCAGATCAAAATCTCACTCCCTGTGCTTTCATAGACAACAAGGCCTTAAATGATCTGGTGAATCAAGATATAGTTTCCTTTGAGTTCAATTCTGATCCTTTGCCAGCTCCCAAAGTAGATCCACTTTGGAAACAATTTGTGAGCAAGAATTATAAATCTTGGAAAAAATTTATTCAGAACAACTTTGACCTTGGTAATGGAGTTTTTTCCCTCAAATAAAATCCAGAAAAAAAACATAAAACCAATCACAGCTGAAAAATATATAATATTTGGAACAATATTTTTTCTTTTTATGTATTAAAATTTGAAAAAATTTGAATGAATCACATTTACCACCCCTTTTATTTTTAATTTATAATTTTTTTAAAACAAAATTTAGTGAAATTTTGATGCCAGATGTGAAAAAAAAAATCATTGAAATGGATGTATCATTTTGATTTGTTTTCACATTGGATTCAATTTTTTGAGGCCAAGCATACATTCAAAAAATTTCAAAGAAATATTAGAAATCCCCTTCATTGTTTAATTAACTTTTTCACAGATTGAATAACTCAAGAAAATTACTTCAAAATTCAAAGAAAAGGATCTAAAAGTGCAATGAGAAATTGGTTTTTTTTTGATTTTTTTGATTTGTTGAGTAAATTTTTCAAGGTGTAAGAATACTTTCAAAAAATCTTTGGAAATTATTTAAAATCTTTTTTTGTTCCTATAGCTTTCTAAGATCTTGAATCACCAAAAAAAATTGATTTAAAAGGCAAATAAAAAAATCCAAAAGTGCAATAAGACATTGGAATTTTTTGAAGGGTAATATTAAATTCAAGGCTCCAGTCGTGTGGGAGTCGTGTAGGGCCCCACACAACCTGTGGGAGTCGTGTAGGGCCCCACACAACCTGTGGGAGTTGTGTAGGGCCCCACAAGACCTGTGGGAGTTGTGTAGTTCCCCACACAACCTGTGGGAGTTGTGTAGGTTCCATACACTACTCCAAACAGTTTTTCTAAACACACACAACTCCTGGGGGGCATATACGCCCCATAATGGGCATTTTTGATTTTTTACCCCTGTAAACAACCATATTATTTACTTTTTGTTATTTATTATTTATTATTCATTATTCATTATTTATTATTCATTATTTATTATTTATTGTTTATTGTTTATTATTCATTACTTATTATATATATTTTATTATTTATTATTTATAATTTATAATTGATAATTTATTATTTTTTATTTTTTATTTATTTTTTATTTTTTATTATTTATTATTTATTATTTATTATATAAAATTTATTATATAAAATTTATTATATATAATTTATTATTTATTATTCATTATTAATTATTTAGTGGAGGCTACACAACTTGATTTTAGTTGTTTAGCGTGCCACACAACTCAAATGGGACATGTAGCATGCCATACAGCCCATTTGAGTCGTGTAGCTTGCCACACAGCCCATTTGAGTCTTGTAGCATGCCACATGGCCCATTTGAGTTGTGTAGCATGCCACACGGCTCATTTGAGTTGTGTAGGGTGCCACACGCCCATTGATTCGTGTAAACAACTCAAAGAGTTGTGAATTTAACATTACCCTTTTTAGAATTGTTAAATTTTTTGAATGAATTTTTCAAGGTGTAAGGATACATTGAAAAAACCCAAAATAAAATTTAGAAATCTCTTTTTTTTTATGAAACTTTCTGGAAGATTAAATCACCAAAAAATAATTTAATTAAAAAGTCAGGGAAAAGGATCCAGAAATTCAACAAGAATTTTGCTTTTTTTGATGTTTTAATTTTTTTATGAGTTTTTGAAGGTGTTCTAATGCCCCAAAAATTACCCAAGATATTTATAAGGGTTTCATACACCTAGCTGCAGGGATTCAGTGTCAAATTTCCAAAATAATAAATTCTTGAAACACCAGTGAAATAAAGGATTTTTCTGTGTGGGGTTTACATTGTGCAGATGTAATGATCTGTGATTCAAAGGTTTTCCCCTGTAAGAAGAGTAATGCCATTTCCTTTATTATTATTTTTTTTCTAGGAAATTTTCTTTCTTTGTTTTTTTTTGGGGGGGGGGAATGAATCTCTTTCAATTTTGGATTCTGGAAAGTTTTCTAAACAGAAAAAACAGTCCAGGAAGAGTAGCCAACAATTTGTGGTAGTTTAGTGCAACAAGAACTTGGGGACAGCTAGACAGATGAAGAAGAAGATGATGATGATGATGATGATGATGATGATTACTTGAAAAATCCAAAGGTGTTTGGTGGCAATGTTGGTCAGAAGGACTGGAATGATCAACAGTTGTCCCCAGTAAATTTCACAAGAGTTTCACTGGGAATAAGTATGTATGGAATACTTATAATACTTAATTTTCCGGAAGGCTGACCAGTTTTTTTTCACATTTCTGGCTTGCCAAAATGTTCCCCCCCCCCCCTACACACACAAAAAAAAAGAAAGAAAAAAAACTGGACAGCAAATAGGGTAAATACTGGATTCACAAGTGAAAAAATATGATTCTGATTCCAAAAAAGATTTTTTGGATGGTCTGCCTGTCCTCAAGTTTGTTTCTCAAACCAGAAAGAACACAATGTGTGCACCTTACCCCTCCCCCCTTTTTTTTCTTTTTATTATCAAATAATTCATTATAATTATTATTATTATAATTTTTCTACCTCAGTTAAAAAATAAGGAAATTCCTGTTCCTCCAACCAATAAAAGATAAAAAGTTTAATAGAAAACTTCAAAGAAAATCAGGACTGAAAAAATATAAAGGAGGATGGGATTTTTCAATCATAGGGCATACAAAAAAAAATAAAAAGAGAAAGAAAAGAAAATAAAATAAAATAAAATAAAATAAAAGAAAAGAAAAGAAAAGAAAAGAAAAGAAAAGAAAAGAAAAGAAAAGAAAAGAAAAGAAAAGAAAAGAAAAGAAAAGAAAAGAAAAGAAAAGAAAATAAAAGAAAAGAAAAGAAAAGAAAAGAAAAGAAAAGAAAAGAAAAGAAAAGAAAAGAAAAGAAAAGAAAAGAAAAGAAAAGAAAAGAAAAGAAAAGAAAAGAAAAGAAAAGAAAAGAAAAGAAAAGAAAAAAGGGGGGAAAATTAAAATCAAAACCAAAAAATAAAATTAAAATTAAAACAAGGACAAACATATATATATATATATATATATAGCACAACATAGGAAAAATCTTTTGAAAAAATGCAAAAAAAAATTGATGAGATGAAAAACCAGGACAATTTTCTGACAATGCGCAGTAAGTAAGTAATAGATTGAGAAAAATAAATGGGTGAGGGTGTGCTGGATGTTACCCACTTCAAGTGAGAACCTTACCCTGAATTTATTTTCTTCCTCCCCACCCCCCATCACCATCACCACCATTAATTTTACTACTACTGAACCATGATCAAATTGGCTGTTTTGCTTAAACCTCATTGGATGGTACTTACTTATCTAACCTAACCACACACAAGAATGTCTATGATTTAATTGAATTTTTGTTATCAAAATAAAAAAACCAACCACACAAGTTCAGAGTATGATTACTTCAAGATTATTGTCATCATCATTTTCAGGTATGTATTTACATTGGATGGACATAAGCTTTGTGACTTATTTCTAAATTTCCCACCCATCCACTCCATACCAAACCAACATCTTAGTGTGACCATTTTCAAAGACTGATTTTTATTATCCTCCCATTACTGCATTGTTAAATTCTCCTCAATTACCCTTCAATATTCAACCATCAGCTCTTCAAGTCACATTGATGGATGAATTTGGTAAGGTTCTTTTTTTTTCATCACTTCTTCTTTTTTTTTTAATCAATTCTTACAAATTTTTTTTTTCTTTCTTTCTTTCTTTCTGTTTTTTTTAGAAATAAATATTTATATAGTTAACAAATAAAAATGTGAAAAAAGAAATTTCTGGATTTAATCAAGGCCTGGATTCTTGGTATTTATGATGCAGAAAACTTGGGGAAAAAAGTTGTTTCAAAGTTGAGGATTCCAAAGATAACAATATATAACATCCTCAAGTGCTTTGGGGATCAAGTGACCATCAAATCTGAAAAAAAAACTCAGAAATCCTTAAAAAATAACCAATCAAAAAACTTTTGAGCTGGTCCAAATCCTCAGGGAATTTTTCAAGATGAATTACCCATAGATATAAGATTTGATTTTGTAATAAAGGGGGTTGACTCAACTTTAGCTCAAAAAAAAATTGGCCCCCAAGAAGATTGGAGGGAGTTGATTTGGACCAGGAAATCCAGCTTCAAAGAATTTGAAATGGGTTTCAGTAAATCATTTTTTTCTGCAGAACTCCTGATCAAGAAAACTTCAAACCAGAATTCTTGGCTCCCAGATTGAAGAGTGGATCATGATAGTTTTTCTTGAAGGAGTTGGCCATCTCCTTGAGGGTTGAGGTTGATTGGCAATTGATGAACATAAGCAATTTGGCAACCATATCTCCATTGAACTTTGATGGTTGCTGCTTTTTGACCTTGATCTTGAGGGGATCTTCCTTGAAGATTTGCTGAACATGACAAGAAGATACTTCAAAGGTTGAGACTGCTTCCTTTTGGGAAATTCCCTTGTCCACAATATTTGATTGGATTAGCTTTGGGACCTCTGGTTTGATGATTGTGTTGCATTTTTGTTCTCAATCTTAAATTCAATCATTTTTTATAATTTTTTTTCCTTCAAATTTTTTTTTTTTGGATTTGAGAACCTTCTCAGCGTGATAGTTGTGGAAATTCAAATCTTCAAGTTGTTTTGAAATTCCTCTTGCTTCTGCCTGAATTGATTCAAGTTCAAGGATTTCTGGATCAATATTTTTAGATTCCTCAAGAATGTTTTTTCCCCTTAAAATCAGTAGGTTCCTTAGCCATCTAACCCTCCTTCCAACCAAAAAAAAAAAAAAAAAAAAAAAAAAAAAAAAAAAAAAAAAAAAAAAAAAAAAAAAAAAAAAAAAAAAAAAAAAAAAAAAAAAAAAAAAAAAAAAAAAAAATGTTAATATTAGCACTATCAGTTTCAAGAAAACTGTCCTGTTTTTTTGTAATTCTTGTCCAAATTTTCAGAGTCTTTGTCCTCTGCTTTATTTTATTTTTCCTATTGTTTCAAGTTATTGTCCTATTTTCAGCCTCCTGGATTCCAAGGTCCTTGCTACCTTTTAGCTACCAGAGGTTATAGAATAAATAATAAATATATTATTATGAAAATTCAGCAATAATCCACAAAATATTTGGATAAAGAAAATTCAAGGCAATATGGCTTGGTTATTAATATTTATTATTGATCAATATTGATAAATTGATCATTAAATAGATAAAAAGAGGGGCCACAATGGATATTGGGGATCTCTAAAACCTGTTATTCAGGGAATTTACTTTGAGATCCATAGACCTGGTTACTCTGGAACTTTAATTTATATTCTTAAAGTAGTTATTTCTCAAAGATAATATATATAAAAAATATATGGTGGAGTTTCAGGGCTTTTTGACCAAGCTTCCACAACTGGAAAAGGACAATAAACTCACTGGTATCTTATTTAATTGATTGGGTACCTGTTTAGGACGTGTACTGATGAGTTTAAACCTGTATCTGGGGTTGAAGGTTGTTCAGAAGCATAAATTGATAAAAATAGGTTTGGGAAAGATAATATTAATCATGCTAAAGCCATGAATCACTTACTTATCTTTCATAAGTACTTGATTACTGTGGTATGGTGTCTGCATGTATATATAACTGGGTCTGGGGTATCAATAACCTCAAGAAGGGCTCTTTACTTATAGCTTTTTGGGTCCCAATTCTGTCCTTCTGAGGGCTATAGGGGCTCAAAGGGACGGTTTCTAAGTCTAGCAGGGTAACCAGTGGTGGCCCCGCATGTGCTCTAGGTGCTGTACACGGGTGGAGGCTAACTCCACAGGGTAAGGGAATTATTTCAATTGTTAATTTGGTATTTAGATTGGGGAAGGGGAAGTTTTGTTCACATTCTCTATTCTTAGTCAATGATATCATGAGATTTTCAGAAACTTGATTGACTATTCTGACTTTTGGGAATTTCACAAACATTAACCTCTCATAAAATCCCAGGTTATTACACTCTAAGTGGGAGTTCTGGTCCTTTGAAGTTGTTAACATGTCCTTTAAAAATTTGTGTTTGTTCATTGAAATAATTTAATAAAAATAGTGAGTTTTACTTTCTATGTAATCTTTTTAGTCATTCAGATTGAGGGAACTTCTATGTTCACTATCATGTCTTGAAGATTTCCTAAGTTTTATGGGAATCAGGTTATCAAACTCTTCCAATTTGTTGATGGTTATTTTTAAATTTTCATGTGTTTTAGTAAAATAATTCATTAAAAATGGTTCCTTTGTGAAGTTTGGTTATATTTTTACACATATTGATTTAAGAGACTTTCACAGACAATTTGGTGTTTTGAATTTCTCTTATATTTCATATTAAGTAAGGTACACAGGCCTCCAAAGTTGTTAATAGTCCTTTTCAAAGTTTTTATGTATTTATTTAAAAATTTTACTTGAATATATTATTTTGTCTTTTTATGTATTTTTATGTGATTTAACTATGTTTTTGTCCATCTTCTAAACCCTGAGACATTTTCTACATAGGCTGCATGTCTCCATGTAGTTTTTAGCCTGACCATTAGGTACTTTGACAGCAGCTTCTTGTCATTATATAATGGCTGTTGCCGCTGTTGCTTAGGATATTCTTGTGACTGCTTGCGGGTCACCTACGCAAGGCTGAGCACCCCAACATTGGTCTACGCATTTCTTCACATGGAATCTGCCATGCAAGTACTTAGACATTGTGGCTGCGTGCGGGAGTGTTGACAAAATGTCTTTTTTTTGATAACTCCTAAACTATACAGCATTCTCTAATTCTGACTGAATTTTTCCCCATGAAATTTAACCCTGGCTTTTCATTTTAAATGTGTAGAATGGCAAAATGTGGACTGGTGGCAACGTGGGCACCAATCAGATTATTATATCAATTAAGGTAGGTAAGGAGTATGAATTGGAAGTTAGGGTTGCTGAGTGACCCTACCTAAATTTTGGTGAGGAATCCAAATCTTCAAAAATATTTTGGATATTCCTACTCTTTAATTAGTTTTTATTAATTTTAATTAATTGTCTTCTTTTTGGTGCTTTTTCAGCTAGCTCTGACATACTAGAAGGCTGAGGCCTATATTAAATTTTTATGTCCTACTTTTTACTATTTTTGTCTTGCAATGAAAAAAAAAACTTGTCCTTGCCATAAAAAAAAGGCTGTCTGGTGTGGTGTTCTTTTATGGATGAAAGTTGGAATAGGCTGCATGCTGCGCGCTCAGAAGTAGTGGCGGGCTCAGAAATGGGTGCAGCCTTGCTGCAGCAAGCCGCACTGCGGGATCAGCAGCAGTCAAGTTGGGCTTGGCATCCGGAGGTGTGGGGAGGATTGGATTGGATTGCGCGGATTTACCTCAGATATCTGGAATGGCGCATTGGGCGGATGCAGACATGCACAGGGGGGCTCCAAGTTGGGCGCAGAGCAAGGTTGGCATCATGAGGAGGACAAACCGGGTGGATGTAATGGCAGGCGGGTGATATGGATGGAGTATGGGATATGGGATGTGGATTATGGGATAGAAGGATAGCATTGGGGCTAGGGTTCTGTACTTAGGGGTTGTATTTCATTATTCTTGCTTGCTTCTGGTTGTACCTAGGTTAGGGTTGAGGGGGAGGTTACTTAAACCGCACCCTCAACCCGGATGTGGATGGGGATCATCTTAGGGGATCACCGAGGATGGGGAAGGATTGAACAAACAAGGAAGTAGGAACTCATCTTATTATTCTTTCTCTCTCTCTCCCTCTCTCTTTAACTCATTGCATCCAACCTCCTTACAGACGCTTGGACCATTAACTCTCAATCTTGAGGACAAATAGGGTATTTTCACCCTCTTTGTTTCCACACCGTTTTTACAATGTTTTTGTCCTGAATTTTTAGGTTTTCTGTCCGCCTGCTCATTTTGGCCAACAACATTTTTTTTGTTGGGAAGATTGAGTATAAAAAACATGTTAAAAATTGTTTTTTTTTTTCATTTCAACCAAATTGTAATTTTCTCTTGCCTAAATCAAGCACAGGGAAATTTTTACTCAAGGACTTAATTTACATGATTAAGTAAAGCAAACCAAAAAAAAATCAAGAAAAAAAAAACTTGAAAACTTGGAGGTTGATGTTGGAGGCAAGGGGGGTGGTGTGAAGTGGATGATGTTAGAGGTGTGGGGTGTGGTGTGAAGGCCCACATGGTCTCCTGTCTGGTTTGGGAAAAAACCAGACAGGAAAACCAATACAGGTGTCCTGTCACTTGAAAAACTGAGCAAAGAATTTTGCTGGTGTGCATTGTGGAATTCAGGAGAGGACTTCTCCTTTAATAGTTCCAAGTTTGGAAGTTATTGATCCCTTGCGTCTGTAAACCATGATTGCAACTGTTCACCCTTTGACTGAGAGATAGAGAATTGAGAGTAAAGATCCTTCCAAAACCTATGACAACCAATGATCCTCTGTGATCCAATACTCCATGATATCTGGGTTGCGGGTGCGGCTTAAGTAGCCTACCCCTCAACCCTAACCTAAGTACAACCGGAACCAAGCAATAATAATGAAATACAACCCCTCAACACAGAACCCTAGCCTCAACCCTATCCTTCCCATCCCATAATCCACAACCCATATCCCATGTCCCATATCCCATATCCATCTGTATTACCCGCCTGCCATTACATCCACCCGGTTTGTCCTTCTCATGACGTGGCCTTGCGCCATGCCCAACTTGGAGCCCCCCATGCATTTCTGTATCTGCCCAATGCGCCATTCCAGATATCCAAGATATATCCATGCAATCTGCGCGCATTCCTTCCAATCCAATCCGATCCATCCCGCGCCTCCAGATGCTGAGCCCGCAGGGCAACTTTCTGTGGAAAAGCTGCACCCATTGCTGATTGCGCTTATCCTTCTGAGCCTGCTGCTACTGCTGAGCATGCAGCGCACAGCCTATTCCAACTTGCGTCTATAAAAGACCACCACATCCCCCCCAACTTGAGTTATGTCCCCAGAGATCCACCACTATCTCACCTGCCTCCCACCATACCCCAGCTATACCACTTTCAACCACACTCCTTCATCATACCAAAGACAGAAAAAGAAAAACCCCATCCAACACCCCTCAAAGAATATGTCCTGCACCTACTGCAGCCAGAATGGCCTTCCATTCCAAATCCTTCCAGGCTGGCGTGCCTGTGTCCCTTTCCAAGCCGGACACCACTGCTGCTCCCTGTTGGAGAGCATGCTGTGCAACCATCCGCAAGTTTTCCTGCGCAAGAGGACCCGTTGCAACTCCTTTGTGATCTTGAGCCACAAGGAGATCTTGACAAATGAGTGGACTCCGCCCAGCTTGCCTTGAAATGGCCTGCAATGTCAGCTCTCTGATACCAGGAACCTTGCAGTCCTTTAGCTACAGAGAGTGAGAAAAATACTGGAATAATAATAATAATAATAATAATTCCAAAAATAAACGCTTAGAAGCTCAAATAAGAGCCGTTGCAAGGTTTAATTGGTTTGGTAGTAAATGGTTTTCAATATAATATAAAAGAGGGGCCACAGTATTATACTACTGGGGATCTTTAAAGACAAACAACCTCTCTTCAAGGGGCCTCCTTAGGCAGTTTAAGAACCTTGGAATGAAGATGGGTGCCTTAGAAAGGGCTTATTCCACTAATTGCTGGGAATAACAGCACAATGGCCAAGACAGTAAGGGAAACACTCACTCTGAGAACTTTACCACAAAAATCCTGCAGTAATAAGAAGGGTTTCAGAGCAGATGGGGTGGATTGTTTGAATAAACTTCAAGGGTTGATTGGTTAATAAGAATAGATAATAATACTACAGACTAAGTCATAAATCACTTGCTTATCTTCCTATAAGCACTTGATCAACAATGACACATTGTCTGATTGATTATAAGAATTCCTGGTAAACTGATAATGGGGAATAATGGATCCAAAGAGGTCTGTATAAATACCTTTTTGGGGTGATTTTGAGCTTCTCAGGGAACGTAGAGAGGGTTCTGCTTGTGATCTTAGGCTGGAAAGCCAGTCAGGGCAGGATTAGAACGTCCACTTGGTTCTGTCAATCAGCTGACCTTAGATCTTCTGTATTTCTTTACTATTTTAGCCACAGGATCTGTTAATCTGTTATGGCGTAAATTTGATCATTCTGCACTCATCCTTCATTTGTACTATTAGTATTCCTTTAAAGTGGACAGATGTGGATGCTTACTGATTTTCAATAATCTGCTGATCACACAGAAAGTTTTTAATAATTTTTATAAACACTCCTTGTAGTGTTTTGTGGTCTTCAAAGATCAGAGTCAATGATTTATGTGGTAATCCTTGATATTTGATTTATTATCAAAAAATGTTTTAAACCTAATTTTTATTAATTTTATTTAGTTTCTGATCTTTTTAGACTATTAATAATGCATATGTCAACTTGTTACATATGCCAGGCATCTCTAACTAGGCTGTAGCTCTTCTGAGCGGTACCTGGTTGTCAGATTAGTCACAACGGATCCAGACGTGGGGATCAGTCAGTACAGATGCGCGCGGGGTAGGATCCGCTGCGTGTGTGAAAGAATTAGCTGCGCGCGGGTCTCTAGTGTGCGGGAATGTTCTACTAAGAGTACGTAGGGATATGTAATGATGCGGGGCTGCGCGCGGGAATTGTGACATAACACATTTCCGCGTGTAACTCCTAAAATATACACAACACCTCAATTCTGAGTGAATTTTAGGTGTAAACCCTATACATGACAACACATGTGAAATGTTAAAATGGCCAAAAGGTGCCATACTGGTGTTGTAATTTTTTAGTACTTTTCTTTTTAATTATTTTAAAAATGTAAGGACTTGGATTTCAAGGAAGGGGTCAGTGAGTGACCCTACCTAATTTTTGGTGAGGAATCCATTTCTTTAATAATATTTATGGATTTCTCACTCCTTCTTTTTTTAATTTAGATATTCTTGTTTAATTTGTTTTTTATAGTTTTGTGTTGCTATGACAGGTTGCTCTGTACATAGTAGCAAGCTGACACACAACGCGCCCCTCAAAATCCTCCATTGCACAAGAGCCACAACTTGGGCTTGCCGTTCCGCGGGGCTGGACCTCCAAGGCGCCAGGATTTTGCAAACTTTGCAGCTTTCTGGAAAGCCGCGCATGATTGAGCCGCGTGGGTGCGGATGAATGTACCGGCAATGGAACCAAAGATTCCAAACCATCTGGCCATGCCTCCTCCACCCCCACCAAGGCCAGCTCCTCCTCCATCACCACGGCGTCCTCCCACTCCTCCAAGACCAACTCCTCCTCTGGCGTCATCTCCACCATTGTTGTCACCATCACCCGCTCCTAGGTCATCACTGGAGGCCTCACGCATGCTGTCACCGGAACCTGCGGCCTCTGAAACCCCTCTGGCCGCAACTCCCAAGATCCCAGAGATCCCCCTGGTTCCAGCTCTCCCCTTGGCAAGGTTTTACCCAATGGTAAACAACACGGAAAAACTCCTCCAGCAATTCCTATTGGTTCCTTATGCGCACACTGCCGATGCATCCAATCCCCAGGTGTGGAGGATGTGATGAGGACTTGGCCGGCTTAGGCGGATTGCCCCCCCTTTCTCCTTTTCTTCCTTCATTCCATTTTGTCTTCATCCCTGCGCCCATTTGCAAAGACATGGACTTTTGCCATGCCATCTTGAGTAGCCTTTGGTCTTTGTGAGAACCATGAGAGAAGTAAGAGCCACCCGCAAGATCCGTGATAGTGAGAAGGATCCGGGCCACTGGGAGTATCCTGTGAGAGTAAGAAAGAACATCCGTGCGCAGGATTGGCGCTTTTGAGAGCAACCCGCAAGAGTGAGGAATCTGTGAGAGTGAGAAGTATCTGCTCAAGGTACCTGGACTGCCCCAGACAAACTGCCACACAGTTCCCTGTACCCATCTACAGAACAGAGAGATTAAAAAGAAAACCAGTCGCGCACGCACATCCATGAGAGATAGAAAGAAAAAGAATCCACCCAAGCCCATTCGCACCTTCCATCTATAAGATAACCAAGAAAACTTAAAAATATTCTTTTTTTTGTTTAAACACCAACCCATTTCCAAGCCCGCACCTTGCTCTTTGACCCACATCCGTACCGGGCAACGCGCTTTCCTAGTTCCCTGAATCATCAGTTGGAAATCATCCATGCGTTTGCATCTGGATGCAGGGCTTGTCCTTGCGTCCGCCAACCCAGCTTTGCGCCATGCCCCCACCTAAAAAAAACCACCTATAGCCAGCAATAATCCAAAAATCCAATCCAGAGAGAAGAAAATAAGGAAACAAACATTCTGGGGTGTCTAGTTATTCCAGCTGTGAACCAGCTAGAACACCCCCTCACCAAATCCAATCATATCCACTAATCATCCAACCTTCCCCCCCCCCCCCAACTTGGCTGCTGTCCCCAGTGGTCTGCAGTTGTTTACTTTTCCAGACACAAAGTGCGCACGCGGGCTTGTCCTTAAAAGAAGTATCTGCCTTTTTGTCCCCTGTGCTATCTGAACCAGCCATCTTGTCAAATGAAGTCAAGCCCCCCGCAAAGAATTGTTTGATGTGCAAAGCTGCCGCCTTCCAAACTTGCATGTCCCGCACCTCTTCCCCACTTCCACCGCGTCTTCCTACTCCTCCTGTGGAGTCCCACCTCCACTCCCCCAACCCTTGATTGCAGATTTTTGTTTCAAATTTCCCACTGGACAAATCTTCCACCATCAATGCTTCCGTCCCCATCCCTCGATCAAATTTCATTTGCGCTTGGAACCCAAACATGAATGGTCATCCTAAAATAGCCTCCTTGCAATTAACCAATAGAAAAGAAAGTGGTTTATGGACCCTTGTGACTTCTTCAACCTCTTCCTCCTCCACAAACCCAACCATGCAACACACCCTGCCGTTAAGCGCGCAAAGCCCCATTGGGCATTTCCGCCAAATCAATCCCATTTCATCAACCAATCTAGAGGGGAGGATGTTCACCATAGAACTGCTATCCACAAGCACCCACACCTTCCTTCCAGCAATTTTCATCAAAACATAAGCCAGTGGATTTGAAACTGATTTCATCCCCTCTAGCTTGCGCTCTGCCTCATCCTGAGCCAAGTTAACCCATTGCACCTTTGGAGGGATCCTATTTTACCCGCAATCCTTCAGCGCTTGAACCATCTTGTCTACCACAACCAGCAACACCGCTGCCAACTCCTTCAAGGTCAAGGGAATAGTCATTTCATTCCCCATCACCCTACGCAGGATTTCTACTGCCTTCTTCTTCCCCACTGGATTCACCAGCCGTCCATCCGTTTCTGGAGCGCACCTGACCGGCTTAGGAGCTGCCAAAATTACCCATTCCTTGGAATCCACATCCATCCTTTCCACCGCCGCCAACTCCTCCGTTGATAACACCCTCACTTCCGCTTCCACGCCCGGTGGTTTCCATACCCCCGGACCAGTGACAATCCCCAGCAAAGCTTGAGAGGTTACTGCCAAATCCTTTCCATGCGTGCGCACTTGCTCCATCAAGGTTGGATTCCTGGTTTTGGAGGAGATCTGCTTGCCCATTGGGAACATGAATCCCATTCCCACCGGTCAAACCAATCCCGCCTTGAGGTCCTTTGTCATGTTATTGCACCCCAACTGCCAATTCCCCTTGTCCCCGCACCGCCAATTCCCCTTTTCCCCGCAGTAATTCCCTAATGGCAACACAGGCAGATTTGATGGTGGAAGCAGTCCCCCATGGTGAGGAGGCGGATTGGGCAACCCAGACAACATTTGACTCAGAAAGATCTGTAATTACTTCATCAATTCCATCATTTTGCTAACCTCTGGGCTTGTCATTGGTGATTTGGCCTGAGCACGTTCCATTTTTGAGGGGCCAAGGGACAGAGCTTGCATTGGTGCCACTGGGCTGTGGGAAGCAGACTTCTTTGACCCTGTTGGGAACAACCTTGCTGTTTCCTCCATCAGTTCCTCCAAGTCCAGCTTGCTTTCCACTGCACAACAAATGACAAGGATGTCCAGAAGAAGCATGATACTCCCATCCAACAACCTCTTCACCAAGTTTTTGTTGTACAGGTGCTGCTGCACCCTCCCGCAGATTGGGGGACTGAGTCCTCCCAAAAACGCTCTCCTCATTGCACCCATTTGTCCCAATATTACCTCATTCTTTGCCAGGTAGCAATAGATACAATCAAACATTGCTACATAATCCCCCTATTCCGCCTGCATTGGAACTCTGCCATTTGCGCTCTCTCAAAGTTGCTTTCCCAAAACCAAGGTTGGTGCCTTCACAACCCCGCCAAGATTTCCGCCTTCAGTTTTGACCAATTGAGTTCCTCATACCCTTCCATCTCCTCCACATCCCAAAGCTTCTCTTTGTCTGTGATGAAGAGGACAACAAGCCAAGCCTTATCCAAACCCATTGCACCTTCCGCTTTGGCAATTCCTTTTTATTTCCCAAGGAATTTCTCAACATCCTCAGTGTTGAACCGGATGTGAGGATAGTCCCACGGCCTGATGCAAACTGGCTTGTGGTCAGCGCCATTGTTGGAATGAGGGACACTGTATCCCGCCCCTGATAAGGGTTGCTTCTGAGAAGCCGGAGGAGGATGAGGAGGAAGAGGAGTGGGGTTAATGTTAGATGACCCTGCAATGGTAAAAGGCTGGTACTGGGACATTACGCTTGCTAGTTTAAAGAGACAAGGAATAAAAGATTACTTCCCGGCCAGACCCCCAGATGTGGAATTTAGAAGAGGATTTAATAGTTCCAAGTTTGGAAGTTATTGATCCCTTGCATCTTTAAACCCTGAGAGCGACTGTTCACCCTCCGACTGAGAGATAGAGAATCAAGAGTAAAGATCCTTCCAAAACCTATGACAACCAATGATCCTCCGTGATCCAATACTCCATGATATCTGGGTTGCGGGTGCGGCTTAAGTAGCCTACCCCTCAACCCTAACCTAATTACAACCAGAAACAAGCAAGAATGATGAACTAAAACCCCTAAACACAGAACCCTAGCCTCAACCCTATCCTTCCCATCCCATAATCCACAACCCATATCCCATATCCATTGGTATTACCCACCTGCCATTACGTCCAACCGGTTCATCCTTCTCATGATGCAGCCTTGTGCTGCGCCTAACTTGGAGCCCCCTGTGCATGTCCGTATCCACCCAAAGTGCCATTCCAGATATCCAAGATATATCTGCGCAATCTGGATCTGGGTCTTGCAACGTGCAATCTGTGTGTGGTCCATCCAATCCAATCCGATCCATCCCAGGCCTCCAGATTCTGAGCCCAATTTGAATGCTGCTGAGCCCGCAGGGCAACTTGCTGCAACCAAGCTGCACCCATTGCTGAGGGCCCTTCCCCTCCTGAAGCCCGCGGCTACTGCTGAGCGTGCAGCGCGCAGCCTATTCCAACTTGTGTCACTAAAAGACCAACACAGGGTGCATGTCTGGTTTTTTCCCCAGGCTATCTGGCCATTTCAAAATTTTTGGCTGGCTGGACATGTGCAACAAATACTCCAGATGGTTTTTTCAGAAAGCTGATAGTATGAATACTAGAATAAGAAGAAGAGAATTAAAAAAAAAAAAAAAAACACTTAAAAATCCAAACAAACCATCAAAGTTCAGATTTGATTGGAATTTATATTGGATCAAAGAGTGAGAGGAATGAGGTTGGTTAGTCAAGTGCAACCAGATTTGATTGGCATTGAGGGGAGCTTGGTTGGGTACCAAGTTTTTACCTCTGCAAGCCCAACCCAACCATGCCCTCTGGGTGCCTATTCAAGTCCAAGTCCTACTGGGCTCACACCAATTCAAACTTGGAAAGGCACCCAGATGTGCTTTACCTTCCATACTTTGATCAAGTCAAACCATCTCCCCACTCATCAAGATACCACCAAAAAAAAAAAGTAAGAAATGAATAAAACCCACAGAGGATTTCATCAAGATTGGTTCAAAACTGGGTCTGGTCCACTCAATCATCTCAAGTTCCAATCGATCCAATACTCATTTATTATTATTATTATTATTATTATTATCAATATTAAAGAATGGAAGATTGAGAGCCATCCCAGGAGTTTGAAAATTTAGTGAAACGATGGGTGAGGGTCCAAAGGGATCCAAAGGACTCATCATCTTTGGTTCAGAAGTTCAATCAGTCAACCAAAACCCTGATGATGAAGAACTTATGTTGAAAGTATAGATATCCTCATACATATTATATATCTCCTCTTCAAAAAAAAAAAAAAAAAAAAAAAAAAAAAAAAAAAAAAATTTTTACTAAAGCATCCAGAAACTTGATCAACCCAAGATGAACCCTGAGATTGAAGGATGAAATCTCCAAGTTTCCTAGGACTGACTCTCAGATCCATCACTCAATGAGTTCATGATGAACTCCAAGATACCTACTCTTCCATGCAGGTTGGGTTGGTAAGGCTACTTCTTTTTTGATGGTAGTCATGGTTCTACCCACCGGTACATTATAATCATTCTTCTTTCCCCCTCCTTCTCTCTTATTCATCATCATCTCACCTCTATTTTATCTGGATCCCATCAGCCTCTGGATGGTACGATGTTCTTTTCTTTTTTTTTCTTTTTTCAATTCAGTCTTTCTTTCCTCTTTTCTTCATATCCATCATCCTTCAAATGACAACCTGACACCCCATCACCTTTATAACCTTAAGAAGAAAATAAAAATTTTTAAAAAAAAAATTAAATTAAATTAAATTAAATTAAAAAAAAAAATTAAAAAAAAAATAAAATAAAAAATAATAAGAGCGAGGAGGAGAACTCGAGAGATCGGTCATCGATAGGTGCGTGCGGAGACGGAGGGTGTCAGAGACGTCGATCGAGCGGGAGGCGAAGGAGGATCGTCATCGATCGAAGGAGCCGAGGAACCGAGGTTGATGATGATCGGATGAACTCCGGTTCATAAACCTCTAGAGATCGAGCGCGTTCGAGCGCGTTCGAGCCTACCGACGGACCGGACCGGACGTACGATGACTAAACCAAGAATTGCGACCACTCCACTAGTGCTCACGTTCCCACCCATCATCCTGCCCCTTCACTCCATCTCCTTCTTTCCCCCTTTCCCCCTTTCCCCCCCCCCCCCCCCCCCCCCTCCCCTCTCCTTTTTTTTTTTTTTTTTGAGCAGATCATCGTTTGTGTCTACGTATGTGGTCTTTAGCCCAGGGTCTGTGATGGGCAGGCGGGTGGGGGAAGGAAGATGCGAGCCACAAGTGGGTTAAGAGGGTCATCTACCCTCTCGTTGACATCTCCTCGTAGTGAGCATGATGGCCTAATAGGGAGATAGAGAGAGAAAATGGAATAGATCATCGATTCTTTCACACTCTTCTTATTTTATTTTTTTTTTTGGGGGGGGGGGGAAGTTTGATGACGTAAGAGGGACCTGGTTTGCCGTCCCATGTATAATGAGGTATGATGATCCGATGATCCTCGATTTTAGCTTGAGATAGGGCAACGATGATCATGATCATGACAACAATAGGATAACTTATTACAAACTGGTTTTTTTTTTCTTCTTCTTTGCTTTCCAGTTGCTTGACCTCTGCTTGTATGTATGGGGTACTAACTACTAACAACGACGATGACTATTGCTATTAACTACTAGATGATATGATGATGATTAAAAGACTGATACGATGACTAGTGCTATTAGGACGACTGAGGAAGATGATATAGAGAATCACACACACAGGCACGCATATACTTCAACATCAACGCATACAAGCACACGGCACACACATCTCGATGTACCTTGTTTGCAAATTTGGAGAGTATCAGATGGGTACTTACTAACGAAGGATCACTAAACACTAAACCACTAGATGTAACGACACGATCGAGAGAAAGACAAGAAGAGAAATAAACGATGCGCTAGATCAAGAGGCTGTTTGAGAATATATATATATATATTTTTTGATTTTTGATTTTTTTTTTTTTTTTGATTTTTTTTTTTTTTTTTTTTTTTTTTTTTTGAAGAGGGCGACGATGAAGATGAAGGTTGAGAAGGCAAGATATTCAAGGGGCGTTGCTGTTAAGGTGATGGTTGGTGATGATGATGATGATGATGATGATTATTGGAGAAAGTCGTACATTCGATCGATATGATCGAAGGTCGCCGTGGGTACGGATTGGGAGAAGTGCTGGTGGGGGTGATGGTGAGATTGGAGTGAGTGAGAAGGAGTGATGAGATTGTGATGAAGTTGATCGAAGAGATGGTGATGATCGATAGCCAGGGGGTGATGATGATCAGCCTGGTGGTGGTGGTGGTGGTGGTGGGTCGAGTCGAGGCTAGAGCTGATCGGATGATGATAGTTCTCGCTCCCGTTCGTCAGTTCGCTCATCATCATCATCATCATCATCCGATTGTCTCGATGGGGATCATCGATGGCTTTAGGTTTCTGAGGGTGATGATGATCCTCACGATCGAGGCTTGGGGATCGATCGATGATGGTGGATGATGATGAGGTGGTAGAGGTAGAGGTGGAGATGGAAGGATGGTGGGATGAGGAATCAGAGGAAGGGGATCTGATTCGATCGAGTTCGGCCTGTAGATGAGTATTCCTCTGAACTTGAAGTTCGAGGAGATGTTTGAGATGTTTGATATATTCGACGGATCTGAAGGATGAGGAGGAGTGATGAGAGGACAAGTGTAGAAGTGGTGATATGATGACAGATTGAGTGAGTGAGTGAGTGAGTGAGGCTTACTTTGCGAGGATGATACCTTTGTTGGGTTTCGATGGTTGTGGTTGGTTGTTGGGATTAGATTGTGGAGGTGATTGGGTATCATCGATGGGATCGATGATCTGGGAGTTCTCCTCCTTGACGATCTTCATCATACCCGATTCGGATGGACTGACGATGGTATCCAATAGACAGGTGGGTAGGAGTAGAGCGAGTTCAGCGATTCGATCGTTAATATTATCACGCCTCCTGCGTTCGACGGCATTGTGAGACTCCCTTCGTTTCCTACGTTTCTCGTTGAGGAGTGAGTTCCTAGAGGGGATGGGGATGTGATCAGTGATGAGTTGAGACTCGAGATGGATGAAGGGTCAAGTCTGGTACGAAACTGATGATCGATGTTGGATGAGGATGGGTTGTTGTTGATGGAGTTGGATGATCGAATGGGAAGATGATCTAGTTTGAGATCGAATGGGATCGATGGATCATCGGTGAGTGAGTTGGGAGATTGTTGGATGATGATCGATTGAGAAGAGGGAGATCGAAGTTGATCGTCTTCGAGGAGTGAGGTCGAAGGACTGAATGGATGATGAAGAAGATGATGAAGATGATGATGATGATGATGATGTAGTGGTAGTGGTAGTGGTAGTGGTAGTGGTAATGATGGTGGTAGTGATGGTGGTAGTGATGGTGGTAGTGGTGGTGGTAATAGACTGCCATTTGGATTAGTCGATGGATGATGATCATGATCGGTGGTAGTCCTACTACTCCTATTCGTTCTCGTCATGATCGTAGTGGGTGCTGAACTAGGATGATGATGATAGCTCATCATCCCATGACCAGTACCACTACCACTCCTCGATGGTGGTGATGATGGTTTAATGAGGTTAGGATGTTGATGATGATGATGATGATGTGGTGGTGGTGGTGGTGGTGGTGGTGGTGGTTGAGTCGTCATGAATGAGTCCATGAGCTCTTGATCACTGATCAGTGAAGAAGATGATGGTGATAATAATAGTCTTAATCCTTCGTCATGATCTTTGTACTCGACTCCATTCTCCTTCGATCCTAGTAATCTCCTCCTCCTACGACTATCACTATCACTATCACTATCACTATCACTATCATTATCATTATCATTATCACTAGTATGACGTTGTCGACTTGGGTCATCATGACTTATCAGTTCACTACTCTCACCATCTTCTAACCTCGCCCCCATTCCCATCATCAACTTGTTCGTCTTCTTCATCTCTTGATCCTCATCATCAACTCCTTCTGCCTTCCTCCTCCACCTCATATCAACTCGATCGTCATTCGGATCCTACTCCGTCTAGCTAACTATCTAATTCAAAACTCAGCCAGTTGAAGAGTAGATTGCTGGCTTGCTCCTCGTCAATTTGTATCTCAACTATATATATATATATCACTATGTATTTAAATCAACCCACTCTCTCTTGGACCCGGTCCGGCTCGAAAGTAAATAAATAGCCAAGTATCCTTCTATACCCGATCACTATAGTGCTTCTCTCAACTCGACAGTTATGTAACCTGGCTCATCCGAGTATCCCCTCTTGAGTCGATAGTATCTACTAAACATATTTACATACCTACTCCTCCCCCTCCCCCTCCCCCATCCTCGTCACTACTACTTACTACTTACTCCTCCTCCTCATCATCATTCCCCTCTAACATTGACTCCTTCGTTTGAGCTCTTCCATCTCGCCCCTCGGTGTCTGTTTCTCTTTCTGTCTCCCTTCTCCCCTCTACCCTCTCTCTTACCTAATTCATTCTTACTCATCTGTCCGTCTTTTCAATCGATTCATCCATCAACCTTTCCTCCTTCCGAGTCCATACATTCACTCATCCCCATTCTCTACTCAATCGATCAATCCTCACTCCAACTTATCTCCTCCGTCCCATCGGACTCGATCGGATCGGATCGGATCCAATCGCACGTCTCGAGCTACTCTACCCATGCGCTCGAGCAGATCGTGGATGGAGATGGTCATGACCAGCTTATAAACTACTACTACCCTCACTTCTCACGCTCGATCAATCAATCGGGCATCATCGCCAACCCCGTTGGCCCTCCCCAAATGATGGCGCTTGTAGTTCATTAAATATTGACCTTGACATACGTATTAACTACATCTCACACATACTTCTAGCAGCTGGACTAGCACTAACACCCAACAGCAAGACCAGAACTAGGCTTCCGTCATCAACCCCTCAATGATCAACGCCCATCCCACTAACACCCCATAGCCCATCATACATCGAGATATAGGTCCACATAACTTCTTACACTACCTATCACTATCCACGTACGATCTCACCTATCCTGCGCCACACCATGGCACATGTTGAATTGCATGCATCCATACATACCAGGTTATGTCATCCGATTTCATCATCGATTGCCATTTCAAACCGATCCGTTCGTAGTCCCCAGGTAAATGTGTAAATGTGTGAAGATGTATGTATGTACACACCTATCTTGATCATCGATGTCACCCAGTCCCGACGTACGTACGTATATACATACCTACATACAGCCCCACCTCGGCGGACACTCTCACTCCCATCAGAGTCCCGCCCAATTCTCATCCTGATATGTTGTCGGGTGATTGTATCTTGATTAGATACACGAGTGTATTACCCCAGAAAGCCTCAAGACTACAGAGAAGGAAGATCCCAAGTCACTTGTCAAGGGGGGCAACATCGGCATATCCATCCACATCAATACGTACGTTAGAGATACTGTCCCAGACGACGTAGCTATCCTCAAACCTCTCTGACCGAACCTTCCCCACCACCCCCCCCTCCAACCTCTCTCGGTCTAAGGTAACTTTGACAAAGTCCTCATCAACTGGGTATCTACTCAGGGTGCTAATCAGGCCGGGCAGACCACGGGCTAGCCCGTACCCGACGGGTTGGCTGTCGGGTTTGGGCTTACCCCTAAGACGAGAATCGGATTTTGGGAAAGCCCGGCGGGCTTTGCGGGTCGGGCTCGGTCAGGAGATGGACATTCGGGCTGCTTGGCGGGCACCCGATTAGAGATGGAGGAGGAGTTTCAAGGCAGTTTTTGACAGATCAGGAGGGGGAAATCTGACTGCATGGTGTCACACAAGTATGTAGGGAGGGTGTCAACAGGGGGAGAAGGGTTGACACACTGCTAGGCCATCCTAGTTGGTATGTGTACTCTCCTGCACACAGCATATGGGTACTTGACACTCCCCTGCAGGCCAATTCTGCAACAACAAAGGTGGATTGGATTGGAGATTGAGAGTACCCATGAAATGTCTCTTCTATCAATTTTACTCCCCAACAGACAATGTTAATTTTCAACTTTTGCACACATTTCACAACTTGACCAAAGGTTTTGGAGGATTCATGCCACCAAGGCCAGAGGAGTTTTGGGCACATTATCTTCTTCTATTAAATCTTGGGTGAAGATGAATTCATTTTTTGGTTTTAACCTTTTGAGCCTTCTTTCCTGGTGGTTGTGATTTGGTCAGAACAAAAATAAGCTCCAGAGGCCATCAAAGCCCTGATTTTTATTCAAGATTGGATGAAAAAAAAAAAAAAATAAATAAATAAATTTGGTTTCATTAAATTTTTTCTTTCTATTGATCAAAAATCCTTGTCTTTGCCTCATACTACCATATTTTTGTGATCTGAGATTGTTTCCATTTTTTTTTTTTTCTAAAGCTGAATCAAGCTATTTGAAAGCACAGTAAACAACTTTCAATTTTAAAAAAAAAAAAAAAAAAACCAGAGGCCCACCAACTAGCCCAAACCCACAAAAAGCCCAGAAACTCAGACTTGTGTTTGGGTTTGGGTCCAAAAAACCTTGGATTATAACCCGCCGGCCAAAGCCCACTTATGACCAGGTTGGTTTTAAGATCACCAAAAAGGAGTGGGCCCAACCTAATAAGCACCCTGATACATGGATAAACTCATACCCTCCCTCACCCTCCCATGCAAAATCCATAGGACTCAAGCCCAAACACCCATGGGGCCATCATGAGATATGGTATCGATCAATGGGGAAGTCCTCTTGATCAATCATAACTCAATCTTTGATGAATTCAATGGTCATCAATCAGATTTGGGTGGGGTAAGTGAGGCAGTGGATTGGAGATCAGCTCTTCAATAAATCATCATTCCAAGACCTTATCACACTTTTTTTTTTTTTAAAAAAAAAAAAAAAAAAAAAAAAAAAAAAAGAAAAAAAAAAAAAAAAACTTGACCATGGTGGTACATTTATTTAAGTATAATCTACTAATAACTGATCAACAGAACTATTGATTTATCCCCAACTTGGTTTGACTAGCTAGGTATGTATTTATAAGTATGTACTTGGCTTTCAGCCCAGTCAACCCAATCCCTTGGAGCTTTCACTACTAATCCCGATTGGACCCATCCAACCATGTTGGATCAGCTAGGGATCATCATTATAAATATTATCATCATAGATCCTGATCCTTGGATGCTTGGCACCAGTTCCCATGCCTCATTCCTCACTTGCCTCAACAAACCTGGCTTAGATAGCTCCTCATGATTCTGGGGCAAGTTGCATTCTCTCCCTTGATCTCTATCCATGCTACCAGAGCTGATCTAGTACTCTGCAATCATTCATTCCTCTTCTGGAAATCACAAAGATCCCAGGCTAGTTGTGTACTTACATATCTTGACATAACCAAGGTGGGTAGAGCTCCATGGGAGAGTGTGTAGCAGGCCATCAAGCTGGCCTAGCAGTCCGCTCAAACCACTCACACTTGACAGATGCTCCTCCATTCATCCTTCTCCCCCCCCCCCCTCCCCCCACACAATCACTTGCCACTTGGGCCTGGGTTGAGTCTCTGACTGGTTTGAATTCCCCTTTACCTTAAAATCAAAGACTGACTGACTGATTGACATCATTGATCTGTGGGTATGTGTATGTATGTACATAATACACTATGAGCCGTATATACATACACAAAACCAGAAGGAGAAAAAAAAAAAATCTGTCATGGGTCCACCACCACTACGATGAGCTAAAAGAAGTTGCTGCCCAACTTGCCCATCCACTCCAGACTGGCATGGGAATGGGAGGCAGAAGGGAGATTGAGGTCAGGGATGGTTTGAATCTCATGCTGTTAGGGATCATGGATGTTGTTCCAGCCAGTCATGGTATGGATTTTCCCAGACATCCTGTCTCATCACTTCATCTACAAAAGTCTGGCTCAGTACATGCTTCAATCCCTCCTCCCACACCACATCAACTCCACTCCAAGATTTCCCTTCCCCCCACAAACCCACATAGATTGGTCACATTGGGCCCAGGCAAGCTGTGTATTAATACTTTACATGGGGAAACACACATACAGTCAATGTGACTGGAGCTTGCAATGACTCAACTCAATGCATGAAATTTGCTCCAACCAGTCATGACCTAAAACCACCCAACACAAGGTGTATGGTGTGCATGTGTGTGTATGTACAACATAACACGTACAAGTACCTAGACATCCTACAATTTTTAGGTTATAGGTGTGTCATGTCCGGAATCATCCTGAACCCCTCTGGTAGGGGAAGGGGCAGGAATGCTTGCTCATGAGCAATAGTGACACGTAACTCTCAATCAACACTTGATCTTGACTCATGCCTTCTGTTCCATCAAGATGTCATCCCAAAAATTTTTTTTCTTTTCTTTTCTTTTCTTTTCTTTTCTTTTCTTTTCTTTTTTTTTTTTTGGCATCCAGTCAATCTTGATTGCAACTGGTGAGAGGAAATCTCAAAGATGACAAAAAAAAAAAAAAAAATGTTGTTAAGAACGGTTTCCCAATCAATTGAGTATGCCCAAGGGCATATATGTCAATATTTATTTAAAACAAGCAAAAACCATTCATCCTCTTTCCTCCTCCTACTCAAAGTTTTTTTTTTTTTTTTTTTTTTTTTTTTTTTTTTTTAAAAAAAAAAATTGATTCCCAACCATAACTGTATTGCCATCACTCCGTTTGAAAAGTGGAAAAAGGTGCTCATGAACCACAGGATAGAAAGAAGGGGGATCATCAGATGGAAGGTCAAGAAGAGAGAAAGCCAAAGGAAAAATGAGATGGTGTGCTGTAGATAGAGCTGCCTATTTTCAAGTCAAACTTCCTGCCCACCATCATCATCAAGAACCAAACTTCTCAAGCCCTTGTTTGCAAGAAGTCAGCTCTGGCTAGCCAGCTTGCCTGGGAGCTAGGTAGTCCCAAGCTTTTCATTTCCATAAACCAGGAAGTTAAATAGTTATATTACATATTTCTATCTATCGGATTGAGCTTGAAACATACCATGATGATGTAAATATTTCTATTACAAAAATATTGCCTTCTTACTCAGTCTAGTTGGATGGACAGCCTGAGTGAGTATGAATTGAGTAGAGGGGAAGGAGTTTTCTGTTGTCAGGCCATGGCAGCTTGATGAAGGAGGTGGAAACCTTACCAATCTAAACTTGACCATTCTCCTTTTCCCTCATCCTCATCATCCTTTCATGGGTCTATTGGTGGATTGTGAACTGATTGGGGTTGAACAGTCAAAACCTCTACAAAAAAAAACCCTCCTGAGTTTCAATCTGGTTAGATTTGGTTTCAATTGGTGCATATCTTCTTTGTATTTTTGATGATGATGGTGAGGTTGAAGGTGAAAAGTTGGATTTAATCTTGACAGGATATGTTTCTCTTCCCGCGGGGTTTCCTTTCATCCCTGTTTCTGTCTAGCTCAAGGCCAGAGGAGCAAATTTTGATGGCTCCCATTCAAACCAAGCAATTTTTTTTTTTTTAAAAAAAAAAAAAGGGATCAAGAGATAGGTACGGGTATTTGATCTTGATCCATGGCTGATCAGAGATCTAAGGAATCAAGCAATCTAACTAATAATTTTATTAATAAAATAAAAAAATTGGATCAAAAGAATCTAAGAAAAAATATGAAATAGTTTGATTGTGAATGGATCTTGGAAGTTGGTTGAGAGAAAAAAAAAAGAAAGAGAGAAAGTAGACAATGATGATGATAAAGTGGAGTGTCAGGACTATGATGTATTCATGGGGGGATCAATGATTGATTGGAATTGTCCAAGGGTTTATAAATCCAGTAGTTTTGATTTGAAGGGTGGGGGTGTGTGTGTCACACAACCACCCCATGTACTATAGGGCAATCTTAGATGATTGTGAGCACAAAGGAAGAGACTGAGTGCAAGGGCAAGTGCAAGGTATCAAAGCTAACTGCAAAGTGCAAAATTGTGATTGGGTAACCCAACACACAGTGAGAGGGATGAATTTTTCCAATGGAAAGGAAACTAAAGCCAAGCCCAATGTGATGACTGGATTTATCAAAATGCAAGAACGTATGAAATTAACCAACTGAGGACACAATCTTCAGGCAAGCGGCATAGCCTTTATAAGGTAATCCAAAGTGACTAGATACAACTTGATGGACAGCCAACTACAGTTAAGAGGCAATGAGGCAATGAATGACATGAACGGACTGGGAAATGAAATAAAAGTATAGACCTTTCCAAGGTCATAAAGTAGATGAAAGGCAATAGATTCTGAGAGTACAAGGGAGTAACGGATGAGATAGGAAGGAGTGAAATGAGAGAAAATGCAAATATGAGGATGAGAAAATGAAAATATGAGGATATAATTTATGCAGGGTAAGGGACTAGTCCAATTGCAAACTATACAGTTGGTGTGGCTGACTAGCATGGGTGCAAGCTAGCAAGAGTGCTTGACCAGGAATGGGAACCCAAGGGATATTGATACCCAGGGTGGAAGAGGGGAGCTCAAATGGATGGTT
Source organism: Puccinia polysora (assembly GCA_025617555.3). Taxonomy (NCBI): domain Eukaryota; kingdom Fungi; phylum Basidiomycota; class Pucciniomycetes; order Pucciniales; family Pucciniaceae; genus Puccinia; species Puccinia polysora. The sequence goes on from CM062636.1 coordinate 12,774,683, forward strand.
GAATGGAGTAGAGTTAACTGAAAGGTTTGCAAGTAGGTGCTGAGTCAGTTTCCAAGAATGGAAGATTTTTATGCAAGCCAGAGTTGATAAGCAGAAGGCACCATTGATGTTGTGCTTCTATTTGTGTCACACGTATGGAATGAGGTAGATGGTACTGAGGAAAGGATATGTAAAAGTGAGGGAGAAAATAATCCTTAAGCTTGAACCATGACAGGGGGAAGCCATTTGGCCAAGGGTGCAAAGGCTTGAGTGAAGTAGATCCATGGCCTGCATCCAGTCTGTGAAGCTAAGGTTTCAGGGACCAATTCTGACTACCAAATGGATCTTGAAGGAGGTTGGAATTTTGGTAATATTTGGAAAAACTTTTAGAAGAAAAAAAAAAAAGAAAAAAAAAAGAAAAAGAAAAGAAAATGAAAAACTAATGGTTTTGTAGAGATAGATGTATAGATATAGAGTAGAGGAGCAAGTTGGTTCAGGCTGATCAAATAGACTGATGCACTGGATTTCACACCCAAGGAACTTTGGGGATACCTGGTTTGAAGGCTTGGTGCAGGGGCAAGATCATTCACCCAGGCTCAGTGGCCAAGCTTTCAGAGAACAATCTTGGATACTCATTGGTGGGTGGGTGTGTTTTTTTCCTTCTTCCTTTTTTTTTTTTTTTTTTTTTTTTTTTTTTTTTTTTTTTCAAAGGTCATTCTTGGAATTTTATGACCCTCAAAAGACTGAAAAAAAATTCATAGGATGAGATTAAGTGAAAAAAAAAAAAGAAAAGAAAAGAAAAAGAAAGAAAAAAGAAAAGAAAAATTGATTGTAAAAATTGTATCAACAAAAAAAAAAAAAGGTGGGGGGGGGGTTAAGTAAAAGAAGAAAAAAAAAAAGAAATTGGGCTAGATTTTTTTTTCTCACAACCCCAACCCTTAACATCATGGGTTTTTTAGTTCCCCAAAATGTCCACCAAACATGGAAAAAATCCTTTCCTTACACTGGTGATTCAACAATTCTATTCTTTTTTTTTTTTTGGGCGGGGCAAATTGATGTGGTGGCCTTTTATCTGGGAATCTGAGACCCTAATAAAGAAAATTTAATGATTTTTGGATCATTCAATCAATTTAAAAAATCCAACCCAAAAATACAAGAAGAATAAAAAATAGAAATTTATCATGAAGTTTTTTGGAACTATTCCTTTGTGTTTTAAATTGGTGGATCTTTAATTGAAAACCCAAGGTTTAGAACGGGAGTGAAGCACTGTTTGAAAACCATATGATTCATGAACAGAGGTTCACAACTTGCAAAACCCCCCAGTGTGGTAGACCAAACCTGTCCTATAGCCATCAGACCCACTTTTATAGCATAACAACAGCTCAAAACCTCAAATTAACTCAAGAAATTCATTTTACATTAAAAATAACCTATATTCACTTAGCCAAAGTACCCCTCTATCCCTCATGGATTAGAAGATATAGCCCAAGAAACCTCCAACTGTGGCAAACTCATACCCATCCAGGTGTCACAGCTCTGTGAAAGGCAGAAAGGCATACCTTGGAAATCCTCAAGTACATGCCAGTAACAGCTTAACCTCAACACCAGGACCATATCCCAACCCTGTCACCTCAGCCAGAATACAGAAATACAGATACATGAGGCTGTGTAACTAGTTCAGCTCCTGTCACCTCACCCAGAATGAATTCAAATACACATAAAGAAGGCTGTGCAGAAGTATACAGGAACATTATAGCCAGCAGAAAATTGGAACCAGTCTCAACCAGAACCAAACAAAAAAGAAAATATAAATACAGAAGGCTGTGCAGAAGTATACAGGAAAATTATAGGCAGGAGAAATTGGAGACAGTCTCAACCAGAACCAAACAAACAAGAAAATATGCATACAGAAGGCTGTGCAGAAGTATACAGGAACAGTATAGGTAGGAGAAAGTGGAAACAGTCTCAACCAGAACCAAAAAAACTAACAGCACCAACCCAACCCCAGCACCACACAGAAATTCATGTAGTCAGAAGCATGTGATACCAAACAAACCACTGTTAAAAATTACCACAGGGCTACCCAGCAATATATGCAGGAAGCCAGAACCATGTAGTACAAAACAACCCCAGCACCACACAGCAATTTATGTAGTCAGAAGTATGTGATACCAAACAGTCTACCAGTAAAAGCCCACCACAGGCTACCCAGAAATATATGCATACAATCAAGACCATGCAGAACCAAAAAAACCACCAGTAATGCACAGAAATAGATGAAGGTAGAAGCAAGTAGCAACAAACAAACCAGCAGTGATTGCACATCAACACATGTAGGTAGGATCAAGTAGCACCAAACCAAACACCAGTACAGCACAGGAATATATTTTATCTGAAATAAACAGCAGTTGATTCAGGGCTGTGCATGCATGAAACCTCTTTAGAAGATTTTTCCAACAAGCAGAAATTCCTCATGTAACTGTAAAAGCTTTTACAAACCAACATAAAGGTCTCATGTAACTGTATCTCACTGTTCCTCACCAGAACAGGGAGAAACCTCAGGGGAAGCCTTGAGCACCCCTGGGGGCAGGAATGTTCTATTTAAGGAGGGCCTCTCTTCCCTATCCAAGTTGTATTAGTATGCCATCTGGATCACTCACCCTATGCCATCTGACCTATCATCATCATTCACCCCATTCACTCTATGCCATCTGGCCCATCACCCAATCAGTAGTCATCTGTGTTACCTACCCAGCAAAATATCATCAGTGAACCAATTATAAAGGAAGCAAGAAATTATAAGCCAGTTATAAACCATCTTTAAAAAATTAAACCAACCAAAAGGTGCTTGAATAAGGGTTCTTCTTTGACATTAACATTCAGCACAACATAAAAGAAGAACCAGCCATCAATCAATAAATAACCCTTACACAGAAAGAGAGAACAACAAAAAGCAACTACCAACCTTTCTGCTACCCATCCCACTGTGGTTAAACCCATCCTTGGGTCCTCTCCTGAACCATCCCTTTGATAAGCCCTTGAATCCTTTAATATTTTTATATTGGTTAAGATAAAATATATCTGATCAACCACTAACCAATAATCCAATACATCTGGTCCATTCTTCAACAAATCCTATCAATAAAAGTTAATAATTAATCTAAGTCTGGTCTGAGACCTATTTTAAGTCTCAAAGAAACCAGCCATTGATTCAAATAAATTATTTTTCAGACTTAATATAGTACTATAAGGTCAGGAAATTCAAGACCACCTTAGTCTTTCTAATACTCTAAATGAGTAGAAGTAATACTGAATTCCCCTTCAAGGACTTCCAGCAAGCTATCTGCTAAATTATTTTATATAACTCCACAGGAGTCTCTATACCGGGAGTTTGCAAAAAAGCAGTTTTTGAACCAAATGAGTTGCAAACAAGTAGTTGGTAACCCCACCAGGGTTGCACAAGTGACCACAGAAAAAAAAAAAGAAAAAAAAAAAAAAAGAAAAAAAAAAAAAGAAAAAAGAAAAAAGGTTGGTGTTAAATTCAAAAACCTGGGTTTTGAAGAGCCATTAAGAACTATGAAGGTTGCAAACAGAATTTCTTACCACTTGCAGGTGTCTTTATTGACACTTTTGGCCAATTTGGACCAGTTTAGGGGGTAATTGGGAGTACCTAGGCACCCCTGGACCACATTTGAGTGCCATGAACACAAAATTGGGTATTTTCAATACATTGTGAGAATTTTAGGGAGTATCAAAGTTAACCAAACCAGCCATTTTTTAATGGCAGGTTTCAAACAAAATCTTACATTAAAAATCAAAAAAAAAAACCACTTATTTCACATCAGACGTGTCAAAGTTAACCTGAAATAAGTGGGTTTTTTCAAATAAAGTATTTAAAGGCTTCCACCACCTGTCCATGTCATCCACCCCTGGCTTCCCAACTTCTTCTACCTCCAACCTCCTCACAAATTGTTTTACCTCCAGCCTCATCATAAAAAGATTCACCACTCTCATCAATTTATCACTCTCATCATCACTCTCATCAGTTTATCACCCTCATCACTTGATCACTCACCACTTTATTGCTCTAATTTCTTCATTGATCTCATTGCTTCATTTCTCTCATTGCTTCATTTCTCTCATTGCTTCATTTCTCTCATTGCTTCATTTCTCTCATTGCCTCATTTCTCTTGGAACTCTAACTCCAACCTCATCCAAAGAATCTAATCATTGTTTTATTGCTCTTGTCACTTTATCGCTCTCATCACTTCATATCTCTCATCAATTTATCCCTCTCATCACCTTATTGCTCTTACTCTTTCCAAATGGCCCCTCAGAAAACCTCCCCCGGCAAGTCCACACAAAAGTCCAACACACCAAAGCAAACATTTTCAAGGAACTCCACAAAAAACAATCCTCCCCCATCAGCTTCCAAGTGCTCAAGTCAGCTCAAGAGAGCTGATCACATCATCCTGGTCAACTGGCTCAAAATTCCCTCAAACTATGATGCCTGCTTTGGATCCAACAATGAAACACGTGTTGGCCAACCTCCATCCTCTAAGGTCAATGTTTATCTCCTCATGGCCAATGAACTCAAGAACAAAACAAAAGTTAGGCTGGATCTTTCATCCAAACAGATGAGGGAGAGATTCAAGAATTATCAAGCCAAGTACAAAAAGGCCCACTCCATCTCAATCTCCACCGTCTTTGGTATCAAAGACTCTGAAAAAGCCAAGGAAATCAACTAGATGGTTGATAAGTTGGACTCCATTTGTCCTTTTTATATTCAAATGGATGAAATATTTGGAAAGAAGGCCAACATCACCCCTTGAGCCGCTTTTGATTCCCAACAATCCAATTCAGTCCAGGCTGATGACTTGGCTGGGGATGCTTATCCTAAAAATGGTGATCCTGAAGAAACCTTTTCCTTGGAGTGGCCCCCATCCGATGCCAAGGAGGATATTCAAACGCAATCAGCTCCAATCATGTCTACTTCTGGTTTGATTAATGTGTCAAACCATACCTTGGACCCCTCCCCTCCTTCTTTGGATTTCTCTCTTCCTGGATTAACAGATCTCATCAACCTTGCTGATGTGGAACAAGATACTCCTCAGTCTCCATTACCCTCAACATTGGTTCAAGTAAGGAACCAAGCTCTTTTATCTTCTGTCTTGTTAAACCTGACTGATTCAGATTATAAAAAAACAGGCTCATCCATTCCAGAATGGCCAAAAAACCAAGCTAATGGGGCCTCCCACATTGCCTTTGAACACTAGTGATGACTTTCAGACTCAAAACTCCTCTGCCAAGGGTAAGCAAAAGGCTTCCAATTCCATCAATATCAACCCCAAAAGTCATCAAAAGAGGAGAAACACTTCCAGTTTTTCAGGCTTTGAAGAAATCATGGAGAAGAAAGATTCATGTGAGTCCATTGTTTGAATATCCTTGCTTTCAAAACCATGCTCATTGCTTTTCCCCTGAAAAAAACAGTCACAAAAAAACTTGACTTTGAAAAGAAAAAGTGGGATTGTGAACTGGCCATGGATGTCCAAAAGCAGAAAGACAAGAGTTTGGCTCATCAAAAAAAATGGGATGCTGAGTGGAAGTTGAAACAGGCTAAGCTAGAGTTTCAAAAAGAGGAAAAGGAGAAGGATCAACAGCAAGAACAACTGGAAAAGGAGAGGGAACAACTTGCAACCAAAAAAAAAGGATAAGGTATCAGTAGCCTTGGCTTGCATTGGTAGCAATAGAAAAGTAGATGAAATAAATCAGATAACTCAAATGCTGGGCTTGTAAATATATTTTCATGGGTGAAAGAAAAACAAAAAAAATATTGTTGATTACAACGTTTGAGAGTATTCTTAACCCAACAAACATACAAATCTTTTTTTGTTTTTGTTTTTATTTATATTTTTTTTTCTAGAGTAAACTTGGCCATCATTCAAGTCCCTACAAGTGTTTCTAGTTGTTTTATTAATTTGAAGTGACATGACCATTCTGGTATGGGTTGCTGTATCCACATCAGGAAAGGTATGGTGCTTGTACTTATTAGATGCCCAAACCATTTTGACTATACCTTTTTTATTGAAATCAATTCCAAAGCCAAGGTCAGGAAAAACAAATTGGCCATCCAATACTTGATATTTTTCTGTATTTTCAATAAGCCAAACATTTGATTTATTGGTTGGAACCACAAGTGAAAAGGAGTAGCCAGAGATTCTGCCTTTGTCAATATGAGGGGAGTTGTAAAAAGAGTTCAAGGTGAAAGTGGGAGTCGTAAAAAGAGTTAAAGGTGAAAGTGGGAGTTGTAAAAAGAGTTCAAGGTGAAAGTGATGTTTGGGGAGAAATCAAAAGGTGTAGGCTTGGAACCAAATTCCAACAAAGAGAAAGAGGGTATGTTGTTTTCCTTCATGGTATCATGGTTTGCTTCAAAGGATAGTTTGGCCAACTTGCAAAACATTTGTCCTAGAATTTGGGATACTTTGTTGGCCTTAAGGTTGAGGAAAGCATACTCTTGAGGAGAAGATCTAATAGATTATTTATTTACACAACTTCCAAATAACTCCAAAGGGTGCATCAATTTTTGCCATCCAACTTCCCACATTTTTCCACCCCAAGATCTTGAAGGACCAACTGGGTTGACAAATTTTTTTGAAACATGAAGGAAAGTGGTGAAAAAGTTGATTTCCTTCTTATCTTTTTCTGAAAGTTTATCCAAGGGCACAAATTTGATTATTGCAACCAGGTCTTGATGATCAGATTGATTGAGGAAAATTACTTTTCCATGGTGGAAAAAATGGAACCGTTTGATTGTTTTTTTTGCTTGCTCAAACTCTTCCTGGGTCAGTTTTCAACTATTCTTTTTCTTTTTGGCAAAAATTGAAGGGTAAAGATCCAAAGGACGCGGTTTCCAACCAGACCAGACCTCCTTTTCATTAATAACTTCCTCAGAAACCTCCAAAGATATTTTGGAATCTCTCATTTGATTCCTCTTTTGGTGAGAAGCCCTACTCTTCCCACCTCTCTGTATCTTTTTCAAGCCATCTTCTTCCATATTGTTCCCTCCCAATCCTATAATTAGATTGGGGTGAGGAACATGGTGGGATTTGATTGTTTTTTTAACATTTTGAGGGGGTGAGAGAAGGGTAGGATGTTCCTCAAAAGCGTTCTAATTTTTTCCAAAAAAAAAAATCAGTCCAATAGACATCATTGGTGAAACATGATTGAATAAAAAAAAGAAACCAAACCTGGACTTGAACCCAGGGACACCAGAAGCTGAATCCCCCCCAAAAAAATTGGCATGAATCACCCATGCAACACACCAACAAGCAAAGTTATCAAAAAAATTAAAATTAAAAAAAAACTGACCTTCCATGGCAAAGAACACCTGAAGTAACCAAGGTGCAGTCCAGAGACACCTAAAAATAAAAAAACATCAAAAAACAAAAAAAAAATATGCAGAGGTCAGCTCCAAAGAATACTCCAAATAAAGGAGCAGGAGAAATTAGCAATCAATTGATCAATTGATTGCAAAACAGTCAAACAATTGATCACAAAAAAATCAAGCAATTGAATCACATTTGATTGGTCAATCAATCAATCAATTAGGATTTGATTGAACAATTGATTCCTTATAAATTGGTGGGGGTTGGTCAAGAAAGGCAGGAGGAGGAGGAGGAGGAGGAAGGGGGGAGAAAGAAAAGGGAGGGGCTTACCAGATGAGGAGGGGGATGCAAGTGAGATGAGGTGGAGCTGAGAGAGAAGACCTGGGAGAAGCTCAAAGGAGAGGTAAGCAAGGGTGGTTTAGTGAGTGGAAAGAATGAGGGAAGGGGAATCACTGATTCTGTTGGTGAGTTGGATGGTGGATGTTTTGGGGAGCTTGGTGAGGCAGGTTTCTTGGTGAGTTTGATGATGCTGGTGAGGTTGGTTAGGTTGCTGAGGTGAAGGAGGTGGTTTGATGAGGAGGAGGAAGGAAGGTGACCGGTGTGTGAGTGGGGTGAGGTGGAATTGTTGGAGCAGTGAGGTGAAGGGGAGAGATGGGTGGGCTGGCAAGTGGTGGGGTATGAGGTGGAGGTGTTTTTTCATTTTGTCTAAGTCCACTAAGAAAAAAAAAAAAAAACTGACTCAGCCTGGAAACTTGGGTGAAAAACCAAAAAAAAAACTTACTGTGAAGTTATTTTTCACCTATTTAAAAATCAAAAATTACTCATCAAAGAAAGCAAGGGTGAGAGGAAGAATCCGCTCTCTCATAGAAGAAGATGAGGGAAAAGATGAGACAGGGATGACTTGAGGTGGGTCAGGAATATCATCTTCAAATATTTTGTTCCATTCATCTTTGATGTTGGCCAAAAGATTGGGAAGGATTACACAAGTGATAATCCAGTTGATGAGGATCTTCATTTCTTTGGAGTTTTGAAGCTGGTTTAGCATTTTCCTTAAGCTGGACCATCTTCCTTTCAGGACTCCTATGGCATGCTCAATCTGAACTTGTTATTGGGAAAGATGATAGTTGAAATTGGTTTTTACTTGATTGTTAGATGAAATGTTCCAGTATTCTGGAGCCACATATTTCCCACTAGCATAAGCTGAATTGGCAAGAAGGTATTGATTGTGGTCAAAGTAGTTCTCCAGTTGTTGGGAAATTTGCATCCAATTGAACACGTATGAATCATGACAAGAACCTGGAAGGCCAGCATGGAGGGATATGAACTTATTGTTGTTATCACAAACAAGTTGTAGGGCCACGGAGTGTCTAAACAAAAAGATGAAACATATTTGGTCACTGGTGTGATAAAAGGTGTTATCAAAGTCATTGGAAAAGAAATAAATCATTTGCCTTTTTTTGCAATCAAAATAGTGGTTGCCATCTAGCTTGGGTTTTTGACTCAAGGGAATGGTGGTTCCATCAACAAACCCAATGCAACCAGGAAAGTCTTTGGTCTCCATTAATTTAGATATCTCCTTGCGCTCTTCTTTGGTTGGCCAAGAAAGGACTGAGAAATGGAAAGATAGGATAGCAATCATGACTCTTTTGGTGTGTAAGTCAATGATTCCATAACTGACTGAGGATAGATTTTCCAATTGATGGATTGCTGCTCCATTTCAATTTGATCCCAATCTAAAAAGAGCAACAGCAAGTTGGATGGCTGGATTGCATTGAGGATTCCAAGCATTGTTCTGGAAGATGTGGTGGTCCTCAATCATCTCCAAAAGTTTCATGAATGAAGGCAACATAGTTTGGAATAGTTACCGGAAGCTTAAGTCAGGGATGAGATGAAGATTTTTCCTTTCATACATAGGGTTGTGGAGGGTGTGTATTCTTGGAACCATGTATTGCTTTTCCAACAGAGAATTCAAAGCTAACCAAGGTGATTCCAAATCAGAGTCTGAATCAGAGTCTGAATGAGAGTCAAACAGTAGCAAAAGTTCAGTCATCTTTTTTGCGTTTTCAAATTGCTGGAAGGAAGTTTGATTGGAAATGTTGAGAAAGATGGTGATGTGATGCGGGGTGATAAGATGATGATGGGATTTGATTTATGTGAAGATGGAGATGTTAAAATAAATAGGGATGTGAAGCAATGGAGATGAGATGTGTGTGATGCAATGGAGGTGCGACTGGTATGGATTTGCTGATGTGGATGGTTGTTTTGGATTTGATGGATGGTGGATGGATGATGATGCATAAATGGCGGGTTTAATGGCAGGTTTGATGTTTGAAATCCACCATTTTCATGAAACCCGCCATTTTGAAATAAACCAGTTAGGGGGTATGTGTATTTCAGCAACCCGCCATTAAAAATGGCGGGTTTGGTCAAGAAAAAATGGTGGGTTTCTAATGGCAGGTTTTCTAACTTTGATACCCCCTATTGGAACACAAGAAGAACTGTATGAAACATTCTGCAAAATTGAAAACCTGAATCTGCCTATTGGAAAAACAAATGCCTGTCCCCATTGGATAGTTTTATTTTTCTTAACCCAGAAGTGAGCACACTTTGGAGTTCTTGAATTTAGAGTTGGGTTGATAACTGAAATTTCTTTGGGTTATTTGGGACATGGAAAAAGTGGAAAGCCCAAGCCCCCCTTGCTGCATTGAAGGACTTAAGTTATAGTGCTCTTCACAAATCTGTGGAAGACGCTAGGGATTATGGTGGGGATTATTGAAATAAAACATTGGAAGCCCTGGTTGCATCCTCATCTAGGGTTGCAATTGAGGAAAAAGATGTTTTAAAACAGGAATTGGCTTGTGGTGGGTCAAATTTCATGTCAGATTTAATTGATTTGGATTGATCTATACTAATGTAATCATGGCTGATGTAACTATATAACCATGGGGTTCCAGAGCCTCTTGACCCTCCTGCAGTGAGATGCTTTCCCAGTAGGGAAGAAGAAAAATATTTTTGCCAAAAATGGGCATCCATGCATGGCTACGCTTTGAAAAAATTCAAGTCAAATAGAGAGAAATAAGTCAACCCAGGATTCAAAAGAAATGGAATATATTTGGGGCCATTACTCACCAAATGGAAGAGGCAAGCTCACATGAGGAAGGTTGGGTGTCAATTAATGATCCATGCAAGTTGATAAGTAGCAGATCCCATTTGGAGCCTATCCATTAAAGAACAAATAATCATGAACCATCTGAAAAACCCTCAGTGCATCCTTAACTAAGGAGAATCTCTGTTGGTAAGGAAGGCTTGAAATATGTGCTCAATAGAATTCAACTCAAAAGGAAATTGAGGAAGATTGAAGGTGGGGCATATGTTGACTATGAAACTTCCAGTTCAGTAAGTTGGATTGTTTGATTTTTTAAATTGATTTTTGTTGAAGGATTTTAGATTACTATTTGGTTTACTAATCAGTAATATTTTTTTTGAAAGGATGAAACTGATCCATTGATCAAATATTCTCAATTTATTTAGAAGCTCAGTTCAATTTTAATGAGAAAAACTGAAGAAGCTAGAGTTGAACTTCTAAGTTAACTGGTCAAGAATGCAAAATTTTTTGTTTTTAAGCCAATGATAAAGGCAAAAGTCTTACACTTGAGCTGAAGTTCACCCAAATTCAAAGACACCTGTTGTGAAATTTCAAGATTTTAAAACATTGAAAAGGAGCTTAAGAGGATAAAGAAGATTAGAAGAGAAGCAAAAAGACCGAAAATTGCAAGTATTTGATTTTGTGAAGTGTTAGGGTTTAGGTTTCAATGAACTGATGGTAAAATGATTTTTGTAGTCCAAGTCAGGCTCAGAATATGAATTTCATAGTTCAGAGGAATAGACTGAAAGTGAATTGGGCTCCATTCATTTGGAATCTGAATCCTCTTCTGAGGAAGAAGACCTGAAGGAGAGTTCAACCAAGGCTCATCCTTGGTGTGAATTGATTTCATTAATGTGATTAGAATGTTGGTTAAGTGGGTTTTGATTGTAGGAACCAAAATTGAAATACCTCAATAAAATACCTGAGAACTTACTCAAGTTCTTGGGTGAGCTTTGGGATCCTATTGGTGATGCTGATTGTGGACTTAATTGCTAAATCACTTGGGTGTGATAAAAATGGACAGTTCAAAGTGCAAAGGGAAATGACAGAAAAATTGAGGAAACATAATGCACTCTATACTAAGATCCATGGTGGAAGTAAAGATTTCAACAAGATTTAACAAAGACTTGATATTGAAGACATCAATGAAAAGATTGTCTTCAAAATGGCTTTGAAAGTTGGATATGGGCCAAATGATAGTGGATAATTATGGAAGGCCATTTTTTTTCATTTCATTGAATTCATATTGTACTTACACTCCTATGAAAATTGGTGTAAAAGAACCATCAGATGCCATCTTTATTTTTTTTGTTAACAATAAACACTGGGTTAATTTATAACTTGAGGGAGATATGATTCCAATCCCTACCATTGTATCAAAAGCTTCTTATTTGACTTCAATGAAAGCTTTTGGTTGGGTTGATCATCTCACATATCAACTGAATTTTTATCCCAATTTATAAAAATTATAGACTTCATGTCATTTCATCATTTGAGTTTTTATTTCATCATTTGGGTTTGGTCTAACATTTAATTCTGATGCTGATCTTGTAATTATATTAATAAGAAGGTTCATGAAATTTTGAACATCATTTTTTTGAGTTTTTTGAGTTAAAATCATTATTTTGAGTGCTTTGAATGAAATTTTCTGGGTAAGTCAGTTCAACTTGTGTTGGGCTGATACCATCATAGGGAGTATTTTTCCTTCTTATGATGGGATCAGCTTAAAACAACTTGAACTTTTTTTGGTTTGGGTGTTCTGACTTCAGGGCTATTCAATTGAGGTGGAATTTTATATCAATGGAATAGCCCCCCCTTCTTTTGGGGGGGTGGGGGGGGTTGATTTAGTTTTGCAGTAGTCCAATGAAATGAGTTCAACTTGTGTTGGGATTATACCATCATAAGAAGTCTTTTTTACTTCTTATGATAGGATCAGCTGAAAACAAGTTGGAAGTTTTTTTTGGTGTTTTTAATTTAGGGCTGGTCCTTGAGGTTTACTTAAATTCCTATTTTTTGAGGGTTGATTGATCAACTTCATGAAATGATAAAATGGAATGATATGAATTAAATTCATTTAGTTGAATTCTGTTTTGATTCAATCCAATTTCTTTTTTAATGTACAATAAAATGTTTCTATTTTATTTTATTTTCTTCAAAAATTATAATATATTCCATTGTATTTGATTTTGGTGCTGTATTTTATGTATATTTTTTTATCTTTATCTTTATCTTCATTTTTATTTTTATTTTTCCATTTTTTATTTGTTTTTGGGCACAATTTCTTGATTTTTTGAAATTTTGAACAGTTTATCTTTATTCATCCATAGGGCCCATGGATGCACATTCATGGCCCCGGAGTTCTGAACTTTCCACAATTTTGTTTCAATTTTTTTTAAAAACTTTTTTTGGTGTTTTTTTTGGTGTTTCTTTTGGTGTTTTTTTTTGGTGTTTTTTTGGTGTTTTTTTTTGTGTTTTTTTTTTTGTGTTTTTTTGGTGTTTTTTTGGTGTTTTTTTTGGTGTTTTTTTGGTGTTTTTTTGGTGTTTTTTTGGTGTTTTTTTGGTGTTTTTTTGGTGTTTTTTTGGTGTTTTTTTGGTGTTTTTTTGGTGTTTTTTTGGTGTTTTTTTTGGTGTTTTTTTTGGTGTTTTTTTGGTGTTTTTTTTGGTGTTTTTTGGTGTTTTTTGGTGTTTTTTTGGTGTTTTTTTGGTGTTTTTTTTGGTGTTTTTTTGGTGTTTTTTTTGGTGTTTTTTGGTGTTTTTTTTTGGTGTTTTTCTTGGTGTTTTTTTGGTGTTTTTTGGTGTTTTTTTGGTGTTTTTTTGGTGTTTTTTTTGGTGTTTTTTTTGGTGTTTTTTTGGTGTTTTTTTGGTGTTTTTTTGGTGTTTTTTGGTGTTTTTTTTGGTGTTTTTTTGGTGTTTTTTTTGGTGTTTTTTTGGTATTTTTTTGGTGTTTTTTTGGTGTTTTTTTTTTTGGTGTTTTTTTGGTGTTTTTTTGGTGTTTTTTTTGGTGTTTTTTTGGTGTTTTTTTTGGTGTTTTTTTTTTTGTGTTTTTTTGGTGTTTTTTTTGGTGTTTTTTTGGTGTTTTTTTGGTGTTTTTTTGGTGTTTTTTTTGGTGTTTTTTTGGTGTTTTTTTGGTGTTTTTTTGGTTTTTTTTTGGTGTTTTTTTGGGGGTTTTTTTGGTGTTTTTTGGTGTTTTTTTGGTGTTTTTTTTTTTGGTGTTTTTTTTTGGTGTTTTTTTGGTGTTTTTTTTGGTGTTTTTTTGGTGTTTTTTTTGGTGTTTTTTTTTGGTGTTTTTTTTGGTGTTTTTTTTTGGTGTTTTTTTTTGGTGTTTTTTTTGGTGTTTTTGTGTTTTTTTGGTGTTTTTTTTGGTGTTTTTTTTGGTGTTTTTTTTGGTGTTTTTTGGTGTTTTTTTGGTGTTTTTTTTGGTGTTTTTTTGGTGTTTTTTTTTTTGGTTTTTTTTGGTGTTTTTTTTGTGTTTTTTTTGGTGTTTTTTTGGTGTTTTTTTGGTGTTTTTTTGGTGTTTTTTTTGGTGTTTTTTTGGTTTTTTTTTGGTGTTTTTTTGGTGTTTTTTTGGTGTTTTTTTGGTGTTTTTTTGGTGTTTTTTTGGTGTTTTTTTTTTGGTGTTTTTTTTGGTGTTTTTTTGGTGTTTTTTTTGGTGTTTTTTTGGTGTTTTTTTTGGTGTTTTTTTTTTGTGTTTTTTTGGTGTTTTTTTTGGTGTTTTTTTTGGTGTTTTTTTGGTGTTTTTTTGGTGTTTTTTTTTGGTGTTTTTTTTGGTGTTTTTTTGGTGTTTTTTTTGGTGTTTTTTTTGGTGTTTTTTTTTGGTGTTTTTTTGGGTTTTTTTTTTTGGTGTTTTTTTGGTGTTTTTTTGGGGGTTTTTTTTTGGTGTTTTTTTTGGTGTTTTTTTGGTGTTTTTTTGGTGTTTTTTTGGTGTTTTTTTGGTTTTTTTTTGGTTTTTTTTGGGGGGTTTTTTTGGGGTTTTTTTTGGTGTTTTTTTGGTGTTTTTTTGGTGTGTTTTTTTTGGTGTTTTTTTTTTGGTGTTTTTTTGGTGTTTTTTTGGTGTTTTTTTTGGTGTTTTTTTTGGTGTTTTTTTTGGTGTTTTTTTTTGGTGTTTTTTTTGGTGTTTTTTTTGGTGTTTTTTTTGGTGTTTTTTTTGGTGTTTTTTTTGGTGTTTTTTTGGTGTTTTTTTTTTGGTGTTTTTTTTGGTGTTTTTTTGGTGTTTTTTTTTGGTTTTTTTGGTGTTTTTTTTGTGTTTTTTTTGGTGTTTTTTTGGTGTTTTTTTGGTGTTTTTTTTGGTGTTTTTTTGGTGTTTTTTTTGGTGTTTTTTTGGTGTTTTTTTGGTGTTTTTTTGGTGTTTTTTTGGTGTTTTTTTGGTGTTTTTTTGGTGTTTTTTTGGTGTTTTTTTTGGTGTTTTTTTTGGGTGTTTTTTTGGTGTTTTTTTTTTTTTTTTTTTTTTTTGGTGTTTTTTTTTGGTGTTTTTTTGGTGTTTTTTTTTTGGTGTTTTTTTTTTGGTGTTTTTTTTGGTGTTTTTTTTTGGTGTTTTTTTTTTTTTTTTTTTTTTTTTTTTTTTTTTTTTAATTATCTTCATTCATTTTAATTTAATTCATTTTTTTTGCTCAAAAACCTGGAGTTGTGAATGGCACACCAAAAATTGAAGTGGGTGGTAAAAAGCTGTTTGCAACTCATCTGAGTTGTGAACTGTGCCAAAAAACCCAATTGGAGTCATGAGTGGGTTGTGTATGGTTGAAAATTTAACACTGTCAAATTAAATCACAAAAGAAAAAAAGAAATCCTGCATATATCTATTTCATGGGAATAATTCAGATATTTTTATAAGCTAATGAAACCAATAGTAGTGGAATTAAACTCACCAACATCAACATTGACAATTTAATTCCACTTGCTAGAAAGTGCCATCAAGGAATCTATAGTTGAATCTCTCCCAAAACTATATTTGAAGCTATCAAAATTATTCAATTTTTTTTTTGGTGCACAGTCACTGTGAACAATGCAGAGTGACTGTGAATTGGAGCTTGGTGATTATTTTACCTGAGCATGATCATAGAATGGGCCTGAGATTCATGATGGCACTTGCTAGCAAGTTCCATCAGATCTTTTGTGGTGATATAGTAGTGAAATTATATTTTCAACAATATTTTTACTTTTTATTTATTAAAAAATCACAAAAAGTACAATGAAGAATGTAGACTGCCTCTTTTGTTTAAAATTATCTTCACTGTGATGAATATTTTACAAGTTAAAAACTGTAATAAGAACTCAGAATAATTTTTGGTTTCATCTTTTATTGTTTTTTCTTATTTTGTTCAAAAGTAAAAGTAAAATTGAGATAAAATTTGGATGCCTGACTTTTTTTAAAAAAAAAACAATTGAAAAGGATGTGTTATGTTGGTGTGTTTTCAGATTGGATCCAATTTGGAGACCAAGAATCAATCTAAAAATCCCAGAAAAAAGATTTTTAAAGCTCTTTAATTGATTTTTCAAATTTTTGAAGAATTTTGAAGAACCCAATTAATTTAATTCAAAACAAAACGTAATAGTTACAAAAACTCTATGAGTGATGTTTTTTTTCCCCCTTGATTTTTGGGATGAATTTTTGACAGTGCTCCAATGCTTCAAAAATTGTTAAATATATTTTTATGAGGATTTTAGACACTGAGCTAAAAGATCACCATATAAAATTTCTTAAAATAAAATTACTTAAACACCAGTGCATAAAAGAATTTTTGAATTTTTGGTGGAGATGATGGTGTGGTGGCTATTTATAGGCACAAACAAAATAGGCTCAGAAGAAAAATTAAAACAGAATGCTCAGCAGTGGGCAGGTACAGAATCTGCAGATCAATAGGATTGAAAAAGATAAGTATGTCTAATTGCCTACCCCAGTGGAGAGGGTCAAGGGCTCAGCAGTGGGCAGGCGCAGGATCTGCAGCAAAATAGCAAAGCTGAGCTGGGGTTTTGCCTTTTGTGGACAATGATTGTGGCCAGCAGCCAACCCTTCCACATTTATGGATTTTGGAGGAAGGAATGTGGAAGAAGTGATCAGAGCTATGGGGTATGCATCCAAAAAGCCAAATATGGGGTTTGCATTAGGTATTGTGGGAGGATATGTAATTTTTGGGAAAATTGAACACTAAAGTCAAAGAGTCAGTATGCTGGTCAACAGGGATCTGTAAGAAAGATAGATGAGGTTCTTGAGTTATGCTGTATGCAGGCTTGAAGGGTATCTACTAAAGGAGATAGACAGGGATTGGTCATTACAAGTGCATTGGGAAATATCTATTTGTAGGGTCATTGGAGATTGCAGAAGTATTACTTTAACATATTTATGTGGATTTATAAGCTAAGAAGATCATGGCTAATAGTGATCCAGGTCATTGCAGAATGCATGGGATAAGGAGGTGCAGAGAGAGTCATTTGTTGTTTTTATTCCTTTCTTTCTTTGGAGCTGACTTTTGGGTTGAACATAAAAGGGAGGAAAATGTTTGGAAGGGGATTGGAGGGATCATATTATCATAAAATTATTTATTTTATCATTGGAGTATCATCTTGTAGTGTGTTAAGTTTCTTGGAGTTGTTATTTTGTTTATTGGAGTAACTTGGAGTGATTAGTGGAGGATTAGTTCAGTGAAGAGCATTTTGCGGAGTCTGTATTGTTTATTACCATTATTTCATTGCATGTTACTCAGACAAAGTATCCAGAGGGCCTTGATATTATTTCACAAGCAACAGGGAAGGAACTCTGAGGTGTTTTCTGTTTGTTGCAGTTTGTGATTATTTTCTCTGTGGAGGCAGTTTTTTGGTGATTGGCAGAGCAGAGCAGGGGTTTTAACTCAATTACTCAACAGGTTTCCGGTACCAGGATGGGGTTTTTGCGGGTATTTGCTGTATAAAAAAATTGCTTTCCACAAAGGGGATGTAAAACACCCTTGAGTTTGAAGGTAAGGGTTGTAAGAAAAATAATTCCCCAAAAAATATTTCTGAGTTTTTTTTTTGCAAAAAAACTGAATGATTGAATGAGAGTTCAGAAGAGTAAGAAAACAGAATTCAAGATAGCTAATTTTTTTTTCTTTTCTTTTCTTTTCTTTTCTTTTCTTTTCTTTTCTTTTCTTTTCTTTTCTTTTCTTTTCTTTTCTTTTCTTTTCTTTTCTTTTCTTTTCTTTTCTTTTCTTTTCTGTTTTTTTTTTTTTTTTGGGGGGGGGGGATTGAGAGTTTTAAGATGAAGGAAGATGGAAGAAGAAGAAGGTCTGATGAGCCAGATCAACTTTTGGGGCCGGCTGGCTGGCTGGTTGAGGATAATAAACAGTATCTGGGCTTGATACCTCTCATAATTCTTTTCTATCCTTTTTTTCTTCCTTAAAGAAATAAAGAAACAAATGCACATGTAATCTCACGCACTCAAACTTAGCTTCCTATTGGATCTGAGGATATCATGGGACACAGATGGTGTTTGCATTTTTGGTCCTCTGTATGTTGGTATGTATGCATGTCTGGAATTATGGTTGAGATTTAAGTTCAGATGGATTTATTGATTGATAGATATTCTCATTTTTTTTAAAAAAAATAAATGGAGATAGAGAGAGAGAGAAAAGATTACTATAATCTAATCAATCAATGACTCATAAATTTATCAATGGGATGTGATCAAATGGGTTGATTCTGTGGTGGTGGTGATGGTGGTAGTTGTAGGTGGAAGAAAGAATTAAATAAGGAGTGATCAATCTAAAAAATAATTTTAGTGGGTTCCAAGATCTCAATCATAATCATTATCATCTTGATTTACTTATATCTAATACAAATAAATATTTTTTTCCCTTTTAATAAGATTTTAATTCCTTATCCCAAAATCAAACTTTTTTTTTAATCATTGAGCTTATGAGAAATCATCAAGTTATATTGCAGATCTTGGGTTAAAAAAGGAAACTTTTTTCTTGTGGATTAAAAGCTTGTTTTTCCTTGTTTTACTTTTTCCTTTGTTTTTACCTGGGAAGTTTTGAATATCAAGTGTAAATGAATTTTTTCTTCTTGTATTTTCTGGGGGGGGGGGGGGGTGGCAAGGTCTGATAGAATACAAAATAAAAGGAAATTGATCAAAGTTTGTTTTTGTTTTTTGTTTGTTTTTTTAAAAAATTCTTGATTTTCTTTTCTTTTCTTTTTTTTTTTTGAGAAATTCTTGATTTTTTTTTAGAAATTCGTGATTTTTTTCAAATATGCTTATGAATTGATCAGGATGATGTTTAATGGAAATGATGAAATTCTCATCAATATTAGGGAGTATCAAAGTTAATCAAACCCACCATTTTTTAATGGCGGGTTTTAACCCAAATCTGCCATTTCAAACCCGCCATTAAAAATAAAAAAAACCCACTTATTTCAGATAAGAAATGTCAAAGTTAACATGAAATAAGTGGGTTTTTTCAAGTAAAGTATATGAAGGCTTTCACCAGCAAAACCACACGTCATTACACATCATCACCCCTGGTTTCAACCTCCAAAATCAAACAAAAAATTATGCCTCCAACCTCATTGGAAAAAATTGATTTTCATTGCTCTTGTCAGTTCATCACTCTCATCTCTTTCTATCCTCTTCACTTCATCACTCTCATCCCCACATCAATTCATCACTCTCACCTTGCTTCATCACTCTCATCACTTTATTTCTTTCATCACATCCATTCTCTCATTGCTTCATCCCTTCATCCCCGCCCCTTTCATCACATCCTAACTCTCATTTCTTCATTGCTTCATCCCTTCATCCCTGCTTTCATCACATTGCTTCATCACTTGCTTGCTTCATCCCTTCATCCCTCTTACTCTTTTTGAATGGCCCCTCAGAAAAACTCCCCCCGCAAGTCCACTCAACCAAGGTGAACATCCCCCAGGAACTCAACATCCAACAATCCCCCCCATCAGCTTCCAAAGGCTCAATTCATCTAAAGAGAGCTGATCACATCATCCTGGGAAACTGGCTCAAAATCCCCTCCAAATATGATGCTTGCTTTGGATCCAACAATGAAACACAAGTTGGACAACCTCCATCCTCTAAGTTTAATGGTTATCTCCTGATGGCCAATGAAATGCAGAATAAAACCAAAGGTAGGCTGGATCTTTCATTCAAACAGATGCAGGAGTTATTCAAGAACTATCAAACCAAGTACATAAAAGCCCACTCAATGTCAATCTCCACTGGCTTTGGTATCACCAACTCCAATATAATGAAGGGAATCAAATTGGTGGTTGATAAGTTGGACTCAATTAATTTGCTTGAGGTGAGGATCAAGAAGGGATTCAGTTCATGGTATGAAATTTTGAGGTTTTGAAGCCCAATTTTTTACACATCTCTGTATGTTTGTCAAATAATTTCCTCCAATCTTGTTCCCTCCTATCCAAATACTTCAGTTGGGGTGAGGATCAAGAAAGGATTCAATTCATTGGTAACACTTTGAGAGTTTTGGGAGTGTTAGAATCCAAAATTTAGTTGCACATTGTGGGATTTGAACCCATGAACTCAACATTCATAAGTGATTCTTTAACTGCTAAGCTAAGTGTGCAATTGCCAGATGGACCATTGTGCCTTTACACTCACTTATAAAAATTCACTTATCAAAAATTCTAATTGTTCATCATCATGAACCATTTCACCATCAATATCCTCTTGGATACTTATAGACTTATCATTAATCACTCAAGATCAATCCTGTCACAACTGCCCCTTAATGCAAGGGGCTGAAGGCACAGGTACTACTACTCATAGAACTCAAGGATGATTTGTTGGAATTGCAAAGAAGAAGATTAGAGGATGAGTACAAGTGATGAGAAGATGTAAGGATGGAATGGAGAAGTCCAGGAGGAGGTTGTTGAATAAGTTGTTGTTGAATCCTATAAGAGTAACACCAGGAAGGGAAAAGGTGATATGAGTTAAGCAGGCTGGGTGAAGGTTGCCTTGTGCTGAGATGAAACCTACTGGCAGAGGGACTAACCAGTAAGAAGTAGTATACTAATTCCTTGGGGGGAATTAGTCCAAGAGGGAAGGAGAGGCCAGTATATGTGAGAGCTGAGAAGGAGGTCTTGAGGGATGAGTGGCTGGTGTTGCAGGTTGGAGTTCCCATGGTAATACATGTTGACTGATTGGGCTTGAGGCTTTAGTTGACTAATTGGCTGATGGGCCTATCCAGGAAGGTTTGACATGTACTGATCTGGAGTCCTGGGAGTATGGGCTGAACAGACAGTGGAGAGTATGTACTATGTATATACTAAGTTTAATATGTACTAACTCATATAACAATTGGGTTGAGGGGAGATGGAGTATGTACCAAGCCATGGAGGGAGGGAGAGATCCTGAGAAGGTTGACTGAATCACATGACAAAGTGGTGAGGTGTACATGGACATAGAGCTTATACCATACAAGGAGATGGTGGAGCTGATGGAAGAAGTTGGATTGGTTTAGTCAAAGGAGTGTCAGAACTGCGGTTATGAAAGTACCCCCCCCAAAAGGGAAGGGGCAGCTCCCGATGCCCAGAAAAGGATGTGCTGGAGGTTAAGACTGAGTTCCATTGTACTTGCTGATTGCAAGCTGGGAGGCTTGGAAGAAAGGTTGAGTAGCTTGAAGCTGGTGAAGAATTGCATAGGTTTGAGGGCTTGAAGTCTGAGGAGTTTTAAGTTTGACAAACCAAAATGGAATTTTTCAAATTCTACCTAGGGGAGTTGAATCTGGCAAAGCAAAATGAACTTGTTTGAAGTTTTACCTAGGGGAGATGAACCTGGCAAAGCTGATCAAAGCAATTTTGAAGCTTGAAATGCCCGTCAAAGTTCCCGTCAAAGCTTTCAAAGCTTGAAAAAAGGAAGAATTGGATTTTTAAAAGTTCTATGAACCAAAATGGACTTGTTTGAAGTTTGAACTAGGGGAGATGAACCTGGCAAAGCTGATCAAAGAAATTTTAAAGCTGGAAATTCCCGTCAAAGTTCCTTTAAAACCTTTCAAAGCTTGAAAAAGGAAGAATTGGATTTTTTCAAAGCTATATGAACCAAAATGGGCTTGTTTGAAGTTTGAACTAGGGGAGATGAACCTGGCAAAGCTGATAGAAGCAATGTCAAAGCTGGAAATGCCTGTTGAACTGCCTGTCAAATCAGTCAAAGTTGAAAATGGAAGAACTTGGTTTTTTTAAGTTTTACAAACCCAGGTGAACCCATTTGAAGCTCTACCTAAGGAAATTGAACCTGGTGAACCTGGTTGAAGCAATGTTGAACCTGTGGAAGCCTGTCAAAGTGCCTGTTGAAGATTTCAAAGTTTGAAAATGGAAGAATTTGATTTTTTGAAGTTTGGCAAACCCAGTTGGACCCCTTTGAGGTTCTAACTAAGGAAATTGAACCTGGTGAACCTGGTCAAAGCACTGTTGAACCTGTGGAATCCTGTTGAAGTCCCTGTTGAAGCTGTCAAAGTTCAAAAATGGAAGAATTTGATTTTTTGAAGTTTTACAAACCCAGGTGGACCCGTTTGAAGTTCTACCCAAGCAAGTTGAACCTGGTGAACCTGGTTGAAGCACTGTTAAACCTGTGGAAGCCTTTCAAAGTTCCTTTCAAATCTTTTGAAGTTCAAAAAGGGAAGATTGGATTATGAAGGGGGGCTGAGAGGCTTTTCTCCTTGGAAGGGAGATGGTGGGAGTTTTCCTGGAGAGCATGGAGGATTAATTTGGATTTGGGGGAGTTAGATAGAAGGAAGAAATGTATACAAAAAGAAGTAGAAGCATAAGAATGAAGATATAGAAGAGGGAGTTTATATGGAGGCAAAAAAGTTTTGGTGCGGAAGAGAAGGGAGAAGGAAAAGAGGAGGTTCTGGAGGATTGTTGGAGAGGTTAGAAGTATTTGAGATGAATGCTTGTGGAAGGTTCTGGTGTATTGAAGATTGGTTTGAAGTTTTGATGGTGATGAATATCCAGAAGTGAAGCTGGAAGGTTTCCAGGAATTTTTTGGGATGGATGATTGAAGATAATTATGATTTGCTGTTGATGTATTTGAGGATTGATTATTTGAAGGAAGAAGGAATATTAGAGATGCAAAAGGAATAGATACGTGGAATGAAGGATATTTTATTTTGGAAGTATTTTTTGATATGATATGTAGGATTAAAAGGAATATTTGGAAGGTGTAGGATATGAAGGAAAATATTTTATTTATTATTTATATTTTCTTTTTGATTTTATTTTGGAAGTGATTGATTGGAAGGAGTTTGGATTTTTTATGAATTTTCTTTTGATGGAATTTTTTTGAAGGATTTTATTTTGATGGGGGATAAATGGACTGAGTTGTGATTGGGAAGTGATGGTGATTGGAATTTGGATTTGAAAAGAGACAATAGGATGAAATGGGTTTGGAATGGTGGATGGAATTGGGTTGATTGAAGAAGGAGGGAAATCCAGTAGTGCTGAAGTTGGATGTTGGTTCCCAGAAGTTAGTTGGTGAGATTGAGGATGGATGGGTGGATGAATTGATCAGAGATTTGGATGTTGAATCATGAGTACCTAAT
The DNA here is from genome assembly GCA_025617555.3 of Puccinia polysora. Classification (NCBI taxonomy): domain Eukaryota; kingdom Fungi; phylum Basidiomycota; class Pucciniomycetes; order Pucciniales; family Pucciniaceae; genus Puccinia; species Puccinia polysora. Next base: position 12,797,725 of record CM062636.1, read on the forward strand.
TTTTCCAAAATAAGAAAAGGTTCCCAACCAACGCTCAAAAAAGCTATCTTGCAAGGTCTGTCAGTAGTGATTTTCTTTTCAGATAGTCATACTTAATTCACAGGATGGATGCCTTTTGGAATTCAGTTTCTATTAAGTTCAGCATAGTTCTTATACTTATCCATAGGCTGTTTTGATATTGATAAAGGGGTTTGGTTGATTGAAGGAGTATTTCTAGCTTTAGTTATTCAGCATGTTGGGTATACCCACTTTAACCATGAGCAGGAGTGAGCAGCTGCAGGAATCTGGAGAATTATTAGTCACTCCATCCCCTTTCTTCAATCTTTTACTAATATCTTGGAGTAATTTTTTAGATTGTTGATTGATGATCAATTCACTCAGTTGAGCTTCAAGAATTTTCAAAGAGAGGTAAAAAATTTCAAAAGTTTCAAATTCATCAGGATTCTGTTTAGAGTAAGCATTCCCCTGTCTGGAAACACATTGTCCCAAAGTGTCAGGAGGCCAGGTGGATTCAATGAAGAGACTCCAAAGACTGTAAGTGAGTTTTGAAGAAGGAAAGGAGTTTCATGAAATAACCTTGTCTTCTGATGAGAGCTGTGGAAGACATGGAAATAATTTTAGAGAAGAAAGATCAGTTAGGAAATCAAAGGCCTGTGATACTTGAGGGGTAAGCACCCTGAGATCAGTTTTGGTGAGGATGGTAGAACGTAAGAAGAAAGTCATTGAAAGTCATTGGAGGAATTTGGTGAAGGCTCTCCTTTATAAAAGCATCAGTTTTGCAAAAATCAACACATAATTGTAAACCAATATCCTTCTTCTTAAAATAAAGAAAAGGACAGGTGATCCAGTGCTTGAAGTGCTGGGGCTGGATGAAACCTTTCTCTACATTCTCTGCTATGTAGGCTTGTGGGGTTGAACTTTCATTTTGAGGTGGTGAATAGAAAGACCCAACTGGAGACAATGGACCTTCCAGTTTGACATGGTCATTTTAAGCGCAGTGAAAAGGATGTTGATCTGCTTTAACCTTGGAGAGAAATTCTAGGAAAGAATGGTAATCAGAAGTAACGTTCTTTACCACGGTTTCTGATTCTTCAGGGACTTCATCAGTAACAAAGAGAAACATCAGAAGAAGTAACCCATTGCATTTTATGCAAGGATGAATCCAATATATCTTCCTCCTGTGAAAAATAAAGGATCAATGAATATCCAAGCAAGTGGAAATAGTGTTGAACTCAAGGGGAATTGGAAGTTGTTTTGGGGAATTGAAAAAGGTTCTGAAGTTAGGGGAAATGCATTGGGCTGCAGCAACAAAGGCAGAGTTGAGGGAAAGGCAGCTGTAGGCAGTGTAGCCAGGTTGAGTTCAACAGGATTGGCGGGAAGGTAAGTGGTTAGTTGGTTTCTTGAGGTGATCAGCCCCATCTTCCAAGTTTTCCTCTGGATTCTAGTGATGAAGAGAGTCAATTCCAAGCGTGATGTATTCAGGGAATGGTGCATTGAATCAAAGGAGTTCCCATTCAAAGCTAGGAAAGGAAGTTAGTAAAACCATTTGGGAAGTAGATTTGATGAGCTTGGATTTGAAAAGATGAATGTGTTTGACCAGAAGGAAAGGGCTGTAAGTTATAGATACTTTTGAACCATTGGATTGAAAATTACAGATTGATCTGCACCTGAATCAAAAAAACAACAGAGATAAGCCTTAAAAAAGAGGAAGAAAAGGGTGAGCCTGATCTTGGTTTGGCTTTGGGGAAGCACTGGAAGGTGCTGGATTTGGATAAGAAGATGATTTGACAGGTTTCTTTCTACAGTCTTCTGTCTTGTGTTTACCACCACAATGTAAGCATAACCCTTCCCTCTCTCTTCTTGCCTTTTCATCTGCCTTGAGTTTTCCATCTGGACCTAGTTCCAAAGAGGGTCTGGTAAATGTCATAGTTGAAGTTGACTTTTCTGGGGACTGGTCATGCTCCCTACCCTCACCGCTACCCTTTTCAGGCTGATTAGAGGTAGATTGAGATTGAGAAGAACTGTGGGGATGAGAATTATTGAGAGAAGAAGATTTTTCTTTTACCCTTTGATGATAACTTGTATCATAGTACAAAACTATATCCATAAGATCTTGGAGAGTTTCTTGAGAGTGATTGTATCCTGCTAGTTGGTCCAGAAGGCGTGAAGGAAGGCTCTGTCAAAAATGGAAGTACAAGGCTCTATCACCCCACCCAGAGAATTTGGTCATAAGTGATCAAAATTCAGTGATGTGGGTTGAAGCATAGCCCAATTCCTTCATCTTAAATTTCACCAGTTCCTTTTCAGCCTTGAAGACTTCTAGTCTTTCGCCAAAGAGGGTGTGAAGTTGCTCTGTGAAGTGGGACCATGAGTTGAGGAGGAAAGAGGGATCTTTGTTGGAAAGATCAGCCAGATAGGGTTGGATCCATCAATTTGCACTTCCAGAGAGGTAGGAAGCTGCAAAGAGTACCTTCTTCCGGTCCACACTAAATTTCCTTCATCATTTGCAAAAATGAGTTCAAAAGATTGGAGGAATGGCTGGAGTTTGCTAGGATTGTTGCCTTCAAACATATCTGGAGCATTCATGGAAGGAGACTTGAAGGTGCCAGAGTGAGAATTACTGGTTGATGGAGGTTGAGAAAGTGTTGCCAAAGCAGAAGTCATGGTCTAGAGGAGGGCTATTTGGGTCCACAGCAGATGTTGGAGGTTGAGGTTGGGTTGGGCAACCAGGGTTTGCAGTGGAATTTCCTTCCTCATCCTTGTCTTCTAGAATAGAAATGATGCTGGGATCATAAGATGGAGAATCTAATCCAAAGCCTGCTTGGGGATATTGACAAATTACACAATTAGTGATATGACTAACTGCAGGTGGGGCAGGAGAAAGGGAAGCTCTAAAAGGAGCTGGAGGAAGGATACCAGTGTCCATGAAAGTGGAGAGTGCTGGAATTGGAAGGTTTGAAGGGGTCCTCCCACGTATACAAGCTTGAGGAGTTTAATGGTACTGGTTGGAGATGTTGATGACAGAACCTCTGCCTCTTGCTGCTCTGGTGAGAGGTGGACTTGAAATGAATGAAGGTTGTGCACGTTGGGCTGGCATGGTGTCCAAATACGCCAGAGAAGAGAAATGACCCAAAAAAAGTACCCAGAGAAGATTTGAGGAAGAACAGCCAATTTTCAATATAGAAAGTTCCCAGAAAATTCAAAGGAATGGGGCGCCAAAAGGGCTTCAAAGGGGCGTCAATATGGCGCTTGAGGGCTTTGAAGGGCGTTGTAGTTGTGTCAAACTGGCGTCAAAGAGGCGTCCAGGAAGAATTAAAGAATCATAGGAAAAGCCTTGAAGAAAAGTTTTGAAAGGGGTCAACAATGGTCAAAGGCGCGTTGAAGGCGTCAAAGAGAAGTTGAAGGCGCGTCGAAGGCTTTGAAGAGAATTCAAAGGCGTTGAAGGCGCGTCAAAGCAGTGTCGAAGCAGTGTTGAAGCAGGTCAAAGCTGAGTTGAAGCGTTGAAGTACAGTCAAAGGCGCATCGAAGGCGCCTAAGGGCGTCAAAGGGCGTCAAAGGGCGTCGTATTTGCTTTGAATTGATGTCAAGAGGGCGCCTAGGAATGGTCAAAGAAGCGTCAAAAAATCTCTTGACAGAGTGTTGAAAAGGAGGGTTGAAGATGTTGAAAAGGAAAATTGAGGGATTTGGCCAATGAGAGGTTGATGATGGGAATGAATAGCTTCTGCAGGAGTAGTCACAACTTGTATAGCACTCCTTTGGAAACATAAAAGGCTGCACACTGTTCAGCTCAATCACACACTGGTCCACAACATGCGTAGGCAGTATTATCCAAGGTTGAAGATGGGATGGGATGGAGTTGCTTGAAGGTGATGATTTGAGAGGTAGAGAGTGGGCAGTAATTAAGGGGAAGGAATTAGTATAATGTCACAAATTCCCCTGGCATGCAAGGGGCTGAAGGCACAGGTACTACTACTCATAGAACTCAAGGATGATTTTTTGGAATTGCAAAGAAGAAGATGAGAGGAGGAGTACAAGTGATGAGAAGATGTAAGGATGGAATGGAGAAGTCCAGGAGGAGGTTGTTGAATAAGTTGTTGTTGAATCCTATAAGAGTAAAACCAGGAAGGGACAAGGTGATATGAGTTAAGCAGGCTGGGTGAAGGTTGTCTTGTGATGAGATGAAAACTACTGGCAGAGGGAATAACCAGTAAGAAGTAGTATACTAATTCCTTTGGGGGAATTAGTCCAGGAGGGAAGGAGAGGCCAGTATATGTGAGAGCTGAGAAGGAGGCCTTGAAGGATGAGTGGCTGGTGTTGCAGGTTGGAGTTCCCACGGTAATACATATTGACTGATTGGGCTGGAGGCTGTAGTTGACTAATTGGGTGATGGGCCTATCCAGGAAGGTGTGACATGTACTGATCTGGAGTTGTGGGAGTATGGGCTGAACAGACAGTGGAGAGTATGTACTATGTATATAATAAGTGTAATATGTACTAACTCATATACCAATTGGATTGAGGGGAGATGGAGGATGTAACAAGCAATGGAGAGAGGGAGAGATCATGAGAAGGTTGACTGAATCACATGACACAGTGGTGAGTTGTACATGAACATAGAGCTTATACCATAAAAGGAGAGGGTGAAGCTGGTGGAAGAGGTTAGATTGGTTTAGTTGAAGGAGTGTCAGAACTGCAGTTATGAAAAATCCAAAACTAGTCATTGAGTCTGACCTCCAAAATCCTTGTTGGAATTTGGGTCCTACTTATATCCAAGTCCAATCCAATCCAACAAAAAACAGATTGAAATTGATCCTCCTCCTCACCACAATTGATTGCTGGCGGCGGCAGAGGAGGAGGCTTCCACCCGCAATTGATTGCTGGCAGCGGCAGAGGAGGAGGCTTCCACCCGCAATTGATTGCTGGCAGCGGCAGAGGAGGAGGAGGCCAGGATTGATTGATTTCTCAATCAATTTCCAGCGGCGGCAGAGGAGGAGGAGGAGGATGCCTCCGCGGGAAATTGATTTCCCGGGACAGCAGAGGAGGAGCAGGAGGAGGCTGCCAGCAATCAATTCATCAATTGCCAGCGGAAGCAGAGGAGGAGGAGGCCGTTGGCCGCAATTGATCAATTTCTGGCTGCAGCAGAGGAGGAGAAGGAGGAGGCCTCCTGCAATCAATTGATTGATTGCCAGCGAGGTCAGAGGGGCAGGAGGAGGAGGGGGGGAGCTTACCTGGTGGATTGAGCAAGGAGGTGTGGGGGGATCTAGAGGTTGAATGATCAAAGGACCAGCAAACAAAGAGGGGCAGGAAGAGGAGGAGGGGGGGGGGCTTACCAGGGGTGCCAACCAAAGGGGGAGGGGAGGTGGTGGCTGAGGTTGAGGTGATGGGTGAGGTGGTGGTGGTGGGTGAGTTGGAGGTTATGGGTGAGGTGGAGGTGGTGGGTGAGTTGGAGGTTATGGGTGAGGTGGAGGTGGTGGGTGAGGATGTTTGGTGATCAGGAGGAAGGAGTGGACCAGTGGGGGTGGACCAGTGGGAGTGGACCAGTGGGAGTGGACTGGTGGTCAAAAGCTCAGTCAGATTTTTTGTGTTTTCAACTTGCTGCTGGGAAGTTTAATTGGACATGTTGAGAAGGATGGTGATGTGATGTGGGGTGATGAGATGATGATAAGATTTGTGTGAAGAAATGGAGATGTGAAGCAATAGAGATGTGAAGAAATAGAGATGTGAAGCAATGGAGATGAGATGTGTGTGATGCAATGGAGATGGGATTGGTATGGATTTTCTGAGGTGGAGGTGTAGCTGGGTGTTTTGCATGGGATGGATGCTGGATGAATGATGGTGCATAAATGGCGCTTTTGATGTTTGAAATCCCCCATTTTCATGAAATGTGACATTTTGAGATACACCAGTTAAGGGGTATGTGTATTTCAGAAACCCACCATTAAAAATGGAAGTTGTGGTCAAAAAGAATGGCGGGTTTCTTATGGCGGTTTTGATAACTTTGATACACCCTATTATGTATATATAAATATATATATATATATGAAGAAAAACATCTTATGAGCATCATCATTTTTATCATCCAGATAAACCCAAGTGTTTTTTCTTTGAAAAAAAAAGAGAATCCTTCAAAAAATTAAGGATTTCTGAGATAAAAATATCTCCTGAAAGGCAAAGAGGTTGATTGAAATCTGATTATGTTAAATTTATCAATAATATATATGTATCTATAAATTAAAATAAAACAATTGTGAAAGATTTATTTTAATTTTGAAAAATGAATTCATTCATTCATCAAGTTCACAAAAAGAAAAAAGAAAAACAAACAAAAATCTTGAAATAAATGAGATTTTTTTATGTTTATTAAATTAAAAAAGGAGTAGGATAAAAAGAGATTGAAAGATTCCTTAAATTTTTTTTGTTCTTTTTTTTTCCTGTGGAAGCAAAAGTGTTATTGGACTCATCAATCATGTATAATTGATATTGACAGGGTATAATTTTGAAAATGACGTATCTTGATTATTTTTAAAAAAACTAAGAATGATTATAATTTGGCTGGATTGATCATCATCAAAGTTCTGATTATCCTGGAGGAGAGTCTGGAGGGGAGCTGTGTAATAGGAAACTGGAGAGATCAGAGATCAAGATATAATTTGAGAGCCCAGATCATTTGGTTAAAAAGGAGATTATCTCAAAATATATTGAATGAAAGAAAATTGAAGATGGTAAATTAAGAGTGAATTAAAACAAAGCAATAAACAAAGAAGTACACAAAAATAACCTAGAAATGGAAAGAATTATTAAAAAGAATAAGAAAAAAGTCCAGAATTATAGGAAGAGTATTGATGTTGCTACTGAATTTGGAAAATTTAAGCTTTGAATCTCAAAGGCTAGAATGATTGAAGATTAAAAAAATGAAAAAAATTAATGGATGAAATTGGTGGTAGAGTCAACAGAAAGATCTGGATGGTCATAAGATCAAGATGGATTGAGTGATCTAACCAATGATCCAATGCTTCAAAATTATATGCATATTGTTTATATAGCATTGATTTCCATCACTTTCTGACTCATGCTATCATCATCAATCGTAAAAAAACCCAGATTTCCATCATCCTTCTTATCCCAAAACTTTCAGACCTGTATCAATATAAGTCTCTTCAATAAAATCTTGTTGGTATTGAATGTAAGGTTTATTGAAGAATATCACTTTGTCCTCTTATCATTGAAAAAAATATCAGAGTTATTAGCCCAAAAGGTTATCAAATAACTATCTTTGATTTTTCTTATCATATTGTGAAAAAATGAGGTTTTTTTGAAATAAAGTGTAAAAATTTGATCATTTCCACCAACAACATGAAGCAATCTTCTTTGCATTTGTGTTTTGGTCTTTCTCTTGATTTATGTTTAATTTTATTTAATTTTATTTATGTTTACTTTTCAGGCATTATTTTTTTCACGGGTGCTACCCTTAAACTCATGGGGGTACTACGTCCCCAAAACATCCAGTATACACAAACAAGTCCTTGTTTACACGGGCGTTTCAAGAACTTTGTTTTTTGACATTCTAAAACAGCAGGCCTGTAGATAGGTGTCTTAAACCCTCATGGATAATCTTTTATAATTTTGGGACCAGTTAAACCCCTTCAAAAATCCAGTCAAAAAATTAACAAAATACAAAAAAAAAAAACTCATTTTTGGAGCTATTCCTTTGGCTTTTGGCTTGAGTTTTTTTGGCACTTTGAAATCTCACAATATTTATCAACCGGCTGAAGAGCTTTAAAATATTTTTTTGAGATTTTTTGGAAGTATCCTTGGCCTCCAATAATTGGATCAAACGTGAAGACAATTAAAAAAAATATATCCTTTTCAATATTTTTTTTTCACTTCTTGAATCAATGTTTATCTCAATTTTTTTTGGAAAAACTTAAGATTAACATCCAAAAATTGAATGAAAAATTTGGCTGAGATTTAATTATAGGTTTTAACCCATCAAATATTCATCACAATGAAAATAATTGAAAATAAAAGGGGTGGTCATTCCTTATTTATGCATTCTTTGTTGTGTTTGAGTATGAGAATTTGAAGTATCTTAACTTTGAACTTTAAAACAGGCCTCTCAAGATTTTCAAATATATCTTTTTTCTTAATTTTTGAAGCACTATTTTTTCCCTAAAAACCAAATCCAAAAAGGAGGGCAAAAAACCCCCCTCTGGGCTGGGGTCCGCTTATTTGATCACTCCATGCATAAAACCCTAACCATTCCTATTCAATATGAGTTTGAATTTTTTCCGGTCCATTTTGGAGCGCTCCCAACCTCCCATTATCCATAAAAGAAACCTCCTCCACCCACCCACCCCCACCCATCACCCCCCATCACCACACCGGACCAGACCAGACCAGACCACGCCATACCACTCCACTCCCCCCATTACCACACCACATCACACCATACCAATCCACACAACAAAAAAAAACACCACACCACACCACACCACACCACACCACACCACACCACACCAAAGTGATGAGAGGATAAAAAGAACCAGACAGACTCAGGTACACAGAGCTTGAGGAGAAAGGAAGAGAAGCAGAGGAAATGATAACAGCGGCAGTGACAGATGGATGTGGTCGACAAAGGTTGAGTGTAGTGGTGAAAGTTTGAGCGTGGAGGTGATTCTGATGAGAGAACCATCCAGATTAGTCAGTGGAGGATCTGGTAGTTGATTGAGTCCGTACTTGCCTGACTCAGAAGCCTGGGGTCAGAGGTGCAATCTCATGGTTGCACAAGAGAGAACCTTCCCCAGGATCTGAGCCAGGAGGGGAGATTTATATTCAAGCAGTTCAGATTTGAAGTACTTGCAGTGGGTTGCAGGACTGGAGTGAGTGCTTGAGTTGCGGGACTTGAGTGAGGAGTCACAAGCAGGGTCGCAGGTGAGGTGAGAAGTCACAGACATGAACAGTGGAAATAGCGGACAGTATGAAGAATAGATGAAAAAAAAAGAGAAGGGAAAACATATAGAAAAGAAAAGAAAAGTGAAATGAAATGATTTGAACACATTGTCATAGCTTGAAGATACAACTTCTTCATCCTCCCTTGTTCAAATCATGATCCAATTTTGAGACTTGTGAGCGCATGTTGCAGCGCAATCTGCGCTACTGGTTTTGTCAGAAAGTTGGCTAAGTTCCTCTTTGAAACCACCTTCTGGAGTTTGATTGCATTCTTAGCAATCTTGCTCCTCACAAAGTGGAAGCGTTGTTCCATGTGCTTTGTGTGGAAGCTAGAATGATTAGCCTGGTTCAGGGCCAGTTTGATGGCGCCTTTGTTGTCTTCAAAGACAGTGGTTGGTTTGGTAGCTTCCTTGGGACAGATATCTTGAAGAAAAGATTTGACCCACCAAATTTCCTTGAGGGCGTCCGCCAGGGCCTTGTAATTGGCTTTGGTAGTTGACAGGGATAAAGTTGGCTGCTTCTTGCACTTCCAAGCCACCACACAGCCCAGCCATTGGATGACTAGGCCTGAGATAGAGCGCCACAAGCTAGGGCACATGGCCCAGTCAGCATCCACATAGGCAAACATCTCTTTTGGATGGTTGGCAGCGGAGGAGAAGATTAGACCTGTTGAGCTTGTGTGTTGCAGATAGTTGAGAACGTGAAGCGCCGCTTGGTAATGATGGAGATTCGGCTTGACCAGAAACTGGGCCAGATAATTCACAGCAAAGGTGATGTTGGGGCGCGTGCATACGCTGATGTGGTTGAGCTCGCCAATGATTCTTTGGTAGTTGGCCCCAGATGAGAGATATTCTTGATGGCCCTCATTGCTGGAGGAGTAGAGCTTAGCGTGCGGCTTAAACGCAGTGGAAAAGGTACAATGAGTTGGAAGTGGGTATTGAGTGCAGATGTGTTCAATATAGGATTTCTGACAGATTTTGAATCCATCTTCTTGATGGATTACCTTCATTACAAGCAATAGTGATGCCAATCCTAGATCCTTGATCTTGAAGCAAGTGGCAATCAACTTGAAAAAATGGTTGGGATTGGCACTGAAGATAGCAATATTGTCAACGTGTACATACAGAAATGTGCCATCACGCCAGAACACGCAGTGATTGGCTTTGCATTTGGTGAAGCTAATCTTACTCAGCCATTTGCAGAGAGTTTTGTACCAGGCAGGGGGAGCTTGTTTTAGGCCGTATAGCGCCTTCTTAAGATGTAGGACCTTACCGCTGGAGAGAGTAATGTTTGCTGGAGGTTGCATGTATAGGTCTTCTTGGAGTGGGGCATTCAGGAAAGCTGCTTTCAAATCAATTTGGCGGAAGTGGAGTTTTCTTGAGGTGGCTAGAGCTATCAGAAGACGCAGTGAGGTTTTGTCGCCGGTGGGACAAAAGGTTTTGAGAAAGTCTGAGCCGTATCTTTGGTTGAAACCCTGAATGCATAATCGTGCTTTGAACTCAATGATTCTATTTTGATCATCACGCTTTGTCCTGAAGACCCACACGCACTTGAGGGGAGATTTTCCGGAAGGTAGGGCAGCTTCTTCCCAGAAATCGTAGCAGATCAAGTTGAGTTCTTCCATTTTCATGGCTTCAATCCACTCTTCCCGGTACTTAGACTTGAGCGCCTCTTGAAGATTCTGAGGATCCACATAGGAATGATCCACAATAAGATACACAGCGGGCAGACCCACTTTGGGGTGAGGTCTGCAAGTTCCATTGATGATGTTGGAAGGAGAGATGGAGTCGAGTGAGGGAGATTTAGAGGTGCCAGCAAGGTCAATGGGAGCAGGTCCAGGAATGGAAATGGAGGTGGAAGGAAGTGGCGAGGTATGGTTTGGAATGATCATGGGGAAAGAGATAGGAGGAAGCAAGTCAGAAGGGTTGAGAGAATCAACTTTTCCAGTGGAAGATTTAACGGAAGGAAGAAGCGTCTCATCAAACGTGACATTGGGAGAGAGGAAAATTTGAGAAGAGTCCATATCCAGCAGACAAAATGACAAGAAGTCATTGGCGTACCCAAGCATGACAGCCTTCTTGCAGGTAGGTTGGAATTTGAAGGTTCTATTGGCCTTTGGGATCAGAGCATATGCCGCGCATCCAAAGACCTTGAGGCAGTTATAGTTGAACTTTTGATTGTGCCATATCTAGTATGGGATTTTGTTGTCACAAGACTTTGAGGGAAGAGAGTTCAAGAGATGGGTCGCAGTATTAACGGCCTTGTCCCAGTACTTAGGCGGAAGATTGCTCTGGTTCAGGAGACATCTGGCCTTCTCCAAGATTAGCCTATTTGATCTTTCTGCAAGGCTGTTCTGTTGAGGAGTGTATGATGGAGCAAAATTTTGGACAATTCCCTTTTCTGCGCAGTACGGTTTGAGCTCCGTAGAGATGAATTCACCAATGTTGTCAGAGATGAATTTCTTGACAACCTTTCCTGTTTGAAGTTCAGCACAAACGACGTAGTCTTTGATAGCCAGGTAGGAGTCACTCTTGAGCTTGACCAGGGAAGTGGATCAATGGCCAGAAAACTGGTCAGTGAGTGAAAGGAAATAGTTGAAGCCGGAATTCTAAGTGACTTGAACCGGACCTACTAAGTCTAGATGAACAACTTCCAAGGTATTGGTGGCTGGCTTGAAGTGATGAGAGAATGGCGTAGCGGTGCCTTTGCACGTGCGGCATATCTTGCAAGTTGCCGGAGTTAAGGAGAAAGGTAGATCAAGTGTTTTCAGAGCGGATAGTCCTGGATGACCCAGTCAAGAATGCCATGTGGTGTCTGGCTTGTTGAGCAAAAATTTGGGTTGATGATCTTCTGAGAATCTGGTCCCACAGAGCTCTGTGAGGTGGTTGGAGGTGGAACCAATGAACAAGAAATCATTGCACAGAATTTCAATCCCTGAAAAGACAACTTTGGTGATAACCGTCTTCTTTGCTTTCAATTGCGTTAGAGAGATGAGACAATGGTTGATTTTGGGAATCAATAGAACGTTTGGCAATATGGTAACGGCGCCCAGATGATTGATCAATTTTGCAGAGCCAACGTGAGTAGCAGTGAGGGAGTTGTTAGGGGATCCAGTTCCAACCTCTATCCTAGTTGGAGTGGCATTGAACAAGTAGTTTGGGTTGTTGACAATGTGATGACTGGCACCAGAGTCCAGAACAGTAAGCTGCAATAGATTAGGTCTGGGAGTGAGGTATATTTGCAAGTTGAAGTGAAGTTCAGCGGGGGTGTCAGCCGGTTTGACAAAAGTGTGGAGATTGGAATTTGCCCGCTTGTTCCAGTTGGGTCTAAGATGAGGATGTAGGAACCAACACTTGTCCTCTGAGTGACTATAAAGGGGATTGTGGTGGTTCTTTGCGCAAGGATGCTTGGTCTTCTTCTTCTGTGTTGATTTAAGAAGGGAAGTGGATGGATTGAGATCCGGAGTAACTTCATTAGGCAAAGTCTGGGATGATTCCAGGTGAGTGATTTCTTGAAGTTTGTTGAGAACACCAGTGGGATTTTGCAGAAGATTGTCGTTGAGGATGATGGTGTCAACCATGTGGTAGAAGGAACTAGGGAGCTTGGCTAGTATGGTGTAGCTCAAGATTTTGGCAGGCACTTCTAGACAAATGACCAACAGTTTTTTCATCAGCTTCTGGCATTCCTTGATGTACGTGTTGAGATTGCCTTTGTATTGGGATTGAATAAATTTGAGCCATATCCTGCCTCGATTGTTGGAGGACTGAGACGCATATCTTGAGAGGATGGCGTTCCAGATTTCATTTGGGTCCCCATTTGTCACAACTGCCCCTGGCGTGCAAGGGGCTGAAGGCACAGGCACTACTGCTCACAGAACTCAGGATGCAGATAAAGAGATTGATTTCCTGTGAAGAAGAGATGTAGAGTAAAGACAGCAATGAGGAGGAGAATCCAGGAGTAAGGCTCTGAAGGATTTGTGGTGAGGGAATCCTGTAAGAGTAACACCAGAGGGATAGGTGAGATGAGTATGGTAGGCTGGTTGGCTTTCTTGTGCTGAGATGACACCTATTGGATGAGGGACTAACCAATAAGAAGTAGTATACTAATTCCTTGGGGGAATTAGTCCAAGAGGAGAGGAGAGGCCAGTATATGTGAGAGCTGAGAGGAGGCCTTGAGGATTGGATGACTGGTGCTGGGCTGGGAGGCCCATGGAATTACATGTGGACCAATGGGGTTGGAGGTTGCAAATTGACAGGTTGAGTAATGGGCCTGTCCAGGAAGGTCATGTACTGAACTGGAGTATGGGTTGTCCAGCCAGGAGTATGTACTATGGGTTTACTGTATGTACTTCTCATGCCAGATAGAGTTGAAGGAGAGATGAGGATGCACCAAGCCATAGAGAGGTAGAGGGTATGCCTGGGAGATTGCCTAAAGGCTGCAGGATGTGCAGGGGGATACTTCAGGATATTCAGCAGTAAAGTGTGATTGAGCTGGACTGAGATTGGCTGAGGAGACTTAGTTGAAGTGTGTTTATGACAGTACCCCCCCAGAAGAGGAAGGGGTAGCTCCTGATACCCATAAGAAGAGGTGAGAGTCGCGTTGAGATCTTCACCATGCCCATGCTGTCTTTCCCTTCACCATATCCATCACCATCACCACCTGGTTCCTGTCCATTGCTTTTATCTTACCATAGATCATCCACCCCATCATTCAGTATGGAAGTTACCAATGGCTATTACCCTGTCAACCAGTACTTCCCTTCATGTTCCAGGTGCGCCGAGACCAACAAGGTTTGTATCACCAGAATAACTCCCAAGTCTGGGAAGTGCAAGTATTGCCAACGCTACAAAAGGCCCTGTTCTGGGTTCCATGATGCCGGAAGGAAGGTTCTAGGACCCATTGTTTGGGTGAGGGATGAGTCTTCTCCCAACTTTGAAGTGAAGGAGGCGCCGGACAATTTGAGCGTGTTGCTAGGCGTGGAGAGCAGGGTAGGGGCTTCGGAAGGTGAGTGTTTCTTTGGATTTAGGTTGTTCAGACGGGCTGACTCCAGCACATGGTTGTAAAACTCTAGTTGAGGCGCTGAAGGAGAAGGTGAAGAGAATGGAGAAACTCCAAACGGAGTTGAGGAGGAAGGGGCAACTGGCGTTGGATGGTACATTGAAGAAGGCAGTGGCCAGTTTGAACGCGATGGACATGCGTTGGGGGACCCCTTACTCATCTTCGATTAGTTTGATCGAGGACTCCAAGGGCATAGGGGGCCAATTGAACCTCTGTCAAAGCCAGGCCAACCCGGTCAAAGCCAATCGAACCATTGTTGAAGCGGTCGAAGCAAGCCAAAAAGTTGTCAAACCGGTTGAATTGAATTGGTTGAAGTTTGATGATTGAGGGTCAAACCTGTCAAAGCTTGGCGGTCAAAGGTTGGTGCCGTCGAAGTCTGACAATCAAAGATCAAAGCGGCCGAGGTTTGAAGGGCCGGGGTCGAACCTGTTGAAGTTTGACGCGATGTGGTCAAGGTGATGGAGCCACGTAGAAGGACGGTCAAAGCGGTGGTGATCCGATTGAAGCATGGTCAAAGTAGCGGAGAGGGGATTGAAGAGGTGTTGAAGCGTTGAAGGGATGTAAAAGCTCAAAGTTTGAAGGTGGTTTGAATCACCGGAGAGCCGCCCGCCAGGAATGCCGCTGCCGTCTCTGTCCAAGTCAAAGTCAAACCCCTCAAAGTCAAAGTCAAAGAGGGTGTCAAAGAAGGGCAAGAGGAGGAAGAGGATGAAGATGCTCCTGGGGAGCCTGAAAATGATGAAGAAGAAGAAGAAGAAGAAGAAGAAAAAGAAGAAGAGGAAGAAGAAGAGGAAGAAGAAGAAGAGGAAACAGAAGACAGGGAGCGAGAAGGAGGTGGAGTGGAGCAGGGTAAGGGGAAGGGTAAGGAAGTTATAGCATTGGAGGATGATTCCCCTGGCCCTCAGTCTGTTGGAGAGTTGGTTGGGAGGTTACTTGCTGAGGATGGAGTGATAGATGGATATAGGAAGGTGACCCAGGGGGATATTGGTTTTTATGTTTGCTCTGGAGGGAAGGTAGTTGGACCCATGGATGCTATTGAAGATGATCCAGTGGGGGACTTGAAGGAGATTGAAAGGCGTCTTAGGAGGTTTTCAAAGGATTCCAGGAGCAATGCTATTTTTGGCTGGAGTTTGAATAATGGGGAAGGAGTGGAGAAGAAGCAGGAGAAGAAGGAGGCAAAAAAGGAAGTGTTGGCAGAGCTAGAGGATTTTTTATCTTTTTCTGGTGTAACATATGAGTTGGGAGCTACTGCTAAAGATAAGGAGGAATATGAGGGAAGGAAGATCAAATTGGCTAGTGTTTGGGTAGCTAAAATTACTGATTTAATTGATAAGATTGAAAGGGAGTGGTAGATAGAAATTTTGTTATGTTTTCTTTTAATTTTCTTTATGCAGATGAATGAAATGAAAATAGGGTTGATTTTGTTTATTGTTTTGGGAGAGTGGGAGTGAATTTTTTAGTTATTGAGAACACAAAAGGAAAAGGATGGAGTTGATTGGGGAGACAGGGTGGCAATTATGAGGGTTTGGGTTTGGAAGGATATAGTGAGTGGAAGTTGTGGAGAAGGGCTGAACAGTTGGTGAGATTGGCTACTGGTTCCCATGAGGTTCTTTCAGAGTCTTCTAAAAAACCTTTCCATTTGACTAAATAGAGGAGTTTGCCACGTCTAATCTTGGAGTCCAGGATTTGAGACACTTCCCACTCTTCCTGGCCATCAATTTTCACTGGTTCTGGGGGTGGATGATGATTAGGAGAGTCTGGGTCTGAGGAGTAGGGTTTGAGAAGGGAAGCGTGGAAGACAAGGTGGATGGAAGACCATTGATCAGTGAGTTGGAGTTTGAAAGCATGAGATCCTATACATTTGATAATGAGAAAAGGACCCAACCAACGCTCAGAGAGCTTCTTGGAAGGTCTGTTAGTACTGATATTCTTTGCAGATAACCAAACTTTATTCCCAGGAGCAATACCCTTTGGAATGTCTTTTCTATTACGGTCAGCATAGTGCTTATACTTATCCATAGACTCTTTTAATTCTTTCTTTAGTTGGGTCTGGTTCTTCTGAATCTGGTCCAGGTAGTGACTGGCAGGTTGGTTGTCCAACACATGCAGGAAGTCAAAACTTGGGTGCCTTCCATAGAGGGTAAAGAAGGGTGATTGCTGGGTAGAAGTATGGACACTGTTGTTATAAGAGAATTCTGCCAAAGGGAGCCAAGTGTCCCAGTTGTCCTGATGATAACTGATATACATTCTGAGGTATTGTTGTATTACTTGGTTGACTCTTTCAGTTTGACCATCTGTTTTGGGATGGTAGGCTGTGGAGAGGTTCCTTTGGATCTGTAATTTTTCACAAAGTGTCTTCCAGAAAGAAGAAACAAATAGGGAGCCTCGTTCTCTTAAGATGTCAGCAGGTAGGCCATGTTTGGAGAAGAAATGACTGATGAAGAGGTTAGAAAGTTCTACTGCAGTCAGTGTACCGGTTGTTTTAATGAAGAGGGCCATCTTAGAGAAACGGTCCACAACAACAAGGATAGAATCAAATCCATTGGAGAGAGGGAGTTTAGAGATGAAGTCCATGGAGAGTGAGGTCCAAGGGCCATCAGGAATTGGGAGAGGTTTGAGAAGTCCTAGTTTCTTTTCTTGCCTTGCCTTGTTCCTGTTGCAAAGATAGCAGGCTGAAACATAGTTCTTGAAATCCTTTGACATTCCATTCCAGGAGAAAGATCACTTGATGAGGTTGAGAGTCTTCTGTTGGCCAGGGTGACCTGCAAGAGGAGAATGATGTCTTTGATAGAGTATTTTTTGTTTAAGGTGGTTAGCTTGGTTAGGTATGACCACTTTACCCTGAAACAGGAGTAAGCCACTAAAGGGGTCTAAGGAGTAATCTGTTACTTCTTCATTCTTATTCAATCTTTTAATGATGCCCTGAAATAACTTGTCAGCTTGTTGACCAGAAGTCAATTCACTCAGTTGATTGTCAAGTTTATTAGCAGAAAGGAAAAAGAGTTTGGAAGTTTCAACTTCATTTTGTTTCAGAAGCTGTTGAAAATTCCCAGGATTCTTTTTAGAATATGGTGTTCCCCCCGCTGGATACATGTTGTCCCAAAGTGAAAGGATATCTGGGATGGTTGAAAGTTTTCCAGGCCTGTAAGTGATCAGAAAATTGAATTCAGAGAGGAATTCTTCCCAACGGGCCTGTCTTCTAGTAAGGACCTTGGAAGACATAAAATACTTCAAAGAGGCATGATCAGTTAGCACTTCAAAAGGGTCAGTAACACTCAAGAGGTAGGACCTCCATTGCTGCAGCCCAAAAACAATAGCAAGGAGCTCTTTGTCATGGATTTCATAGTTGAGTCCAGCACTGGAAATTTTCCTGCTGTCAAAAGCAATAGGGTGTTTAGTGTTATCAGCAGTAACTTGGTGCAGGAATGCACCCAGGGCATAGTCACTGGCGTCAGTCTCAACATAGGTTCTCAGGAGGTGATCAAAATGGCAAAAGACTGGAGCTTGGGTAAAGGCTTGCTTGATGTTTTTAAATTGTTGAAAGGCTTCAGGAGTGAGATTGAAAGGGGAGCTGTTTCCAGCGATAGAGGTGAGGTGGGAGACCTGTTTGGAGTAGTTCTTTATGAAACTGCAATAGAAGTTAGAAAACCCAAGGAAAGATTGCAAAGCCTTTCTGTTTGTAGGAGTAGGCCAGGTAAGGATGGTCTTGACTTTGTTGTTGTCCATGAAGATTCCATCCCCTGAGACCACATAGCCCAGATAGTCCACAGAGGGTGCATGGAAGTCGCATTTGGTTGCTTTTGCATATAACTTGTGTTTCCTGAGCCGGGCCAGTACTTCACACACATGAGGGATGTGTTCCTGTAAGTTTTTTGAGAAAATGAGGATATTGTCAAGGTAAACCACCACATAAATTGTGAGGAGATCAGAAAGGATGTCATTTATAAGATTTTGGAAAGAATGTGGAGCGTTGGTCAGCCCAAAAGGCATGACCAGGTATTCATAGCTTCCAAACTGAGATCTGAATGCTGTTAGGTGTTCATCTCCTTCCTTGATGCGCAATAGATTGTAGGCGCCTCTGAGGTTGATTTTGGTGAAGATGGAAGAACCTGAGAAGACAGTCAGTAATAAAGTCATTGGAGGAAGCGGGTAACGGTTCTTCCTGGTGACAGCGTTAAGTTTGCGGTAGTCAACACACAACCGCAAACTCCCATCCTTCTTTTTAACAAAAAGGACAGGTGCTCCAGTGCTTGAAGTGCTGGAGCGGATGAAACCTTTCTCTAAATTCTCTGCTATGTAGGATTGTAGGGTTGCCTTTTGGCCTTGTGATAGGGAATAGATGGGACCAACTGGAGGGAGTGGGCCTTCCAGTTTGATGTGGTGATTGTAAGCGCGGTGAGGAGGGAGTTGATCTGCTTTAACCTTGGAGAAAAAATCTAGAAAAGAATGGTAATCAGCAGGAACTTTTTCCAACACAGTTTCTATTTCTTCAGGATCTTTGTCAATGTCAAACTTGTCCCAGTCAGCTGAAGCGTTCTTATGGGGAGTAACGGAAATGTTAGAAGAGGTAACCAATTGCATGATATGCAAGGATGAATCCCTAGGTTCCTCCTCCAGAGGAATGGTCAAGGGATCAGTGAATATCCAAGCAAGGTGAGAAACCATTGAACTCAATGGAAATTGGATGGGGTGTTGAGGATGCAAGGGTTCTGAAGTGAAGGGGAGTGCAATGGACTGCAGTTCCAGAGGCAGAGTGGGAGAGGGACCGGTTGTAGGTAGGTTGGCCATGTTGATTTCAACTGATTGGGAGGAAAAATTGTCAGCAAGTTAGTGTCTTGGGGTGATCAGCCCCATTCTCCAGTTTACTTCAGGATTCCAGTGGTGAAGGAAGTCAATTCCCAGGATGAGGTCTTCTGAGAATGGTGCGTTGACAAGGAGGAATTACCATTCAAAGCTAGGAAAAGAAGGAAGAGAGACCACCCAAGTTGCCTTGTGGGAGATTAGTTGAGAGGGTGACTTGTTTGGACTGAAATTGAAAAGAGGGATAGGTTTGCCCAGAGGTATGGGCTGCAATGAAAACTTTAGAACCATGGTATTAGCCATTACAGATTGAGTAGCACCTGAATCAATCAAAACACTATAGCTCAAGTCCTGGTGAAAAAGAATAAAATTTAAGCCTTTGGAAAGTTGGTCAGAGTAGTCTTTTTGTATCTTTTGTACCCTAACGTCAGTAGGGTGGTAATCCTGGAGTACAGCAGGGAAACCACCTAATTGTTTTTTGGCTTGAGGTTAGCGGAAGAGTTGGTGTTGGAGACAGGCTTCTTTTTACAGTCTTCCGTCCTGTGCTTCCCTGAACAATACATACATAGTCCCTCCTTCTCCCTTCTTGCCTTTTCTTCAGCCTTGAGCTTGCCATCAGGACCTAAGTCCAAGGTAGGTTTGGTTTGAGAGGATTATTTCTTTGCAGATTTGTCTTTCTTCTTGGCCTTACCTTTGCTCTTGTCAGACTGGGAAGAATGGGCTTGGGATTCAGAGGAATTTTGCTGTTTAGGGTAGCTTGAGTGGGAAGACTTCTCCTTGACTCGTTCGTGGTACCTGGTATTGTAATCCAACACTACATCCATAAGGTCTTGAAGGGTTTCTACAGAACCGTCATAGTTGGCTAATTGATCCAGAAGTTGGGAAGGGAGGCTTTGGCAAAAATGGAAGTAGAAGGCTCTATCCCCCCATCCAGAGACTTTTGTCATAAGAGAGCAAAATTCCGTGATGTGGGTTGAGGAATATCCAGAGTCCTTCATCTTCAAATTTGCAAGTTCCTTCTCTGCCTTGGCCGTTTCTAGACAATTGCCAAAGAGAGTATGAAGTTGTTCCGTGAAATGTTTCCAGGAGTTGAGCAGAAATGAGGGCTCTTGATTGGTGAGATGAGCCAAGTAAGGTTGAATCCAACGGTTTGCGTTCCAAGTGAGGTAGGAGACAGCAAACAGAACTTTCCTTCGATCTACACGGAAGGTCCCTTTGTTTTTTGCAAAGATGAGTTCACAAGCTTGTAGGAAAGGTCAGAGCTTGGTAGGGTTATTGCCTTCAAATTTGTCTGGCGGGTTCATCGATGGGGCTTTGAAGGTTCCTGAGTGGTAAGTACTAGTGGTTGGGGGTTGAGAGAGTTTGGCCACTGCTGAAGTCATGGTTTGAAGCAAGGCTAGGAGAGTAGGGTCCACTGTTGTAGGTTGAGGAGGTTGACTTGGAGGAATTGGGGTTGCAGTGGAGGCGGAAGGTTGAGAAGCTTCTTCCTGAGGTCCAGAGGTTGGTGAGTTAAGGTTGCTAAGGATCCTTGAATCAAAACCTGAGTCCTTGCTTTCTTCCTCCTCTTCCACGTCCTCAGGGAGAGGAATTAGGCTGGGATTGTACGATGGGGAATCCAATCCATAACCTGCTTGGGGATATTGACCAATCACTCGATTAATAAATGGTCTGACAACAGGAGGAGCAGGGGACAGAGAAGCTCTTGGAGGAGCTGGAGGAAGGATACCAGTGTCCATGGTGTTGGAAGCTGGTGCAGGGAGGTTGGAAAAGGTCCTCCCTCATCCACGGGCTTGGGGAGTAGATTGATTGTGGTCTTGTATTTCTATGGTAGCGCCACATCCTTGGGCTGCCCTAGTAAGAGGCGGACTGGTGGTGATGGAAGGTTTTGCACGTCGAGGAGGCATGGTTTCCAAGTATGCCGTAGGGGAGTGATCCAAGAAAGTACCCAGAGAAGATGAGGGAGAGGATTTTGCCGCAAGAAAAAAGTCTTGAACTTGTACAACGTGCCGTCAAAGTCAAAGGTCAAAGTCAAAGTGACAAAGTCGAAGTCAAAGCTTCAAAGTCAAAGTGTCAAAGTCGAAGCGTCAAAGTCAAAGTGTCAAAGTCAAAGCCTCAAAGTCAAAGCGTCAAAGTTGAAGCGTCAAAGTCAAAGTGTCAAAGTCAAAGCGTCAAAGTAGAAGTGTCAAAGTCAAAGCGTCAAAGTCGAAGTGTCAAAGTTGAAGTCAAAGCGTCAAAGTCAAAGTGTTGAAGTCAAAGTGTCAAAGTCGAAGCGTCAAAGTTGAAGCCTTGTTTAAGGGCCAATTCCAGGAGAGGGGTTGAGACAGACAAATTCCGCAGGATGTACCTTTGGAAACGTGGAGGCCACACACTGTTTAGCTCTATTCCACGCACGCCCACAAATATTGTAGGTAGTGTTGCCCAGGAGATGGAATGGTTGCGGATAGATGGAATGGGTAGATTGGAATATAGAGATGGGTAGTACTCAAGGGGAAGGAATTAGTATAATGTCACAACTGCCCCTGGCGTACAAGGGGCTGAAGGCACAGGAACTACTGCTCACAGAACTCAGGATAGAGATAAAGAGATTGATTTCATGTGAAGAAGAGATGTAGAGTAAAGACAGGGATGAGGAGGAGAATCCGGGAGTAAGGCTCTGAAGGATTTGTGGTGAGGGAATCCTGTAAGAGTTACACCAGAGGGATAGGTAAGATGAGTATGGTAGGCTGGTTGGCTTTCTTGTGCTGAGATGACACCTATTGGATGAGGAACTAACCAATAAGAAGTAGTATACTAATTCCTTGGGGAATCAGTCCAAGAGGAGAGGAGAGGCCAGTATATCTGAGAGCTGAGAGGAGGCCTTGAGGATTGGATGACTGGTGCTGGGCTGGGAGGCCCATGGAATTACATGTGGACCAATGGGGTTGGAGGTTGCAAATTGACAGGTTGAGTAATGGGCCTGTCCAGGAAGGTCATGTACTGAACTGGAGTATGGGTTGTCCAGCCAGGAGTATGTACTATGGGTTTACTGTATGTACTTCTCATGCCAGATAGAGTTGAAGGAGAGATGAGGATGCACCAAGCCATAGAGAGGTAGAGGGTATGCCTGGGAGATTGCCTAAAGGCTGCAGGATGTGCAGGGGGATACTTCAGGATATTCAGCATTAGAGTGTGATTGAGCTGGACTGAGATTGGCTGAGGTCTGAGTGAGGCTGAGGAGACTTAGTAAAAGTGTGGTTATGACACCATTGTTCTTTGAGTTCACAGCTGCGTCAAAGGCAGAATCCCCTAGATGTTGTATGATGATGTCTGCCGCTTCAAATAACTTCTTTTGTTGAGTGGGTGAGAGGGGACTTGGAGGAGCATCCACTACCAATTCAAGAAGACCCTTCCTTTGGAGGTAGCTTTTTATTTGGAGGAACCAGGAAGGGAAGTTTGTATTGTTTAGGAGTGGGTTGAGCATAGCGGTGAAAGGTTGAGCGTAGAGGTGATTCTGATGAGAGAACCATCCAGATTAGTCAGTGGAGGATCTGGTAGTTGATTGAGTCCATACTTGCCTGACTCAGAAGCCTGGGTTCAGAGGTGCAATCTCATGGTTTCACGAGAGAGAACCTTCCCCAGGATCTGAGCCAGGAGGGGAGATTTATATTCAAGCAGTTCAGATTTGAAGTACTTGCAGCCGGTCGCGGGACTGGAGTGAGTGCTAGAGTCGCGGGACTTGAGTGAGGAGTCACGAGCAGGGTTGCGGGTGAGGTGAGGAGTCACAGACATGAACAGTGGAAATAGCGGACAGTATGAAGAATAGATGAAAAAAAAAGAGAAAGGAAAACATATAGAAAAGAAAAGAAAAGTGAAATGAAATGAAATGATTTGAACACATTGTCATAGCTGGAAGATTCAACTTCTTCACACACCACACCACACCACACCACACCACACCACACCACACCACACCACACCACACCACACCACACCACACCACACCACACCACACCACACCACACCACACCACACCACACCACACCACACCACACCACACCACACCACACCACACCACACCACACCACACCACACCACACCACACCACACCACACCACACCACACCACACCACACCACACCACACCACACCACACCACACCACACCACACCACACCACACCACACCACACCACACCACACCACACCACACCACACCACACCACACCACACCACACCACACCACACCACACCACACCACACCACAACACAACACAACACAACACAACACAACACAACACAACACAACACAACACAACACAACACAACACACCACACCACAACACACCACACCACACCACACCACACAACACCACACCACACAACACAACACAACACAACACAACACAACACAACACAACACAACACAACACAACACAACACAACACAACACAACACAACACAACACAACACAACACAACACAACACAACACAACACAACACAACACAACACAACACAACACAACACAACACAACACAACACAACACAACACAACACAACACAACACAACACAACACAACACAACACAACACAACACAACACAACACAACACAACACAACACAACACAACACAACACAACACAACACAACACAACACAACACAACACAACACAACACAACACAACACAACACAACACAACACAACACAACACAACACAACACAACACAACACAACACAACACAACACAACACAACACAACACAACACAACACAACACAACACAACACAACACAACACAACACAACACAACACAACACAACACAACACAACACAACACAACACAACACAACACAACACAACACAACACAACACAACACAACACAACACAACACAACACAACAAAACACAACACAACACAACACAACACAACACAACACAACAAACACAACACAACACAACACAACACAACACAACACAACACAACACAACACAACACAACACAACACAACACAACACAACACAACACAACACAACACAACACAACACAACACAACACAACACAACACAACACAACACAACACAACACAACACAACACAACACAACACAACACAACACAACACAACACAACACAACACAACACAACACAACACAACACAACACAACACAACACAACACAACACAACACAACACAACACAACACAACACAACACAACACAACACAACAAAACACAACACACTCCAAACCTACCACTACCAAATCAAACCTCTTGAACCAAAAACTCTTCTCAATTCATTTCTACTCAAAATCTTTCTGAATCATCAACTCTAATCTGAAATTCCTTTCTAAGAAAAGCATCCCTCTTAAAAATTTCTCAAAAAAAGATAAACCCAATTTTCACAACTGTCTCACCTGGCCCATCCTCCATCACCTCATCCAATCAAACTAGTGTTTCTACTCCTCTGGCCCTTTCCTCATCTACGAAATATAAAGATACCACCCCTCTGGACCCTCCTCCTGAAGCATCATATAATAAAAAGGAGGATTTATTTGATGCTATCCAATCATGGGCAAAGTCCCATGGATATGCCATTTCTGCTAGAGTATCAAACTTGAAGAAACATAACTACACATATTAATGTGATAAATCTGGAGAATATAAAACCAGTGAAGATCCCAAAAAATTGAAAAAAACAAGAAAGATCAATTTCCCTTGCTGATTATCTGTAAATTTCTCCAAAAGATTAGGTCTCTGGCAGGTTAAATTTATATGTCCAGACCACAACCATGCCCCCTCAGATGATCCTTCTACTCATCCAATCCATAGAAGAATTCATGCCAAGAAAGAAGAGACTTTAGAAAACTTAACCAAGGCTGGTGTTTCCCAATTAAAAATATTAAACTCCTCAACTCCAGCTCATACAAACCTCAGTACTATTTATAATAAAAGATCTCAAATAAAAAAAATATCTTCATGGAAAGAACCCAATTGAAGCTTTAATACTGGAATTCCAAAATTATTATTTTTTTGTACAGAATCCACAATATGGATGGAAACATCAATTCTTTATTCATTTCACATCCTGATTCCATAAAAATTCTAAAAACATTTCCTACTCTTCTCATGATGGACTGCACATATACCAAATAAATTTGGGATGCCTCTTCTTCATATTGTTGGGGTGGTAAATTCTTCAAGAACTTTCTCAGTCACTTTATGTTTTTTATCCCAAGAAACAAAAGATAACTATGAATGGTCCCTCAATCAACTTCAGGAAATATTAGAACATCAAGAACCCAGGGTTATTGTGACAGATAAAGAACAGGCTTTACTTAGTGCCATAGGAAAATTTTTCACATCTTCTCATGAACTTCTCTGTCTCTGGCATATTCTCAAAAATATTCAAAACAACTTCAGGAAGCATTTAAAGTCTGAAGATGAATGGAAGCTCTTTCAGAAACACTGGCACCAATTTGCAAATTCCAAATCTGAAGCTATTTATCAGGACAATTTTGCCAAACTTTCTCTAGTCTGGAATCCTCCCACATCAGACCACCTCCTTGAAAACTGGGTTCCACTCAAAAAAGAATTTGTCTCTTACTTGGCCAAAAATACTCTGATTTTGGAAATACAAGTACATCAAGAATAGAAGGCCTTAATTCTTACATCAAAAGCTTCCTCACTTCTTCTACTGGCTCCTTTTCCAATTTTGTTGATAAGATATATAACTCTATTACCATCCAAATTAATTAAAGAGCTATTGAAGCCTCCCAGCAAGGTTTCAAGCAGCTCATTGGTTTTCCTCACTGTGTGGAGCATCTTTCTGGAAAGATCAGCCATTATGCCCTCAAGACCATTCACTCATTCAATCAAGTCTCTGATTCTTAAACCACTTGCATCAACTGTGGTTACTCTTCTTATATGGGTATACCATGTGTTCACAAAGTAAAATCAGCTATCTTCAAGGGTGAAATTTTCCAAATTGTGGATTTCCATCCTCAATGGCATGTCAAACCGCCCTTTTCAGTAAGTTTTTTTTTTCTTTATACAAGTTTAAATGAATAATATTCTGATTAACTTATAAATTTCTTTCTGAACTTAACTGCCAGCCCAGAATCAACTGAAGAATCACCCAGCCTTGAAAAGACCTCAATTTCAACCAATGAACATAGATATCTTGCCAAATTGTTTGAAGAATTAGGAAAATTTCCACCTGTAGAACAACAATATTATCCAGGTGAAACACAGAAGGTTTACACTGGAAAGTATCAACTTGTTCTGATTCAAGAGCCCAATTCTACTCAAAGATTGAAAATAAGAGGAAGAACCAAAGTAGCAGCAAATAAGTTCAAGAAGATCTCTCAATCCTCAAGTAAAAGGGATCCATCTGGCTTTGAATATTTAGAAGCACCAAAGAGGAGAGGAAGGCCAAGGAGGAAATTTTCAGGAAATTCAGTGGTCATTAATTAATTACTCTTTGAGAAGGAAAAAAATTATAGCCCATTTTTTTTATGTAATCATTAAAGTTTTGAGAAAGGGAGAGGCAAAAAAGGAAAAATGGAAGGGAAAGAAGAAGGAGGAATCAGATGAAGAGGCAAGTTTATATTTATACATAATCATCTCAATATCAACTGAATATTCATTTTTTTTAAAATAGGATGATTTTGTGACAGAAGAAGATACTTCAGAACATGAAAAACTCCCAGATTTGGATGTTATTAAGATGGTGAGATTAAATTTTCTTTTTGTATCAAGTGAATTTTTATTAATTTTCACATTTAATCTTTTTTTAGAGGTCTGGAACTGTTTTCACTAAGAGGGCTCCTTCCCCTGATTACAATCCTGGGACTAGAATCAAGAGAAAAAAGCACAAAATTCAAGATGATGAAGCCCCTTAAAATCCATCTGGAATGCATGTTTTTGCTCAAAAAGCAACAAAAATAAGTGAGAAAGTGATTGAATTTGATAATACCTGATTTTTTCAGTTTTTCAGATTTTTTTTGGAATTTTTTATAGGTTTCCTGAACATGATCATATTCTTCTTCTGGAATCTTTGAGAAAGTTTAAATGGAACAAGTGAGTCAAATTTTTCCAACATATTTCATTTTAGAATCAATTCTGATTTTTTCTTTTAGTTCCAATAAAAAGAATTAATTGTTGGTATTCAAGCTCATGCTCAATTATTTCCTTATTTTTTTTTCATCTCTCTTTCTTCTCTTCCTTTTATTTCTATTTCTATCTCTCTCTGCCGCAGTTGCTATGTCTGTGATCTTGCTTCTTGTCAGTGAAACCTGCCATCTTACTCACACCCACGCATGCGCTTCCTCAAAGTCTGCCAATGCCAAAACTTCAATTCTGAAGTTACCTCCTGGCTAACTGGTCAATTTCTTGCAAGATCATGAAGCAATCATGGCCACCTCCTTCATCCACGCTACCATCAACACCAATCATCAATCAACGCTACCCACAATATCTACCACCAGCTAACTTCACCATCAAACTACCCGCTACCATCAACGCTCATGCTTTGAACCCAATCAACATCAAGATTCTCATATTGAATTATCTCTTTTCTTTTCTTTCTGTGTTTTCCACTGTTTCTGCTAGTCTCCACGCTTTCTGTTCCTTTTTAAGGTGTTTAATCAGATTTTTCTTTTATTCTCTATTCACTCCTTGCTGAAATACAACTCCTTTTTAAGTCTGTTAAAATTTCAGATTTACAGTCCCAAGACTCTCACTGGACCAGACAGGCTCAATTTCTGACTCAGAAGAAGAGCCCAATCCGTCTAAACTCAACATCCCTCTGTTGAAAAACACAAACTTCCCTTCTTGGAGTCTTAGAATAAAGAGCTATCTCCGCAGGAAAGGTCTTCTTGAACTCACCATAGAACCTCCTCCATCACTGCTAACTGGTCCTCAGAAGAAGAAAATCTTCAAATCTGCGGACATCATCATTCAACACCTTGGTGAATCAGCCTTTGAGTCAATTGTCAACAACAATAATGATGGAGATCCTCACGCCATATGGAAGGACATCCTTGAACAATATGCTTCACAGTCCTCAAATAACCATGGACGCATCTGGCTCAACTTCATCCACTATCTCTTCAAAGGTGATCTTACAAACTACATCAAGGATTGCAGAAAACTCATGAACAAACTCACCGTTGTCCAACTCAAAGTCCCGCCTGATATTTTAAGCTACACCATTCTTGCAAAACTTCCCAGCTCTTTCTATAACATTATCAATTCCTTAATTCTGAACAATTCCCTTCTTAAGAACCCAACTGGCATCCTGAACAAGCTTTGCAAAGTTCTTCATCTTGAATCCTCTTGACTACCTGATACCAACGCTATCCCTGAAAACCCTCCCTCTGTCTCTCTCCACAAATTTTCTGTGAGGAAAAGACCTAAAAACCCCTGTTCCAAAGGACATCACAACCCACTATCCAAACATCCAGAAAGTAAATGTTGGTTTTTGCACCCTCATCTCAGACCCAACTTGAACAAAACCCCCTAATCTAATCTTCACTCTGCAAATGAAAGCTCCAATGTTGTTCTTGAAGGCAACAATAAGAACGCCAAACTTCACTTCAACTCCCAAATCTACCTGTATACTGATAGAAACCATTCTCTTCTTCCTGTTCTGGATTCCAGCGCCAGTCATCACATAGTGAAAAATCACCAGTTGCTGTTTGACTGTATGCCCATCCATCTCAAAGTTGGAACAGGTTCTCCCAACAATTCCCTCACTGCTACCCACTCTGGTTTGGCCAAACTTGTTAATCACCTTGGCACCACTATCATCTTACAAGACGTTTTGCTCATCACGTCCATCAATCAATGTCTTATCTCTCTTACTTGACTGAAATCCTCCAAAGCAACTTTCTCTAAGGTTGGATATTTGGGGTTCAAAGTAAAGCTAGATAAGATCAGTTTCATTGGAAAAATGAACAACAAATTAACCAAACTATGCGGCACCAGATTCATGCCTTCCAACCAATCCAGTCTTCTTCTTAAGGCCCCTGACAGTCTCTGGCATTTATGTCTTGGTCACGCAAGCTCTCAATCTCTCAAGACCCTCAACCTGTGCTCTGAAGAACCAACTACTGCTTGTCAGATCTGTAAGACTTGAAAGCAAGTCTCTACTCCTTTCAACCACAAATTTAAGAAAGTCTCCAAACCCCTTGAAGCAGTCCATCTTGATGTGGTCGGACCTTTCCCCATAATCTCCAACTGTGGTTTCTCCTACTTTCTCTCTTTAACTGATCAATTTTCCGGTTATTGATCTGTTTCTCTCCTCAAGCAGAAGAGTGATGCCTTGTTGGCTATTAAAGACTTTGTTGCGCAAGCCAAACGTCAACCTGGTCATACTGTGAAGCTCCTGATCTCCGACAAGGGCGGCGAATTCATTTCCTCCAACCTTCAATCTTTCTGTCTTAAAAAAGGAATTGCTCAGCACTTTTCTTCTCCTCACACTCCACAACAAAATGGTCTGGCCAAACAATCAAATCCGCTCATTTTGGAGAAGGCTTGATGTTTGCTGAATCAAAGCAATCTTCCACTAAATTTCTGGGATGAGGAAATCAATACTGCCACTCACATTCTTAACGTCCTTCTTTCAAGATCCTGTGGCAAACTCATCCCCTAAAAATCTTGGTACAAATGCTTGTTTAATCTCAACTGTTTACAAACTTTTGGCTGCACCGATTTTGCTGTCATTCCCAAGTCCAATCAAACTTTCAAGCTTCTTCCCATCAGAAAAAGAGCCATCCTGCTTGGGTACGTCAATGACTTCTTGTCATTCAGACTACTTGATCTGGACTCCTCCAGAATCTTCATCTCCGCCAACTCATCTTTTGACAAACTCACGTTTGCCTCTCCATCCGGGTCCAAGTCTTCTTCTTCCTTTATCAATTCTGATCATCTTGTACCGACTCCTTCCTCCTCTCTCTCTTTTCCGACCAATATTCCATTAAAATCATCTTCTGCTGTTTCCTCCTCTCCTAAATCATTCTCTATTCCTTCCATTTCCACTTCTACCACTTCTGAATCATCTCCTGCTTCTCATCATCCTGCTGTTGACATCCCTCCATCCATCCATAAACCTTCCCATGACAGGCTAACCCATGTGAACATCATTGCTCATCCTTGGCGTCCAAATTCTAGAATTGGACTTCCTGCCATCTATCTTATTGTCAACAATGACTATTCCAATCCCACATCTGCCAAGGAAGCTCTTGCCTCCAAATATTGAGAAGAATGAATCAAAGCTATGAGAAATGAGGAGCTGAACCTGCTCAAATATCAAGTTTGGGAAGAAGCAACTCTACCTGATGGCAAGTTGGGGCTCAAGTGCGTCTGGGTCTTCCAAACCAAACAAGACAATCAAAATAGGATCATTGAATTCAAAGCCCAACTCTGCGTCCAGGGTTTCAATCAGAAATACAGTGTTGATTTCACCTCAACCTTTTCCCCCACCGGAGACAAAACCTTGCTTTGAATGCTTATTGCTCTTGCTGCTCATCTAAAGCTGAAGTTTCATCAAGTTCATGTAAAAGCCGCCTTCCTGAACGCTCTGCTATGTGAAGAAATTTACCTCACTCCACCTCCATAAATCAACATGGCTCACGGAAAACATCTCAAGGTAAAAAAGGCGCTTTACGGTCTCAAGCAGGCCCCTGTGGCCTGGTATGAAACCCTTAGTAACTGGCTGATAAGCTGCGGCTTTCATAAAATCAAAGCTGATCAATGCGTGTTCTGGAAGGATACAACCTACCTTTATGTCCATTTCAATGACATAGCTGTCTTCAGTGACCAGCCGGAAGTTTTCATTGGTCAGCTTAGCTCAAGATTCAAAATAAAGGATCTGGTTCCTGCATCTTTATTACTTGGAATGAACGTTGCACATCTTCCAAATGGCTTCAAGCTCTCTCACAGCTCATACATCAGTCAAGTCTGTGCGCAATAATCACTCCCACCTCACAAATTTTTCTTGTTGCCCTTCAAGACTCACGGCAAGTTGTACCCGTCAAGTGAAGAAGATCACAAGGACTTCATCCAATTGGGTGCCAACTATAGGAAAATTGTTGGGGAACTTAACCATATCAGCACTTGCACAAGGCCTGACATTACCTTTGCCGTCAACTAACTGGCACAGTTCCTGGTCAAACCAAATTTACATCACTTTCAAGCTTCCCTGCACGTCCTCCAATACCTTCAACACAGCCCTAACTATGGTGTGCTTTTCAAATCTTCCTCCTCTTCATCCCATCTCAAAGCATATGTTGACGCCAACTGGGCAACTTGTCCGACCACCCAGAGGTTGATCTCAGGTTTTGTTGCTTGATGGTTCCAAAGTGTTATCACTTGGAAGTGCAGAAAGCAACCCACCTTATTGCTATCAACCACTGAGGCCAAGTACAAAGAGCTGGGAAATGCTATCAAGGAGCTGAGCTGGGTGAAATTGCTCATGAGCAAGTTTCTGCCAAGTGAAGCGGCTAAGCCAGCCACTATTGACAAGGATAATGAGGGGGGAATTAAGCTGGCCCTCAATCTAGCCAATAACGCTACCTTCCACACAAAACATATGGAACTTTGTTTTCACTATGTTTGCAGCAAAATACTCAAGAATTCCATCAAGCTTCAAAACATATGCTCCAAGAAGAATCTAGCGGACTTTCTCACCAAGCCTGTGCCCCAAATAGCTCTCCATAATGCTCTTGATGCTCTTAACATTGCGGAATAATTGGAGCAAGGGAGGCTGTTGGTATTCAAGCTCATGCTCAATTATTTCCTTAATTTTTTTTTCATCTCTCTTTCTTCTATTTCTTTTATTTCTATTTCTATCTCTCTCTGCGGCAGTTGCTATGTCTGTGATCTTGCTTCTTGTCAGTGAACCCTGCCATCTTTCTCACACCCACGCGCGCGCTTCCTCAAAGTCTGCCGCTGCCAAAACTTCAATTCTGAAGTTACCTCCTTGCTAACTGGTCAAGTTCTTGCAAGATCATGAAGAAATCATGGCCACTTCATCCACAGTACCATCAACATCAATCATTGATTGACGCTGCCCAAAATATCTACCACCAGCTAACTTCACCATCAAACTACCCGCTACCATCAATGCTCATGCTTTGAACCCAATCAACATCAAGATTCTCATATTAAATTATATCTTTTCTTTTCTTTCTGTGTTTTCCACTGTTTCTGCTAGTCTCCATGCTGTCTGGTCTTTTTTAAGGTGTTGAATCAGATTTTTCTTTTATTCTCTATTCACTCCTTGCTGAAATACAACTCCTTTTTAAGTCTGTTAAACTTTCATTCATTCCCCCAGAAACAGCTATTGCCCATATATCCCACTGTCAAGATGTTCTGGGAGATGGTCACTGTGGTTTCAGATCAGCAGCTTTTGGTTTTGGACAGAGATCTGAAGACTGGATTGAAATCAGGAAAGAAATGATCAAATAGCTGGAAACCAACCCAATCTTCCTAGATTAACAATAAATGCTTGAAATCTTGGGTGAAGCCTTTCAAGAGGCAAGGAGGAAACTCAACCACCTCTCTGGACCAGCTCCAATAAAAATGTGGATGAAATTTCCATGCCATGAATTTCTTCTTGCTGAAAATTATAATTGCCCAGTGGTTCTGTTTTCTTCTTTAATACTATGCACTTATCTTCCTCTTAATTCCCCTTCCACTCCAAATCCCAAATCATCTACTATTTTCTTAATAATTTTACAATATTTCAAACATATAGTCTCATTCAAGTTCAATTTTGATCATTGGCCAGCCCCCAAACGGGATCCACTGTGGAAAACCTTTGTGACCAAGGATTCCAAAGCTTGGATTACCATTATTCAGAAGAATTTGGAGCTTGGTGATGAGGTTTTTTTCCCAAGGAGGAAATCCAGCAGGAATATAAAACCCATAGTAGTGGAATAATATCAACCAAAATTATTGCTATAATATTTTTAATAAAATTTTGTATTTTTATTTATTAAAACAGAACAAAAATTAGAACAAAAAATGTGCACCACACCTTTTCTTTTGAATTATTTTCATTATTCTGAATAATTTAGGGGGTAGAGCCTGTAATCAAAGCTCATCCAAATTTTTCATTCAATTTTTGGGTG
This sequence comes from Puccinia polysora, assembly GCA_025617555.3. NCBI lineage: Eukaryota > Fungi > Basidiomycota > Pucciniomycetes > Pucciniales > Pucciniaceae > Puccinia > Puccinia polysora. Next base: position 12,830,635 of record CM062636.1, read on the forward strand.
TTAATCTTAAGTTTTGCCTAAACAAATTAAGAGCAACATTGATTCAAGAAGTGAACAAAAAAATCTTGAAAAGGATATGCTATTTTGGAGTGTTTTTACATTGGATACAATTTTTGGAGGCCAAGGATACATCAAAAAAATATCCAAAAAATATTTGAAAGATTTTCAGCTGATTGATAAAAGTTGTGAGAGTTCAAAGTGCCAAAAAAACTTAAGCCAAAAGCCAAAGTAATAGCTCCAAAAATGAGTTTTTTTTTTTTTTGATTTTGTTAATTTTGTGACTGGATATTTGAAGGGGTTTAACTGGTCCCAAAATTATAAAAGATTATCCATAAGGATTTAAGACACCTATCTAAAGGCCCGCTGTGTTAGAATGTCAAAAAACAAAGTTCTTTAAATGCCCATGTAAACAAGGATTTTTCTGGGTATACTGGAGATTGCGGGGACATAGTATCCCCGTGAGCTTAAGGGTAGCATCTGTGAAAAAAATAATGCCCTAATTTTATTTAATTTCATTAGGGCATATCAGAGTTAAGAAAACCCGCCATTTTTTAATGGCGGGTTTCAAAACGCCATTACAAATCAAAAAAAGCCATTTATTTCAGATCAGACGTGTCAGAGTTACCTGGAAATAAATGGGTTTTTTCAAATAAAGTATATGAAGGCTTTTACCAGTCCAACAGTGTCATTCCACATCATCACCACTGGTTTGAATCTCCGGCCTCATAGGAAAAATACACCTCCTCCTTGGTTTTTGAGGCCCAATACTTATCCCACAGAGACATAAAGCTTTGCCACCCTTCAATGTCACTATTAAAGCACACTTTAAAGTTTCCTTGCATTTTTTTGGACAAGTGCCATTGACAGCACTGTCTTGTTGAATAACAGAATGTTTGTGCTAGATCACGTATCAAAGCTTTTTCACGGTCCCTCACAAAGACTTTGGGAAGTCTCTCAGGATCATAAGCCAACTCTTTAGCGCATTTACAGACTAAATGTAGAACTCAAACATTTCTCTTTTAATAAAAACAAGAGCTTTTGTGATAGCTTTCTGGTTGAAAGAAATTCCTACAACATGCAGAAGGGGGATGTTGTAATTATTTGTATTATAAGTACAATCCATCATAGCTATATGATGGAATTGCGTGCAAAGCTTTAATGAATTTGGGTGAGACAAGAATAGGGCATCCAAGTGACGCTCTCCACTGAATTTTGCTCAATGAACCCAACCCAAATTAACAATTTGTTCAAAGAGGACCACCATAGAAATTCTTCACTTCAGTTCTTCAAGCGCTGTGGTGGCCAATTTGGTACACCTCAAGGAAAGGGGCAAAATTAAAAAAAATTAAAAAAACAAAGCAAATTATATGTATATCCCTGTGGTACTATGGGTATTATTCTTATTTACCTTCTCCCAACTTCTTCCTGTCCTAGCGGACTAGGAAGGTCTGTCCTAGGCCTTCCAAATCCCCAGATCCTACATTTGGCTCCTCCCTGTTGTGCTTGTGGCCTTGAGGTTTGGCCAAGAATGGGGAATCATCATCACCCCCATACCTATCAAAGATCATCATCCTAATAAAATTTTGGTCTGTAAAAATCCCGGCCAAAATGACAGTGGAAACTAATGGGAAATCATCATCATCATTGCTTGATCCTCCTTCATTTGGTTGGCCAAAAGCCAAAATCCCTTTCACCTCATCACCCAAATCACCTATCAGGCAGCTTGCTGACCGTTGTCTTGCGCCCATCATCTTGCATCCATCAGCGCGTGGCCATCACCTGTCCCCCATTATCTATACCCCATCCGCTCTTGCAGTTGTCAACACAGTTTGCTGTCATCCACAAGTTTGCAGCCATATTTCCCCGCTTCTTCTCATAATGTGCCCTGAACCCTGATCACTTTCACTTGCATCCATGGTTTCTTGGCAATACTTTGCACTCTGTTCATCTCACATACCGCTGCTGCCCTCCAATCACCTGTCCTTTCCTGTTGAAACCTCTCATCTGCAATGGTGCGGAAGCTCATCCAGTGCCCGCTGGAATCCTTGAAATGGGCTGGTTTCCCTTTTTATCAATTTTTTTTTACATATCACAATCATCCTGTTGCTATTTTTTTGTTTTGATCAATTTTTTTCCTGAGTCAATCAAAAAACAAAAAAACAATTTTTTGCTATCATTTGTGTCATCTCTTTTAAGTATTCTACAGGGCCTCTTGCCCATAAAAGGAGGGGCTATCCCCTGCCTATTTGCCAATCAGATATCATCTTATCATTGAGAGTGGTATTGAATCATCATCTAATCCTCTGATCAATAATTAAGGGTATCCCCCTGTGTGCCTCATCATCATCATCATCATCATAAAGATGGATATATACGTTGATTATCCCCTGATCCTCATTGTTATCACCAACCAATAGCCTTGCTGGTTGTAGAAGAATTCCTTGGTTTGAATTCTTGAGTGTGTTAAACCACTCCTTTGATCCCTTTCTCTGACCACTTTGGTCTTTATCATTCATCTGATTGCCTTTCTGGAACAAGTCACGTTTGAATGAGAGTTTTCTTTAAGCTTGAAACCTGGGGTGTTAAAACTCCCTTTATTTCTTTAAAGTTGAATTCTGCCACACTATTCCTTGGTCCCTTGAAAAGTTCTGGGTTATTCTTCTTTGAATTTGTTACTGCTTTGCTTCTAGAGCTTCTTAAAGCAAATTGCTTTGTTTTGTACAGCCACCCACACTTATCTGTTACCCTTCAAGCCCTTAATTGCTGAGAGTTGGGAAGGTTCATTGAGAACCTGGAGGTTGGTTGGGATTGAGTTGATCTTTCCTAAGCTTCTGCTGACAACTAGAGTTATTAGGTTGTGGGTGTTGTTACTTATAACTAACTGCCTTGTTCTATTGAACTCTGAATAAAAATTTGGCTTGTTTGCTCAAGTATTTACTTGCACCATTGTGCCTCAGATAGTGTTGTTCCATCATTCCTGACTACTATCAAAATTCATCCTTTCCATTATTTCCTTATTTACAAGTTTCTGGATCTTGATTCCAGTTACATTTAAATATTTTTGGAACACTCAGGAGGGAAGCCTAAACAGCACCTTTTCTCCTCCATAGAACTTCCTGCGGCTCAGAACTGTTTGGAGTCTTACAGCCCTACCTTACGCTTAGTGTTATAGATTGTTTGGCGATCAAAACATTTGCCACCATCAATCTTTCTCAATTTGCTTTTGAGTTGAATTTTATTGAGAACATCATTCACGCCTTCTTTTAGATTATCTAAGGCTACCCCAGAGATTCTCCTCAGGTGAGGACGCACTGAAGGGTGTGGAGATGATTCATGGTTATGTTGATCATTCTTGTGGGAGATTCACCACAAGAGTTCTGCCTTTGTGTGACTAGTACAGATTCAAAACTTGCACCCAACCTTCCTTGTGTGAGTTTGACTTGAGCGTTTGGTGAGCAATTTCCCAGAGTACAAACCATGTCTATCACAGGCTAAATCCACGTATTTATCAATCACGCTTTGAGTTGAAAACTTTTGAAGCATAACCATGCTTCATTGTGCATGTTTGAAAATACGTTTGTGACTCTTCCCTAGTAAGGAAAGCTCTCACAGTAGGTGGGGAAAGTGGATCTTTCAGAGTTACATAGTTATATTGATGACATGCAATCCTTCAGTTTAAATCAAATTAAATAAGGAAAAGACCAGTAACATGAAATTTTCCACACCCCCAGAGGTCATTCCCATTTGTGAAACATTTTGTTCCTCAATTGTCAACCTCAATGAGGATGCAATGGGGGCTTCCAATGATCCATTACCCAAATACTTCTTCTCCTCATTTTTGTTCATTGCAACAATGTAGTCCTTGAATGTGGCCATGTTAAAAGGATGGCTTGCCACTGTTCCCATAATTCAAAAAAAATGCAATTCTACTTCAGTATTCAATCCAAATTTCAATTGAAAAACTACTAAGTTTGCTCACTTTTAAGTTGAGAAAGATAAATTTTGTGGGATGTTTTATTTGCAGTTTCCCATAGTGTCACTTTAATTTCACTTTAATTTCACTTGATTTCACTTTAATTTAAATTTAGTGTCACTTTATGATTGCTAGATGTGGAAAAACAGTCCCACATAGTGAGCTTTGATCCCAAATTTGGGTTGATGGAACCCAAATGTTTGTTTAATTCTCATTTTGTTCTTATCATTTCTCAGTTTCCTCCTCAGTTTCACCATTCTCCTTTAGAGTCTGTTTTATGTCTTTGTGTTCCATTGCCTCATCCTCATTTCATGTGAGTCAAGTCAAGTGATCACTGTGCGCACACACCGTCCACACACTGCGTGCTCCAGTCCTGATACTCCATATTAGATGGGCACTTGGATAACATTATAGACCTGACTTACGCACTCCCCTTTCCTTCTCCTCACACAATTTCAAGGTTTGTGTCACTGGAATGAGGGTGTTGGGTGTCAGGTAAGCGCCATTCTCAATCTCATCAACAGTTCAATCATGGTCTAATGTACCTTTTCTCAATTTGAGTTCAGATTCATTTAGGCTTAGGCTTGTGTCCAGGATTACCATTGTTTAGACATTTTCTCTATCAAACTGCTTACTGCTTAAAATTTAATGTCAACCCCTGGTTTTAGGTTACTATACATTCTCACCCTGCCTTACCAATTTTATCTTTCTCATGCTCTCTCCTCTATTCTGATGAAATAAAATGTTTTAGTTGCCCATAAATTCTACAATGTGGTCCAGGGGGAATAAATAAAAAACAAAAAAAACTGGGACTATCCAATGGACTAGCCCTAAAGTAAAAAGACCCCAAAAAAACACAAGTAACTGGAATAGCCCTAAACTAAAAACACCAAAAAAAAGACAAGTAACTTGAAAAGCCCTAAAGTAAAAACACAAAAAAAAAGACAAGTAACATGACAAGCCCTAAAGTAAAAAAAATGCATTGATCCCAACTTTGGGTTGAAGGAACCCAAGTGTGGTCCAGGGGGTGCCCAAGATTCTGGCACAACTTCTGGGGGGTTGTACACCCCAAAACAAAGCGGTTTTGAGCTGTGTACACGGGTAAATGGCTACAAATTACCATGTTTGGGGGGTAAACGGCTCCTCCACAACCCCCCAGGGGTTGTGCATGTTTGAAATGGCCCTTTGTAGTTTTCTGTGGGCCCCCACAGCTCATTTGAGCCATGTAGGGCCCTACACAACTCCCACACAACTGGAGTTGTGAATTTAACATCACCGTCTTATATTTTTTATTTTTTATTTTTTATTTTTTATTTTTTATATTTTATTTTTTATTTTTTATTTTTTATTTTTTATTTTTTATTTTTTATTTTTTATTTTTTATTTTTTATTTTTTATTTTTTATTTTTTATTTTTTATTTTTTATTTTTTATTTTTTATTTTTTATTTTTTATTTTTTATTTTTTATTTTTTATTTTTTATTTTTTATTTTTTATTTTTTATTTTTTATTTTTTATTTTTTATTTTTTATTTTTTATTTTTTATTTTTTATTTTTTATTTTTTATTTTTTATTTTTTATTTTTTATTTTTTATTTTTTATTTTTTATTTTTTATTTTTTATTTTTTATTTTTTATTTTTTATTTTTTATTTTTTATTTTTTATTTTTTATTTTTTATTTTTTATTTTTTATTTTTTATTTTTTATTTTTTATTTTTTATTTTTTATTTTTTATTTTTTATTTTTTATTTTTTATTTTTTATTTTTTATTTTTTATTTTTTATTTTTTATTTTTTATTTTTTATTTTTTATTTTTTATTTTTTATTTTTTATTTTTTATTTTTTATTTTTTATTTTTTATTTTTTATTTTTTATTTTTTATTTTTATTTTTTATTTTTTATGTTTTATTTTTTATTTTTTATTTTTTATTTTCATTTTTCATTTTTCATTTTTTATTTTTTATTTTTTATTTTTTATTTTTTATTTTTATTTTTTTCTTTATTTTTCATTTTAGTTTTATTTTTTG